>OX439139.1:24369167-25619167 GCA_949318255.1 Pollenia labialis
CTAAACGCAAATTGTAATAATGACCCTAAATAAACTTGAATTTAGTCTAAGTAAAAGTTAGTTCATTTTACCTTAAACTAAAATTGGTTTAAACATTATGAATTAATTTTTTTTGTCTCATTTATTTGACCAATACTGTATAGCAACCGATTAATACATATTATTAAAATAACCTTAAAATAAATATTTACATATGTACATATATTTCATAAACAAATTTTTCAATACGTACAATTATTGCTAGCAATTTCGTAATTATCCCTTTTCAGTTTACATTAATGCGTTTTTGACAAAGAATATTTATTCACATGAGATTTATTTAATGTTAGTCAAAACAAATTATAACTTTGTAGAAAAAGCATAGAGCTAATTTATTTAATAATAGATAGATTTTTAACACCCAAACAAACTGTGTCATATACAGTGAACTCGCGAAAACATGAACACTCAAAAGGGTGAACGTCTCAGAAACGTGAACAAATTTATTTTAACACAGACTATTCTAAAACGTGAACAAAATCTGGAAGTTCTAAAACGTGGACACATTTTTGTTTACTTTTTAAAATGTTTTGTTTAATTGGGGAATCCCCGAATTGAGTTCACTTATTGGCTTATGTTACAGCGTTCTTTTTTCTTAATTGTATCCATGTACATATGTATACGCTGACGTGTTAGTTAGCTATGTACGTTATTCGTGAAAGTGAAAAATGTCATTTAAAAACCGAAAGATGGAATTTATCTATTAGACTCAGCATGGAGTCAAATTTCACAAGAAATTTTACACAAATGCTGGAACATTTTAAATATATTTTTTGACCAAAATAAGACATAAGACATCTAGAAGAAACTTCTTCAGGCGCTTAATCCTCAGGTTTTTTTTATTATAGTAGGTTTTAGTATTTTTAGAGAGTTTTATTTAACTTATTAATTTGATCATAGATTGAAGTGACCCTTTCTACGGTGAAAGACTAGAACAACAATCCTGAAGAAAATCAGGATGACACCGAATTATTATTAATATCAACTGAATTATTGCATAGACATATATTTTTTGTTACTATAAATTAATAAAATATTTGTTTTAAAATACTTGTTTATCTATTTGGTGTTAATTTTTTAAAATTTTGGCATTCGATAACGTGAACAATCTCGAAAACGTGAAACGCCATGGTAAAACTTAGTTCACGTTATCGCGAGTTCACTGTATTTTCTGTTATAATCTTTGCATTTCTAATTCGCCACGAGTGGGTCCCTGTAAAAACTCCGCCTACAAAATAATTTGTTGAGTAATCAGAAAAACATAAGAGCCCTACTTACAACTTTACTGAGAGAACCAATGAATCGTGCAAGGGATGCTCCAAAATGAACGCATTCAAAAGTACACAAGTCATTATTTTTTTACCTACATACATACATCTAGAAAAAAGCAGTTATAGAAGTAGTTATAGAAGAAAGCTACTAAATAATGAGTGAAAGTAAGAGAAGTTTTAACTGAGGTGTAATCGTGCCAATACTATTATTCCGAAACGGAATTTCTTTGGAAACGATTTGCCTCTGTTGCAATAGCAAACGAATTTATGTACATACATATATAAATGTGTTAGAAAAATCATCAATAATGCAAAAACTTGTTGCCTTGCACAACTTTTCGTTTAAAATAGCCGATTTCGTTATTTTAACTGGTAGAATGAGAAAACAAATATGGCTAAATTGTCTTAGGCCCGTTTTCACAACTTACCGAGCTTATATTTACAGAAGCCAATTCTTACACCACATGTTTTCATTTTGCAGTGGGAAATTTAGCAAATTTTATGCAACCGTGTAGAATTTTACAATGTTACTGTGCACCGTTTAGTGCCAAAAAAAAACTACACATGCATTTTGATAAAAATAACATGTTTGTGCGAATATTAAAAAAAACATGATCCATACTTCTTTCATATTTTTGTGTAATCGCTTGTGTGGCTTATTTGGCCCTTTATACATTTTTGATTCATTTTGGCTTTGACTCAATACACGTATGGTTTTTAGTTACCCAGACTTTTCCCATTTTCGTTTAAAGCAACAAAAATTGTTTATTAAAAGAAACTGAGTAGTTTATATTGTTTGGAACCTCGCTTTACTTTCCGTTTCTTCTATAATTTGTTAGTCTGGGTTCACACTTTGAAAGTTTTCTTTCAGAAAGTCGGAGTTTATGGGTGAGAGAGGAGAGAAAAAAGCATGTTCTCTTCCCCTCTCACCAATAAACTCATAGTTTCTGAAAGAAAACTTTCATAGTGTGAACCCAGACTTACATTGACGTCAAGCACAAACTACACACAAACTGATTGACAAACAAGTCAACACTTTACGTTTGAACAATACGAAGATATTCAACATTAGCTACTTTTCCATATTGACACAGATTTAAGTTGAAGGCAGTAAATGTATTTTATTATTAGGCCGAATTATTATTACAACATTTTTTAAGATTTTGATTTTTTTCTTCATAAATTGAAGTACGAATGATTTATTGAAAGGGGACTTTTAGTTTAGTTTTGTAAATTTAGTCGAAATCATAGTATAATAAGTACCAGGTAGGTTCATTAGGGAGAGTTGTCATTATTTACCCATGTAATGTCAAATTAATTTATTTGATTTTTGACTCTTGTTGCATTTTTTTTTTATTTTTTGTTTAAAGTGTTATGGGTTTTAAAATTGAGGACATAACTTCTAATGACTATACCTTGTACTTATTCTACCATGGTAATAATAAGTTTGTAGAAATTTTTTGATTAACTAAATTTTAGGGGTGACTGTTTTCTTATTTATTTTTCAGCTCTAATTGAACTATATACTAAAACTATAATTCATTTCAAGTTTAAAAAACAAAACATTGAACATTTTTATCAATTCAAATAAAACGATGAAATTGTTAAAATCAAATTAGTTGTGGCGAAAAAAAAATGTATAAAAGTTGGTTAGTAAAAACAATGTACATACATATGTATGCATGTATGATCGATAAAAAACCCCAAATTTGCACTTATTAAAAGGGTCATACATTGTATACAGTATGAGCAGAACTGTAAATAACTGCAATCAATTGGCATTGAAATAAAAAGACTTTTACAAAACTGATTTCAAAATGATTCCAGCTTCTAAAATGAAATAATTTAAAAATTTTAATATTTTGTGATTGCAATCATTTTAAAATCATTTTTATTTAGAAATAATAAAATGCATTTAATTAAATTGCAATAAATTTTTTATTGAAATCATGCGATTTTAATCAATTCTTCTGAAATCATAACTATAGTGAAAGTCTAACGAAATAACAGGTCCGTTTGAGTACATTTACAGTAGAATTCAGTAAATAAATAATTTCCGAGTAAACTGAAAAGGGGAATCTTAGAAAATCTGGTGGCAATTACGGCATTCGATATCGACCGCAATTACCAATAAAATTGTATGGCAATTTCGATCGATATCGAATGCCGTAATTTGCCCCCTCTTGTTCAACAAAGTACGCGAACGGAAAAGTTGTTAAAATAACATGGGTCATGATAGCGTCGACAAAACCAAAACGGGAAACTAAAATACCCAAAAAAAAATTGGGGATTTGCAGAATAAGAACTAAAAGTTAGCGTCGACTTTCAGAATTTAAGAAAGGGAAGTAAGAATACAAATATAATTTTAAGAAAAACACAAAAAATAGTTAACACAGGTTAAAAAATGTACTTTTTGGAACAATATGAAAGGATCGTATTAAAAAATAGTTCGAATTGTTTTAGAGAAATCTGCGTTCATTCCAAATGGTCAGGAAGAATCGTTGCAGATTTACTCTAGGGACCACAGGCTTTTGCTTGGCGTAAAGTTTATATTTTTTTGAAAGTTATTAGCTTTTGGAACAAATTGAGGGAATCACGCAAAAAATCGGCTCTACAGTTCCTAAAGTCGACGCTTACTTTTTGCTTTTATTCTGCAAATCCCCATTATTTGGGTATTTTGGCTTCCCGTTTTTTAAATTCCTAAAATCGAAGCTATCTTGGCTCACCTATTGCAATCTTTTAAAGCTCAGCTGGGCTGGCTGGTAAAGTGATAAAATCAGGACTTTTTTTATCTAGAAAATATGAAAAATAAAATAAATATTTATATTGGGGTTTACAAACAAGTTTATGCATATGATTGTGTGAAATTCATTCATTCAGTCAAACTGTATGTGAATAAATTGTTTTTGCTCTAACGTACTAACCAGCCAACCTTTACAAAGTATTAAAGTGTTGGAGTGGAAAATGACCGACGCCATCAACATGTACATTTATAAACTTTGTAAATATTATTTTGTATTCTTTTTTTTTTTTTGTAAATAAATGGTGGGTTTTTTTTATCAGAGATTTACAATAATTTAAGCGGGGGGCCCGGTTTTTAAAATAAACAATTTTGAAAAATCATTTAAATCGAAATCAAGTAAACGATTTAAGTTTTTAGAAATTTCAGGACTCAGACAAGTAATCTTTTAAGTATTTTATATATTTTATAGCCTTGCATTGTCAAATTAAAACGTTTATTTTCTGCAAAGGCACAAAGCTTACCTATCTAGCGATTAACGCCTTTTTGTTTGTTTTTGCTTTAACTTAATTATATCGCAAGGGTATCATACACTTTTTTTGGAGCCTGATCCACAAATCGTCGGTCGAACTAGACCTTCGCTTAATACTCTTTCAAAAAACTTGAATTTTTTTCCACTGAAGCCAAATGGTTTTAAGCCATAATGAAAATCAAATTCGAGAAAAATTTAAAAATGGTCCTGTTTTTAATGTTCATGAAAATACCCGCTTTTTTTATAGGTATGTACTTCTTACTTTCAGTATTTCACTCGAATTTTATATAGCAAAATGCATCGCACTTGATCAGAGAGAAAGTATTAACTCAAAATTTAAAAATGTGCAATAAAAGCAAAGCAATTTATAATATAATATTAAAGGCATATGAAAAATAATTTTTTAACCAACCGTTTCGTTACCAAGAAGTAGACAAAAAAGCACGATATTTTAACAGCGGATTTAATATCCTCTTTATGATCAAGTGCGACATGAAAACAAGTTTTACAATTGTTTCAGTAGCAAATAAATAACATTTATTAACTTTTTAAGACACTGCAAATACATTTAATAATTTATTTATTTAATTTACTTTCTTTCACCAGTTGCTCCTTCTTTTGTCAGCACAGGTTTACCATTTTTCCAATGAGTAAATTTGATATAACTGATGTCACGTTGTGCCGCTTCTTCACGCAAATTTGCCTTCAAAGCTCGACGCACAACTTTGGCACAAATATTCGAATATTGTATATAGCTTAAGCCAACTTTTCGCCAGTAGTTAGTCATTTTGTAAAGATTCTATGATGTACTTTTTTTTTAAATATTTTTTTTTTCTAACACAAAATGAATGATTTGCAATGTTTATTTTCAATATTTTTTTTACAATCGCTTTACATACATTTCATGGCAAACTTTGTTTTTTTTTTTAAATTTATATTTGAAAAAAGTCTGCTTTCACACGTTTCATCTTTTGATGCTCAACTCTTATCAAGGCGAATTCATACAAGGTGGTCTTATTTTGAAAACGTTTACAACACTGTAAAATAATTTAACGTTGTGTCCGAGGCGAATTCATACAAGGTGGTCTTATTTTGAAAACGTTTACAACACCGTAAAACATTTTAACGTTGCGTCAAAACTAATACAACTCTTTAGTAAACAATTTAAACAAATATTTCATTTTCTTTTTAATTTTAAATTGTTTGTTTTAAAATGTAATAATTTAAACAAATTTTAAATTTCAAATTTTAAACCCAAATTATAAAATTTAGTAAATGAACCACATGCACGGTATATCATTTTGACACAAGGTTCGTAATCAGCTGTTTCTTACGTAGCAAGATAAGGTCACCTGGTGTAAATTCGCCTTGGTTGTGTCAAAAATTCAAACAAATATTTCATTTTTTTTTTAATTTGAAATTGTGTGTTTTAAAATGTTATAACTTAAAAAAAAATGAAATTTCATAATTTAAAACAAAAATTATAGAATTTAGAAAAGATTCCCCAGAACGATATACCATTCACCTGGTGTAAATTCGCCTTGACTCTTATGTTTTTAGGCGAGAAAATAATGAAGAAAGGGGGTTGGGACGGAGCACAACATGCACAACGATGGCTACATGCTAATTTTTTCTTTTCTTTTTCTCTTTGATTCGCTGTGAATAAAATTGTTATTGTTTTGAACCGAAAAAAGTTGAAACCGATTGCTGTGTGGCATCTTTAAAAGAGAATTGAAAACAAGTTGAGCATCAAAAGATGAATCGTGTAAATTCAGACTTAAGGCTCAGTTAGCCGGCAGTAACAGTAACGTTGCAAATCATCTGCCTCATTTTGTTGTATGTAAAGCAATTAGAACGATTACAGTTAGCAGTAACTTACTACCGGCTAACTGAGCCTTTAGCAATCAGCGTCGCCGTTTCAGTTACGTTTACTTGGGGGTCACACGTAGGGTGATCGATTATTCGACTTTTTTCAATAACCGGTTTTCGAATATTCCGAATAGTTGCTATTTAAAAAAACCCGGTTTTCGGTTAAGCATTTTTAAAATAACCGGTTAACCGGTTTTTATTCGAATACATAAAAATACAAAAATCAAATTAGTTTTTGTAATAAAAAGTTAATTAGAATAAAAACAAAACAATTCACGAAGGTAAGGAACCAACAAAATACATAGATATGACAAAAGGTATGTTCAGACCTAACAAATATTTGACGATAAAATCAAACAAAAGCGTGACCAGTAAATTGATAAAACTAAAGCATTATTTTAAATACTTTCTTGTTATTTGATAAACTTTATGTCTAAGATGATAATTGCATTTGTGTATAATGTAGTTACGAAACCCTTAAATAATGTTTGCTCTAGCCAAACGTTTTGCAAAAGCAAACAATTAATAGGTGTGAACATAGCTTTAGAATTTTTTAAAAACATTGGTTTTAAAAATATAGGAATGCAATAAATTTATTATTTGACATATTTTTCTAAATTTATTGTAAATGAGTTTTAATTTGTTGCTGGATAAGCATGTCTATATGAAGCAGTAAACTTCAGCCATATTTTTGAAAAGTGGCAAACAAAACCTCTTATCCAGGATTATATATTTCAATTATTTTTGTTTCAGCATTATAGAAAAAATAGTAATATGAACATGCTTTTTGTATGAAATATCTGTCAATTCGTCGATCACACAACTTAAACCCTTCCAGGACATTTTGATTCCTAAATAAAACTGATGAATTTTCCCATAACGTTGATTCCGCCGGTATGTTCTTGCTTTAAGCATGAAGATGTGCTGGAACTACTTAAGAGTTTTTCATTCATTATTGGCAGCATATTTTAGTAAAGTATTATTTGCAGTCTCTTAAAAACTACTTGACCCTGTTAAGTTTTACTTGGCGTATATTTATGTCAAGCTTGTAGACTAATAAAAAGTGATTAATAAGTCGTGATGTAAAGAACTTTTGCCACTTATCATTTTAGGGCCGATTAAGCACAATTTTTTTTTAAGTCTGTTCGAAATATCACAAGAGATGACATCTTTGTAAAGCTATATATAGTATTTATAATACTGTCCAATTGCTTATTACTTTTTATGCTGAACTTTTTTTGTAGTACTTTATATTGTTTTTGATTTTTGTTACAAGAACACACGCATATATAAGCGATTTGTATTTACATTGCTCATAATATTTTTTTGAGTTTTGTTTCATTTTGTTTTGACGTTTTTTATAAAAAGTTTAAGTTTGCAAATATTCAATTAGAAAAATACTTAAATTACGGGTGCATTTAAAACAAAAGTAAGGAATAAGTATATAAATTACACATTACTAAAATAACCGGGTAATTTTACTAAAATAACCGGTTTATTCGATATTCGAAAAATGGACATTTTAAATTATTAGACTTGGGCAAAACTAAAATAACCGGTTAAAACCGGTCGAATACTATTCGATCGCTCACCCTAGTCACACGACCAAGTTTTGCTTAAAATTTTCTCTCAAGTTTCAATTCACTAAATTTTGGGTATAACATTTTATTCCGCCAGTAAACAAGCGGAAATTAATCTCTAAAAAAAAAATCTAAGGTATCTTCAGACTTTTTCATTGGCTGAACGTCAGCGTAGGATGGATCATAATACTTCTCGAATTTTTCTCATAACATTTTCCCAAACGCTCCAAAGGTAAGTTCTTGAAGGCTTTTCAGAACTTTTACTAGGTGTAGGGGTGACCGTGTCTTCAACTCTCTCGGAATGCAGAGTAATGTTAAGTAGCTCAATAAGACGTTTTTCAATCTATAGTCTTTGAAATTTTCGAGATTTGTATCTTAAATCGTTCATTCATTGAAATTTGCGACTAAATGAGTCGCTTATTTTTTTAAATGAACTTTTAGTGCTTCGCAAAATTATACAATTTTTTATTGGGTACACGACTTATCAATGAGAGAACATTTAATTACATATTATGGTGCAAGGCAAAACGGCTTAAGCTACCGGTCCACACAAAGCGTTCAAAAAGAAGTAGTGTAAAATCGTGTTGACAAGTTGCACAGTAAACGCGTAGAATGTATAAACGTATCGAAAGAATGAAGTAGGATTACTTTCTACTTTAACATGCGTCTTTAAAAAAGGAGGTGTGGACCTCCAGCATAAGAATTTTGATGTTATGCTCTGCTTTTGAATGTGTTGTTGCAAAATAAACATTGAAAATCAAACTGTTTTCTTCAAAAAAGCTTGAAAAATAAGTATCGTCGTATCGACAGAAAAATATATCGGCAAATCCGAAGTGTCGCCGAAATATCTGTTTTTGCTGTCAGTATTCGTTACTTCCCTAATTTAAACGTATTCGTTTAAATACTTATCCAGCATAATATTAACTAAAAATATTGGCGTTTTTGGCGAGTTAATTATCCGTGGAATACTGTATTAATTAAAATGATTTCTATGTTTGAAGAATTATTTAAAAATTTTGTAAAATTACCCCTTTGCTTTGATGTTACTTCAACCAAGTAATTTTTGTTGCGACTTTACACAAACAAGCATATTGTGTGTTGCTTACCACATCTCTAAACTAATTAACTAATCAACAACACATTTTTTGAATGAGTTAAGAATCAGGTGTGCCACTATTTCCCCACGGTTGACACTTCAAATTAAATTCATTGACCAATTATATAGTGCAGTACTTTTTTTTGTTCGTCTATCAACACTGCCGCTAAATTTGAATGTGTGTTGGGAATTCTCTGATGTAGCAGCAATTGCCATAAATATTTGAAATTGGTAGCATATTTTTCAGTGATTTCGGGCCAACTAAAGAGTAAACGTGTATTACAAATTTCAAATAAACGCAAGAGAAAAAGTTTTCAAAATAATAAAAATCACCAAGGATATCTTCACTATTTTTTTTTTATTACAAAACAGAGATTATTTTCCAAAACATATAACCAACCGTGCATTAATATTTATTTTATCGTAAGCTCTTGAAACATGGATTTCCATTTGAATTGTTGGCTGGTTTTGTTGGGTTGCTGCAGTTGTTTGGTCAGCGTACAAGGATTAACAGTTTTAAACAATTCTCTATCAAAACAATTTACATTTCCCACTGACAATACCCAGCAAACAGCTTTAACTAATGCAACAGGTACATCAATAGTTACATACACATTTTACAGCAAGCTAAAAAAAGAAAATATGTATGAATGTTACATATTGTGTTTCAAACCAAAAAACAAAAAAAAACGAAAAAAATTAAACGTTTTATCATGTATGAATTTAATTCGTAATCATTTTGTGTGCGTAAAAAATCCCATAAAAAAATATCCTTGAAATATAGACATGTGTAGTTGTAATAACATTTCATCGACAAACAAATTGGTCACGTAGTATTAACATATTCTGTCTTTATATTCATTTGATTTCGAAATTGTTTTTTTCTACGAAATTTTTTGAAATTGCGTGCTTGTGATGTGACAGAAGCATTTCTTTATGGGAAAGTATTTTGTTACAAACAAATTGTCATGTTTCAACTTAAATAATTGACGAATAATCATTATCCAACATGCAAGTACTCGTACTATCTAATATTTACATACATACATACGTATGTTAGGAAGAACTGATTTTGAATCTCTGTACATACATACATATGTATGTACGTTTTAAATGAAAATCTGGGAAGGCTGTTATTTCAGTTAATCAATAGACATAAATGTGAACAAGTGAGAATGCTATATTCGGCTATGCCGAATCTTAAATACCCTCCACCATGGTGCGATAAGAACAGGGAGTTAAAGTACAGTTCGTTAGATATAAAAATAAATCTATTTTTGCCACGCCCACTTCTCCAATCCCTCCCACATTTTGTCGGATGTTGTGTATTGATATCAATGTTGCTTGTACCTAATTTGGGAACTTTTGCTTTTGCCGTTCTCAAGATACACCGACTTTAGACAAGCGAACATTTGGAATTCTCTTTTGTTTTTACATTCGCGGTCACACAGACGTACATGTTGCCGGAAACATTCTGTTTATATTGTTGTTTTTTTTCTCAAACGGCAAAGTAAATGTCAGCAAAGAAAATGAGAACAAAGCGTGGCGTCAAGTACCGAATACAAAAACCAATCTCTCTTCCCCACCCGTAATTTGTTTCAAGCTAAATGTTTCCCTTCCAAATGTTTCCCTGTCTAAATGGGCACACATATGCATAAAAAATAAACAACAACAACAAGGGAGTACCCATAATTAGAGGCTGCCGTGGTTTTTAAGAGGCTGTCGTGATGTTTTGCTCATATCTCAGCCATTTGATGACCAATCAATAGCAAACAACTCCGGTCTATATGTGACATAAATATATAAATACCTGGTCCCCATCATACCTGTGGTCTTCGGAAACCCCATTTCAACGGACGGACGGGCATAATTGCAGATGGACATCATATCTCCACTGCTTTAGGAATAGTCAGCATCTATTGAATTTCAACAGCACCTAGGGATGATCCGTACTCACAATTCGAACTTTTCCAAGAAAATGCTCTTATGTTGTGCAGAAACCCCAGTCAGCATGTGGTCCCCAAAACTATCCTCCCGTTCAGCACTCTCTGCGAAGAGCATTATTCTGCGAACGACACATTTCATGATACAGTTAATTTCTTCTACATCATCGGCTCTCGATTCTTTATCCACTCCAAATCCAAGTCTCACCAGCGCACTCCAAAAAATCCCTGATATATTTTCATCCACGGTGCCTGAACTTTTCGCTCGTTTACGAACTCCAGATTTTCACTTGCCTAAAATCAAGTGCCTCGACCCTTCGTCCACTCATTTACTACTTGGTCTTCGCCACTTCCACTTGCGCAGCTCCACCCTTCCTCCACAACCAAACTCATCCTCGGTCTCTCAACTCAAAAGCAGTACGTCGCTCTTTGATTCACTCACTAGCTACTAGGTTTTTACCCCTTGAAAAACAACATTATCACTAATTTTGACAGTCACAACATAAAATGTATTTCGTACTTTACAAAGTTTCGTTTAAATGTGCTAAATTCCCATTTCATACTATTGATAAACTGAAATTTTGAATTGTTGATGGGATAAGCTATTCCTATACGCTTTTCACTGGTTGCTAAGACCAGATCGTCCGTTTAATCCAAAGATTAAAAAAAAAAACTAAAGATATTTTACAAATAAAACTGTTAAGCGAATAAGAATTATAAACCCCAGTTTTACTTGTAACAATATCAAAGCTGAAACAAAAAAAAAACAATAATTCCTACAGAATTTTCCCAAACATAAACACTTCTTCTCAAAAAAGCATGCTCCTGGAGGCCTCAACCAATAGTCTGTCTGGTACCGAAGCACCAGGGGCTACTGACTACCGTGGTACCAGATACGTTCTCTGTTCAGCTACGATAGCAAGAGATAAAGATCGCATTATTTCCCGTCAAGTGTAAAAGGCGCTAAGTTTTGCGAAATGTTGAATCCTAATTTTACTATTTGTAATCAGGCTAAAGTTCATAAAATTTAATAATATTATTTTTTTTATGAAGAAAGGAATTTTTCAAAAGAAATTGTTTGTACTTAATAAGATCTGGGGGCTACTCTCTATTGCGATGCGAAAGAAAATGGTAGCAAATCTAGCGTTTGCGCATTTGTCTTTCGCATTTATTAACTTTTTTCTTTTCGCAAATCATCACTATTTATTTTATTTAAATTTTCCAATTTCAAACATTTTCACATATTTTAGCATTTAATTTAATTTTTGTTGCCAGTATTGCTCCATTTTCAAAAAATTTTGCGAAAGTGATAGAGAATACCATGTTGGCATTAAGCTTTCGCATCGAAATTGTTTCCGCATCGCAATATAGAGTAGCCCCCCTGGCAACCCTACAATTAAATAACAATTATCTAAAATTTACCGGCTAAAAATTATTAGCCAATAGGAATGCAATTCGGGTGATATCATTTGTCCGAAATTTGCAAAAGATTTCCACTCTACTATTCTTGATTCTCATTCTTTTTTCCCTTCTCTCGAACAAACTCAAGACTTTGCAAAGTAAACTTTGCGTGTGAGCCTTTTGATTGCTGTCAATATATTGCGACATCTTTGAATATCGCATATACATTGTCGATATAATTGTATAACATGAACAATTTTGCAATTCTATTGCAAGTGTATGTGCTGCTTGAATCAACATTATTTCGATTCTCAAAGGGGGTTACGAAAATTATAAAATTCTTAGGCCCGTTTTACAACTTACCGATACATAAAGGTAGGATTTTGTCGGTCGTATAAAAATTGTTCCATTATTTCAACTTTATTTTAACCTACCTGGTAGGATTAAACTTAATTTACTTTATCGCTCACTTTATGTCAAAGTCAGGTTTTAAAAATGGAACACATTTTATAAGGCCGGTTAAAGTCTACTTTTAGCTATCGGCAAGTTATGAAAACGGGCCTTAATTGTTTTTAATCTTTTTTTTTATTAAAAATTTTGTTTTATAATATTTTTTAGTTCTTACGCGACAACTAATAACTGGAATTACACCCAACATTGTGAACACAGGATCTTATTGTATCTGTGTACCACCTGGTTCTTGCGCAAATCCTTTACCAACGCCTCCCACAGATGGTAGTGGTCAGATTGATATCCGTATAGTAAATAACGTAAGTATTAGTGGAATTTTTATTTAAAAAATATATCATATTTAAACTAATATGGGACAAACTGAAAGCAATTTTAATTTTACAATCTGTTTTAATTTTCGTTTAATTTTGTATTATTTGAAATTAAGCTACTTTTCAACTATTCAGTACCTAAAAATAATTTTCCTTTTGTTTATCCGTGTGTGACACCAAGACCCATTAACTATTATTATTATTATTATAACATGAGTAATTTCAACTCAATGTAAATCACGGTCATTTCCGAACCCAAATGCGGACCAACGTTCCCAAGTAATAAATATTTCTATTCTCTTTATACAATATTGACTATTTAGAACTAACATTAATCATGAATCAAACTAACATAAATCAATATTTTGAATGTTACAGTTAAAAAAGTTTAGCCCACATAACAAAATCCTTCATTTAATGTATGTATGTATTATCGCGACAAATTACCAATAATTGACACTCAATTGGCGGCGAAACGGTCATATTTATTTTAATATAATTAGAATCCACAAGATACTAGAAGAAGATCCGCCCACAAGTGGAGAAGACAGTTGGATTCTACAGCGCCTTATCCATTTACAATATTATTGTATATGTTATTCGCCATATTATTTCTATATTTCCCTCTATTATTCAATATGTGGCACAACGGTTTCAACTAAAATATGGCGCAACTCTTATTAAAAACATAACCTTTTAAGCAATCAACATCGTACATTGTTGCCAACTCATTTCACATTATATTTCACTTATTTTCGTTGTGCAATAAAAATCCAAAAAAAAAATTTTGATTCTTTCCAATATATATGTGAATTGGGTACAATAGACCTAACCTGGTCGCGGTACCTGTCACTGTGGGAAACCTCCCCGCTCCATCGTACGAAAAAAAAAAAAAAATATATATGTGAATCACACTGCCAAATTTTCTGCTGATCGGTGTTTAAATGCCCCGGTAGGCTAGCAGGCTATCTGCGCCGGGGTTGCGGGTTCGACTCCCGTCAGAGACTCTGGTTTCCTGCATACCAGCGTAGCTTAGGGTATTAAAAAAAAAAAGATATATAAAAAAACAAGTGTACACTTTGATGTCACCACTAACTGCGGAAACGGGTCGACCGACCAAACCATGTATCGTAATGTGTTTTGTGTACAATGGCATTCGGAATAGGTAGTAAAGTATATTTCATAACGCTAGAGGGCATCAAATAGGGCAAAACGGCTTAAAGCTCCTCCTACCTATATCTTCTTAACTAATCAACCGATTCTCTTAAAATTCGGCAGGCAAATAGTTTAACATCAAAAGGAACTTTAAAATATAAATTTTTTTGGAAATTCCAACATTTTGTGCGTAAAATAGGGCAAAACGGGTAAAAGCTCCCTCCTCCCATGTCTTTTTAATTAATTATCCGATGAGAGTTTCAAGTCTTGAAGGAACTAAAGCCTAAACATTTTAGCTTTTTCGGCGTAAAATAAAGCAAAAAGGGTAAAAGGGGTGTTCCTATAATTCTTAATTAATTAACCGATTCTCTTGAAAATTTAATGTATTTGTTTGCCAAATTTTTTTTCTTCGGTTATTCTACTTCGGAATTTGAACCCACCACGGCTGTGCAATTGCGATTGGTCGTAAAAAAATGTATGAAAAACGTTATCGAAGCCACCATTTTGAATGGTAAATTCCGAGCCGAAAATGTTTTACTGCCACGAACTCCGATGATTGTCACAGACGTCCCAATTGAATTCAAACGCGTTTAATACCCTATTGGCAAGGCCAAACGATGTCTGTTTGCGGCTTATATTTGGGCACACGGACAATTATACGTTGTATGTTCTCGCGCCGGCAAGCCATCGGACATTTTTGTATTGGCTTAAGACGGACTGACAAAAAACATCGTAAACGCATCAAGGAAATAATATTCTATTGTTTTTTTCATTGTGTAAAGGACCTCATATCCCTTTTTCCTTCACTGCATATAAGTTATATGGCAAAACAACGTTTGCCGGGTCAGGTATTTTTGCAATAAATAAAATACTTTGTTGTACAATTTTCTAGGATTTAGAAACCCCTTTGGTTTTTTGATGGTCCAACTTTATTTCGAATCGGTTGCATGTAATTTATTATGATTTTACTTTTAGCCCGTTGTCGTTACCACTGCAGCACCCTTTACTTGTAGTTTTGGTTTAGTTGTCTGCTGCCAGGCTGGTTCCTATCAATGTGGACGCCGTTATCCCCCACCACCTGGTAGCGCAGCCGCTGCACCTGGACAAGCTGATTTCGGTGAATATCCGTGGCAAGCCGCCTTGCTAACAACCAATGAAGTATATTTGGGATCTGGTGCTCTAATAACAGGTCAGCACATTCTGACCACGGCCCACAAGGTGTACAATGTGGCGTAAGTTAAAAATTTATGAAAACAAATTGTTTGATTTTTTATACATACAAATGTATGTTTTTTGCTTGACAGCATCAGCTCCTTTAAGGTACGTCTTGGCGAATGGGATGCAGGGAATACAAATGAACCCATACCAGCCCAAGATCTTTTGGTCTCCAATATTTTCATACATCCCAATTTCAACAAGGATAATCTACAGAATGATGTTGCTATTTTGAAATTGACCACACCGGTTTCGCTTACCACTAAATCGACTATAGGGACAATTTGTTTGCCCAGTATATCGTTTGTGGGCCAACGTTGTTATGTAGCAGGCTGGGGTAAAAATGATTTCGGTCCTACTGGCGCCTATCAAGCCATACAGCGTGAGGTAGATGTGCCCTTGATACCCAATGCCGATTGCCAAACTTCTCTGCGTAACACACGGTTGGGTGCCAGTTTTGCTTTGAGCAGCACCAGTTTTATATGTGCTGGTGGTGAGGCGGGTAAAGACGCCTGTACGGTGAGTTTTAAAAGCAACAACATAGCACCGTTAACAATTACAAAAATAATCATAATTATAATTAGGAATACAATTAAAATTTGTGTACATACATACTTTGTTAACCATTAAGTATTAATTTTTTATAATAAGTTTTTGAGTTTTCTTTTTCATGCCCTTTTTTCCGTATGTAATTCTAAACAGGGCGATGGCGGTTCACCGTTAGTTTGTCAGAGTAATGGCGTTTGGTACGTTGTCGGCATGGTGGCCTGGGGTATTGGTTGTGCCGCAGCAGGTGTACCTGGTGTTTATGTTAATGTTGCCACATATTTGCCTTGGATACAAACAATTTTAGTTTCGTAGTTAACAGCAGCAGCGGCAGTACAAACATCCCCAACAGACCTGATTACAAACATTATTTAACCATTAACAACCATAGAAATTTCATCTTTTCATTATTTATTCCCTGGAAAATGCTGGTGTTTAATGTGCTTTCACCAAAAGTTGCTAAAACGATTTAATACATAAAACAAAAATGAAATGCGTGCTCCAAAAAGGGTTTCTTTCAATTGTTCAAGCGACGCCCACAATTATGACTTCTACTCAAATATAATATAAATCAATTAGTTTAATAACTAATAAATGTTTTATTTAAGAAATTTGTGTGTAAAATAAATACATTCTTTATCATAACTTAAGGATAAAAGGTTTAATATTTATGTATCTAGGGATTTCATCTTTGTAGGTTAGGTCGGGTTAAAAGTGTTTATTGAAACCCATACACTACCTGTGGAAAGGGTACACGCTGATCTCTCACATAATTGCAACTTTACAGTAAAAGGTAGAAACCAAAGCATAATATAACAACTTAATAGAAACCCTGAGGGCTAATTCTGACAGTCGCGATCGAATACTTTTTCGATTCGAATGAAAATTGATTTCTTATTCTCTCAGTCGATACTGAACAATCGAAGTTATTTTTTCAGTGTTGTAAATCATTTATTTGACTTTTCACAACACTGGAAGAATAATTTCGATTCGACTGAAATAATAAGAAATACAACTGCATTCGATTTAAATAATATTCGATCGCGACTGCCAGAACTAGTCCCTAGGGCTTTGGAGTCGGAGTTGAAAAGTTTCTTGTAGCGGTGTCGAAGTCTAAGTTCCCACAAAAACTTGCGACTCCGGCTTCAAAATTTTTCGGCAAAAATCATATTCTTGCTATATTTTATCATTTAAAAGGTACTGCATTAAAAAAGGAGTTAAAAGTCAAATAAGGACCAGTTACCAGTTTTCTAAAATCTTTATGGATGAAGTTTCCTGATGATCTGGCCTAAGCAACCAGTGAAATAGCTTATCCCATCAACAATAAATTGCAGTGTTTTTTATCAAAAATAAAAATTGGGAAATTAAACACGAATAACAAAATCATTTAAAAAAGAAACTGTATGAATCAAAACTATTGCATTCAATTTTTGTAACGATGTGTATGTGAGTGAAATGTACTGGAGTCACTAAAACACTCAATAAAAAATCTAGTTTCGGCCTTTTTACATGAGACGATATTTACGCAAGTGTGTCATTCTGTTTGTCTTTGAAGGTGCTTCGACACTGCGTACCGGAATGAGATTTTATCAACCCTTAGGTTTGGTTAGGTAGCCGGTCATAAAGACTCCGCATAGACCATGTGGATCCCACGCGTTACCACATTATAGGACTATACCAAATTGAAACGGTTAGTGCGGTGTAATGATACCCAGAGTATTCCGCACTATCTTGGAAGTAATAATCCCCCAGACAATTCGCTCTGGAGCGTATGAGTGCCGGACAGTGACAGAGTATGAGCACTACCGTCTCTTTCTCCCCTGGTACCCCAAAGAATCTACAATTGTCACTAGTCAGTTACCCCGTCCTTTTGGCTTATACTGCCGCCCAACAGTGACCCGTTATAAAACCTACCAGAAGTTGGTCAACCCTTATTAAAAAGGGAATACCGGAAAATATTGTATGTTTGATACGGGAGTTCTATAGGAACGTTCAGTGCAAAATACCTTTAAATAGGAGGCATACACGACCGTTCTTAGAGTAAGTACAAGGTTGTATCCTACCTCCCAATTCTTTCCTGCTACTTAATAGCGTATTGGATAGCCCCGGTAGAAGAGCCGCCTGTGAGATCCAATGAACCAACACGGAGAAATTGAATGATATCGACTATTCATATGATCTTTGTGTAAAGACCCACCATTATGGATATCAATGATCCTATTAACAATGCCCCAGTAACATTCCTTAAACTGAACAATATATGACGCGCGAAAAATTGATCTCGGAAAACTAAAATCCGAATAGTTGGTCATAGCTATATTATTACGGGTAAGAATTTTGAGTGTTTATAATTCCTATTCGCTTAACAGTTTTATTTGAATAATATCTTTAGCTTTTCTTAAATCGTTGGAGGAAGTTTCCTAATGATCTAGCCTAAGCAACCAGTGAAATGCGCATAGGAATAGCTTATCCCGCCAACAATTAATTTAAGTTTATCAATAGTAAGAATTGGGAATTTAGCACATTAAAACTAAATCTTATTAATTAAATATTTTGACTCCCAAGAAAACCTTTAATAAATTGCTTGTTGTTTTTGTGGAAGTTGTACTTATGGTAGTACCGAGATTACCTGTCATGAATTCGCCTTTGTATTTTATTTACCAAAGGTTCTGTACAAAATGCACACACGGGAAATACTTTAATACGTCTAGATTTTATTAACTACAGTTCATAATTTATCACAGATCCCATGTTAAGATTCGGCACAGCGGAATATGCCATTATTACTTCTTTTAATTTTAAATCAAGGGTGGTAAAACCATAATGCAAGATGTTAATTGTTAATCACACTGCAACGTCAAGTTTTTTGACAAATTCAACCAGGGAGAGTTACGCGTTAAGATTGTTGAATCTATTTACGAAAATTGGCGTTCAAATCAAAATGCATTTCGTGTTTTTTTTTTGGTCAGCGTGGGAGAATTGTGCGCAAATTTCAGAAAAAAGGGGCTGTAGGAAATGTTGAAACACCTGTGCATGCTTGCCCAGTTCGTTCTGTCGAAAACATTGTTGTTCATCGCGATACTGAAAAAATTAGGTCGGCCAAGCAGTAACCGTGAATGGTGTTCGCTATCGCAAGAAGAAAAAGGAGTTCTTGTGGCCAGAAATTGAGGATATGGACCCGCACGATATG
The DNA here is from genome assembly GCA_949318255.1 of Pollenia labialis. Taxonomy (NCBI): domain Eukaryota; kingdom Metazoa; phylum Arthropoda; class Insecta; order Diptera; family Polleniidae; genus Pollenia; species Pollenia labialis. Next base: position 24,388,527 of record OX439139.1, read on the forward strand.
TTGTTCCAATAGGATGATGCGACTTGACACACACAGAATTGCACGAGAAATTCAATGGCCATGTTATCTCATGTCGTGGCGATGTTAATTGGCCGTCACGATCATGTGATTTGGACTTGTTTTTTTTTTTTTTTTTGGGATATTGAAAAGAAAAAGTGTACGCCAATAAGCCAAGAACAGTTCAAGAGCTAAAGAATGAGATATTTGGCACATTAACGACATTGACCTCAATTGTGTTTCAGAGTCATTGAAAATACGGACCATCGGATAGAGGTACGCCACCGAAGGCGTGGCGTGCATTTGGCCTATATATTGTTTTACACATAATTGTCATAGATAAATCCTTCTATCGTAATAAAAAATATTCAGATAATTCTTTGAAAACTTTTTGTTTTATTTACAATTATAATCGTGCGTTTTGTTTGAACCAGTTTTAGTTTTATAGGAATAAAAAAAAACTAAGAATATTTACAGCTAATCTTGCCTTTTTTCTTACAACCCCTTAATATTTCACAAAAATCTGACCACTTAATTGGAACCACTGTGCTTTAACAAATATGCATATACTTTCTAAAATACATACATATTTACATTAGTAAAGTACATAATAATAAAAAAAAAACACTTTATAACAATGACTCACTCATACATATTAACATCTATACATAAATAACTGTAGTTCTAATACACAAACACACACACACATACACTTGCAGGCAACGCTATGGTAAATAAGAATATCTAATATTTATCACCGCTATTGTACTTGCAAGGATTTGTTTGTTTACGTTTCAGTTATGGAGAATGTTCCGAAATTGTATAAATACAAAAATAGGAACTTGTGCATTTCTTAGACTTTACAAAAGACCCAATTGGAATATTTAAAGGCGTCGTATCATCTGTTAGCATTAAATGGAAATAAGTAATAAAAAAAAATAGATTAAAAACTGTTTCAATTTGATTAACATATTGACCATAAATATTTATTATAAAATTTTCAACAAAAGGATTTCTAAAAAGATTGATTTAATTTTAAAAGTGATGGAACAAAACCATTTCATATAGAATTGTTTGTGTGTAGCAATTTGTAATAAAAAAACTGAATACATGTGGTGAATTTCTAAACAATAACAAGCAATAGAGTTTTTGCGCATGTCATAAATTTTAAGAGAAATAAAAAGATTAGTAGGAACTTATCAAGAAAATAGAAAAAAGGATTGAATAAATAAATTTTGAATCATTTAAAATAATTCTTAAAATTGTTCTAAGATGGAAGAGGGTGCCTGTTACAAGCCGACTTTTTCACAGTCAAAAGAACGGGAAAATTCAATTGTTTTAATTGTCGCTTTTAAATTAAAATAAACACTTACAAAATGAGAAAAAAATCACTTTGGAATTCAGACAAAAATTATTTTGTCAAGCATTCATTACCTTTATGCCCATAATTTCTACAAAAAGAAAGCACGTCGTGTTCGTACCTAACAGTTATCTTTACCTATTTCAGGTTTTATTTTGCCTACGTGCTTTAACCTTCAGTTTTCCTTTAAAATATGCCAGCTTTTACACCATCGATTTCTATGCACAGCTTGATTTCTTTTTGTAGAAATTACGGGCATTAGAAAAGTATATATGTATGTACATAACACTAATGGCCGATTTCACCAAATTTTTTTATATATCAATTAATGCTTAAAATTCGTTTTTCATGTCAAATAAAAATAAAATTATATAAAAAACTATATGTATTTAAATAAGAATTGATATTTAAATAGAATTGGTGAAATAAGCCATAAGTCCCAATTCATGCGATGCAAGTCTCTTTGAGTAACTTATCACATTTTCTTCTTTGTACTGTCTTCGGCGTTCACACAATGCGAGTCTTATTACTTATTCTGTTATTCTATTTGTACAAATATATATGTATGTGCATTTTGACATTTCCCTTTGTGAAACACATTTTTGCAAAATGCACACACAAAAAATCACTACGAAATAAACGTTGCATAATAAAATTAAATATGAAAAAGATGGTTGTCAAAATATACCTGCTGAAATTTACGTGTGGAGAATCCACAAGCTTTTGTTAAAACACTATTTCATCCACAGAAAATTACTGTATGGTGTGCTTAATGGGCTGGCGGAGTCATTGGCCAATATGTCCTCAAAAACGATGATGGTCCGAATGCGAAAAGTTGTTAAAAATTGGTGTTCCAGATTACGCCTTCTACGCACCAGCCGTGGCGGCCACATGGCAGAAATCACATTTAAGCGTTAATTTCATAAAATTTTCTTTCCAATAAAGCCCGTTTCATTAATATTAAAAATAGTATACCTTTTTCCTTGCTTTATTATAATTTAAACTTGTAAAAACACCATTTATTACCAAAAATAATTTTGCAAGATGGCGTCACTTTTTACAATATACATAAATATGTACGTTTTCCCATGGCTTTAACATAAACTGATCAATTTAATAGTTAAATAAAAATATTCTGCCGACATTATTGCTAAATTGCTGAGATATGTATTTGACTTTGGTGTAGACCTGGGGTTAGGAATGGGCAAAAAATATCGATATATCAATATATCGATATTTAAAAAAAATTTAATTGATATATATCGCCGATATTTTAAATACCGATATATCGATGTATCGATATTGAAATACGACTATCGAATTCGATATTTTTTAAAGTCAGTCTTCATTAAGAACTCAAAATTTTAGCCGTTTTTCAAACAATATGTTTTTTAAGAACTGGAATCATTGCATGCATCATATGTTTTTTTTTAAACAAATATGAAGATCAAAAATGATTGGCATTTATAAGAAGCAGAGCCGGATACAAGAAGCAGATTGACTGGAGAGCACATACAAAAGAGAGTGCTCCTGATGTCCATATCTGATGATTACTGGTTTGACTAAAACCAGTTGGTACTTTTGGGGTGCAATTCAAATTTTAAGAAAAAATGGTACTTCAATGACTTATTTACTTCCATTTAAATTTTTCGTAATTTATTTTTTTTTTCTTATGGTTTTTTGTATTCTTTCCTTTTGTTTTTGTTATAATTGAATTTTTTTGTTTTGATTAAATTTTTTGTTTTTATTAATTTTTTTAAATAAAATGAAACAATAAAAAGTAACAATGTAATTAAGTATAATTAATTTGTTCATACATATGTTTGTACAAAGGAATACCGAGTTTTTTAATTTGGTAATAGTTTCAGCAAAATACTTTCGATATATCGATATACGGATATTTTTGACATAATAAATATCGATACTCTAAAAAAATATCGATTCGATATAAATCGATATATTTTTTCAACTTTCCCATCCCTAATCAGAAGCTCCTTTAAACTTATCGTTTATCTAGAAAAGTGCTTCAGTTAGCCCTATGGAGCATGAAGAGTAGCAGATAATGGCCATCTACACTTGATAGCCTGTTAAAGTTTAACAGCCGTATTTATAAAAATTTATTAATGGTTAATAAGGCAAAATTGCTAAAGTTTTATTCATAAACGAAAAATAGTCTATTAAACATTTATTAAACCATTCATAAGGTAAGAAAATTTATTGTTCGATTTACCCTTCATTAAATCAAAAATAAAATTACATTTTAATAAGTGTCTGCATTTTATGATATTATTTTTGTGAAATATGTTGAAAAATATGTTTTATTTATTAATATGGACATGTTAAATACATTTAACTAATTTTTTTTTTATTTTAGACAACCAATTTAAAGTTATATGATTAATTATTTAAAACATTTTTATATGATTTAAAAGAATATGTTCAGGGGCAAATGCAGATATTATCTTTAATAACTTATTAAATTACTGAAACTAGTTGTTTTGTTGTTCAAACTAACGAATTATTGTTCAAAAATATTAAAAAATATAGAATAAACAAATCATAATAATAGTGATATTAATAAAAAGTAAACAAACTTTTTATTTGAATACTTTCTTATCGTACATTTAAAAAAGGTTCAAACAAAAGTGTTTATGATACCTTTCGGCAAGATTTTGTTCAGAAACTAAAATAAAATGTAGTTTTATTTGATAAGAATAATTTTAAAGTTCTACAATTAAAAAAAAAACAAACAAAAAAATTAAATATAGAATATCATGTGAACCGAATAGAAGTTTCATGCATCACTCGCAATAAAATGGCAGCAAAATATAGAGAAAGTTGTCATACTTAAACACAAAATCACCACAAACAGTTAATAGTAATAAAACTGGTAATGTTCGTTTATGAATACAAATTTTTATAGGAGGTTTATAAGACAAAAAGCGTTTGATAGTTATTACATGATATAAGCTTAAAATAGGAACTTTTTATGAATATGGCTGTAAGCTTCTCAATTTTTATGGTCAAGAAAGCGGAGCGGGTAATTCTTGCTTCAAAACAAAAAATTGGTTATTTTTGTGTTGAAAAAAAGTAACCAAAATGGGAAAAAGTACACGAGTACACATCGAGAAAAAAAGTACCCAATTTTGGTTAAAAGTAACCAAAGCGGCAACGCTGCTCATAACTTCTAAAAAACTCTCATTTTGTTTGACTTTAATTATGGTTCGTTTCTCTTCGGTATGTGAGGTGAGTTTTCTACTAAAGTCCTTCTGCCAAAACTACAAGTGTTTCTGGTGGAAAAGTTCACAAATATTGTGTCAGTCCGTCCTCAGAGTTCTCAAGCAACAGACGTAATTTTAACCAAAACTAACGCGATAAAAAATATTTACTAAAGTTAAAACAAAGAAAGGAAAAGTGAATTTAAAAAGAAAGTGAAAGGGAGAAAGTTTTTTTTTAAAAGCAACAATAATAAAAACAAAACCAGTACAACAAGCGAAAAAAATTAATAATAAAATTTATAGTTTAAGAAAAAAGGTGACGTTTTAAAAACACCAGTAGGGAGTTCTTTCCCGTAGCTCTTATTTTTTAATGATCAGATAGAAACAAATTTAAACCGCATGACAAAATAAGTGCATTTAATGTGACGAAAAAAAATTTAATATGATTTGGTAAATTAAAGAAATTTAAAATTTTCAAGGTATTTTTCTCAACAAAGTTTAAGTTGGTTAATAGTGTTGTGTAATCCAAAAAAAAAGTGAGCAATAAAAGTTAAAAAAAAGAGAATAGTTTTCAAGTTGTTTTGCCTTGTTTTACTTGTAATAAATTATAAAAAATATTTAATAATATAAAACGAAAAAAAGTATTTGGCGTCAGACGCGGCGGCAGACTTCTTGTACTTAGGAGTTAAAAAAAAAATCTAAAAATAAATTTCCCCATTTTATTTGATGACATGTTTTCTTTTTTTCCCCTTTTTTAGTTTTCGATTTCAATAGCATTATACTTTATTCTAACTGCGATACGATACAAAGTGTATGACATAGTTTTATTCTATAGTTTTGCTACTATTTTTTTAGTTTTCGTTTTTAAACGAACGCGTAATCATACAATTTGTCCTTGATGTCGTCATTAAGTCTCGAAATATTTATAAAAAAAAAGCTAAACATTTAACATATTTTTCTAATTTTTTTTGTTTAAATAAAAGTGAAAAAAACTAAATATTCGGTCATGTTCTAGAAATTGAAATGAAGTGAAATTCAAATCGAACGAGATTTTAAGTTCCATTGTTTACAAAATAACCGTAGTTTTTCCTGGTATTAAGAGTTCTTCTTGTAAAGCTAATTGGTACTCATAAAATAAAATTGATAAAATGGAAAATTTTTTATGAGCTTTCAGTACAGGGTCGTTTTTAATATTTGCTTGATTTCGAATCCACTTCATTTCAATTTCTACAACATGCCCGATTAATTATTCTATGAAGTGTTTTGAATATATGAAATCAGTTTTCAAAAATATCATTATTTTAATAAACTAAATATAATTAAACTTAAGATTTTGGTAATTTAAAAATAGTTTAAATATAATGGTTCTTTATCTTAACGTTTTGAACAGTCAAGAGAGGTTTTAAAGTACATAAATATGTTATATTTCAAAATATTAACCTGATCTGAAAAGGGTTCCTAATTTGCTAGAGTTTTTACGTTTCCAAAAATTCATAAAACTTTTTCATTCCTTTAGGTAGAAGTACATAACACGCGTTAATTCGTCGACGTTTGTCGTGCGTTTAAAAACTTTAGCGCGTTAACAAAATCCGTTCCTGTCAGCTATTTTTTATTCGTTTACCTATTTGTACATTGAATACGGAATCGAAAGTATGGGAGAACAATCGAAGTTGCACTGTAATTGATTTAGTAGGGCAAGAAATATGGATTTGCATTCATAAAAATATGATATTCCACTTTTGTTCACACAGTGTTTTCTACTTTTTACTAACATTAATTTTACTTTTAACAAAATTTTTTTTATAACCCATCTTATTTTTAACATTTTTTTCAATGTGTTCAGTTAAATGTTAACTTATAAAGCCTTCTTGCAATAGTCCTATTCCCTCAATATATCACATACTTTTTGCTTAATCCAAACTTTAGTTAACATTCAAACTTCTGATTTGTACACTCACTTAGGAATGATTCCAAACACAACCAGAATATCTTGTATCTTAAATGGTTAAATGGTTTATATATAAATACAAATACAACTACAACAAACTTGAAGTTGAACATTACAAAACAAAACCCCTCCCCAATCTTCTCAACTCTCACAACTCTGTCACCCAATAACTCAAGAATTGCTGCAACAAAAATTGCAAGTCTGGACAGAGACATTCTTCTTACTTGTTGTTTTTAAATTTAATAACAAAGTAACACTTAACAAATATTTACATAAACTGAATAGAAAATTTGATACATTCATGCTGAAATTTAATACATTCATATATTTAATTTAGAAAAGGGTCATATTGACTAAAAGAAAAGCAAAAAAATCTTTTAAATAAAACAATAGATACGCACTTAAAACACAATAAAAGTGAATTGAGAATGATATTCAGCTTATGTCCCTAATTCCATTAAAAAAAACATTAATCTGTCATGAAATTGTTCATAAAGCTAATTGTGGTTTTTATACCCAAACCACAATTATAGAAAGAATACTATGCGTTTGTACTGATGTTTGTAACACCTTAAATTATTGTACCTAGGCCCACCTTTTAGTATACGGATTGACTCAGGATCACTTTTTGTCCGTCCGTCCAAAGTACAGGTCGCAATTTCGGAGATAATTTAACGAAATTGGGTGCAGAGGTTCTAATTATCACAAGGATTGAAAATGGTAACAATCGGTCATAATTTTACAAAATTCCCGTGCTGGTAGGTCCAAAAATAACCATTGGTACCATATAAACTCCCTTCTTAAAATACTTAAAGGCAAACAATTCTCATATGAATGAAAATATCTAAATAATACTCGGCACAAGGAACTTTAACATGAATACTAACCTCATAACATAATTTTGTTCTGGCAGATCCATGATTGCTCATGGATCCCAAATAGAGTACAATCTCAATATGTAATTTGTTTTTAAATACTGTGGTATAGGGCATCATATGGTCTTGCTTGACCAACTATACTTTCTTACTTGTTCTGACTAAAATCATTTTCTGGCATTAAATGGCCATTAGTTGTAGAACATTGATTACATCTTTTATACTTTTGTTATATTATTCTTTACAAAAAATTCCTGGAAATAAAAGAAACCTGTTATGCTCTTCTTGTAGTAAGGATTTGCTACACACAAAGAGTATTATTATGTTGAACTTTTCTTAAACATCATACATCTTTTATTTTTAACATTAGATGTACACATTCTAACTTACCCTGCAGGAAATGTCACTAGTGAGTCTGTACTGATTCACTATTGATACAGCTACCAGTACTATGGACTTATTATACCCCAGACAATGTAATTTACTATCTATAGACATTTAACAAGAGCGTGTCATTGAAAATCTTCTTCTGATGTTGGTACTATTGACTCGATAGTTCTTTTGGGAACATATGTAGTATTTGGAACCAGAGAATAACTAGTACAATTTTGTAAATCTAGTCTACACTTTTGGTACGACTACGAATTCATAGCAATCTTTTTTTTATAATTTCTTCAACTTTTATAGGAATTTTACTTCTCAGTTGTTATTGATACAAAAAAAATTTCGTATAAAAGGCAAATATATTGGCAAATGTAGTGTAGTGTAAACATTTTCTTGACAACGTCACCAAAATAGTCGACAAAACTGGTGACTTGAAGAAACTTGCACCCATGTTTCCTTCAGGGTTATTTTTACAGAACACCCATTAAACCAAAAAGATTAAGAAAGAACTTGTAGCAAGCTTACTAACATAAGCCTTAAGCTTAGAAAAGTAACTATAATAAAAGGCTTATTAAAAATTGTTTAATAATGCAAATTGGTCCCTTGCGATAATATTACTTGTCTGTAATTAGTATTGTGTTTAATTAATATTGAATTGTTTATGGTTTTTAAATTTTAATATTTTAATCAAGCTAATGCTAGAAACACAATTAAGTCGTATGAACGTAGGACGTAACGCCGTCGTAAAAGTATTTTGTTTCCTTTTGATAATAATCAAGGCGAATTCATCCCAGGTAATCTCGGTACTACAACAAGTACAAAAACCACAAGCAATTTGTTTTTGTAAAATCATTGTACAACGTCAAAAACAGAAATAAAACAAAACAGAAACAAAGATAATAAAAGAGAATAAACAAAATTTTGACATCCAACAGTGATTTTAGCTAATATCAGCAAGGTGGTCTTAACCTGTAATAAATTCGCCTTGATAATAATATTAAAAAATTCCAAATTTTTATAATTTGAATTATATTTTTTTCTATTTTTTATTTTTTTTGTCAAATATTTAATTTGAAAACACAAAAATAATTAAATTTTATACATATGGGGGATTTCATGTCCAGTTACCCAATTTTCAAATCGATGTCTTCCGATTTGCACCAAGGTTAGTCCAATTGGATAGTAGTTTAGACACAAATTTTCAACAAGATCGGTTTGTGAGTTTGAGGGGTCAAAGTTTGACACTTTGGCCATACAGGTGTTCTTCCCATTCATGTAACTTTTTAGCAATTGGTGTTAACGAAATTTGTCCCAAGTAGCTTCGATAGCTATTTGATCAATATTTTAAATTTGTTTTTGTTTTTTTTTGCTCAATAGAAAGCTTGTATCTTTTCCTTTAAGGTATTTTTGTTCGCTTTTTGGAATGCAAGTGGCTTATGTATAAAAAAAAATTAAATTCTAACTCTAGACGAGGGTTTTTCAATTTTTAGCATATGCAGCACTATTTTTTTATTTATTTGTGTTTAAGTGTTTCTAAAACCTTAAAAATAAAACTTATGCAGAGAAACAAGACAAATTAACCTTTCCGACAGTATGTAACATACCCAACTATCATTTTATACCATCGTTCCTGTAGTGCCCACAATATGTTAATCCCAGGAATAAAATCACCTTTTTCTGTAGAAACGTTGATAAATAATTTTTTTTATTTATTTGAAATAATAATTAAATTAATATATGAGGCTATCAGCGCAGAAGTGGTGTAACCCCAGACTTCTTATTATAATATAATTAGGAGTATACACATCTCTAGCACTATACACAGAAAAAAAAAGAAAATCGACTTTAATTAAACAATCAGACAATTAAATATTTAACTAATTTTGCCCCTGCAAAGGAATTGATCATATCAATTAACGGATTTGTATTTTCGAGCCATGGGACACAAATTTAGTCAATTAAAAAATTAATTGCATAAACAAAAATACACCACATATACACAAACATTTAATTTTATGGGTTTTGATTAAAAAAATTAATTGCAGCAAACAAAAAATTAATTGAATAATTAATGTACACCAATTAATTATTTAATTGAATAATTTTTTGCAAAAATTTTTTCTGTGTAGTACTTGGTTGTAACGGCCCGTGCAAAAACTATGTTTCTAGCGCCATCTGTTTTGGATACAAACAGTTGGCTTACTCGACTATTGTACTGTAAAGAATAGTGCAAAGAACATACATATATTACACCAGAACCGTAACCAAATTAAATTGTGGGTTACTCCACTTCTGCGCTGATAGCCTCATATAATAATAATAAAAAGATAAATAATTTAATAAAATTTAATCTTAATCACATAAGATCCTTTTATATCCTAATTTTTTTTTTCTATGACAATACGGTCGTAACCGGCGTATGAAATATAATTAGATTTATTTCAACGAACAACGTAGATACTCTTTTACATCTACGGGAGCTATTGTGTGCCTTTGTATAAAATGTTATACGTTTGAATTTGACAACATACCTACTTCGTACACTACTATTTACGTTCATACGGTGCAATTGTGTTCCTACGGTAAAGTTTATTGAATTTAATTTTTATTGATATTATATTTATGAAGAAAGGAATTTTACAACATGAAATTAATTAAAATTTATTGATAATTTTTCATTCTTGACTGAGCTGGGAATTGAACCCAGGTTTTCACGGACATGTTACCCTGAGGTCTCGATTGTAACCACACAATCTCTTCAGAGGGGTTTGTCGTTTAACACCATTGCCTTGTCTATAATATATCGGGGTTTTCAACAAGTACTTTGTTTTTTTTTAGATGCTTTGGCAATTGTTACAATGAATTTAATTTCGCTCGAAAATCGCATTAAAATACAATTGATATCAACTATGAAAATAGTGGTTCTGTTAAAGTAATATTTCGTAAAATTCGTGATACTTTCGGACAACATAATCGTCCTTCAGAGAGCGCTATTAAGAATTTGGTCGTTAAATTTGAGTCGACAGGTTTCGATACAAAATGTGCCAACACCAACAGGACGGTCACACAGCCAATAAAACGATAAATTTATTGCAAACTAAATTTCACGATCGCATAAATTAACGAACATCATTTAACACCACTGGATTTTTTTTGTGTGGACTATGTTAAGGACAGAGTCTATACGGAGCCAATCGAATCGATTGTGCCTTAAAACTCAAAATCCAAAAACGATTCGCCAAAAAGCGATTAAAAACTTTGATGAAAGAATCGACATCTATCAGCATGCTCGTGGTGGACATTTTCCAGATGTCCTTTTTCATTCATAATTGCCGAACATTTTTCTTTGTAATACAATAAAAATTTGAATCGTCTTCATCTAAATTTTTTGTTTGAATTTGTTTTAGAAAACAAAGTTCTTGTTTAAAACCCCTTATAAGGTAAGCTAAGAAGTCTAATTATAGAATAAGAATAATAAGTTAATATGGCATATTTACATAAAGCTTTTTACTTATATAATATTTAATTATTTTTTTAAATTGTTCACTGTTAAAACACTTTACTCTTCGAACAAAACACTATGACTGAAAACTTTAACTAATGATACAAAATTTTGGCACGCGTCAAATAATTGTACATCATTCTCAAAACACTTACAAAACTGTAGCGAGAATAAGTCATTTGCAATCATATTTAAAGTCTTTGTCGAAAGTTGAACCCGCAACCCAAAGAGTTTATAATTTAAATTTTAAGTTTTTTAGTAAAAAATTCGTGTTAAATAACGTTATTAAAAAATAAATAAAAGTTTATTTAGGGAAAAGTAAATTTAATATTTGATTAAATGTTTAAACTCAATCTGCCTCTCTCTACCATTCAAAACCACTTAAATAAAGATAAATTATAAAATAACAAAATATAACTTAGAAATAATAGATTTTCATATACCAATTGATAATTAAACTATTGATCGATCCACTGTACAACAACAAAAAAAAAAAACAACTTATGACTTTTAAATTGTGTACAAATTAAAAAAATAAAGCTGCTGCTCGTAAATAAACAAATTAATAACTTGTGCAAACGTAATAAAGCTTTAACTAAAATAAGCACAGCAATTAAACAGTTTGATATCCAAAAACCCAACAAAAAGTTTGTAAAACAACAACAAAAACGACAAGAAAACTCACCGAACAAAAGGATACATTTCAACTTGTTCCTATAATCGCAGTTCGCCCCGCCCCGCTCACACTTGTGGAAAACTTTGGCTGTTGAAGTATTTGGTTTGTGTGTGTGTTTGTGGGTTTCTTCAGACTTGTGACGCTGTTTAAATAAATAATTCTTAAAGGTTTTGACAATTTTATCGATTAAATTGGTGCGTAAACGAATAAAGTATTTTAAATTTTAATAAATTTGTTTACTATTTTTTTTGTTTATTAACGATTTACCTTATTATTCTTTAATTTAAGCGTTTATTTTACATTAAATCACAGTGATGTTTTGAACATTCATTAACAGTGATATGTGCATATTGTGATCGTGTGCGTGTATGTTTTTATTGAATGCATTCATTTGTTTTAATTACAATTCCGTTTTTCTTTTTACTTTTTGAATGTTCTCTTTTTTCATAATTTCTTTTATTATATTCATTTTTTAGAAAAGAAAAACATTACAGTTTTTTTCGTTTTTCTAACTTGTTTCTGTTTTGTTTTTGTTGTTTGTTTTATATGTAATTTATACATGCCACATTTTTTGTAATGGTTGTCTTTTGTTTTGAATGTTGGTGTGCCGGATTGTTAATTGGTTGGCTGGTTGACTTGTTCGCTCTTTCCCTACCTCTCGTGCGTTCATTCGTATTGTTGTTGGTGCCAGTGTGTAAGCAAACAAATAACAGTAAAAAAATTAAGAATAAAAAAGAACATGTTAATTAATAATTTATATGTACATAATTTGAAATCCAAAACAATGTTTGTTTGAAATTGCGCTGTTGTTGCTGCTGCTACTGTTGTTGTTATATGAAATTTTTATTTGTATTTAATAGTTTTTGTGTTGGTAATTTGTTTTTGTTTAACTCATGTTCTTCAATGTCTCATTTTTTGTGTGTTAACAGCAACAATAACATTTACAAATGTTGGCACATACACATGCACATGTAAGTGTGATGTATGTAGGTGTGCGTGTTAGTGTATTTTTTGGTTTTTTAAACATTTACATAAGTGGCTCCTACGTGTAAAAATATAAATATACATATTTAACTTTTATTATAATTTTTTTTTTTTTTGTTAAGAATCAAAACACAAAAATTTACTTGATTTTAACAGACCATAAAGGATAAAATCAGAAAAAATAAAAGAACCAAATATATGTAACTTAAAAAAGTGGATAAATTTGCAAAAGAAAAATCACTGAGTTAGAAAAAGTTATGCATTTATGAATATGTAATTGTTATTTTTAAATTGTTTTATAATTTTAGGATTTTTATTGCTTTCGGCAGAATTAATTCTTATTTTTGATTTAAAAGCTTCTTGAATTTATCTTTTAAATTTTAAGGCCTTTGAATAAAGAATTTATTAAAACTATTAACTAATTTCCTTTAGGTCATCCAAGGAAAATTTGTTTTATATCTTGAACTGTTTCGGAGTTAGCAGAACCACCCTGATGTATAAATCAAAATATATTTAAAATTAATTGTGTTTAAAATAAAGTAAATTTATTTTTGCTAAAAATACTTTTAGCATGCAACAATTGAAAATTAGTATTTTCCAATTTAAATACAATTAATTACCATGTTTTGAATTTTGTTGCGAAAAATTCGTGTATGTAGTTAAATTAAATTTTTTTTATTGTGGGTTTAAAATAAATTAATTAAAAACATCAAATATTATCATATGTGGCGTATACATAATATTAAATTTAGTCATAAAAAATCACTCATCCGTATATACAACAAACTATAAAATTGAATCCAACTCTCGTGAGGAATTTTTCGAAGTACTTATCACAACTAACAAAATCTAATTTGGGGTTTCCTTGTTAAGCTGCAGTTCATATTTTATGGCCTCACGAAGATATTGGTTAAAACTAGATATTTTCTAAGAACATGCAGCTTTTCTCGGAAACCAAACAAAATTTGGTTTATCTGTCTTTGGCACAGGAATAGGGGCAAAAAAGTGTTTGACAAAGTAAAATTGCTAAGGGGTCGAACATTTTCGTTTTTAATATCTTTTTCACCATTTTTGGCCTACAGCTGCCAAACAGCAGACAATTTAGAAAAGTAATATTCAGAAAAAATAATCCTTATAAAAAATTCAAAATTCCTCAGAACATTAAAATGCTTTTTTACATTTTCCAGCTGTATTAACATCACAAATTTGAAAAATAGACAGCTTTTAATATTTGGTTGGTCCGCCCGGGGCATTAATTACTGCCTGAAAACGACAAGGCATTAAATTAACTTAATTCTTCGTTTTATCGGGTGTTATTTCGGCCCATGCGTGAACAAATGCAGATTTAAGAATATCGTGACTGCTTAGCAGTTATGGGACTTTTTCTTCAATATATTTCTAGTCTTTATTGAAAATTTTGTATGGGAGCTTCCTAAAGGAATGGAGATAGCGGGCAGGTATGTTAGAAATAAATTATGGAGATGAAAAAAAGTGGGGGGGGGGGGGGGGCGCGTCTAAGACCATCCTACGTGCTGCAGGCGCTAAATTTAAGAATTTCAACCATACAAATATGGCAGTTTAATAAAATACTAATATAAATAATTTTGTACTATTATTCTATGAAAAACACTCAGCTTTAAAAATATTTTTCGTTAAAATTCTATGCCAACTTTTCCGTACGAAATTATTGAAGAAAGATATAGAATTTATGTTGAAAAAGAAATTAACACTAAATTTTTAAAACTTTCATAAATATTTTTTTTAACCTAGATTTTATGATCAACAACCAGCTCCTCCTCTTTTTTATTGTGTTCTTTACCCCTAGTCACTGTAGTTTTTTTTTCCAATAAAATCCATTTCAATATTCCCTTTCAACTTTAAGCAAACATGTTTTTGAGTAAGAAAAATATTAAAACTATTATAATGGACTTTCAATGCTTTCAAAAGTAATTTAATTTATTTTTTGTTGCTCGTTATAAAATCCATCAATCAATAAATTAAATTACCAACCTGAAAATAGTGAAATTTTAAAAGTAAAAAGATTTCATATTTAATATTTTGTTTTTTTATGCAAAATGTAAATATTATTTGCATTTTATATAGTCCTAAAAGTATGCAACGTACTTGATTGAAACATTTTAATTTACTAAAGCAAACACATACGCAGTTGTTTACATATTTTTATTTAAAAAAAAATTCTATAATAAAAAAGGTATTAATTCGAGCAATTGCATTAAAACTATACGATAAAAATATTTTTATTTGCAATACGATACATTTTAACATGTAGTTATATGTTTATATATTTTATGTTTATATACTACATATTTATTATATATATGTAAGTATATAATGTGGCATACTGAATGTGATGTTAAAAATATATGCAAACATTCATTAAAAAAAACTACACATGGGTATTTCCACTGACAATTTTTGTCACGCTACGCCAGGCAAGCCATTAAAGTTGTTTCCCAAAGAAAAATTCATGTAATATTTACTATTAATTTTATGTTTTGGTGTAAGCCCCAACAAGCTTTACATTTAGTGAAAGAGGGGTAAGTAATAACAATATAGGGCTAAAATACATGCAAGCGTATGGTGACAAAAAGTAGACAATCGAGTGGAAATGCCCATACACATTAAAAAGCCTATAAGTCAATAATAGTTAATAATAATAATAATAATACATAGTAATAATTCAAGAATCACACTATTCAAATATTTGACAAAAACACGCAACAATTACTTTTATCAATAGGTGAAATTGGCTCAAATTTTTGGTACATAGTTCCTATTCATATAAACGCTTTGTGGATTTACAAATAAATAATTGATTTTAAAACACCTAAGCGCTACATGTTTTACCTCTTAAGGCGGAAAGGAAAACCAGTTTAAAACTATAACTTTTTATCTTTTAAACTAAAACAAATAGAGAGATGCTCATTAAATAAAATTTTCGCATAGACATCTTCCTAAAAGACAGGAAGCATTTTCCTCAAGTTGTAGAACATAAAAGTTATATGGACGTTAACAAATTTTTCGTAAGATTTATGGCAGTGAAAGTGATTTTGCAAAAAAAGAAATACTTAAGTTTTGTTTTTATTTACATACAGCCATGAAAGTCAAGAAACATATTTCTTTATTGATAGAAAGGGGTTTTTTGATAGTTTGTTTGTGATTCAGATACAGAAAACTCCTATTCCGTTCATGAAAACAAAAATGGTTTCATTCCGTAAATTTTTTTCGTCATTTTCTGATGTACCAAAAAAAACGGAATTAATTCCGTTTCCGAACGGAATTGTACTCTGTAAAATGGCTGATTAAAGTTGTTTCTGGTGAATTTAATAAAAATGACAACATATTTTTTCCTTAAATTTATGGGAGTGGGCTAATTGTATTGAAACGTTTCATCTTTGTAATTTTTATCAAATTCAGAAAAAAATAAATTGATTGTAATTAAAAATATGTGATATTAATTAAAAAAATAATTAAATTTGGACCAGTAAACTAATAAATATGAATTATCAATTGAATGTTTTATTTACTTGGTTAAACGTTTAATTCACTTGATTAAATTGTTAATTAAAACTGATTTTATTTTTGATTAATGCTTTAATTGGAGAACAATTTTGGAGAATTTTTTCTGTATATGTAAAAGGGTATAAAAAGGTCGTCTGTCTTATGGGTGGGTAACAAAACACTATCTTTCTTTTAATTTTAATCTATAGTTTGATCACTTTTCAAGGAAAAACCCTAGATCTTATTTAAAAAAACGGTAAAAAAGTTTTCTAAATTTATTTAAAAAAAATCGTTTCCCAGAAAAAAAAATAAAAATTGATTTCAATAAAAAAAAAAATTGTGATTCTAATTAAAAAATTAATTCAGTTTGCACCAGTAAACAAATTAATAGTATCAACCAAACGTTATATTCAATTGATTAAATGTTTTATTCACTTGATCAAACGTTTAATTCACTTGATTAATGTATTAAAATAAAAAAATTAAAACTATTATTTATTTAAAAAATTCAAAGAAACAAACAAATTTATAACCATTTTAAACTCATAACACAGATAGATTATTCACGGAAGGCTGGTTGTCAGGTTTTATACATAAGAAAAAAAACAAAATTTATTTCAATTAAAAAATGTTTGATATATATTAAAAAATTATTTAAATTTGCACCAGGAAACAAATTAATTGTATCAATTAAACGTTTAATTCACTTGATTAAACGTTATATTCACTTGATTAAATGTTTGTCACTTTATTAAATTTTTAATTAAAACTGATTTAATTTTTGGTTAATGCTTTAATTGGTGAACAATTTTTTCTGTGTTATATTAACAATAACAAAATACATTTCTTTAAATATACTTTGAGGCTGCTTATATAACTACATAACCATATAACCTGATAATCCGACTTCGGTTAACAACCCAAGTATTTCCCTCAATTGAAATACCCCTTAACCTTTTTAACACGTTTTAACCGTCAACAGCTCTTTGCGGCTTTTTGTTTATCATATTTTTCCCTTTGATAATTTTCTATCTGTACGGTTTGATTCCTCTTTTTCCTCTTGATCATTTTTCAACCGTCTTTAACGTTACACTAAAAATTTAACCTTTTCCTCTTCATCTTCTTCTTTTTCTTTATTATCTTAAATATTTTGAATTTTTAACAACTTTTTGAAAAAAAAATTAATAAAAGATTAAACATTAAATTCTATTCATTTGTAATGTTATTTTTCTTTTCAATTTTTTTTTTATTTTTCAGATGTTAAAAAAAAAATTTAACTATTTTTCATCTTAAGCATCCGGTTTTTGCTACTGAAAACTTCCGGAAAATTACCATGTTTTTATTGTTTTCGGTGCAACCTTTTGTTGGAAAGATGCGATTTAAAAGAATTAAACTTTGAACTTATTTACTTGTTTTGCTTGTTGTCGCTTGTGCACAACAGAAACAACACAATGCGTTTGTCAATTGCTCGTATAAGTGCAAAATTGAAAGGATACAAAGGTTGGTTTTTCCTTTTATTTTTGTTGTTGTTGTATTTTTTCTCTTTTAGTTCTTTGTTACTCGCTAAGCCTCCCTCTTCTGTCTGTATGTGAGATTTTAATACATGTGTGTTGATTGTTTGTTTTTGTTATGGTTTTAGTTTTATTGTCCGTTTTTTTTTTAGCGTGATACGTGTAGTTTTTTGTTTTAGTTGTTTTTATTGATACACGTCTTTAACCTGTCTTTAGTAGGTCTGAGCCGATAAGAGCTGTGTTATCGAACAGTGGCTAACTAAATAGGGTTCATCTTCGTTTTAGTCTTATATTTTATTTGTTCAAATCCCTAAGCTAAGCAAAGCTCTCCACTTGTCTGCAGGAACCAGAGTCTCTGTCGGGAATCGAACCCGCAACCCCGTCGCTGATAGACTAGCTGACTACCAACTAGCCTACCGGGGCACTCGTGCCGAGTTAAGGGCTAATATTTACATATTTCAATAATTATTGGTATTGTAATTATTTTATTGAACTGTTTATGATTTTAAATTCAAAATTTTAAATATTTTAATCAGGGGCCAAATTACGATACAATTTAAATAGAAATTTCGATCAAAAGCGAATGACATAATTTGGCCCCGGCTAAACTTCATTAAATTAAATTTTTATTAAATTATTTTATGTAGAAAGGAATTTTTGCAACATAAAAAGAATTAAAATTTATTGATAATTTTGTATTCTTGATGGCCGCTGGGATTGACCCACGTCTACGAAAACGTTTTGATAGTAGTTTCATTTCTTCATAAAATAACTTAATCAAAATTAAATTTAATGAACTTTAGCTTGATTAAAATAGTAATAATTATTTTAGTAACTTTTAATCCAAATTTTCATATTTTAATCAGGCTTACTTAAGTCATCAAATTTAATTTTCATTAAAATATTTTTATGAAGAAAGACTGTGAGAGTAAAACGGCAAACCCCTCTGAAGAGATTGAGTGGTTGCAATTGAAACATGTAGGGGTAACCTGTCCGTGAAAGCCTAGGTTCGATTCCCGTTGCAGTCAAGAATGAAAAATCATCAATAAATTTTAATTAATTTCATGTTGTAAAATTCCTTTCTTCATAAATATAATTCAATGAAAATTAAATTTGATGAGCTTAAGCCTAATTAAAATATCAAAATTTGGATTAAAAACCATAAACAGTTCAACAAAATAATCACAATACTAATTGTTATTTTAATAATTTTTAATCAAAAAAGTCCTGTTTCGAAGAGTTCTTTGTAAAGGGAGTTATAGAAAGAAAAAACTCGTACTAAATGTAAGTTTTTTCTTCATACTTAAAAGTACTTAAGACACTCCAAAATGGGAAAACTTTCGAAAACCAATATGCGTGCATACGCGTGTGTTTATAAAAGTTTGTTGTAGGCACAACAACAACACTACAAAAAGAAAATATAGATTATTTTCTTGTTTTAAAAGTTAAATAAGAAGCAATAATTCCCATATTCTATTTTTTTTTAATTATTTAGTTTATACATTACATTTTTAAAGTAAACTCATTACGGAAACCATATCGGGCATGTTCCGGTGACTTATTATTAAGAATTCTTCTGTAAACAAAGGGCGGAATGCAACAAAAGTGAAATAAACATGTGGAGAGAGTAACTAAAATTATTATATTCTCTCTGGTTCTGTGGGGTAAGTGTTTAGGTTAGAATCAAATCTATTTTCACTTTCAGATTATTTCATGTACGAATCGAGATTAAACCGTCTTCAAAATTCTGGGATCAAGCACAGTTTGAGATTAATTTTATCTCACTTTTAATTAAGTCAGTCTTGTTTTCGGATTATTTTAAGTACGAATTCGGGATTAAATATGGATAAGTTAAGTATTTCGCGCTTTAGTAATCCGTACTTGAATCAAGCGTTCTGTACTTGATTTAAGGAAATCCATACTAACCGCACTATTGACACCGCTTCGGCTTGATTTAAGTACGGATGGATTGATTTGTTTTTTTCAGTGTACATAAAAATTGAATGAAATTTAAAATGAAAACTTTTCTTTTTAGCCCACTGTTCCAACAATTATCTAAAATTAGTTTCTTACTCATTTTGTTCTTTAGTCGTGTTTGTTTTCAGTTCATCGCTTTTTAATTTTTTTTTTCGTAAATTACTTTTCTTTTCCACCTGTTTTTGCTAATTTCATGAAAATTGTTTATTTAGGTGTGTTCGTTGTCTGGCTTTATTAACCGGGAGTTGGCAGTTTAATATCAAATACGCATTAAGCTCTTAACAGTCTAAATTATATACCTAAATACTTTTTTTCGACGGATTTTGTACAAACTAAATAAATAGTTAAATTCCTTAATTTCATGCCAAAAATTCAACTTTTAATTGTTGAAATAAAATTCTTAGAATTTATGTTTATCTATTTGCATAATGGTTTCTATTGGCATGGAAAGGCTTTAAATTTATATTGTATAACCTTGTACTCAATTTAAATGTCGTGTACTTAATTAAAATATACAGTTATCTTTACCAACATGTGTCCTTTTAAAACTAACTCACACACATACACTGAAACATGTTAATATGCAGAAGTGTTTTGTGGTTTATAATCGAAACAGGAACTTAATGTGTTTTATGTAAAAATAGAGTTAATAAATACTAAATAGACGCATTAATGTTGTATTTTAATGTAAAATCAATTTAAATCGTGCGTCAAATATAAATAACGAAATACATACGCATATTAGGGAGCCACAAATATTTGAATTTGATAGCGATAAGACGTTTATATGTTTTGGATTTAAAAAAAAAAAATTCATTAAGCAACTGAATTATTCTTAACCGACAATAAGAGATTTGAGGTCATTCGGCCTGTGTTGTAGTCGGGACTGTAAGAAAATATAAACTCATTGTTTATTGTTGTTGTTGTTAAAGCTTTGATATTCTTGCAAATAAAACTAATGTTTATAATTTTTATTCGCTTACCAGTTTTGTTTGCATAATATCTCTAGGTTTTTTTTAAATCTTTGGATGAAGTTTCCTGATGATCTTGCAACCAGTGAAATGCAAGAAGTTTATAAATAGTAGGAATTGGGAATTTAGCACATTTAAACGAAACCTTGTTAATAAATTTTTGACACCCAAAATAAACTTTGATAACAGTTTTAAATAATTGAAAATTTTTCAAACTCTATACCGTTGTGTCGCAGTCGCTGCAGTAAAGTGTACACGTGCAGCAGCAAAAAATAACTGTAAAAAATTGACAAGAGAATGAGAAATACACGCAGCAAAAATACGAAAATTGTTTTTTTTTTATATGAGTTTGGGATGTCTGTACGAAATATTTTGTATGTTAATTTCTCTCATAATATTACAACAACAGTTCTTTGCAAAAAAAATGTTCCTCGCACCCTGCACGAAGATATTTTCAAATACTAGGAGGGAGTGTAGGCATTGAATGGTTTTGAAAAAAGGAGTACTAGCAGAAGTGTATTTCTTTGAATTACTGTACCCTCACAACACTATTTAAATTGTGCGACGAACAGTAACGCACAGCATTTTCTACAAAACTTTGATTTTTGTTGTGTGCTTAATCATCTAATTCATTTCTGTTTGCCTAGGAAAATACAGTGTATAATTACATTGTATTTTTCTATGTTAGGGTGGGTTCACACTATGAAGGTTTTCTTTGAAAAAATCGAAATTTGTTGGTAAGAGGGGAAGAGGAGAAGAGAACATGCTATTATTCTCTCCCATCTCATCAATAAACTCAGACTTTCTAAAAGAAAACTTTCATAGTGTAAACTCTGACTTATATGCAGAGTCGAAATATGATAAATAATTTCACTCGCCGTCTTTTCGAAATGTAACAAAATGTTCGACACATATTTCATATTTTTTTTTCAAATATTTCATTAAAAATAATCGATTTGAAGCATGAACAACTTTAAGATAAATTTATTAGTTTTTATATTAAATGTTGTTTATTTAAACATTATCAGATAAACATGTCGAAATGTCAAGGATTTCTTATTTTGATTTAATAACTTGTATCAATTTTTGCAACCTTTCAATCGACACACATTCATATGTATACGTAATCCCAGGACAATATTGAAATGTTCAAAAAATGTTAAAGAAAGTTTGAGGGCAAAACAGTAAAATTGGATTAACAAGAAGGTGTGAAAATGTTAAATTGGAAATTTTGTATTTATTCAATGCGCAAACATTTTCTCTTTTTTTTATCATTCTTGAATTCAATTTATTCTACACGTTTGGATTGATATACATACATAAATAAATAAAAAGAATTAAAGAATTCGAAGCTTAAATAATTTTTTTTTAAAGAAATAAAAATTCTTTCAAAATTTGAAAAAGTCAAAGTTGAGGAAAAAGCAAGTATATTTATTTATTTTTTAAACATAAACAAAATGTTTCTAAATTTTTTTTTGGAAACTGTAAGGCGAGCCAGAGATTAGCCTTAAATTCCTTTTATGTTAAAGAAAATGTAAATAAATCTGGTTTTTTTATAATTAATTTAATTTGTTTAGCATATTTTTTTCTTATTAATTTTACCATCTAAAATTAAATTAAATTAAATTAGCAAATACTAACACAATTTAACCCTGAAAAAACCAATACAATAACGAATAAAAAAAATCCTTTTTCCATTTATTATCCTTGAACAATCTTATAGCCAGAACTCACTCCTCTTAATTGCGGGAAAAAACAAGCCAGACAATAAAATCGTTTTAAAATTAACTTAAATTTTTGCACAATTGCTTTTTATATAACCAACTAGAGCATTAATTTTAATTTAATTACAGCAAACATTTTCTTTCTCATTCATACTAAATTTCTTTAAAAACAATTAAAAATATAAAATATTAAAAAATTTATAAAGGATTTAAAAATAGTTTTAACCCACAAACGGCCGCAATAAGGCCGCTATTATTTTTTCATACAATGTAAAGCAAATTTTTAAAACTCTAAGGTCCGTTTTCATATTTTACCAAAAGCTTAAAGGTAGACTTTAACCGGCCTAATAAAAAGTGTTGTTGTTAGCCTAAAGTGAGCGACATGGTAAATTAAGGTTCATCCTATCTGGTAGGTTAAAGTAAAGTTGTAATAATAGAACACTTTTTATACGGCCCATAAAATCCTACATTTAGCTATCGGTAAGTCGTAAAAACGGGCCTAAGATTTTTTTTGTTATATTATAGGTTAGAGTATGAAAGGGTTTTTATAACAATTGCGTATAAGTAGATAATTGGTCTGCTGTACCAGGTAGTAGGATAATCCCAGTAAAAAATGTGCTCCCAAAGGAGCAGGTTTTATTTATAAATTCATACCTCAAATCGCTTCAAACCTGCTGATGGGATGCCTGATTTTTGTATGGGGTGTTCCCGGTTTGGAGGACTCTTTTCTGCTGACAATAAGCGATTCTTTTAACTTATAAGAAAAGCACTCCTGAAGTGCTTTTTTAAGGGAACCATGATGAAAATTTGTCGTCCTCCGCTAGGGATCGAAAATCGTGCATGTTAATATGAATCAGTAGATTTCAACCATATTTTTAAAAAAAATTGCAAACAAGACCTCTTAGCAATAATTATATATTTCAAATTATTATGTTTCAGAATTATATAAACGAATAGTAATGTGAACATTAGGGCGGGTCGATTTGTATGGATGAAAAAAAAATTAAAAATCGTATAGCAAAAACGTAATCTACATAAAATTCTACGAAAGTTCTCCGAAGAAACCATGGGTCTAAAACCAAATTCTAATCCGCGCCTCTCGACATCAAAATTTTTTTACTTGGTTGAACATTTTTTCAATGTAAAAAAAGTTTTGATTTTAAAAAAATATAAAGTTGCAAAAGAATAGCCTTACTAAACCATTTTATTAAAAAAATTCGATTTCGTTTTGGAAAAAGCTATTTTTTCAAAAAAATTTTTTTTTCCAAGGCGGGCAGCCAAATTTTCAAGTCGAGAGGAGCGGATTAGGATTTTGTTTTAGACCCATGGTTTCTACGGAGAATTTTCTTAGAATTTTATGTAGATTACGTTTTTGCTATACGATTTAAAAAAAAAATCGACCCGCCCTAATGAACATGCTTTTTGTATGCAATATCTGTTTATTCGTCGATCACAATTTAAAACCTTCCATGACATTGTTTGATTACTTCAATTTTGTTTTAAATGCTTGGTATTTTAATAAATAAAACTGATGAATTTTCGCATATCGTTAATTCCGCCGGTATGTTAAAGTTTTAAGCTTGGAGATATGGTATAACTTTTTCAAAGTTTTAAGTGCCTTAACGGAATTCGGTCCTCGGCAAAACACAAAAGACTAATATTTCACGCAATAATTCATTTTTGGCAGCATATTTAAGTGTAGTACTATTTGCAGTCTCTTAAGAACTACTTGGAGCAAAGTCAAGTTTTAATTGGCGCATATTTATGTCAAACTTGTGGATTAATAACAAGTCGTGGTGGCGTTGCAGAACTTTTGCAACTTATTATTTTTGGGCCCTTTAAGCACCACTGCCTTTTAAATCAGTTCGAAATATCACCAGAGATGACACCTTTATAAAAATATAATATTAAGAATACTGTCAAATTGATAAATTACTTTTTAAGCCAAACATTTTTTTCTAGTATTTTGAATTGTTTTTGGTTTTTGTTACAAGAACAAACGCTTATTTACATTAATGTTTTTTGACTTTGGTTATGACATTCTTCATAAAAAGTTCAAGTTTGCCCAATATTCAGTGAGAAAAATACAGTAGAATCCCGATAATTCGTAATCGCAAGGGACCGGCCATTTCTTACGAATTAAAGGGGTTTTCGATTTAGCGGGGTTTCGATTTAACGGGGTTAAAATAAAATAAAATAAATACGAATAAACGGGGTTTTTAAATTTATTTACTAAAACGATAAAAAAAAACCATAAAAACCAATTGTTAAAAAGAAAAATAAAATAAAAATTATTCATGTAAAAAACTGATCTTAAGAAAACAAAGAAACACAAAAGAAAAAACCCACGCAAAAAAAATGGAGGTAAACAAAAAATCATTCTTTGCCTGTTTCTGTTGTTTTATTACGAATTATAAGTGGTAGTTAGCAAACAATTACGATTTATAAGAGGTAAAGAAGATTTTATTTGAAAAAAAACACGAATTATCGAGGGGACCAAAATGTATGGAAATTTTACGAATTAACGAGATTTTTTCAAGGGACCGACAGTTTATTACGAATTATCGGGAATTACGATTTATCGGGGTACGAATTATCGGGATTTGACTGTACTTTAAAATCGGGTACATTTATAACAAATGTAAGGAAAATAACCGGTTTATTCGATATTCGAAAAATAACCGGTTTATTCGATATTCGAAAAATGGAAATTTTAAAATACCCGATTTGGGAAAAACTAAAACAACCGGTTAAAACCGGTCGAATACCACCCGTTCGAACTCCCTATTAACCACTACACCACGCCGCAGACCAATAATCTAATTAGCTAAAATCACAACCGATTAACGAAAATGATACAAGCCAAAATAGCAATAGACTGATCGATATTCAAGAACGACAGTGCAATATTAAAATATTACCTGCTACAGCAAACCAATCTTCCATCTTCTTAGCAGGAACAACAACCGATTTACGAAACTGATATAATTAAAAAAAACTAGGACAGTAAAATCGTATATATGCTCCCAAAAGAGTAATGAAGAAAAAAAAATCAAAAGTAGTTATTCAACACTTTCAGATTTGTATTTTTATTCAAAGTTATTCATAGAAATGTAGCGGCTCTCCTTCAAAGTCACAAAACTTTTTTAAGTGGAACGCCCACTTCCTCAGTCCCGAAAACATTTTGCCGGATGTTGTGTATTTGTAACCAAGATGCATGTACCTTATTTGTAAACTTTGGCCCTTGTCGGTCTCCAGATATACAGAAATCTATAATGTCTTTTTTACACGAAATACCACGCTCACTGCTCCAGACCCTCTCACTTTTTAGATTGGTTGTGTGTTGATAACTAGATGCATGTACCTAATTTGGACACTTTGACTCTTGCCGTTCTCCAGATATATAGAGAAAAGGAATTAAAAACAACAACAACAACAACAAGGGATTTATGGGTAAAATAAGAAGTAGTTGTGGGTTTTTGTTAATATCTCAGCCATGTATCTGGTTGAATGTTAAAAGCAAAATTATAAGCAGCAGATGTGTCCCCATCAATTCTGTTGTCGTCGGAAACCCCATTTCAACAGACAGATGGACAGACGGGCATCGTTGAATCAACCTCGCTACTCATGTGGACCCAGAATATATGTACATTATAGAGACTAAGATTAATATTGTAGAAATTACAAACGGAACCCTTTGGCGACTGGTATACAAGATCTGAACAATATTTTCTACGCTACCACTCAGAGAAGTATGGGGGTTTTACATTTAGCGATTTGGCAACATCATATTGTAGGATTTTAGAGGCCTTCTAGAAGGCATCCGTACTACTTTTTTCCCGCTGTGTACTTCTAGTCATTAAATAAAAACTTTTAAGTTTTCTTTAAATTTCTTTAAAAATAATGCAAATTGAAACTGGCTTAGTTCCTATCTGTTTCAGATATTCGAAAGTTTATGAAAAAAAAATTTACAAACAAACCAATAAAATCTATTGGGTATGTTCTGTAATTCAAAATTAAGTGGATTTAAAATCGAATAAAATTTTGAAAACAACCCTGTAAAGAAAGATCATAAAAATATTATTTTTTTAACGACCTAAAATTATAATTACAAGAACAACTTATAAATACAGGAAAAACAAGTAAGAAAGTACAGTCAGTCAAGCCCGACTATATGATGCCCTAAACCACAGTATTTAAAAACACATTAACGAGAGTGCACCCTATTTGGGACCCATGCAGAATCATGCTTTTGTGTCCATAAAAATAAAGATCTATCTTTGTTTTAAATTTCATTAAAATTGGATAGAAAGTTTGTGAGAGGCCGAAAATGCCCCCTAACTTCCCTTGTGGTCCTATTTTTGCATAGCTCAAGTATGCATATAAATATGGATCTATTTATTTTTTAAATTTTATTAAAATTGGTTTGATAGTTTCTGAGAGGCAGAAATTGCTCCTATCTCCCCTCGTGGCCCTACGATTCCCATTTTCAAAAGGCTTGGGCCTTGTGCCAATAAGGTTAAATGGACACCCAGCCGGACGGACATCATTAGATGAATCACTTTCTGAGTCGATCGGCATACTTAAAGGTGGGTCCAGGACCCATATTTTAAGGCGTTACACACATCAGCACAAATGTATAATACCCTCACCACTATTGTGGTGTGGGTATAACTACAGTCATTTTGTAAATTATTAAAATCATAGACTCGTTCTATTTTAATTGAACTTCCTTTCAATTTGTAGAACATGCCCGTATATAAATCTTTTGTGGAATTAGGTATAACAGACGTCAGCTATTGTTTAACCCTTATTGAAAAAATATGTAACCCAAAATATGAAAAACAGCCAAATGCTTTAAAATCAGCACTTAATAAAAAGAAAACTGAAACATTGTGCTCCTTAACCAACTAAAAGCCAAGTAATTTGTCGGCCATTTTTTGTTAAACAAACCACTCTGGTGCCTTTTTAGGAATGATTAAAATGACCTCGATATGCGTATGTATGTGTCGATTAGTGTTTATGGACACATGGTGTTTAATGTCTTCTTATTTTTATCGTGACCAGCTCCAACATCATCGACATGCTTCCACAAAATAGTTAAAATGCCAAGTAAAGCATAAATTAATGATGTTTCATTAGGTCCCAGAGAGAAACTTTTCTGTTTTATGAGTCCACACATAAGTTCATGTTTCAGTGCACGTTTGTGTGTAGTTTATTTCAAAGGATGTTTTAGAGTTTGATAATAACTACTGTATTGATAGGCCATAAATTAAAATTGTTTGCTTTAAGGATTTTTTTTTCTTTTTATATACCCTACACCAGCATTCGTGGGAGAAGTGCGTTTGTGTGATGTGTGTAACACATGGAAAATATTGGTTCTAGAACCAATAGTATAATATAATAGTTATAAGCCTATAGGCTTATAACTATTTTCTAAATCGATCTAACAATGTCCGTCCACTCGGCTAGAGGTACAAATGTTTTTTATTGACATCAGGACTGTGGAGTCGTAGCTGAGGTTCTAGTACCGGAGTTTGAATCGAAGTACCCTTAAAAACTCGAGACTCCGAATCAAAAATTTTTCGGCATAAACATTTTCTAATATTTTCCAAAATAAAAATTCTTTGACATTGGCGATGCAATATTTAAAATATCGATTTGAAATTTTTAAAGAGTAATTTTCTTGCTATATTTAACATTTAAAAGGTAATGTATTAAAAAAAGAGGCTTTAAAGTCAAATAAGGACCAGTCTTATATACATTTAGCATCAATTTAGAGTAGGAATCGGTGTTGGAGTCGAAGTCGGACTTAAAAAAATTTCGGCGGTTGCCGAGTCCAACCGTCGGAGTTAGAACTATTTTTGTAAGACTCCACAGCCCTGATTCACATAATGACTAAGCCGTCAGAAAATGGTGATAAAAGGTCCACCATATCACATGTTCTCTATCCAAACTTATTGATTCCGATCCATTACAAATTTTATTGGATTCGGTTAATATTTAATTTTTGCTATACAAATTCCCATCCAAAAAAAAAAAACTTTCATTTGGCGACAATAACGTCCTTAGGACCTGAACTGACAGCTCCAAAATTGACCAAATATCCCATATTAACATTCTCTACAAAAACCACTTAAATACGAAATAGACTCGTAGTTATATGAAGATGTAGCTATCTGGATAATATTCGGCCAGTGAACGCTATACAGTGGAATCCTACCCTCACAGCATAATTTTTTTTGCGGGTCCATTATTATTCATGGGTCCCGAACTGGCTACACTTTCGAAATTATTGTGGTTTAGGGTATCAAATGATCGGGCTTCACTGACTATTCATTCCTACTTGTTATTTTGTATTTGCTACAGTGGACTTTATTGGACTTGCTTTCCAATACTCAAATATTTTAATGCTCGTGGACTTAAGGGCTCATTTACAATAATACGTAATTCCTTTTGGAGAATATTTTCAGTATTTTCTTCCACTTCAACGTGAGGAATTGAGTCATACTTTTCCCAAATTTTAGAATTTTGTTTTTGTTTTAAAAATAAATTTGTATGCGAACGTTGACGTGCGAAATCGTTAAACAGGCAGTAAACATTAAAAAATTACGTCAAATTAAGTAAAATAAGAAAATGGAATAAGTTTCAATCAAAAAAGTTTTAAAAAATTAAAAATTGCTTATATAAAGCTGTTGGAACCATTAAAGGTGATGTAAAATCATAATTTCATCAAAATATAATAATATTACCTAAAAGATTTGTTTCAGTGTCCTAAAAATAATAAATGCGAATTGTGTAAATTGCCCAAAGGCAAATACATTTACAGAGATTTGCGAAAATTTTTTAAACCATAATAAATTTTCACAATTTATTTAAATGAAATCCAAATTTATTGCGAATTTGTAAATAGAGCTCAAGGGGTTTAATTAATTTTATTTTTTTTTAACTTTTAACCAACAGATAAACAAAAAAAAAATACACATACATATTTGGAAATAAAAAATAAATTTTATACGAAACAACTACATTCGGCTATGCCGAACTGTATTTACAGTTATAATATTTCAGGAGTGGGCTTTATATGGGACTTATGGTAAATTATGGACCGATCTTCACAAAAGTTTACAGTGTAATTTCTAATCTTATGAAACAGAGACAGACCGAATTTTATTATACCAGCATTATTCGTAATGGTTTTATTGCGTTAATGATTATTTACATTTTAAATTTGGACAAAGTTAAAATTTGAGATCGAATTCTTTTAAAATTCTTACAAAGATCTAAATTTCTAATAATCATTTTATATTCGTAGTGTTACTAGTTTAAGTTCTAAATTAAATTACAAAAATGCAAAAAAAAAAACTTTTATTCACAATTTCAATTTCATATCCAACGACAGAAATAAAAAAAATGTCTTTATTTGTACTTTGAAAACATCATCCTTGAAGTCGTCTTCGTAATTTGAAACAAGCTACCAGCAATGAATTAAATTGCCTTATTTTTCTTTCTTTTCTATTGTTGCCGAAATTCACACAAATGACTTGAAAAAAATAAGAAATAAAACTAGAAACCCCAAATATTTATAAATAAATAAAATTCATTCAATCTCAACAATGCAGTCGAATCAATTATTACAGGGAGCAAAAAATTACTTAAATATAGAAAAAGGAAAATAAATGACTTTTTTTTAGAATTGCCTTTGAGACAAAATAAATATTTCAGTCTTAAGATACAAACAAAACTAGAAGAACGTTCGTTCACTGAACCAAATCAATAGATTTTTAATTCAAGTCTACTTTAATATTAATTATATATAAAAAAAAATTTTGTTCAAGTCAAATCAACTTTGTCGTTTTAGTTAAATTTCTCTTTTAAAATATTAAGAAAAGTTCCAAAAAAAAATAATGCTAAAAATCCCAAAACTTAAAACAAAAAAATTTTGAGAATTTTCTTTAATATCGACAAAATACAAAAACTTAACTAACTGCAATTTAAAATCATTCTCTTAAATGTCATTTTCATGTACTCTATACTTTTTATCAAACAAGTCAAGTGGTTAAAAAACACAGCATGCATCAGCATGCATAAGCAAAAACAAGCAAATGCAATTCTGCTTGATGAGGTTTGAATTACTTGATTTGACATGTATGTATGTATGTATGTACTTACATACATACATATGGAGTGCTCACAGTTGAAGTGCACCAAGTCAGTGAAACAACAATTCGATGTAAATTTTGAGGTTAAGTAAATTAAGTGCCATTAATTTCTTTGAAAATTTTGTTTACAGTTATCTAAGGATAAAAACACATTTTGGCTTAGTCCGTTACAGAACTGAATAGAGTTAAACTTTGTGGAGAATTTTGCACCATTTTTGAAATTTCTTATATGTCCGAACCAAGTCACCTGCAAGCTCACATGTGAGCCCTCCATATGTGAGTACAACTGAAGTTAGAAAAAATCTGGTACAGTCTGCCTGGAATGTACACATATTTCGAAAGTTGTGGATCAAATTTGGACTGTCCATTTCCGATGATTCGTAATAACCAGGACAGGGAAATTAATGCACTTAAAATCGCATAAAAAAAAATCGTAAAATATGGAAAATAAAATAAAAATATGCACTTAAAATTGATTTATTTAATCGTGATACATTTTATTGTCTTAAAAGGAGTAAAAATGGTATAAAAAGTAGTTAAACTTAAGATAAAGATGTATTTATAAAAGTGTTTGCCCAGTTGTCGAAATTCGAGCTTTATTATTTATGCAAATATGGAGCATTTGTTTTTTTCCCCGTCTTAGTAGATCGATTTGGCGAGGAACCAACCTCCGGCCCATATGGTATATTCCACTCAAGTCTTTAAATGTTTTTCATATTTACAGCCGTATTCATAACAAATAAAATAAGTTTGAAATCTGTTTTAAGGCAAAATTTTCATACAAATTTTTCTTAAAATGCATTTCAATTCCATTTTTATTATTTATGAATACGGCAGTTAATATTTATTTAGTTTAATAATATCAAGTTTTTCAACAAGAACTTCGTTTTCTAAAACAAAAAATTTAGATAAAGATGATTCAAATTTTTATTGTATTACGAAGAGAAAAGTTCGGCAATTATGAATGAAAAATGATATCTGGCAAATGTCCACCACGAGCACGCTGACAGATGGAATTTCTTTTATCAAAGATTTTAATCACTTTTTGGCAAAATGGCGGGTCTATTTCGTTAATCACGAATTTTGAGTTTTAAGGCTGTAATCGATTCGATTGGCCCCGTATAGACTCTGTCCTTCACATAGCAACCCAAAAATTAGTCCAGTGGTGTTAAAACACACGATCTGGCTGGCCGCTTAACTGCTGATGTTCATGAAATTATGCGATCGGGATATTTGGTGTCCAAAAAACTAAATGTCAAAACTATCATGTGTTGCGACAACTAAAATTTTGTTGAAAAAGCTTTTAAAAAATATCAGAAAGTACCAATTGAAAAACAAACAAAAATACCAAAAAGTCTCCTGTCCTCTTCTCAATCGCTCTGGACTCTGCATGTTGAATTTTATGTTTCTTTGCTCAGTATTTGTAAAAAAAAGTGCCGAAAAGTTCCATTGCATGTTTAATTTTATGGTTTTAGATCCAATATTTACGAAAATTAAAAAGGTACCAGTTGTAGAATGAGAAAGTACCAAAAAGCTCCCACTTACAGATTCTACAAGGGAACAAAATCAAACTTTTTGTGTTGACTGGGAGCCAATTGTGGTTTTTTTAGGCCCTATGATTATTAAAATTTTTTATTTTTAAAAATCATGAAAAATCAAAAACAGAAAAGGGATTTTATTGCATTATAAAAAAGAGCCCCAATTTTCATTTATTTTTTGGGGCCATATTTCGCAGCGCCTTATATTTTATTTTTTGGAGTAATTTTTCAATAAAAAAAATGAGGCCATATTGTATTTTGAAAAATAGACCCAAATTTTGGGAAATTTTCCTTTATTTTTGGGACCATATTTCGCAGCCTCCTCAAAGTAACGACAAAAAACATGCAATTGCATGAAATTCCTTGCCCTGGTTTATATTTTCCGAAAACAAGCTTGATTTTACATTTGTCCGAAGTGATTTTGGTTCTTAGTTACTTCATGTTAATTTAACATTATTTTATAATAACATGCGAATGTATTATTTTGTGTAACAATAATTCAAGTTAATTTAACATTCAAGTAAAGTGAGAGCAAAATAACTTTGATATTGAAATAACACTACGAATCACGTTGAATGAAAGTTTTTTGTATTACCCTTTGTTTACAGCAGCATTCACAATTAAAAGACACCAGCAGAATGGCCCGATATGGTTTTCGTCATCATTCTACTTTGATGCAATTAACTAAAAAATCTTAACAAAAAGAATATGGGATTTTTTCTTTTCTATATAAACTTTCTTAAACATGAAAATAAAAAATTTATGTTTTCCTTCTTGTAGTGCTAAACAGAATTTAATGGATTCAATATTTAACAATCTTATTTTAACATTTTTCATTCCAAATCAATATGAAACAATACTTTAACAGAAATTTGCTGTGATGTCCCCACAACTAGTTTAACTACTGGTAAAAAGGACAATATTCTATAAATTTATAAATGCTTTAAACAATTTTTAATAATATTTCGATACATGCTAGATAAAAATTAAATAAATTTGCTCAACAGTATTTTTCTTTTATCAAATCCAAGAAATATTTTGTTCAAAAAAAAAATTGTGTTAAGCCATAAATAAAACATTTTTTTTTATTGTTTTGAAAATAAATTTTCAGCCTACTGTGGTCCTTGAAGCAAAATACAAAACAATTTAAACTCTAAAGATTGAAGATTTTACACAAACACTCTAAGGACATGTGAATGTATTTGAGTTTGTGTTAAAAAAACAACAACAGCAAAACTTTATTACTCTTTGTCTAACAGGCGCCTTGTGTACTTTACTGTAGTCAATTGCATATGTATGTATGTGTAATAAAATTACGGCCATATAATACCCTACAAAATTTAAGAATATTTCAAAAGGAAATTTAAAGAAATCTCTTTATTATATCACTAGCACAGGATCACTCGAATTCGAGTTTACAGACATTTGGAAAAACAAATTTTCCTAATTATTTGTTTAATAGTATATCGACAAAAGAGGACACACAATTTCTGAATAGTAAAAAAGTTTTCTTCTAGGAATTCCCGTTCCTGTATTTCCCGACAGATTTAACTGTAACAATTCCAGTTTTATCCGAAATTTTATTCGGGAAATAATATTTTAAGTTACAATCAGTGTTGTCATATCGTAAGATTTTACTTTTTTTTGCAAGTTTTTGAGATGCAAAAATATTTTCAAGTTCTTTTTTAAAACAAAAGTTTTTTATAAAACTATGCTAACATAAGTTTGGTAATAATTTGTAAAAAATAAATCTTCACTCAGTTAAGTTCGTTTAAAAATATATACAGCGGTGTGCTACTTTTAAAATTCTTGCGTTTTACGTTTTTGATTTCCAGCACACCCTTGATAGATTTAATACGTGAAGCTAAACAAATGAACGAATTTAATTTTTTATTTACATATATAGTGAATACATATTTATAAGTATATTATTTATGTTATATTTGTTTAATAATTAGAAATAAAACACATGCAGTTCTAGTGATTTTTTTTAACGATTTTTGAAAAAAAAAATACGACAACACTGGCAATAATTAAGGGATATCTCGTTATTTAAATCGGCAAAAGAAACAGTTAAGGTGTTAACTTGCTATTTTTTGTATTGGATTTTTTTAGGATTGACTGAATGAAACAACAAATGCGAGAAAGAACAAGAAATACAATTTGATAACATGTAAACAAAACAAACAATACTGCCCACGTTTTTTCCCCACAAAAAACCGTCATTAAAGTTAAAAATCGCAAAAAAAAAAAGTTAAAACCCGTTTCTTTCGATCAAAAACTAAAAAAATTGGCAACAGTGCTAACAATTAATCTGGAAATGTCAATTTTAAGTTAAAAAATTTTATATTTTTTTTGACAGTCTTAGATTATTTATCGATAACACATGTATATTTGTTTGACATTTCAAGATGTTTTATGATATAAACATACTCTTTACACTTAGTCAGTTTTCCTATGCAAATATATTTGCACTGTTCTCCAATATAGAAAAAATACAAAAAATAGCAAGTTTCATAACAGCTTTAAGAACACTTTCCTCCTCTGTATGTCAACCGATTTGAACAAAAAAAAAAACACCATTTGAAAGGTATTTACTTAAATAGGAGCATAATATATATTTAAAATTGAGGGGGCAAAGTATTGTAAAAACGGGTAAATTCATATCTCCAAAACTTAAAGAGATATAAAAAAATTTAGTACTTTTCGGTGTTTTGTATAAAAATAAGCGGACAAGTGTTCGATAATTTTTTGAAATTCGGCCCTTTTGGAGAGCAAACGGGTATAACCTGTATTTTGGAACTTCTTTGTTACCCTATCTATCTTTTAAGCCCATAAATTTAGAAATACAAACTTTACTAAATTCTAATTCTAAAAGATAGAAATATTTATTTGGTTCTTTTTCAAAATTCAAACGTTTAAGTGGCGAAACCCGCACCTATTTTTTGGTATTTTTTTTTAAATAATTTCCTCTTTTAATTGATTATTGAAATTTTTGATACTTCAATAGGGAGAAAAAAATATCGAAAAGGGAAAATAGGCGAACTAAAACTTCTTTCTATTACTTTGCCGTACTGCATGTGGCAATTTTTTATAATATTGATCTTAGAAATATAAAATTATAGGTGCAGGGTCCTGAGTGAATAAGAACCTATCGGGAGAAAAATGTTGATATGTTTTTGCTTTGCAATTGGTACTTTTTGGATTTTCGTTAATATTGGACCTAGAAAATAAAATTAAATATGAATGGGCCTGAGTGATTAAAAATCTGTAATGGGGAGCTTTTTGCAACTTGTTCGTTTTACAAGTGGTACTTATTTTTATTTTCCCTAATATTGGAACTACTAGAAACATAAAATAAAATGTCCTGAGTGGATGAAAATCTGTAAGATGGAACTTGGAGGTACTTTTTTGGTCTTCAACTGGTACTTTTTTAATTTCCGTTAGTAGTTGAACTTGACACAAAAAATAAAACATAAAAGGTTCTAAGTGGATGAGAATCTATAAGAAGAAAATTTTTGGTACTCTGTTTTTCAACTGGTCCTTTTTTAATTTTCTTTAATATTAGACTCAGAAACATAAAATTAAATATGCAATTTCATGAATGTATGAAAATCGATAAGAGGAAACTTTTTGTTCTTTAACTGGTACTTTTTGAATTTTCATTAGTGTTGGACCTAGAAATATAAAATGGAACATGAAAGGTCCTGAGTGAATGAGAATCTGTGGAATGGATCTTTTAAGTTCGTTTTCTGTTTTTAACTGGTAAGTACTCTTTGATTTTTTTTAATTAATACTGAACATATAAACAACGTTCAGAGTTATTGAGAAAATATTAGAAGAGACTTTTTGGTACTTTTTTGTTTTTTAATTGGTACTTGATGATTTTTTTTTGTACTTGAGTGGAATACCGATCCACTGAGACGAAAAAAAAACAAATGCTCGAATCTATGTGTTCTTCATATTTGCATAAATAATTATGGTCTAATTTCGACCACTGGGCACTTGAATTTTTTATTTTACTTTCATATATTTTATAATTTTTTCATATAACAAAGTATAGTCAGTCAAGCCTACGTCACAGTACCTGCAGACAATTTTGTTTAGTTTTTTTTTCTTTTGGGCCCATGGGCAGTAATGGGCCAACCAGAATACAGTTGTCACAGCTTACCGGTAGCTAAAAGTTTAATTTAAACGGCCTTATAAAAAGTGTACCATTATTAAAACTTTACTTTAGCATAAAGTGGGCGATAAAGTAAATTAAGGTTCATCCTACCTGGAAGGTAAAAGTACAGTTGTAATAATGGAACACTTTTTATACGGCCGATGAAATCCTACCTTTAGTTATCGCTCAGTTGTGAAAACTGGCATTTTAAAAAAATTAACAGGTATCAAAATATAAACATATACTTAGAAAGGGAATAAACACTATCAACTAAGAAATAATGTTCTCTTGACTGATAAAAATGCTGCGAAGGGTACACTCAAAATAAAATACAATCCAACCGTACTCAAATCAATCCGAAGCGGTATTAATTAACAGTATTACTAATAGTACGGTGAGTACGGATTTTCTTGAATCAAGTGGAGAACGATTGGTTCAAGAAATAATCCAAAAATGATATTGATTTTAGTAAAACTAAGATTGAATCAATCTCAAAATGCGCTTGATTCAAGAATTATAAAATTGCTTTAATCCGAATTCGTACTTAAAATAATCCGAAAATAACATTGATTTAAGTTAAACTCAAAATGAGTTTGATTCAAGTTTGTATTATAAAGTTGATTTTATCCTAATTTCATACTTGAAATAAACCAAGAGCGAAATTAGAGGAAGAAATATATTATGATTGATTTACATACCCGTTTTGCACCTTACAGAATGATAAAGCACCAACATCAAGCCCGATATGGTTTTTACTTTAGAAATATTATTTACATACTTAACCAAAAATATAAACTTAATGAGAAGCAAGAGTTCAAATTCACTTTTTAACCCTTCGTGGTACACATGAGTCTGGCCAGATCTTTTTTCCAATAGAAAAGTTATACACAATGAAAAGTTTAATCTTTTGTTTTACTTGATTTAAGAATTTTATACTTATTTTATGAAATTCCGGGATTGATTTTCAAAAGTAGTCCTATTTAGGATTGTTTTGAATACGTTTTAGTGTTATTCGTTCTTGATTTTTTGGGTTATCATAAAAAACTTGATTTATTCCGAGTGTTTTTCTTTCTGTGTAAAAATATGCAAAAATATGCACTTAAAAATCGATGTAAAAATTTATGAAAAGCTCTACAACGGATATATTGTTTTTGCTTCCATTGGTCACACAAGGAAAAATATATAATTGCATATTAAAATCGAAAAGCGAACAATTTTTTATTTAAGTAAATCTAAGAAAACTTTTACAAAACTGATGATCCATTTCTGTAACTGTTTGGTAAACATAAAACTTTTTTTTTTATATATTTATATAATATTAACTTTTCACTTGACTGGTTTCTGAAACAAACAGTCATCACTATTGTAAACTTCTTATGAAATTTTCCAATTTTTTTTAGAAAATTGATAAATTATCTTTTTAAAGAGTTTAATTGTTACACATTTTCATATCGTAACCTTAAATCCAAAAGACAGTAACTTACAAAAAGTTCAAAATGGGTTTTTTATTGATTATGATGTAAATAACAAAAATACATCTTTCCTTAAAATTTTACTTGGATATGTTTGAAAATTACAATTTTTTAAAAGGCCGCTGAAACCGAAAAGGCGAAGCTAATGGTGTTTTCTTTTCTACAAAAAAATGTGCCTTTTTTTAAAAAAATGCAATTTGGTGTCTGTTTCTTAAAAATTTTGCTCCCGAAAAGCATGAGTTTTTTAGAATAAAACAAGAAATAGACACCAAATTAAATTTTTTTTAAAAAAAAGGCACATTTTTTTGTAGAAAAGAATACACCATAAGTTTTTATTCAAATTAAACAAAATTTGAAACATTTTATTTTCAAATAGTAACATTATTGGCGGTAACTTTAAATACACACCTTACACATTTGTACAAACAAATGTAGTTTCTTAATTCCAGGCAGAAATACTGACGACCCAACTATGTATGATCTTTCGGAAATAGTTATTAAAAGTCACTATCGCCAATTTTTATGTAAATACCAACATTAATAAAAAAAAGTATGGTAAAATTTTGCCTGTTAGGTCCCAAATTAATCATAGGTTCCATACACGTAGAGAAAAAACATGTTTAAATTTGGTCACCTCCAAGCAAATTTTTTTAAAGAAAATTTTAAACATATTATGGCTAATATAACTATATAATTGTCAGCGACAACCATATTATGGTTAAATTATTCCTCCATCAAAAACCCACAACCATATTA
Organism: Pollenia labialis; assembly: GCA_949318255.1. Lineage (NCBI taxonomy): Eukaryota > Metazoa > Arthropoda > Insecta > Diptera > Polleniidae > Pollenia > Pollenia labialis. The sequence continues at coordinate 24,427,269 of OX439139.1, forward strand.
CGGTTGCCTCTAAATATGTTATGGTTAAATATGACAATAATAATTTGTTTTGAAATTTACCATAGTATTTTCCTCTTTTTCAAGAGCAACATACTATGGTTAAAAATCAACCATGCTATTGTAAGTGTTTAATAAATTTAAGTTATTATTGATCATAACATGTTTGGAGGCAACAATAATACGGTTGGGGCTTCTTGATGGAGGCCTAATTTAACCAAAATAGGGTTACCGCTGACAATCTTATGGATATACTAAACATAATATGATAAAAGTTGGTTTTCTTTAATCGACCTTTTCTTGATAGAATTTCAAAGAAATAAAAAAATTTTGAGTATTTATTTCTTTGAAATTCTAAACATAATATGTTTAAAATTTTGTTTAAAAATAGCTTTTTTGAAGGTGACCATATTTATACATATTTTTTCTCTGGGTGTATAAACCTCCATCCAAAAATCATGGGTCCCAAATAAAGTAACCTAGCAAAAACTGTTTTATATATGTGGTGTAGGGTATCATATACTCTCTATACTCTCTTACTTGTTTTCGTATCTTATATCCCTAGTTTAATACATTTACTAAAATATGGCTCTTGATGACGGGGTGTTAAAATCAAACTAATTTATGAAAAGGAGCCATCCGGACAAAATCATTTTATTCCCGCATGGAGAGAAAAAATTCAAACTATTATATGTATATATACGCTATTTCTTTCCCCCCTCTCCTAAAAACTTAAGACTTGACGAGTCAAATATGACGTTTGTGAACCGGCACTAACGAATATTCGAATTAATTGTATAGGCTGCGTTATTATTTTTAACCAGAAAATAAATTCTGGCAACCCTTATGGCATTTTTTATTAAATTACCATTACCAGAAAATTGTTAACGGCCAATTTCACCAAATTCAGTTAAAACTAACCTTTAATTAAAGTTCCAGTTACCAATATGTTTTGACAGCTATAACCGATAGTTAATTATAACCGAACTTGGTGAAATTGGCCGTAAGTCGATTGGTTATCTTTAGTTGGGTGTTACAAATAAACCATTTTAATATCCCAGTTGGCCAGATTGCCGTTGAAGAAATCGGAGTCAACACAAGGTTTGCAAATATTCACACATTCTTTTTCTTTTTTTTTAAATTGTTGATTAAAATACACAAACCAGTTAAACCAAGAACATACTGATGAAGGTAGGCGCGGACTGGAAAATGGATTTTATGCAATTTAAACTTCCTGTCAATTTAAAAATTGTTTATATAACATCCATAGTAAAACTATACTGATTAATTTTGTATTAATTTTGTAAACTAATTAGTGGATAAGGTAATTAAATAAATATGAATACGTGCATGTAACTTTTGGAGGAATCACATGATAGTCATTAAGTTGTAGTCATATGTCTTAAAATAACTACAAGAAATATATATGACTGCTGTGGGCAACCGCTTATCATTTAGATTTCTACTGTACAGTTATGCCGAAGCAATGAACATTAATGGCCTGTTCGTCGATAACGAATGAAGACTTCGTTCGCTTAAATAACAAAAACAAATTTTAAAATTTGTATAAGCATTCAAATTTTTTTTTTGTTTGAAACACAACAGTATTTTTTTTTAAACAATTGTAAAATATTATTTAGGACATCATGATTCATGACGATATGACTTAATAGCACAGCTTGTGAATCCCCCATATATGATTAAATAATAAATAAAACTTGTTATTTTTTATAAAAAAAATCCGAATAGTTGCAACCTTTTCTCCAATTCTTGCTTAACAGCTGTCAAGAATATATCTTTTTTCTTCAAGGCAGACAAAAGTTTACACGTTTTATTGACAGTGTCACCGAAAAGTCACCAAAATAATCTACAAAAGTGGCAACTTGGATACACTTGATCCCCGGTTTCCTGGAGGGTGTTTTGCTCTTTAAGATTTTTAAAAAAGTATGGGTGAATATGAATATATACACGTGTATGCATTTAAGTTAACACAGATGTATACAATATTTATATTCATGTGTGTGTTATATTCTCCATTGTATTCAAAATGTTTGTTTAACTTCTAATATGAGTTTAATACGAACGAGTTTTTTCCATACCCTTCTGCATAAATGGTGAATGAGAGTATACAAAGTTTGTCATTGCGTGTGAAATTTTTATTTGAGAATCCGCACTTTAATACGCCTTAAACCGCAACGATCAAGAATATTCTGAGGAAATTTGGTCCAATTTAGTTTTATATCGCTGTAAATAACAGATTGCAAATTTTTTATATAAATCACACTCTCGGAAAACCACAACAAGTAATGATGTTGTCGTAAAATCTACTCAGCGGGAAATTTGGGTCAATGGCTCTTAAAGCCCTTATCTTGGACCAGTGTACACAATGCTATAATAAAAAAATTATATATACCCTTTTTACCTTCGGTGAAGGGTATAAAAAGAACGAATTATGATAGGTGAACCATGACATATAACTTAGTTTTTGGAAAGTGTAGTTACTCCAGAGGAAATATAATCGACACAAAACAAGTCATGTGATTGAATTTTGTGCGAGAAGTGGCGGATTTTATTCGGTACTATTACTTTATATGAAGTGGATCTATCATATTAATATGGTTCACTCGGGACAATATCTGCGATAGGCATTATTTTAACCGAAATTAAATGTGTCGATTTAGGTTATTTCAGTGACCTGTTATAAAGTGGTTATAAAGGACATCACCATGTTAAATTGACAAATCCCCTTCATATAAAGTGATAGAACCCTACAACTTAAGAGCTGCCACGTTACCAGTTTGGTTTTACAAGTTTGCATATCTTAAATACAGTCATCATATTTGATCTTTTTTTTTAATTCCCTATGCTAATCCCTGCGATGCTCTTAACTTGTAGGCAGGAAAGAAACCAGAGTATCTGACAGGAATCGAACCCGCTAACCCCGGGACTGATAGCCTAACTCCCTACTAGCTAGCCTACCAGGGCACTCATCTAAGCGAACAAAATCAATTAAAAATTTAATTTTTGTGTAGTTTCGTCCCTTTACATTTAAGGTGACGATATATAATTAGATTGTCTTTCGGTTTAAAATTTCTACAATATTAATCTTAGACCCTAAAAGGAATATATATTCTGGGTCCTTATGAGTAGCCATAAATTTTGGGGACTTTGTTGGTGTATATTTATGTCACATAAGCTCCTGTCAATCTTGGTATTGAAACTCAACCTGATCGGTACACAAATGGCTGAGAAATGAGCAAAAAACCACGACTGCCTCAAATGTTTAACCCTAAATCCCTTTTTGTTGTTGTTTTCCTTGTATAACTGGAGAACGGCAAGAGCCAAAATATGGGCGGGATTCAATAAGTGGGCTTGGTACAAAATAGATTTATTTTATATATGTAACTTTCTATTCTAATCGAACCATGGTGGTGAAGGGTATGCAAGATTCGGCATAGCCGAATATAGCACTCTTATTTGTTATTTTTTTTTTGTTGAATTGTTCCTTCCTTCGGTGCCAAGATATAAGTTATTTTCACAACTCGATTTCTTTAATACTTGAACATTTTACAATTGAAGAATTAAATAAGTATACGTACAAACGGCAAAATAGTTGCCAGACTTCGAGTAAGTACTTAGTTCGTGGGACAATCAAGATTAAGTGTTATCAATGGCCTTCATCACGAGTTTGTTTCAGATTTTTTCTTTTTTTTTTTTGGCAAACATTCAATATTATTTTGTTCTTCTTTAATTTTTTTTTTTTGGCGTTAAGTTTTACTTTAAATAGGAATACAAATAAATTTAAGTGATATTTATTATTTAATTTTTGTTTTTTGTTTAATTTATTTATTTAGTTTCATGTTCATATAAATAATTTTGAATATAATCCATATTAAATGGTTATAAAGCACGTAAACACTTTGTAATATTTAAGAACTTTTTTTATATTTTTTTATATGGGCATATGAACTTTAAATAAAGCATTAAGTTAAAAGACATTCACCCTTATCGTGGTAGCCGAATAAAAAATACGCCTGCGACTGTTTAGTAATGGATTAAAGAGAACGTGAACTTATTTCTTTTAATCTTTTACCAAGCAGTCGTAGGCGTATTTGAAATTCCCAACCACGATAAGGGTGAATATTTATTTCAGCATAAATTTTTGTTATGATAATGTCTATTGAAAGTTAAGATTAAGAGGGTCGTTTAACTCTAATAATTCTTGGATGTCATGCCAAAAACCACTTTCGTGCTCTAAATCCAAAAATAAATTTTATATCTTGTTATTTAGTAAAGCATATTCCAGTTACGACATACATTCTGCTTCAATCGAAACAAATCGTAGTCAAAAGAAGAAATATTCAGGGGCCTAATCACTGCATTCGATACTATCGTATCGAAAAAAACGCTATAAATTTAAATAAACATATGGTTTTCTAACTTAACTGTATCTGTAAAATTTTTGTCAAAAGTTCTCGCTTAGAACTGTCAAATAAACTCACGAATAAAAATGGGGTGAAAAAAAATTTTTTAAAAATGCAATGAATAATAAAACGGAAGAGATAAGTTTTTCGTTCTTGGTTGATTTTTTCATTGTTTAATTATTTTACTTTTAAAATGTTTGAAAAATATGCGAATGTTTTCAAGGCCATTTTGTAAACAACACACATTAAAGTCGCACTTTACATTATTTGGTATAGCCGACGGTTGTATTTTCGCCGCCGTCGTTGAAAATTTTTAAATTTTAGTAAATTTTGATAGTCGTCAACGATGTGTGAAGGGTATTCTCATCGTCTACAATTTCACATCGGCTTCGAGTGGAATGTTATGACATTTACAACGTAACGACATAATCTCTTTTGATAGTTTTCGACATGAGTTGCAGACATACTTTTTTCTCATTTTTCGAGAAACGAATGAATATTTTGTATCACATCTTTTCGACGCGAGAAGTTCTCACTAAAGTTACTGAACATGGGTAGAGGCTGTTCATTCGAATTTTGGTTTTTAGGTAATTATTACAATTCTTCTTTTAATTTTATTCACAATAATTCAAAGTTTGAACGATTACCTGTGAAGTGCAAAAGTTCGGGGTTTTAAGCAAGAACTTTGTTTTTCAAAACCAAATCAAAAAAGGAATTGAAATAGAAATCATTTAAATTCATAAATTAATGGAAACTATAAGGTTAGGCAATTAAAAATGGAAAATTATGTTGTTTTATCAATATCTTCAATCATATTTTAAAACAGCAATATTTGTAAATCTGCTCTGGACGAAAAGCACCTCGCTCATTATTATCCTTTAAGGGCAGTCATGCCTTCCTAGTTTGTCTGCCTTTCTAGCGTTTTACGTTTCATTTCGCATTGTATTACTATATTGAGTTACAGTTTTTCGTTTTTCAATATCGAATGGCTGATATACATTTATCTAGTGTAGAAACAAAAATACCCGGCTTTCACTTGGTGGAGTACCATATATTACTCAGAAGAATTGCTCGTGTAGGACCATTTAAAACACAAATTGAAACTGGTAGAGAACATAATACCCAGGATTGGATTCTTAAAGTGTTCGAATTCCTAGACAAAGATTAAGGTCAACCGATGATTTTGCGGTTCAGCCACGCAACTAGTGTCCCCCTTTATTTATCTATAACGCAGTCTTCTGCAATGAACTGCCTGTACATATATTCGGGTCTTCTTCGTAAAATCAAATTCTACAGTGCGAAGACCTTCTAGAAGACAGTTTAAAGGACGTAAATTTCAAGATACATCAATAAGCCAAAGTCTTTAGCGCATATAAGTGAACTATCAGAAACTCGATTTCCTTAAAGAATTCTATTATGGTATCGTTTATTGGACCAGGTAGTGTTAGGCGATAGAGTAAACAATTTTATATTTTTACAGGGGCCAAAGGCGGTGATTTCACGGATTTATTAAAAAAAAAAAGTTCAAGTACCGTGAAAACAAAAATTACTCGGTTAAAGAGCACATTTGTTGGAACATGAAGTTTGTTCTTAGAGTTAATCTCATCAAATTTAGTGTGCTACACTATTTTAGTTCTTCAGATATAAGAAAAATAATAATTTTTTGTATGAGTGTACCCCTTCTCTTACCTTCTTAATTCTAGTTAACCGATTTAAACCAAAGGAATTCGTTAGACGCCAAATTGTCTGTTCAATTGTAAATAGTCGATTAAGGTAAATTTAGGTCAAGGGTCTTATTTTGAACTTTTTTTAAAAACGTTTCTGGAGGTTTAAGTGATAAGAGTGATAGTAAAGACCGTAATTGTATTTTCAGCTGATCCACCTCTAAAAAATTTCCAAATAACCAGTAAAGATCAAAATCTACTTTTCAAAATTCCGGTCTTAAAATATTCCTGGGGTTCTCCTCTATTTTTCCGATATCAAATTAAATTTAAACTTTTAATTTTCTCTTGTTCAAAGGAATCACAACAGCCCACAATGAAAACTAAATCTGGCAATTTTAAAAAGAAAAAAGATTTCAAATGCAACAACGTTTTTCTTGCCGCAAGGAATAATTGTGGAAGAATAATAAAAATAAAATAAAAAGTGGTTCAAAGCCAAATATTAGATATAACAAAAAGGAAAAACAAAATCTAATAAAAGGAGAAAAATCAGGTCGTGAGACAAAAGGAAGCAATATACATATAAAACAAATTTACGTTTTAGTTCATTGGGTGAAGGGCACTCCATGCTAAACAAAATTAATAAAATCCTTAAATAATCACATGTGTTATAGAGCTCAAAGGAGAAAAAGAAGAATGTGCTTAATATAATTTGTAACGATTGTTTAAAAGTCATAAACAGTCTTTCGCATTATAAAGTTTATCCTATTTGTTCTTTTGGATCTAAAAGACATGAGTAAAATTTTTTTAAATTTTATTTGCAAACAGGCCAAACTTTCAAGTGAACAATATTAAACTTGTGAATCATCCTTGTACATGTAATATAACTTAATTAAGTACATAAAAAGGATTTTCAGGCATTTGTTTTTGACATTTCTCGAATAGGAGTGAAGTTGGCTGTGCTATTTTTCACCTTTGCGTATGTACACACAAGAAAATCTTCCATTAGTAAAACTGCTCTGGGCGGTGAATCACAAAGTATGTATTCACAGCAGCGTTACCGTTCAAAATTTTCAATAAGGGGCACAAAAAGGGGATTTTCAAAAAAAAAAGTGTCACAAAAAGGGGAATTCTGAGAAAAAAAGGAGCAACTTTTAAAACAGAAATCTGGAACAATATTTAGTATATCGACTCAGAATCACTTTTTAAAGTGGCATAACGATGTCCATCTGTCCATCTGGCTAGTTATCTGTCCATGTAAACCTTGTGCGCAAAGCACAGTTTGCAATCTTTCAGACATATTGATCAAGGGCGAAGTCTATGTAAATAAAAACTTCTTTCCAAATTAGACTTTTTGTGTCCATAAACTTTTTGATTTATTTAGTATTTAGATTAAATTCGCCCCAAAAATATGTTACTGTAAATTAAATTCTTTTTGAATCGGTTCACATTTGCCCAAAGCTCTCATCTATAAATAGCTTTAACTTCCTTTAAAATGTTAACATTAATAAATAATTTATAATTTAGTTACCGTCCCTAAAATCTCTTTAAGACAAAAGATCTTATATGGACGTTAATATCTAGATAATATTCGGTTCCAAATAGGGTAAAATCTCGAAAATTCTTCTTTAAATACTATCGTGTTTGGGATTTACCGATTATAATTTTAGGATTATTTTCATTAATTGGAACTGTTATTAAATTGTGGAATATTTTGTTTTCAAATTAGCAATTTTTAAGTTTTATGGGTCATATTTTTAACAATTTTTAGGGCTTTTTTTCAAGTTTTTACTGCATATTTAATGCGAATAAAACGCGTTTTTAGTGCATATTTCTGGGGGTCTACTCTCTAATGCGATGCGAAAACAATTTTGACGCGAAAGCGAAATGCCAACTTGGTGCTCTCTATCACTTTCGCAAAATGTTCTAAAGCTTAAGCAATAGTGGCAATAAAAATTAAAGCTGAGCGGGTTTGCAGTAATGAAATGCCAAAGTGTGTAAAAATATTTGAAATTGAAAAATTTAAATAAAATAAAGTGATGATTTAGAAAAGAAAAAAAATTAAAAGATGTGAAAGACACATGCGCAAACGTATTAAAGAGTACCAATCGCTAGATTTGCTGCAATTTTCTTTCGCATCGCAATAGGGAGTAGCCCCCCGGGTTTCCATGATAAGTAATATAATATTGCCAGTATAAAAAATATTTGGTTCAAAAAGGGGCAAAAGGGGCACAAGAAACTACAAAATGATACAAAAGGGGATTTAAAACTAAGGGGCCAAAAAAGTGGCACTGCAGTCAAAAAGGGGCAAAAATGCGACTTTAGTCGCATAACGGTAACGCTAATTCACAGAGCCGACATGAGACTGCTCTTTTTGCAATTCTCTTTGCACCACAAATTTGAGATTTATTTGCAAAACTGTTGTAAAAATTAACGTTAAAGTTTACCACAATACAAGTAAATAATATTTAAGTATGTCAATAACATTACAAAACAAAACAACTAAATACTTTTTTTTGTTGTTTTGATCCCGCAGTTAGTGTTGATTATAGCGGCTTTCTTTTTTCTCCGAAAACTGCCTTAGTAACTGATTTGAGCCTTTTTCATACGTCACTTTTTTCATCACTGTGTATAGTCTGTGCGGGGAAGCAGCTTGCGCCTTGTTGGCAAACAGGCCGATTTTATATGTCTGCTTTGTTTTGTGTTTCATATCGCATTGGCTAATGGCTTAGCGTCGCATAACTGTTACGAGTTACAGGTTTTGCGGTTTTCCACACTAACCATTGCAGTAATTTTTACCCTCACAATTTTAACGTGTTTGTCTAGTGAAGAACCATAAAAAACTCAATGTGACTTGGTAGAGAACTACATATATAAAACTCAAACGTTGTATTGGTTGAGAACCATAAGGTTTGACTACTAGTGGAGACCAAAATACTCTGGAGCGGATTCTTAATTTTTTAATACTTCAAACTTATTTCTATTACAGCATATACTTCAGATTTAAACATACATAGTAGGTTTGTTCCCATACTCAAAATTGGTAACAACACAAAAAAAAGCGTTTCTGTACTTGTAAATTGTATCCTTTTGATAACATTGGGATCTACGGGTTAACACTTTTGATTACGTTAACAAATCTTTTGTTTTCCTCATAATAGTAAACAAGGACTCATTTTAAGCTTCTTTTGTTTAAATGTTAATTATACTCAATAGAGTCCAAACTAAAGATTTTCTTTTCCCGGACTTTTTCATTTCCCGGGAAAGCGGTATTATTTTTCAATTTCCTTTTTTTCCTTCTCAATACAAATCGATGCAAAATATTATTTGATTTAATTTATTAGAACAAATAACGTTTACTGAGATCAATTAAATAAGTTTATAAATGCATTTAACTTTTTTTTTCTGTGGAAAGAAGGAAAAAGTGCTTAATTGCACGTTAAGATTTTCATGTCCAAAAGTGCACAAGGGCAAAATTTCAATTATTTTGTAGGACTTTTGAGACATTTATCGCAAAATGACTTTTTGGCTATCTTTTTTCAATGTGAAATAACATTTGGAATAATAAAAACTTCCGATCTGTGACATTAGGAGTGTTAAGGAATTGAAATTTAAAAAACTATAACCACAGAAAACTGATGATTATATTTAATTCGGAGTAAGTTTCCAAAAGCCACCTTTAAAATTTTAAATTGCTCTCCTGTAAAACTAAACAAATAGACTTAAGCACTTATTGACACAGAATTAATTCAAAGCCAACAGCATTAATATAAATCCAAAAGAGTTAAATAATTAAAACAAATTACAGGGTGGTTAAATTTAAAGGGCCGATGTTGATTTTGAATAAAACACAAATTATTTAGGAAATTATTGTCATTTCTTTTATGATAATCTTGGTATGGTTCAATTATGTGTGTAACCAAATTTCGACCAAATGGACGCTGCGACCTCGGCGGCACACCTCCATCCGATCATCCAAATTTTCGATTACGCTGAGGCATAATTGATGTTGTATACCGTTCGTTATGTTAAATTGAAAAATATAGTGGTATCCCGGTTTAACGTATACGCAGTTTAACGAATTCGCGATTTAGCGTACGGTCATATTTTTTCCATTGAGTACCTTATATTACGAACAAACAGAAAATTGTTGTTCTCTATAAAACGAATTTTTACAAAAAAAAATTTGAAAAAAAGAATGAATGCAAACATATTTGCATCCATTCTCTTTTGTTTTTGTATACATTTTTACCATATTTTAAGAGCGATTTTACTGAAAATGATCATAAATCTTTTAAAGTGAGAGCAGTGTGACAGTTCGTTTGAAATTAAAAAAAAAACAACCTTATAATATGTAAACTTCATTTAAAAGCCATATATGTACATATAAGATTCTTAAAGAACATTTCCAAACAAAGTTCTTATGCAATGTTACTTGCATGATGAGTAAGTGCATCCCTCCGTTGTTGTACGTGTTAATATTTGTAGCACATGTTGCGAAATTTTTTTCGGTTACAATTTTTCATCGTTCTTACAAACAAATTGCGCAACTAAACACATTCAATGTTCTTGTTATCTCAATTTTATAGTCTGTATCTTTTAAATACAACAAAAAACAATGCGGGGAACAAACAAGTCTTAATAAACGGTTTCCAAATGCTCCCCACGATGCCCTAGGGTTAGCAGCATTTGAAGGGGTTAGCGAAAGAGGGAACAAACAAAATTTAAGTTTAAATTTCAAACGTTAAAAACTACTGCAATTTTTTATATATTAAACATATCTTTGGTTAGACAATTTCTTTTAGGTTCATAACGCAAAACTTAGAAGGAAACCCTACTCTATAAAATCCTTTTTATAACCTAATGCAGATATACAAGATTACGTGTAAATATTTTAAGAGAATTAATTTAAGGAGAATTTCTTTGAATTCCGTGTGTATACGAGTTTAAATTGACTTTCCTCTTTTTGCGTAGTGCATAAATATGCGCTTGCTGCTGAAAATGAACTTTTAGTTAGAAAAATTTTTAATGCGCTTAGACATTCATAAAGTCGATAAAATATATTCATTCATAAAGCGTGTTTTTTAGAGAATCACAACTTTGAGTTGGCATCACTGCTTTATTTCATACCCACTTAACAGCTGATAGTTGCTTTTTGTCGACTTACACCAGAGCAACGCGTGCAAATTGTTGAAATTTCAACAAATCAAAATAATTGTTCTATTCGTCAAACTCATTGTGCACTTTTTCCGTTTTATGGCTGTGCAGGAAAGCATTGCAGATGGTTCTAATCAATCAATCAGCAACTGGGGTTGTGCCTTCCAGTTTATGGAAGATTTTACGAAACATTATTGGCTTAAAAGCTTTCAAGATTCAACTTGTGCAGGAATTAAAGTCAAACGACCATCGTATGCGCCGCCAATTCGGCGAATGGACTGAAGTACACGTTTAGAAAAAAATCACCTAACATTTTCTTCAAACGGGGAAAGTATAAAAGATATAAAGATGAATTTTATGCAAAATAAAAAGAAAAACATACATAAACGCACTTGATCCTAAAGAGGGTATTAACTAAAAATTTCAAACGGTTTTGTTTGATTTTTTATTTTTTTTTAAAAATTCAACAAAAAAAATTCTCGTTGAAATCTAATTGAAATTTAAATTATTCAATGAAAAACAAAAAACTAATATCAGTAAGAAGTTGTTAAAACAAATTTAATGTAAATTAATTATGCTCTATTTGCTTGAAATAAAAATCCTTCATGCTTTATAAAGCAAAATACACATGATATTTTATTATTTACATACGTACATATATTTTTTTTTCATTACCAGATTGTATTTACAAATGAAATTATTTTTATTGAAAATTCAATTAATTGTTCAATGTATTATTGTTATACAACCCTTTTCGTTTGTCCTTGCTGGATAATGCAAATCAATGTTTGTACCACATGGATTATCATGTTTGGTTGAATATCTTTGCAGTAGTTCGAATTAAATTGTCGTTGTTATTTGATGAGGCTTTTAAAATCTACTAAAATCAAAGTGAATTAAAAGTGGAATTATTAAAAATTTATTACGTTTTATAGACAAAAATGTGTTTTTTAAAACCATTTTGCCAGGAGTAGGAAAAAATATTCTCGGAATATATTCCGAAAGTCAGAAATTAACTCCCTACCACCCATCGTTGTCCTATTTGTTCTTGATTCAAATTTTATTTAAATCGGCTTGACGCCCTATGCTCCAGAAGGAGTTAAAGGAAATCATATATACTGAAAGTTTTGACAGAGGAAGAAATTGCTCCTTAACCATCTTCACGAAATTGCCTTTTTAATGAAACCGGTTTGGAGCACATCGGTTGGATGGATTTAGAGTATATAATGGGCATAGGTAGAAACATTTGTATATAATATATATAGATTTGCTTGGAAGGTGCCACGCACACTTTTTCAATTGGCTTTAGCTTTTGGCAAACATTGAGTATGAATATCCAAGCTATTTATAAAAAATTTGAATACTATTTATTCCTGTTACCGTTCTCCAGATACATTAAAGTCTATATTGTCTTTGTATGGAAAGTTACACGCCCACTTATTTTTAATTTAGCCTACTTTTTTATAGATGTTATTGATTGAAAATCATGATATTTTTGTCCCAAATTTGGAAACTGTTGTTATTAGCGTTCTCCAGGTATACAGAAAACTATATTGTCTTTGTATGGAAGGTGCCACGCCCACAACATTAAATTTAATGCTGCAACAACTCCCAGTGTAAGCATACAACTCTTAAATACCCGAGTTGACCTTCACACGGATCCATCTGAGTCTATTCGTCGACGTGCTACTCAACTAGGAATCACTCAGTTTTTTTTATTTGTCCATTAAAAATTGTATGTACTTTTTTTTTGGTACAGCAACACTTTCTAAGATTCGTCCAGAGCATTACTAATACATACATACTTTAAATAAAGTGTGGGCTCATATCAAAGAAGAATGTCTTTTTTTTTACCAAATACCAACTTAAAAATTGTGGTACTTCCAAGAACTATTGCCTAGATGTCCATCACAACGGCTACAATACGTCAGTCAGTCGAAATATGCTTTTTTCCATCAAAAGGGCAGAAGTAAAAATTTTGCACGGGACGTCAAGCTACCAAAGGGTGGCACTGAAAGTACTTTTTTATTTTAGAAGTATGACGGTGCCAGCTAGACAATTTGCTGCCATATAATATGGGTACTATAAAAATTGATTTAATAAAAAAATGTAACTGTAGTAAAGCATGTATTAAATGGAAGGCATTTTATATTTATCGGTTTTTCAATAATTATAATTAAATGTTGAATTTCGCCCAAAAAAGTTTTGTATAACCAAAAAACAAAATCCATTAAAACTAAACAGGAAATTTGTTTTTAACTAAAAAAAAACTTGTACTTTAGTTTTTTAATTAAATGGATTTACATATTAAACTTGCCGAAAACCATGCTGTTCTGTTATTGCGATATAAATATATTTATTAAAAAAGTTTTTTTTAATTCAAAATTCACCAACAAAAAACATTTTTCGTACACACTATTTTTGTTCTAATAAACTTTTTATATATGGATGATTCTCATTTTTAGTGTTAATATTGTGTGTTTTTTTTCTTTACCAATTTAATTATTAAAAATATAAGAATGTAAGATTCATATTACAGTTTTCGCCTTATTCAAAAGATCCTGAAATAAAACTATATTTTTCGAATTTTCAACATTTTTATGTATTGAGCGTAACATTAGCTTTAATGTTTTTTTACGAAAAAATAGTTTACAAAAAGTGAGTAATAAAGGGTTTGAAAGCACTATAATACTCTCTAAAAAATTTTTTCAATAATCGTAGTTTTGACTTGGGATCCCGCAGAAAAGTTTAATATTAGAGTTTTTAGAAATAATTATTTCCTAAAATCCTCTTTAAAATAAATTACATAATTTTATCAATTTCAAATAATTATTTGAATCAAAATGCGATCTAAATACCACTTTCTTTTGCTATAAACTGCAGTTGGCATTTTGAAAATAAATCTCGAATTTCCTAACGAAAAATTTCACAAATTCACGTGTAATCGTTCGAGCAAAGAAATTGTTTTTATTACCAAAAAAACCCGGAATGTTGTCCACATTAATTAAAAAATTGGTTTTTTTTTCAGTTATTTGGAAGAGAAAATTTACATATCGTCGGCTTAATATGCAAACCTGTTGCATACACGTTTTAAGTAAATTAAGATTTTTTTGAGCCTCGTCGGCCAGCATGTATTTTTCTTCAATTTGAGTCTTGAAGTGTAAAACCAACTACATATTTATTTTTGATCTTCCTCCTAAGCTGCAAATATAAAATATAAAAAGTGTTTGTCTCTCCTGAAAAATGTGCTGAAAGGGAGTTAGCAGGTTCGCATATTAATCCGACAATATATTAAAAATTAAAACAAAAACATAAAAGTAAAAAAATATCGTTTCTGTTTTTATGCTAGTGTTAACGTTCCCCCCCCCCCCCCCCCCTTCCTATAATTAACAGATAAATTAGATATAAACATTTTGTCAATGTAACGTTCAATACAATTTTGTACGAACTCCATATATTTTCACAATACAAGCTTTATGTTAAGTTTATAACAATGAAGGTGTATAATCTTCGATATGTTTAAACATAAAATCCTGATTTATACACTTAAAATTCTCACTCGATTAAAAAAAATTAAGACAAAACTCAATACATTTTTATGGGTACAAGACATGGTCGATCGATGAAACCTTTTGCAGTATAACAATATTTCACAAATTTACTACAACTCTTCAACTTTAAGTAAGTTTTATTTATACATTTATAAAGTACTGACTGATTCTTCATTGCATAGTATTAAAGTTGAAATTTGCCCTGGAGCTTGGTGTCTCGCCAGATCAATTCACCAAACAGGATTTTTGGAAAATCGAATGTTTGGTGGGTAAAGAGTGTAAAAACGTAATATTGAACTTAGAAATATTAATATTAGTGTCCTGAGTGAATGAGAGCCTACAGATGAAAAATGTTAATAAATTTTTGTTTAAACCTATAAACATAAACTTTGGCATATAAATGTGTCTAAGACAAAAAGGGAGTAGCTAACGAAGTAGTAGGTTAAATAATGATGTATTCCATATACTTGATGTTAAAAATAATGAAAAAAAAATCCAAATATATTAAGCCCGTTATAAATTTACTCTCGTACTTTGTGAAATTCATAGATTCTTAATTTGGATCAGCGAAAGCAAGCAAAATGGACGCGCTATTTTGTATGAAGAGAGTAAAACAAGTATTTTCGTTCCTTGTTTTTAACACATAATGGACAGTCTTACGCTAAAAAAAAACTTATGTGCATACACAGAGGGAAAAAATCCGGTAAAAAAGTACCAAAATTGACACCATTCGTTGTCAAAAGTGGGCCAACTACGTTTGTGTTCAATTTGGAAACAGATGGTTTCGATATTTTTAACCACCACGTTGTGATTTTGTTACCTTTTGGTCTCATTCTGTCTACAAAATGTTAATATATTATAACCCTAATGGTGTCATTTCGACAACATGCTTTTATCATTTTTGACAACACACCGTTGGTATATTGACCACATTCGGTTGTCATTTCGATAACATATTGTTCTGGGGGGCGACTCTCTATTGCGATGCGAAAGAAAATTGTAGCAAATCTAGCGATTGGTACTCTTTAATACGTTTGCGCATTTGTCTTTCGCATCTTTTAATTTTTTTCTTTTCGTAAATCATCACTTTTTTTATTTAAATCTTCCAATTTCAAATAGTTTTACACACTTTGACATTTCATTACTGTAAATCCGCGCCATTTTTAATTTTTATTGCCACTTTTGCTTCATTTTCAGAAAATTTTGCGAAAGTGATAGAGAGTACCAAGTTGGCATTCAGCTTTCGCATCGAAATTGTTTTCGCATCGCAATAGAGAGTAGACCCCCTGAGTATAGTAATAAATAACCCATTCTGAACACAATCAAGAAAAATATATGATGCATTTTTTTTATATATTTCAAATATTTCAAATAAAAATTAAAAAAAATCACCTGTTTAATTTAATAGAATGTGCAATAAAAATTTAAAAAAAAAGGAACTTCATTGTTAAATAGTAGATTTAATATAAGTTTTTTCAATCTTCATCGTCATTAATCTTTTGCACTTCCATTGTTTGTACAGCATTTATATTTTTTTCGAAATGAAAATCTCCTTTATATCCAAGGAATATAATACGTTCGTCACTGTTTATAATGTTTTTTTTTTCACTTTTTAGTTTTATAATTTTATTTCTCACTCATTTTATTTTACTTGCGGCGAAAACAAAAGTTGTTTGTATATACGCTATTAATAATGACAGTGAGATACATATTTGACAACAAGGTGTTGCCAATTTGACAACAATGATACGTTTTTTATCTTTCGGCCCAATTTGACAACACTTTGTAATCAATTTATTACCATTGGTTGACAATTTTTTAACGTCTTTTTTCGCTCTGTGTATCTACATTTATTTCTTACATTTAAAATTACCATTGGGCAGATTTCATTTCCAAATTTCTGTATTAATTTACGAAATATTTTACCATACTTTTAACAGACACGAAAAAAGCATTTAAAATGGGAATCACCCATATACGTGCATACTTAAATATTTATGTATACAAAAATTTTTTGTTTAAAATTCTAGCAATATGTCTATTTGTTGTACTTCATCACGTATGAGTATTATTATTCATTTTTTTCATTTGTTATTTTACCCCAACCACAATATTAATTATACGCCACGACTGACAACCAAATCCACTTTGTACCCGCAATCATTTTTAATATTTAATTATTATAATAACATAAAGTTTGTTTTAAAACAACCAAAATGTTGAGGAGATCATCAATTCTTCTGATTTTTCTTTTTTTTTTTTTTTTTTTTAAATTGGCTCATTACTTTAGGGATAAATACGTTTTTTATAACAATCATTTTTAAATTTAAGGAATTTTGCAGCTTAATTTAATCTGTTTAGTGAACATATTCCTGTCAACGGTAAGTAACACTTGACCCATATTTTACACCTTGAAAAACGTTGTAGTTAGAAACTATTCAAGCCAATGGAAGTGGGATTAAACACTGATTTGGCCCATGTCATAATATTTTTTTGAGGCAAGCAATATTAAAGGCATTAAACAATTAAGTTCGGTAGTAGTTAATATGTAAAACTTAATAGTGGAGTTGTTTGGGACATTTTCTAAACTAACCAAATTAACACATGGAAAGCTTTAAAATAAATTGCTTAAAAATATTGAACATTACTATTTTTAATGTGAGTTTAATCTTGTCCCGTATGACCACCTAATTGATCCTGTCCCGTATGACCACCTTATTGAAATTATTCTGAAAGACGGAAAGACAAGAGGCATACTAACGGTTAACTCAACCAATTATCAGACTGTTGCCTTGTCAGCAAGGGCTTCTGACTACCTTGGCACAAGAAACGAAGAATTTCTGGTGAGCCTTCGGTCTTGAAAAAATTACAAAGACCTCAAGAGGTCTGACATTTTGAAACTTTGGCGGATCCCAGGCATGCGTTCACATGAATTTTGCCAAAATTGTTCAATGTCCCAATGAAAGATATCAACACAAGAGAAACTGTCGCATCCCTCTAGTCCACCTACCATATCTCTCTAAGAAAGGTCTGCAATGGAGTATGCCTATAAAACAGAAAAGAAAACTCTTCCGATATATTTCAACGGCTTCTGTATGTACTAGACTATCCACTCGAATAACGATTAATCGAGAAATTTTTCCGCCATTATTTGATCGAATAATTACAAACGAATAACTCGAACAACTTGTGTCAATTAATCGAATTAAATTAATTTCTTAGAAATTTTTTTTTTTTAATGTAAAAATATTTTTTTAGATTTCTAACTTATTAAATACCATAAATCTATATTACATTTTGTTAACTTTAGCATTTATTTTCATTACACATTCTTCTAAACATATTTTAGTCCCTCTTTGGATTTGAGCGAGTGTGTGACAAATTATGTAACTCACTATAAACGGCAAATTCTAAACCTAAGAAATTTCGCACTTAATTAGAAAATGTTTCATAGACATTTTGGCGTTTATTAATGAAAATTCATCAGCTGTTATAAATATTTAAGCCATGTGCGTCAGATTATGAGTTAAATGTTTTCACCCGACTTAATTAATTAATTTCTTTATTGCAGTTTCTTATAACCGACTGGATGTTGACATTTGAGATATCCTTCGATCCGTCTTAAAAACTTAAGTGTCTTTGTTTGAAAACGAAGAGTCGGCGCGAAATAGTAATACGTTAAAAAACAAATTAACATTACAAAAATTTGTGTTTATAAGTTATCAGCCAAGTTCTGGAAACCTAATACACATGAGTGAAATTTAAATCAAACTTATTTAAGAAATATCCTGTTTAAAAGTTTATAAAAAAATCCCTTATATGAACATTGTACATACAGTTTTGGTCTAAAAACATTTAGCTTAACATAATTTCGAATGAAATGAGGTTCGTTTCATTGTTATCGGTGTACAACGTTTGATTTTATTCACAATTTACTGAGAAAACTGAAGATCGATTTTCATATTTCATTTAACATTAGAACCAACATTTCTTTCAAGTGTCGAAATAAGCATTCAAGTGTCCTCGTTTCTTAAAACGGTGCAAGAACTACTTTACTCCGTCTGATCTCTTCACTATTTATACCGCCTATATCCGACCGAAAATGGAATACAACTCCCATGTCTGGGCAGGTGCTTCAAGGTCTGTATTGAAGCTTCTGGATCGGGTGCAAAGGAGTGCGTTGAAGCTCATCAATAACTGTAGGGTATCCAGCTCTATTGACTCTTGGAGCATCGTCGGAATGTGGGTTGTGCGTTATTGTTTTATCGATATTACCACGGAAGGTGTTCAGCTGAAATGGGCAAACTCAGTCCTGAGACGCGGGTGCATTCCCGTAGTACTCGCCTTTCCAGCAGATCAAATCCGTTTGTTGTCGACTGTCCACTGTATCGCACTACGCATAATAGAGAAAATTCGTTTCTTGGTCGAACTAGCCGTATGTGGAATAGACTCCCGGCAGAAGTCTTCCCAGCTACAATTTGGAAAAGTTCAAATTAAATGTCCACAAACACTACCCCCTCTTTCCTTCTCCCCATAACCTATTTTCCTAATACTAAAACAATGCATTGCATTAGTCGGGGGCACCCCTGAGTGTTGGCTTATGGTGTTTTCTTTTCTACAAAAAATGTGCCTTTTTTTAAAAAAAATACAATTTGGTGTCTGTTTCTTAAAAGTTTTGCTCCCGAAAAGCATGAGTTTTTTAGAATAAAACAAGCCACAATTTCGGTAGCAAAATTTTTAAGAAAAATACACCAAATTGAATTTTTTTTTAAAAAAAGGCACATTTTTTGGTAGAAAAGAAAACACCATAAGAGTAAAAAAAAAAATGTTTAAGTATCGGCCTTATAAAAAACGTTGTTGTAAACCTAAATTGAGCGAATAAGTAAATTAAGGTAGGTTAAAGTAAAGTTTTAATAATGGAAAACTTTTTATACGGCCGATAAAATCCTACCTTTTAATCTTAAAGACGATTTTTCTGCAAACATTTATACACACAAGGAAGCATCTTGGGCCGTCTATTATACTTAATACATACTTCGGACATGCCAACAATCAACCACAACCAAACTTCAACTTTTGGTTATGATACGGCATTCCTAAGCGTACATAAAAGCTGTCATGGAGCATCTCGATATTTACAGAATCATACAAAAATAAATATTGAGAAGAAACAAATGGTAAATACTGTATAATCAGTATAGAAACACCAATTTTCTAAGGAAGTTTGTTCATATTTATCCAACTTAACTGATTGTTTAGTTGAGTCTAAACCATGGGGGCCTAAGATGAATATTTCTTAGTGTAACACACGGAATGATAAATTAAGTGTACCCTTATTCAACATTCGTTAAAGTGGAGAGAGGGTAAACAAACTATAATGTCTATATTAAATTTACATGAATTTAATATTTAAAATTATTTTAGCAAAAAATGCAATTAATCTACTTTTTTTCGTTTCTTAATAGAACATTTTTACATTAATGAGAAACGCATGACCTTCTGAAAAGCTGAACAATTGTGAAACAGTTTATGACATGCCATTTTGTACGATAATGGTGTTAAAGATTTATAAATAAATGATTCTTAATCCCACAAGCATCAAACAAGTGGGACAAAAAGGCAACAAGAAGGCCCGTATATTTACGTTTAATATACACTGGCAAATATAATTATAAGGATTGCAGGGTTGCCAGCAGGAAAAATTTAATCAAGAACGAAATTAGGAATTAAAAAAAAAATATATATAAAAGAAGGTTTTAGCAACAGAAATACTTATTAAGGCTGTTTTACACTATCCCACAAAGTCTTTAGTAATTTACGAAAATGCAACTCTGTCATGATAAGTTGTTATTGTTTTTTGAAAATGTTCAAAGAATAATTAGATCAGGGAAGCATTTTTGAAATATACGTAAGACTTTGTGGGATAGTGTGTAACAGCCTTTAGTATGTGAACTTCTCCGAGAAAAGGGACCTAGTGTGTCAAAAGAGGGTTTTGACTTAAGAGTGGATTCTGGTTCTTAAAAGGGCGTAGAATAAGATGAAGTGAGTTTTTCTCAAAACTTAATTTTCACACACTAGGTCCCTTTTCTCGGAGAAGGTCACATATACAATAGCGATATTCAGTGTTAAGTGTGTTTATGTTGCAACTGTTTGTTTGGCAATAATCTTTTCATTGACAGTGCCATTGTTTTAAGCAACTTTACAATGTTATTAGGTAGGAGTTGATATTTAGAATTATTACACCGTCCGACACTCAATATTAGACACGAACCGGATGACATAAGTCTGAAACTAGAGATTAAATGGAGCAAAACTGCGTTCACAGTTTTTTATTTTCTGATCCTGTTTCCTTTTAAAAGGTCTTCAAAATTTCAAAGGACTACATTTTTAAAAAAATGTTTTAAAATACTTCTGCTCATCCTACTATGCCAAATTTGGTGTCAAATGATCAAGAAGAGTTGTAAAATAGTTTGCATTATTTTGTTATTATTCTTTTAGGATTAGAAGATGTCAAAAATGTCCTTTCAAATTTTTATCCTTTAATGTCCTTTTAGATTTCCAATAATTTTTTTTAAAACAAATAGTGCGTTGAAGGACCAAATATTGAATTTATTGGCAATCTTAAAGGATATTAAAGGATAAATATTTTAAAGGACATTTTTGACAACTTTTGATCCTGACAGGATAAAATAAAAATAATACAAAATATTTTACAGCTCTTCTTGTTCTTTTGACATCAAATTTGGCATTGTTGGATCCGCGGAAGTATTTTAAAATATTTTTTGAAAAATGTTCTTCTTTGAAAGTTTGAAGTCCTTTAAAAAGGACACAGGATCACGAAATGATTTCGTGTCTCACAATTTTTTCCTTTTTTGTCGGACGGTGTTAGACGTGAAAATTAACAAAACGGTGTTTAATTATTTTGGTAAATTGTTTTAAAATGCCACGAAGCAGTGCAAAAGAAAATATAATTGAAAAATTAGAAGATTTGTTTTACAATTCTTAATTATTGTTTACAAATGTCAGCTATTCGTACATCAGGAAAGCAAACGCAATACAAGTAGTAAAAAAAAAACTATACAGTTTTAGTATTGCGCCAAAGCAATGATACTTTTGCAACCAAAAGCTACAATATTTTGCATTTGCACTTTTGCAAGACCATTTGCATTAAACACTTTACCCTTCTTATGTTTTAATAGTTTTTGCTTTGGTGGACCTTATTTTCATTAAGAAAGAATTGGTAAAAAAAAGGTACAACAAACGCGAAAAATGTAAAAAAAAAACTAAATTTTTGTTTTATGGATTGGAAATATGCATATAACACCAAACAAAAAGGTACACAAGTTTAGTTTTTGCCCCCTTAGCTTTCAAGACGCTCGAAGCAAAACAAAGTGCAGAGTATGCTTTTAAAAATACTGTTCTACACAAGAAATAAAGCTTTTCTGTTTTTTTTTTTGAGTCCAATACCAAATCGGGTTGTCATTCCGTTTGCCAAATGTAATAATTATCAACATGTATATATGTATAAATATTCTGGATTCCAAACCTCTTCCCAAAAACAAATAGAAGGTAATCGTGTCAACTCAAATGGTGATCGTATGACAGGGGTGTTAAACTAATGGTGTTTTCTTTTCTACAAAAAATGTGCCTTTTTTTAAAAAAAAATTCAATTTGGTGTCTTTCTTAAAAATTTTGCTCCCGAAAGGGGTGGCTTATTTTATTCTAAAAAACTCATGCTTTTCGGAAGCAAAATTTTTAAGAAAAAGACACCAAATTGAATTTTTTTAAAAAAAAGGCACATTTTTTGTAGAAAAGAAAACACCATAAGAGTGCATACCCGTAACAGAAATTAAGCGATGTGTTAATAATATCGATATGAAGAGTGTTTTTACATAGGACCTTCACAGGAAAAGTGAGTCGGAATTAGATTCTCTGCTTAAATTAGTTCACCAAAATCTTATCAAACACCTGAGTTTTAAATATCGTCGGCTTATAATGCAAACCTGCTAAATCCCTTTTAGCACATTTTACAGGAGCGACAAAAAACTTTTTAAATTTCATATTTACAACGTGAGAGAAAAACCAAAAATATAGTTGGTTTTACACAGTTCAAGGTCTCAAATTGAAGAAAAACTATGTGCATGCTGGTCGACGAGGTGTATAAATACCACACGGCATCAAAATCTCAATTTACTTAAAAATTGGATTTAGCAGGTTTGCATATTAAGCCGACGATATTTAAAATAAATGTTATTTTTACTTTTAAAACCAACATTTTAATTTACTTTAATATCAATTTATTAAGAATAAAATACCAACACTAAAGCACAATTCAACCATTCGTTCCGAACAATATTTTTGTCGTTGACGTCGACATCGATAACGACTTATATAATAGGGGTTAATATCTATTTTGTTTTCTTAACTTTTACTTAAAAGACGGATTTTAAAGCAATTGAATTTCGCGAAAAATCCCAGTAAGAAACTGAAATTACATTGTATATCTTTACACATATCCAATTCAAGGGTATAAGTAATCGAAAAAAATTATAATATTTAACTAAAAAAAAACATTTCCAACAAAATTGTATTAACGGGTCCGCCATCTAACGTTTTTTTTCAACTAGTGCTTATTTCGTTAATGGTAACACTTAGCTCATGTCTGATTTGACAGATAATTAGTTGTATCCTTCCGCTGAAGGAATATGGTTGTGTATACGCTTGAACAACGCAGGGAAATATTGCGACATTACTTTGAAAATCATGAGAAAGTTGCAGAATGTGTGGGAAAATTGCGTACGGATTTTGGAAGAAGGAAAGCACCGTTAGTTCCGTATGTTCGTTATCTTGTGAAAAAAGTGAAAGAAACTGGCATCCTCATCGATAAACCAAAGCGTGAAAAGCCAAAAACAGTGCGTACACCCGAGAATATTGCTGCTGTGGCAGAAAGTGTGCGTGAAGCGCCATCAACATCAATTCACCGTCGTTCTCAAAAATTGAACATTTCGGAGACATCATTGAGACGAATTTTGCATAAAGTCCTGGGTATGACGCCATACAAAGTCCAATTGGTTCAGGAGTTGAAGCCAACTGACCATCCAATGCGTTTTCGCTTCGCCAAGTGGGCCTGCGATCGACATACAGAAGATGCTGATTTTGCCAAAAAAAAATTCATCTTTTCAGATGAAGCTCATTTTGATCTTTGCGGGTATGAAAACAAGCAAAATTGTCGCATTAGGGGCACAGAAAACCCGCACGCATACATTGAAAAGCCGATGCACCCAAAACGAGTCACTGTTTGGTGCGGATTTTGGTCCAGAGGCATA
Organism: Pollenia labialis; assembly: GCA_949318255.1. Classification (NCBI taxonomy): domain Eukaryota; kingdom Metazoa; phylum Arthropoda; class Insecta; order Diptera; family Polleniidae; genus Pollenia; species Pollenia labialis. The sequence goes on from OX439139.1 coordinate 24,451,385, forward strand.
ATTGGGCCATTTTTCTTCGAAAATTAGCAAGGAGTGGCCGTTACAGTCAATGGCGATCGTTACCGGGCCATGTTGAACGAATTTTTGTTCACAAAAATTGAAGAGGAGGATATTGGCAACATTTGGTTTCAACAGGACGGCGCTACGTGCCACACAGCCGAAGCTACACTCGATGTTTTGCGCCCTGTTTTTGAAGATCGCATTATCAGCCGCAGAGCTGATGTCGTTTGGCCACCTCGGAGCTGCGATTTGACAACGTTGGACTATTATTTGTGGGGTGCCGTAAAAGGTTAGTATTACGCCGACAAGCCAGTGTCAATTGACGCTTTAAAGGACAATATTCGTGAAGCCATTGGTGAAATACAGCTGCACACAATCGATAATGTGCTTAAAAATTGGACCGATCGGGTAGGCTACTGCATGGCCAGCTGAGGCAGCCATTTGAATGAAATTATTTTCCATTATTAACCGGAAGGATTGTACTTTCAAATAAAAAAAGATATTTGAGAAAATATTCGGTAGTTTTTTTATAGCATTTTCAAAAAAAAAAAGTTATTTGGCGGACCCTTTATAAATTCCAAAACATATTTATAAATGTTGTTTTCTATCTTCAACATCGTTTTTACTTTTTAAGCGTTTTTTTTCGGCCATATATAAAAGCAAAAATCAAAATGTAAGCGAAAATCATTAAAGTATTTGTAGTCTTTTGTGCACGAGTATTCATGAAAATTTCCATGTTTTATGATGAATTTTTTTTTTTCTTGTTTTCTTATCTTAATGTCTTTGTCAGAACAACGTGTATAATGTGTCGTCATGACATCAAAATGTTGCTTCTAATACGACGATTTATTTTTCGCTGAAAAAAATTCTAATATTTTTGTTTTGCATACTGAAATACGCAGTTATAAACATTTTCCTATAGTTTTTCGTCGGTTCTTCTTTTTTTGTTTTTTTAATTATGAAGAAACATTATTCAAATGAAGACAACAAATTTTAATAAATGTAGGTTACAGTTTAAAACTCAGATTATTGTTTCTGTGGGAATGTTTGTGATAGTGATGATGATGATGATACTTTTGTACAAGGTGAAGCAAAAGTAATAAATCGCCCTTTCGGAAGATGCTATAATTTTTGTAAATGGCGGTAAATGTCGGTTCTGTTTTAACAGTTTTAAATAACGAAGATACAAAATACACGTCACAAGAACGCGGCATAATAGTTTCGATTTGTTTGACTTATAATTTCTGGATACGTATATAAGCAAGATTGTCGCTTCTTGGACACCGAAAATCCGCGTCACAATTATGAAGGAAGAAATTGGAAGTGTATTGGACATACCCTAAGAAGGGATGCAGAGATAAAAACGCCGACAAGCGCTAGTATGAAATCCGCAAGGCAATAGAAAAAGTGGTCAACCACAAACCACTTGGAAGATCTGTCTGCAAAAAGATATCAGGAAAAGCGGAATATCGTTGAACGACATTAACGCGAAGTCATCCAACAGAATTAACTGGAGAAACCTTTGTAGAGGCCCTATGCTACAATAAGAGTTAAGCGGATTAAAGAAGAAGACGAAGATAGATCGCTTCATGGGCACTGAAAATCCGCGTAAAAGAAGAGACGTTATGCCCACTTAAAGTTACTGCATGTTGTGGTACGCTGAAGGCATCATTAGACCTTATTTTTCCGAAAACGCCCCGGGCTAAATTACAACTGTAAAGGGCGACTGCTACAGATACGTTAGATGCAGAAGGTACCGAAAATCCGCGTATGAGCTCATGTATTTTGTGGTGTTTGCGCTGGAGGCGTCATGGGGCCTTACTTTTTCCGAAAGCGCCGCGGGATAAACGACTATTGTGAATGGAGAGTGCTACAGAGTCATGATCAACGAATTTCTTCTACCTCAACTGGACTAATTTGGACTGGAGAACGTATAGTTCCAACAGAAAGGATCAACGGCGCATATTCCACGGCTTAAAACCCAAAATTTTGTGGGCTGCATTTCTGGGCCGCCGTGTCTCTCGCTAAGGTGATTTACACTGACCAGTAAGATCGTCCGATTTTGTGGTGTTTCTTGATGTCACGTCTATGCCAACAAGCCTCAGACTCTTGAATTCCCTAAAGTGAATATCCGCCAGAAAGGCGGAAACCTATCGCCGGAAGTACTGGCAAGAGTTATGGAAAATGGCATAAATTATTCTTTCTACTTAATGAAAAAAAAAACATTTTATTTGCCGAATATTTTTTAGAATTCTCCATCTACATGAGATTTGTTTCCCTTAAAGTGATTTCTGGAACGGGGTTTATATTGGACATATAATTAATGTTGGCCCTACCAGCACAACATTTTGTCGTGACATATCAGGTATCGTAATTTGTATGTCAATACCAACACTTTTAAGGAAGTTATGGAATTAAAAGCAATGCGGGAGTAGTATTTGTAAGGGAGCTACAGGCAAATATGGGCATACTACAATAAAATTCTAAGACGATTTAGATAACAACAAAATAAATTTTGATCAAATTTAATTTAAATAATAACATAGTATGTTGGTTTATGGGCACAAAGACTCTATTCCGAAAAGAAGTTTGTATGGGGGCTAAGTGAGTTTATGGTCCATTTTTTTTTTTTTTTTTGTAAAAATTAGAACCTACCTAGTACCTTAGTTCATCAAAATATGTCCAAAATTGCGATATGAACTTTGAGCACAAGATTTAATTGGACAGACAACAAGCTAGCTGGACGGACGGACATCGATAGATCGACCCAAAAAGTGATTCTGAGTCGATCGTATACTAAAATTAAGTTTATAACCAATATTTTTATGTGTTACACTCATTACCATAGGCGCATAAGCCCTCTCCACAATTGTGCAGTAGTTATAAAAATTAGCATCAAAGAACTTCGGGTGACAACTTTTGTGCCACCTTGTTAAAGGAAATGAGGAAAATGTGTTTCAAAAAAACCCTCAGATAAAGATAATATTTCTACCGCAAAGAACATTTTGAGAGCGTATCACTCATTCATTGTTGATACAAACATGACATGTCATAAAACAAGTACGACAATACAAATATTACAAATGACATCTTTAAAATGTATACATACATTCATACATATGTACATATGTATATCGTATTGTTCTAAAATAGTACTTTGTAATAAAAATAACAATGTGGCAAATAGTAGTTCATACAGGGATATAAACAATTTATATTGTTATATTTTGTTTCAATAATTTTCCTTCATTTTGTTGTGAACTTTTTGTTATTTTGTTTTTCATTCCAAGTGAATCTGTTTAATTACATTTTACAGGTGCAAACATTTATTTAGAATGATTCTATTGTTTGTTGTATTTATAAAAAATATTACATTCATTCGGATTATTCTGAGCTGGGAAGTTTCGATTAGTATTTACATATTTCCAATCTTTAACATCACAAGTGGTGCTTAAGGAAAATATTATTACGTTTGTTATGCCGTGAGCAATATTCAAAAAAAATATTTAACTTAGATCCCATAAAGTATGAACGTTCTTAATAATTGATTATTGGCTTTTAACCGAAAGTAATGTTTTTGCAGGCCATTGATATAAGAGATGTGAAGCGCTTCTTATCGAAATTAGTCCACTTTTGTTTAGGTTAACCGCAGAATTTTTGTTCCCAGCCCATCAATAATAAGTTTTATCAACAGTCCGGCTCTTTTCCTAAACGTGCGTTCACAATCAGTCACCTTATTTAATTTTTAGGGCCCACTTTCATACTTTTTGAACATACACGATTTTTTTTAAAAAATCGTACGACTGAATAGGACAGTAAATCTCCCGATTTAATGACATTCAGCTCGAAAATTAATTCACTGTCCAGAATAATTCCGATACCTATATTTTACTCAAATGCATCCAAAATCAGGTATGTAAGTTATTTTCTTGTATAAAGAATAATGGGGCGATTACGGATGGCAACACAAATTTTAAATTGGTACCAGTTACGGCAACATTGTTTAGTTGCCAAAAAGTTATCGATAATATTATTTTGACGGTTTGGCAAGTAGAAAGAAATAAATAAAACAATATGGAAAAACGAACAAAAAAAGTGATTCAAAGTGAACAAAATGTTAAATTAAAAAATATGATCTGTTCTGTGGATCTATTTTTTGCAGAGCAGGGCGGTAAACGCAGGGTTTAAAAAGCTGTAGACGAAACCAAAAACTGTCGAACAAAAAACCAAAATTTGTGTACAACTTTTCACTTTTTGAGTTGGTTTGACAGCGACTGTTTACACTTAATGAATCGAAAGTATAAGCAACAGTTTTTTTTTTGGCAAATGTCAAATGAAGATGTAGAAGAAATCGCAGGTTTTCTTTTTTGACTGCAGTTTTTTAAACGCTGGGTAAACGTGGCATCTATTATACGCTATTTAATGAATCAAAGCCTCTACCATTTGTTGTTGCCGCTCATTAGTATTTTGGAGCGCAGTCTCTTGTTCCAAAACTTCAGAGAAGTTTTCCTCAAAGACATGTCCTTTAGGATTTACTGCAAGCTCCATCTGTAAAATCTCGGCTGTAGCCAGTTTAATCGGGGCCAAACTTATTTACTCTGACGGTCCTCCGCCGGTAGTGTATAAATTTTTTTATTATTGTGTGCAATTTTTTCTTAAATTTTGCCTTTACAGCAAAAATAACAAGCTGTTGGCTGACAGTTGCCATATGTCGCGTGTATTTCGCAACTAGCAATACAATTGAACTTGTGCCATCCGTTATAGACCCATAAGTTTCATTTTACAAGGATTGACTGTTACTCCACATTTTCGGAAGAATCACTTATTGTTGGGAAAATTATTTCTTTAGACTCTACCAAAACGTGGTCTGGGTTTGATCGTTGTAATTGAAATACATCTCTTTAACAAAACAAAAAAGTAATTGAGACCTCCCAGACATTTGATTTGTTTTCTATCTTTTGGGTTTAGCATGTATTTTTCGAAGAATTTCAAACAAAAGTTTTTAGTTGTTTCTTTTTGTTCTTGGTTTTTAAAAATGCCCCTGATGATGGTAAAAATGGAAACATTTGAGTGAAATTTATTAGATTATTTTCATATAAATTTTGTTTAATTAAGATAAACATATTTGAATAAGAAAAATGAAATTAAAACATGTGTATGTATAAAGAAAATTCTTTGAAATTTAAAATTATTTCAAAGAAAATTTCATTTAAAAGCAAATGCACACATAAGATGTTTTCCTAATATGAGATCGTAAAAGTTAATGAGTTTGTCACGTGTTCTAAGCATGAATTCTTCTTATAGAAACTCAAAGTAAATTACAAAATAAATACATAATTTAAAAGTTTGTGTTCGAAATATTAACATGTAGTTTAACTTTATAACAATTTACTTTTAAAGGCTCAAAGATAATTCAGCCAAAATATGAGGACTTCCATAACGAAACGATATAATTTGATTTGAACGATGGATGATAGTTTTTATATTATCTCTTATTCAGTTAATCACGTTAGTATAAAGTATCAATTTGGAAACTTGTCTTTTAAGTTATATAAAGAACATAATACATAATGATCTTTATAATAACAATCGTTTAATAAAACTTTCAGGATGGAAAATAAGCCTTAACGCAGAGGCTTATCCAACATCAACAAGTCCTAATGTGATCGAAAGTACAACCCGGCCAAGAAAGTTTTTCTAGAATCCCAATTAATGATAATCGCTTGCGATTTCCTACGGTTCAATAAACTGATTTTAAAGAAATTTTATTAATCTCTACTTAAATCGCCTTTCAAATTTATTTATCGTGAACGAGGCTGATAACAAGTTCGGGCTCAGTAGCTGGTTTGGAAACCAAGACGAATTTAGATACAGGGGGTGGCAAAACTACAACAATCCTAACCCTGCCTTATACGTATTAACATCGTATTAACGTATTAACATCGAAAATGTCGCCGAAATAGTCGAATGTCATACAAGTTGCATGAATGTTTACACAGTCAAGTGGAAGTTCTTCATTAATCAGACTTACCAAGTGCAAAACAGAGCTTCATTTTTAAATAAACAGTTGGCATTTATATGTATTATTACTTTTTCTAATGAGATACATTAAATCAGTCCTGCGTGAATGTGAACCTAACATATACAAACTGTTGGTACTTTTTTAACAGGTACTTTTTGAATTTTCGTTAATATTAGGACTAGAAATAAAAAATTAAACATGCATGGCTTTGAGTGAATAAAAATCTGTAAGGGGGAGATTTTGGTACTTTTTCATTCTACAATTGGTACTTTTTTAATTTACTAGAAACATAAAATTAAACATGTATGGCTTTGAGCGAATAAAAATCTGTAAGGCGAAGATTTTGGTACTTTTTCGTTCTACCACTGATTCTTTTTTATAATTTAACATAATATAAAACATGCTATGTCCTGAGTGGGTGAGAATCTTTAAAAGGAAACTTGTTGGTACTTTTTTTCTTACGTTAGTATGAAATGTAGAAACATAAAATTTGCATAAATATTAATTTCAATTAATTTCTAGCTTTGAAAGAAACTTGTTGTAACACCGTTAGTTTTTTTGATAGCAGGTTACCTTATTTCACACTTTGAATCCTAGCGGAAATCTGGTAGACACTGAGAATAAAATAAGCGATTTAGTTTTGGCATCTTCCCAATTTGCCGCCGTTTTTAATTATATATAAATATAAACCTTCTTACATAACTGGTACGAGCATACAATTAAAGATTTTCATTAAATTTTTGTTTTTCATTTTGTTTTCTACTTTTACATTTTAATCTATTAAACATTCAAGTAGTCTTCTAACTTATATGTCTCTCTTTTTTACATTTTAATACCAGTTTGTGATACTTAAGTTCTTATAGAATTTTCAAAATATCTAACCGTTATTAAATAGAAACAAAATAACTTAATGAATTACAAATTTAATAACGAAATACCATAATTTTATTTCAAGTCATATTTTTTGCTAAAATATTCTTAACAACATAATGCCGTATTTAATTTATTTTATTGGTTATCAGATGCGTAGAGAGTGGGGTTGGATGAAAAATAGAGACCATAACATTTTTAATGAAAAAATTTATACATTTTAAAACACTTTAAAATTGTTTAGTTTGCGATTTATTTAATATTCAATGTTTAAACTTTGTTATCTGCAATATTAATATTCCTTTTATTTTCTACGCCGCATAACATGCAAAACCTACAAAATTTTAAGAAATAGTAACACAAAACAGTTAAAACTGATTCATTGAACATGTTCGACTTTTATTCCCACTTCATCATGAAAAATTTACGCATTTTAAATGAGGAGTTAAATTAATTCGTGATACCTCTGCAATGGAAAAATAAGGAACTTATTTTCTTTTTATTTATTGCCTTGGTTCATAATAATAATTGTAACACAGACCTTACTCCTGCCTAGAAGTGAATAAAAATCGGTCTTCTTAACCACTCAATTCCTCTGATTAGTCCCGATTCCCAAATGTTTTCCAGATAGGAGCCTAGTGGAAGTTTGACTGCCTCGAGCCCAGATTCCAAAAACCGGCATTTGAAATCGATCGAAATTAAATACAATTTTGATGGGAATTTCGTTATTTGGGCCCAATCTGACCGATTCGGCGGGTAAAGCCCTAAGAAGCACCTGGCTATCTACACATATAGTGACCTCCGTGCTCCTAACACTAGTACCCTTACTAATTCTATGGCCTTTAAAATCACTAGATCCTCTGCCCGAAATACAATAGTCTTCAGTAACGTCTTGACAGAAAATTACAGTTACCGAGAGATTTTTTGAAAATAGAAAATTTAGAGCGAGTGATATTTGCTTTCTTGTTGTATAAAATATTTCTACGATTATCCCTATCCCTCTTTATATATTTTATATAGAGGGCGAGCCAAATTTAGTAAGCGAAAGCTTATTTCTATTTATTTCTATTTATTGATAAATTTGAATGCAGCAAGAGATTTTTTGTCTATCTTCCGGAAACTTTTAGCAAGCGAGAGATTTTCAGTTTCTTTCTTTAAAAAAAACGTTAAGCTAGCAGAGGTTCTTCTCTCTACGTATTCACATCCAAAGTCTTGCGAGAGAGTTTCTGAATTTACATATACAAATCAGCGTTGCCATTTTGGTGCCTTTCGGGTATTTTTTGGTGCTTTTTTGCTTATGCAATACCCGAAATTTTGTTTAACACCCGTTTTTGAAAAGCGGGTATTTATAGTGCTTTTAACAATTTCTCACAGTGCTTTAAAGTGCCTTTTAAGTCATCTACATATATTTTTGGCAGCGATGCCAACTTAGTGCTTTTGGCACTATTTATTGTTTTTTTGATGTCTCAAAACGCAAAAATTTTATCCTTAGCGCCAAACCTAGAAAAAGCACTAACTTGGTGCTTTTTCAATTTTAGTGCATTTAGTTCTTTTCAAATCAAATTAGCTTTTCATAAGGACCCAGAATATATATACTTTATAGGGTGTAGGATCAATATTGAAGAAATTACAAACGGAATGACAAACTTATATATACGCTTTTACCTTCGGTGAAGGGTATAAAAACTGACAACCCTGCTAACGAAATGTTTGTATTTTTCCTCCTTTTTTTAAAAAAGTTTAATGGCGTTTTCTTTTCTGAGTAAAATTCTGCATTTATTCTGCCTTTTACAATTTTTTGTGTTCTTTTCTGAAAAACATGTGTTATTTTAAAAGTGTTAAGCGTTCTTTTCTGATGATGTTCCCTTTAAAATTAAAAAAAATGCTTAATGTTCAACAATCATGTTGCATGAGTGCAACACTAGATCAAGGCGAATTCAGTACAAGGTTGTGACAAGTTTCGAGCCGTAAACACTAACAATGCAATACAAAAAACATCTGTTGTTTCTGTTGGCTTTGAATTGTTGTAGTCTTGCCACCACGTGTAATTGAATTTATATATATATATAATTTCCTTTAAATCCTGGTGGAGCCATTGAATTGAATTTACCTTGCGCTATTGCACTTTATTGTTTAATGTCGAAATTTGTGTTCTTTTGTAAACGTAAAATATGAAACACTTCTTAAAAATTAGAGGAGCATTTAAAAATGTTGCCAAGTCACATGCAATACTTTTTTTTAGAAAAGAAAACGCCATAAGCTAGCAAGAGATCCAGCCTTATTGTGGTTGGCGTTTTCGTATACGACTGTGTCGTCTTTTGTAATATATTAAAGTAACACACAACCTGTGATCTCCAGATCTTGAAAACAATGTTCTATCTCAGTATAGACAATTCGAGCAAACGAAAGACCTTTTTTGTCAGAATTAGAAAGTTCATCTCTGTATAGAAAACTTCTTGGTGTTAACGAGAGATGAACATAGCGTTATGCCAATGATATACCCTATTGAAACATTATGTTGAATGTTTTAATGCTCTGCAACATTCGAAATCAGACGAACGTCCAGTAAACTGCAAAATTTTCTGCACAAAATCTCAGACGAACAAAAGGTTGTGCGATAGCTGACATTAAGGGTCGTGTTTACAAACTAATTTAATTAATAATTATCTTAGCCGATGGCCCTGGCAGCCAGTGCTAACTTCCATATTATTCTTATATTCATATAAGTCTAATATCAAAATAAATAAAATAAATAAATAATTATCTAATTAACAAAAATGTGTTTTGGTTCAATTGTGCAAAAAAAAAGAACTAAAATTTTGTGTGCAATGTTTAAACTAAATATGCCATCAATAATTTGAAGAGACATTTTAAAGCAAACAAAATATATTCTCTATCACTATCTCTCTCTCTCTCTGTCTTTGTAAAAAATTTAGGCAAGCGAAATATAATAAAATTCTAGCAAGCAAGAGTTCAAGGCGAATTCACTGGAAGGTGGGGGCAAGTCATCATATGGTGTAACGTTTTTTTACCCATATTTACTTTCTTTTTTATAAAATTTTTTATTAAAAAAAATTATTTTTATTAAAATACATGTGGGGTTTGTTTACATACGCAAAACAATGTCGCATACTTTGCAGGAATAAAAACGTTAAATTGTACAAACTCGCATGATAGGTATCATTGATGCATGTCAAAATTTTCGTGTGGAATAATAAATGTTGCTCAACATTTTTCACAAATTTGAACAGAGTACTAGGCAAGGTATATTTACACAAGGTAAACTCGTTGGCCCATATGTTTGTCAGCTGTTTACCTAAGTTGGAACACCAATGTCAAATTCCGTGTATATGAGCCAAAATTTGTACATGTGTGCGTTAAATTTATATGAAGACAAATTTGACAATTCCGTTCCACTCGGTTATTTTTATAGAGCAGCATGTCTACACTCCCAAATGAGTCTACCTTGTGTAAATATACCTTGGTACTAGGCTTAATGGAAAATTCTGCTCTGTTAATATAATCACGATAAGCTTTTGCCCCTGGATGGGTGTTCAATCCTTGTGTTCAATGCCTGCTTTAGCTAACAAAAACTTAAGTTCAAATTAGACGTGCCAAAACCATAAAAACAGCTGCTTGTAACACTCGATTTGATTATAGGTGACTTACCATAACGACATAATCATTACCATACAAACCAATTGAATTTTAGTTTCTATGTTTATGTCACGTCTAATTGGTCCTTTAGGTCGTTAAAACTTCTAACAACACTTTAACCATAAATACCATTTGTAGTGAATCGTTTAAGCAAAAAAAAAAAAAACAACAACCCAACAAACTGGACTAAAAAGTTAAACACAAAAGCCTTTTCACTGATTTTATTCGCTTCCCCAAGACCCAAGCAAATTACAAATTATAAAACTTTTGAGTAAAAATGTTTAAAACAAATAAAAAAAATTTTCTCCCACCGTTGAAAGCTTAGTTTATCTAGTTTTTTGCCGGACACGAATTTGCTGTTACGCCATGTTGCTTTTTGCCATATTTACAGGAAACAAAGATTCTCTACAAATAACTGTATAAATCACTTAAATGCAACAAAGTGAATGGTTGCAATGAATTTGTGGGTGTTACACACTTCTTGTATAAAATTTTGTTTGTTGATATGTGTGTGAATACTCTAAAAATACACACCATATATGCATGTGTCAATATGTGTGTACAAATGTATATATGTACATACATGAATATGTATTTTATATGGACTATAAAAGCCAATATCATTCATAGATCTTTTTTTGTGCCAATACTACAGACATTCTAGCGTTTATTGAATGCACAAAAGTTAGTCTTGTTTTACAGTGGGAAAAAAATACTTTAATCAAAGTCGTTGGAATTTTAAAAGAAAAGCAAAAATATTCCCACAAACCGAAAACTTTAATTAAACTCTTACAAAATTGTATTCAATTGCATAAATAATTTGAATTTGAAATTTCTTCTACATGTTTTGACAATTGCCCATCATTGCGTCCACTGTACATTGCAGATATTATGAGATTATTTTTGTTTTTCTTGCATGTTTTTTAGTGTTTTATTTTCATCGTGTTTAATACTTAATCAACACAAACAAATTAAATTTGTTTGTCTGTAGCATCCACTCTTATCGTGTGGTAAGTAGCAGCAACATGTTGTACAAGTACCAGAAGGTACTACTTTGTAAATATTTTTTCATAAAAGAATCAACACTTGTTTGCATATTCGTATTGTGTCTTTTTTTTTTTTTTTTTGTTGCCAACAGAATATTTTATTAAATGTTTCACCTTAAAATTTAAAATTCATTGCAAAAGACAGTCTTCGCTGATACACATAACAAGTAAGAAAGAGTTTTATATTCGGTTTTCCCGAATCTTATTTACCCTTCATCAAAGTAATAAATTCGGAAATTATAGACGGTTTTCGCTAATTTTTAATACCAAATACTCTTTAGGGGAAAATAAATGGCACTCTTTTCCCTTCTCTCCAAAAAGATCAATACTGGACGCGTCCAACTTGACGTGTGTGAACCGGCACTTTCAGAACATGGGTGCAGATGTATTCAGTAGAATTTTATGTCGTAATTAGTTGGAACAAACCGATAATAATAATAATAAAAGCAATAAAGTACTCAATAATATGGGTTAACACAGAATTTCTGTCATTTCTTTAACGTTGTCTCTCTTCTTATTATAATCTTGATAGGAACAAGAAAAATTTTATATGACAAAGTTAGTCTTCTCTAGTAAAAACTAATAGTGTACCACCGTATTTACTATTGAGAAAATAAACACATTCAATTTACATTTTTTATTATTGTGTCCTTAATAAAAATTCAATTTTACTTTTTGTGTAAAGACATCAACATTTTTTTTATTGCTAGTAAAAATTATTCATAGGAATAATTTATTTGCAAAAATAAAAATTTCATCAATTCATTGAAATCAATTTTATTTTAGTAAAGAAAATTTTCAAAAACGTATGTTTGGCAATTCAGATGCAAATTAGCAAAGCTTTTCTTTTTACAAGTGGATGATTTTTTCAAAAACCCATATGGATATTTTATGTTTAAAACTTTCTCAAAAAAAATCGTTCATCATTGAATTAAGTTCGGCAACAAGTTGACAAAAACAAAATATATTGTTACGAAATTAGATTTATGTAAGAATTATTTATATTTTAGTTACATTTGGTTTAATTCGAATCGACTAGAAGGTTCTTGAATCCACTAGTCTACAACTACTACCGGTTCTAGTCTGGCTTGTAAATGTTTTGAGACATTTAACGGTTTAGTTCGTTACTAATTCCCAATTCACATTATACGATTTTTGTCGTTTCGATTATTGTCGTTTCCTCTTTGAAGTCGGTCTGATGATTGCATTGTACGATTTTTGTCGTTACGACTTTTTCTTTTTCAACCGAGCTTCAATATATTTTTCGAAGAGTACACTCGCTTGTGTACCCCTTTTAATTCCTCTCTACCCTCTCGGGTAAGAATCGCAACGACACAAATCGTATGTGAATGGGCACTAACAATATTGGAAAAACAATTTTTAACGTTATAATTATTTTCAATAAAGTTTGTTAAGTTGAATAAGTGTGTGTATTTATTTGGATTTGCAATTAAAAGAACTCAAACTCAAATGTTTTCGACTGCAGTTTTTTAAACCTTGGTTAATAATTCTTTCCGTGTAGGGAAAGATTTTCTTTCTGTTTCTAGAAAATCGAAATTTTTTTTGTCCGAATTTCTTTGTGTGAAGAAAATATTAAGAGCCATAACTGCATTTTTATATTTAGTTTTTCAAATTTTTATTATATGTTTATGAATAATATATTTAGATTAAGTACTAACTCAAATTCTAAATTCTAAATTTACTTATTTAAATTTAAGCATTTATTTGGATTCGTTTTATGTAGCCTCTGTCAAGTACATACTTCAAAACTTGCACTGCACTTACAGCATGTTAAAATTAGTAAATTTTTCACATCATTGCCTGCTTTTTCAATATCTTTATTTCTTTATTTTACCAAACATTCGCCCTAATTTAGAAACAAAGCAAACTAACCAAAATTTTTCTCTCTCTTTCTTCTATTCTTTTTTTTACAAAATTTTCTTTGGTTTTTACTCAGTTTTTCATAATTATATTTAGCAAAAGCTTAAACCAAATAAAGAAAAAAAACCGTAGAAAATCATTAAACAAGTAGAATTTGTAAAAAGAAAATCATTATCTACAACTTAAAAAAAAAAATATTAAAAATTCAACTCAAAACTGGCGCCGAGAAAAAAAATATATGAAATATTTAACTGCTGCTTTCAACTAAAAACAAAAATAAAATTTTCAAACCAAAAATAAAAAAGCACTTTTTGTGAAACAGAAAAGTCACAATAAAAGGCAACAAAAGCCAAAAAACTACCAAATTGATTAAATAAATTACTACTGCTATTAATTAAACACAGATAAACTCATACACTCAAACACACTCCTTTACACACAGTTTTACGCACTTAATTAGCTGTAAAAAGCACCAACATTTTCAAAATAAATAAAATACACCAACAGCCAAAATCCCCTACACCCTGTACCATTAATACAAGTCCAAACGACATAGAAACACTAACTGCATCTTCATCAACAACTTTAACATCACCAACATCATCATCATCATCGGTAGCAGCACCGCACCAACAACAGCAACAGTACCACCAGCAACTACTGCAGCAAACCAAAATTACGACCATAACGAAAAAGACAAACCCCACCGCTGCGCCTCATACACAAAACGTCATGAATACGAACAAAGTAAAAAAACGTGATACCGATTTATGACTGGTGCGTACGAAGGGTGCCTTAGGTTTAGGCACAAGCAGCGGTAGTCGCTACAAAGTGACGGCCCGTTGTGTACCGGAAGTTAGTATAACATCACCCGTAACACCACCCACAGAGAGTCAATACGGTTGTGGCGGTAGTAGTAGTAGTTATAATCGTATTAATAATAGTTGTAGTAATAATCATGTAACAGCAACAGTAACAACAAACCCATCCTCAGCAACACAAGCACCACAACCACACCAACATGAACACCAGCAACACCCACCAACATCAACAATAACAACTACAAATCCATCACTTTGTTTTTCACAAGCTCATTTTTATAGTTTTCCCAACAACACTACCACCAACACCAACAACATTTACAATAAAAACAATTTCAGCAATAATAATAACAACATCAACAACATCACGAACTTCAATTTGAAGAATACAATAAATCTGACAAACAGTAAAAGTACATTTGATAGTTCCCTCAAGCATAGAAACGAAACTAATTCCACAATTTCATCCTCAGGAGCGACTTTAGTAGAGGAGGAGGATTTCAATGAACTTACCGCTGTACCCACAACCACAGCAAGAGCAACGTCCGCAACACAACAGCAACCAGCAACAACGCCAGCAAACATTGTGATATCAGCTAGCAGCGCCACCAGCAGCACCAATAACGACTCGTCAAAAGGAAACAGTCGCAAACTATCCAGACATTTGCCGCCATTGAAACTACAAACTGCGATAACGCCGTCGGCAGGTCAGGGGCCCTGTTCGACAATTGCAGCAACGGTAAGAAATGTGTTGCAACGTCAACAGGCCTCCACAACAATTCCTATTCAACAGCAGCAGACAAAATCAAAACGTTCGACAACGACGACGAATATAACCGCCGCTCCCAAGGAAGACGATTTTAATACGAATCAACCAAACGAGCATACACCCTTGTTCACAGATCAACAAAAGCTTGCGCAAACGCCCACATCGGCTGCTAACTCAACCGTCACTTCGCCCAACAATAGCAAAATAATTGCAAAGTTTCAAACAAACGACTTAAACACCACCGTTGCTGCCTCTACTGCCATCCCCAGCTCGGCCAACACAAGCACCACCACCCCCAACAACCACACCTTTAGTACTACTGCTGCTACTACTGCAACGACTACCACCTATTCGCACAACTCAAAGACAACACGTTCCTGGCCTGTGATTTACCGCAATCCCCATCATTACGACTACGAGGCTCTTTATGCCCCCAATGCAAATGCGAGAGGCAACTATCAACAACAACAAAACCAATACGTGGCACCATCAGTAACTTTTAAACAAAACTGCTATTCGAATCAATTTAAACAGTCGATTGTGTACTCGTCCAGCAATGAGGACTTGACTACGATCAATGAATGTGGATCAGCGGATGGTGTGGTGGCAAATGGTAATGGTGGCAGAAGCAGCAGTGGCAGCAGCAGTATTTTTGGTGGTGGCAATAGCAATAACAGTTGCAATAACCTACAGAAACTTAGTCAGCAACAACAACAACAACAACAAACGACTTGTTACTATTTTTCACCCTCTCGCCATAATAGCATTTATGAACATCCCTCGGCTGTTGTTGCCAACTCACTGCAATTCGATCCTCATACCTCGGCCGCTACAACAGCAGCCGCTGCCGCCGCAGTTGAGTCTATACGTCGAAGCAATAGTATACTGTTGCGCAATAGCAGTTGTTCCTCGAAAATAATGCATCAAACTGGTGGAGGCGGTGGCCTGGGTGGCAACTTAGAGAGTCCCACCTCGCTAAATTCAGGCATGGATGTGACCAGTAACGTTGGCTCCTCAGCATGTTGCTCAAGTTGCTGCATGGGCCCACCGCCTGTTCTCTTTCTATTCGTTACTCTGCTAATGACGACCAGTGCCACAGCAATGCTTTGTGCTGCCATCATGACCGATCATTGGGAACATGTCAAATGGGATCGTATTAGTTTAGATCGTTATTCGAATCGTTCGAACTTGCAACTGGAATGGATAATGGAGGATAAGGTGGCGATGTTGAAACCGGATAAGAAAGGTAAATAAAAGATTAAATCAGAAATGTACACTGAAAAAATTCTCGCCAATTTTTTTCAATTAAGATATAAAGATATAGTCCGAGTTTATTGATAAGAGAGGAGGGAAGAACAGCATGTACTCTTCCCCTCTCGACAATAAACGCAGACCATCTGAAAGAAAACTGTCATAGTGTGAACCCAGTCTTAATAAAACATAATTTTATTTTAAAAGAGTTATTAAGATTTTATAATTCTTTTATCTACACGTAAAGAAAACACATGTGAGGGCTTTAACCATATCATGGTTTAATTAGTCCTCCACCAAGAAGCCACATATATATTCTGGTTGCCTTTGAACATGTTTTGGTTAATAATAACAATAACTTGCATACCACCAACAATTATATGGTTTTAAATTAACAATAACATTTTCCTCATTTCCAAGAACATGTTACGGTTGGAAAACAACAATTATATTATATTTGGTTAACATAATAATATTATTGTTAACCAAAAAATGTTTGAAAGCAACCATAATATGATTGTGGATTTGAGATGAAAAGCTAATTTAATTATGAAACAGAACTGGGGCTGAACGATGTTTTTCATACAGTTTGACATAAAATTATGCCAGAGAATGCGGTCGAGAAATAAAATCAATTTCATTTTGAGGACGTTTTATCTAATGCTCTCACATATAGACACTTATTCTCTTAACATTGCTACCATACTTTCATAAAATTTCATACATTTTATAAACAAAGAAAAATAAGAACAAATGAAATGGGAGAGAATTTGAAGTTACTGCCGACGTTTTAATTATGGGCTTTAGAATTTTTGCCTGAAGTTGAAGACTCAGTTCTGTTTTATCATTAAGTCATAAGACGGTTGCCAGTAAAAAATAAATATGATAAGTGTAACCTTAAAACGTTTAAAATTTTTACTTTAAAAATAGTTTTGTTGGGGGCGACCATATACATCTGCGTGTACTTCATTTATTTTCTAATATATTTTGACCTATCCGGTTCACTGTGAAACCACCGTACGCCGTTTCGGGGTTTTAAGATATACAACGTAGAACTTGTGAGATTTAGTAATTTAAGTTCAATTTGAATTAAAAACCGAATAAAAATAATTAAAATTAAATACTGAATTTTAGCTGTACAAATTACTAAGTAAGTTCATTTTGCCTCCAAAGTCGAAAACAAAATGGCGCAAAAAAATTGTATACCCTTCGCCACAGATGGAAAAGGTATAATACCTAAGTTTGTTATTCTGTTTTATATTTCTACAGTATAGATGTAGGACCCTATTAAGTATACATATGTATTCTGGATCCTTATGAGTAGTGTAGTTGTTTCAACGAGGCATATCTTTCCATCCGTCGGTTTGTCTGTTGAAATAGGGTCCCCGAGCACTATAGGTATGGTCGGGATCAGGTTGCTATATATTTATATTACATATAGCCCGAAGTAGTTTGCTATTGAAATTCAGCTAGATCGGGTCACAACTGGATGAGATACTATAAACAAAAGACCACGCCTGCCTTTCATTTTTACCTATAAACCTTATCTTTTTAAGTCACTTTCTGAAATAAACTTAGTGGAATATTGGTAATAGAGAAGACATTAATCGGTTTATAAATGATCGAGTTATAAACAAATAACTACCTTTTTCTAGGCTTGCCAGACTTCTTTGATTTTTCTTGATTTTCAAGAATTTTCAGTGTTTTTCAAGAATCAAGAAAAACTATGTTTTACAAGATTTTTTAAAGCCCAATTAAAATTTTACAGGAGAGAGTTTTTTTTTATTTTATGTCATTTTAATTTTGTATGAAATTTGTCGCTTACGATAAAATTGTTCTTGCTATAAAATCGTAACGGTACCCTATGTGAACTTGACATAGTATTGCCTATAAAGTCATTTATTAAATAAATTTTCATATTATTCGAATGTGTGTGTATTCTAAGTCAAATTACAATCCTCAAAAGCTTTTATACGTTAATAGTCTTATTCCTTCAATATTTTCCCGAAATATTGAGGATTGTAATTTGACTTAGAACACACATTCGAATAATATGAAAATTTATATAATAAAATGTTACTCACCATGAGAAATAAATTCCCAGATTCTATTTGTCATTTATGAAAAAATAAATGAAAATTATGTCCTGTACATTATTTTCGCGGTTAGGACTCGGTATATTATTGTTTGTTAGCCCGACAATTCCCAGGATCACCTATAGGTGACTAAGATTAGCGATAGCGACAATGGCAATATAGAGGCTAGAAATAACCCTGGTGGATGGGCAGGTAACCGATGGAGAGGTGGAGACAAAAATTAAGCATACTCCGATTACTTTCTTAGCCGAATCTTAAAAATTTGTATTAAATAATGCTCATTGTCACCTGGAAGTGACACCTCTATAAAATCGGAATTAGCAATATTTTTTTAATTTGATTTTTTACTAATATTATTTGAAAGAAAAATCTGTTTTGTTTTCATTACTGAAGGTATGGGAATAATGCAGACAGAATCTAGACGAAGACGAGTCGACGAAGCAAATACTGTGTGACTGCCCGGCGCTGGCATGGGCCAGAAGGAGGCATAGCACGGTGGGTGCGTCCCAAATCGGTGCTATATCGGCAAAACACCTGGTTGGGTTCCTCTGGGAAGCAGAGGGCCTTTTGGCCAACTAAAGGGGAGTGGGTACAATAGACCTTAACTGGGTCGCGGTACCTGTCGCTATTATGGGAAACCTCCCCGCTATATCGGGGAAAAAAAAGTTTAAGCTCAACAACTATAAATCAGTGTTTCATGTATTATATGTACATAGTTAAAAAGATAACCTATGGCAGCACTATGATAAATCTTGTCAAATTCATATGGTCTCTGTTGGTAGTTTAAACATTGTTTATATGTTTACTGATTTATAGATTTGTTGGTTTAAGCACACTTTAAACCAAAAACAGAGTTTAACTCGCTCTGATTTATTAGCCCTTAGAATTTTAAGTTTTTTTCTTTCAATCATAATCAATAATTGTTTTTACTTTAACTTTGGCTAAAATTTAATAACATAATTATTATCTTTCCTAAAGTAATTTCTCATTATTTCACAAATTATCCTTCTTTATAATGCTAAAATAATTTTCACAGATATACAAAGTGCTGTTGGGCATATATATAAGAGTACATAGAATTATGTATGTAAATATTTAAGTGTTTACTTGTGTACATTGCACACACAAATATTCCCTATAACAAATAAAAATTAAGGTCTTATGCTTTTATAGTTTTGTTTGGAGCATATTAAGTCGTCATTATTTTAATGCAAGACGTCAAAGTAACTAACTGTCAGCCAAATTCTTCTGTTCTACAGCGAAACAAATATAAACCTAATCATTAAGCGCACAACCTTGACCTTATTAAAAAAAAAGAGACATTTAAGACATTTTTATTCACTCGTGTATATAACTGCATAGATGTATGTATGTTTGTATAAATGTATTTATGAATGTATAAAAACTGTTAGATATTTCTACCTTTATAAAGTATAAACTCTAAAAATACAGTTATTTAACCTTAAACAGGAAGAGGCATTCATATAGGGTTTTTTATTAGACACAACTTATTTTGTTTTCGACATTTCTCGAAAAGTAGTGAATTCTGTCACAGTTAAAAACTTCAGTCTAAAGGCAGAATTAAGGCTCAGTTAGTCTTTACGTTCTGTTTCTGCTGCTGTCACTTACAATTACTTAACAAGTTTTTAATATTACAGATTGGACCGTAACAGAACAGAAAAACTAATCAATATCACAGGTTTTTGAATAACAAAAACAACCCAGCTGATTCGTAACAGAACAGAAAGTAAAGACTAATTCTGCTTTTAGTCTTTACTATGGCATTTAGACGAGTTAAGCAACTTTGTCCATGTTCTTACGACAATCGGTTCTACGCAGCGCAACGACTCGGATTTCAACGAACACCGACCAAGGATTGCCAACACAGCATTATCTGTTCTTCAGGTCTCGCTGGTACAACAACAACAACAACGTTGTCCGAAATATGAACTAGTTTTTAAGCGTCATCGCTCCATTTTTATTTTTTAATTAAAACTAGCGCTTTCGAAATCGTCCACAGCGATCGATACATGGCCATGATATCAGAACGATATTTGGAACAACCTCAACGTATGAACACTAGCGATATGTGGTTTCGACAGGACGAGGCAATGTGTCATGCAACCAAACAACTGCCTCGTTTGTTTGATTTAGCCCGCCGGGGGTTGTAGGGATCATCTCAAGAATATTTCACTTTTTGGTGTTACATCCTCAGAGACAAATCAGGTGCAGCCAATGCCTGGAATTTGGCCAAAATCCAACATTTACAGATTTCTTTAGATCACGTAATTTTTTAAGATCGCGCCTGACCAGAGATTCAATTTGGTACCACGGGTGTCAGTAGCTGACTGGATACCTTTGGGGATTACGTGGTGGCTGTGGTTTGAACTGAAAGTTTCGGTAACGGATATTCCTGAAAATCCCACTAAGTGCTGGTTCAGAAGAGAAGGGAAAAGAAAATGCCATTTCGCTTAATCTTTCTCCTAAGAAATCAAAACTTGACGACTAAAACTGGAAGAGTGCGAACGTGCATTTAAGGGCGAATTTTTCATCACTTGTTCTATTACTGTTCAACAGAAGCTGTTAGCATATTTCCATAAGCAGCAGAGGTTAGATAGCTCCAGCTCCTACCTGTGCTACCTGCGTGTGATGGTGCCGGTTGCTAAACGCATAGTTTGTCACCCAGTGGTTGAGATCCTCTATGAAGTAAGGCTGGCACGCAGGTGCTCAATTCACTCTGTTTCCACCACTGGTAGGGAGGGTTTTATGCGTTTGTGTTTCTTATATAGGTTTCAAACAATCCTTTTACTATATTCCGGTCGACTCGAAAGTCATTTTCTTAACCGATATAACGATGCCCGCCCGACCGGCTGGCTGCCTGATTGGTAGTTTGGCAACGTTGTGCGCAAAGTACTGGTCGCAAATTTGAAGATAATTTGATTAAAATTGTAATGGTAGGCCCATAATTGACGTTAGAAGAGCTTAAGGCCAGCATCTTATGCTTAATTCCTGCTTTTTTGTCCAAATTGAGCGGTTAAGTCATGGCAAATTGTGTCCAGAGCTTTTGCAGAGGAGATTTAATAATCCTTATCGAATTCCTTAAAAAAAAACAATCCATTTTACGTTCATTTAAAATAAAAATCATTTCAATAACTTGCCCACAAGTCATTTTATTAAAAAAAAAATACGTCGCTCCAAGTGTAAAACCTGTTGGTAATCTTTCTTCTACCTCACAACTTTCTTTAGCCCCTATCTATAAAAAAAATGCAAAAGCAAAACAAAGTGAAAAAGAAACTTTAACTAAATAATAACGAAATGAACTTAACGTTTGTAACAGAACAGAAAAGTTTTGTTAAAATGCTGGCTGCTTTGGTAGGCAGGCAGGCTGGCTGGGGAAGCCATAGAAAACTAAAAACTTATTTTGACTAAGTTGAGGGTTATAATTTCCCACCCTATAACAACCATCACTATTAAATTGAGGATTAAGTTTGTAGCTTTAAGAAACTACAAACTTCTTATTAAAGAACTGAATAGATTAGATACAAGTTTTTTTTTTATTTAGTTTTGGCTGGTATTTATGAAAGTTAATAAAAATATATTAAAAATATTGTATTAAGGAAATTGTTTAAATCCCACATAGGCGTTCCCTTAATCATCGGTATCCAAAAAGGGCTATGTAACGGATTCCCAGGAAAGCAGAAAACCAACAAATTTTCTTTTTTAACATGTCTTTTTTAAGTTGATTTCGCGTCCACAATTGTTCGTTTGTTATTCTATTAGGCCACCATATTCCGAAAATTCTTCTTAAGCTACGATTTACAAATCCTGGTAGAATTGCTCCCATCTAATTGTTTTATACAGATTGTTTAATTGTGTTGTAATTATTATCCACAATTAAAGTAAAAATAGGGAGTAATACTGACTACTTTGATTAAAATGAAATATGACCTAAGGAAGGGTAATGGTACCTTATGTAAAATTGAATCTTGTGAAGATGGAGAGCAGAGCCTATTAAGGGAAATGCCCGGTAGCGGGGGAAATGGGGTTTCCAGAGACGAGGACATGAGGGGATTCCTGGAGTCTTTAAGGTTTTAAATAAAATACGGTCATACTAATTTCAATTCGCAGTACTTACATATTTATTGTAATACTTATTTAAAATGTATAGTTAGTTAAGGAGAATGAATAAAACGTGCGAACGTTGATTGGGAGCCAGAGGATGACCAGGTAATAAAGGCAGCGAACTGAACTTTAAACCTAGTTAAAATCAAATCGGTAGAAAAACAAATATTAATAATTCACGGCAGGCTTAAAATGTCAGAGCCGAAAATGTAGAAAAGACCCTATAATGTTGTTTTAAAGACACTTTTAAACACAGATTATGCCTAGTAAATACTGAATTTTTTGATCTGTTATAATTTCATCGACCATATTGGAATATGGTTTCTTAGTTTACAATAAGGAGCAGATGTTGGTTGGTTGGTTAACGTGGTAGCACGCTCAGAACTAGGCGTGCTGCAAGTAGAGTCGAATGTGACTCCGTTTTGACACCACACAACTCGTCAAGAATAGGAAACCCCGATCAAGCTTGACCCAGGGCAATACTGAGGTGGCTTAAGACAGCCCGTTCCGTTGAGATAGTTTCACCCACGATATCTCAGATAGTCCTTGTAGAAGCTAATAATGGGCAATTACATAGGAGATGAAATACTGTCTCCTAAGTTCCAGGTTCCCAGCAGCTGCGGCAGCATTCATTAAAATGGATCCCGAGTCACATAGCGTGCTTACCGATCGTCCAATGACCAGTAAGTACTTATTCCAGTCTTGACATGTCTCTGCGACTGAAGTTGAGAAGTCGCTCAAAGCGAGCTATGTCGTATGTGGGCCGCGTTACTTTGGTAGCCTCGCAATCCAGTTTTTTTCGTTTATCGTCAGCCTTAAGGCTCAGTTAGCCGGGGGTAACAGTAACGTTGCAGATCAGCTGCTTCATTTTGTTGTATGTAAAGCAAATAGAATGATTATAGTTAGCAGTAATATGTTACGTTCCAATCTGTAAGAAATAGACTGGTATTACTTTTTTACAGTAAGGTAACTGTTACTCCCGTCTAACTGAGCCTTTATCCAAATAAAAAAGAGCATAGGACTTCATGTGGTTCCGGTAATCAGTTGGTTTAAGATGAGTAGCTGATTGGGCTTCTGCGTCCGATCCTGCAACTGGGACTGTCAGCATGGCCCTCAAGCGAACTGGTTGAGGTGCCTCGTGACGCGTTTTTATAGATCTACAATATTTAAATGCACTAATCATTCGCCTTAATATTCCAAGTATCGTAGGCACTCAAAACTTGTTAGGAATTTAGTGCCACCCGGAAACCCTCTGAGAACTCCCCTTGGCAACCGCTGATTGCCCGCGACCTCATTTGCAGCTACTCTGTATATCTACGGAACCTTTCACTATCTGGAACCTATGGACGCGTTCGGTGGCACTCTGCTGTTCTTCCGTAAGTTGGTGAGCGAGCAACAGACTTGAACAAAACCATAAATCTCATCTCAGAAAGTGATTCTGAGTCGATCGGTATTTAAAGGCGTTACACACATCAGCACAAATGCATAATACCCTCTCCACTATTGTGGTGTGGGTATAATTATCCTAAAAATCATGTGGAAATTTTACAAGCTTTAAAGGCCATAAGCTTTCGAATACAGACAAGATTGCTTTTAAATGAAATCATGTAATACTTTTTAAATCAAACAACATATATTCGATAAAAAGAGACTTTTAAGTATCTCCTCGAAAGTACATACAAAAAACGTAAACCAACTTTGATTCACCTTGCACATTTGGCAACAATTCTGTCTTTATAAATAGTAGGGTACATTTACTTTTTATTCAATGATAAGATAACACGCATGCATGACATACAAAAAAACAGAAACTTTTAAAAATTAAGTTGACAGTTTAATGGTGGGCATCTGGAAAATTGTTCGTCTATTAAAAGAAATGAAAATGAGAATAAAACAATTTTACAATTGAATAAAAAAAAAGAAACTTTTAACATTTTTTAGACCTTGACAAGGTCATGAAAACAATACAATAATATTAACAAATAACCTTTTTCACTTTCTACCTTCTAGCCGATCATCGTTTTCGTCGCGATAATCTATTTTTAGTACCAATGCACGGTGGCATTTGGACTTTATGTATAGATCTTCCTCTACACGAAATACAAGAGCTGAGACGCCATCCAAAATTTCCACGAAGCGCGCCGACCTGCCTTAACTATTTGGCTGGATCAACGGAAAATGCACGTGGAGAGGAGCAGCGTAACGATTGGCAACATAGTGAGTCACAGACCACATTGCAGCCTCATTTAAGTACGTATGGTACAATCTAGGTGTTAAACTCTTGTCTATAACTTCCTATTTGTTTTTGCATACTAACAAACTATCTATTTCTCCATATAATTAATTACTAACATTTAAAAGAAATCTAACAAAAATACACATATGTACATTCACTCTAAAATATCTATGTACTCGTATGGAAACGATGCAATGTACTACTTTTTCTATCTCCTCTTGCATAGTATGTGTAATTTAATAGTGATAAAATTAAATGTTGTGTAAAAAAAATACTTGTTTACATCGGTAAACAATTAACGTATCAATTGAAATATACATGTTATAAAATGTTCTTTTTTGGATTTAGAGAATTTCAGTAAACAATTGCTTTACACATTTTTACAAAATCTTAATAACGATTTGTATACTTAAATGTGAGAAAAAGAAGTAAGAGTGCCGAATCTTATATACAGTAGTTTTCCGGTTTAACGAACCAGTACTTTGTCAGGCCTGTTCGTTAAACTGAAAAGTTCGCCATACTTATGTCTAGCTAGTACCCATGTTATGAATAAATAAATAACTAGAACTGTATTATTTGTCGTTTATTTTGAAATATGTTTTGGGGATGTGTATATATTAAAAAAACTTAAATAAGCTACATTTCATTACACTGGTAGCATAAAACATAAAATAATTTTAATGAAAAATAGTTTCAAATTCATTTTCAATTTCCTTGAATATTTTACATAAAAAATTTGTCGAGTAATCTTTGTTTTTTTTTTTTTTTTGAAGATATTCCTGAATTTTTCTTAAAACAATAAAGTTGACAAATTAACTTTATTTATACAAATACATTTATACGAATACAAATGTCGAAGCTTTTGATAGCACCTTTATGTTTTATTTGTTGCTATAAATGTTTTTCATGATCGAAAGAATATGCGTAACTGATCATTGCAGCATAATCAAACAGAAATGCTACATAATCATAACCTAAAATAGCGGTACTTTTTGCTACTCACTTTGTTTTTAGTTAGAAATTACTTTTTAGATTATGCTTTTTTAAACTAAAATTATGAATCTTTTTTGTTCGCAAAATTGAGCACAAAAAAATATGTTTTGTTTACTTTATAAGATACTCAATGGAGCAAACTTGTGTGTTTGTTAAATGCGATGTTCGCAGAATCAAAGGTTCGTTACACAGGAAAACTACTGTATTACCTTTCTTTAGATATAAAAAATTCTGTTTTGTGTCGTCACAGAACAATTTTTAACATTTTTTCATTATTTTTCTTTACATTTTAATTTTTATCAAATTTTTAATTTTTTAATGAATTAACCATTTTAAATAACTGCAATCTTAAAATCTAATGTCCACCAGCTTGGGAAAACTTTTCCTCACTGCTAGATTGTCAACTATTTTAGAACCAACCATAATAATTAATTCTGTATAATTATCAAAAGCCATGGGTCTTGTAGTGCGTGAATTGTTTTTAAATATTTTGTTTAAACATCCCCAAAGACAATTTTAATTATCGTTAAATTAAAGCATCCTTTGGTCTTGCCGTTCTCCAGACATACAGACAAAACAACAACAAGGGGGTTATGGGTAAAATTAGATGCAGTCGTGGTTTTTAGCTCATATCTCAGCCATTAATGCACTGATCTGGTTGATTTTCAATAGCAAACTTCAACGGAGTATTTGTAAAAAAAAAGTATGACAAGCTAGATTCCATCATTTCAAGGGTCTTTGCTTAACCCTTTTCAACATACACACGAACAGACGGACAGATGGACATTGTTAAATCAACTGTGATGTAAATATATAACACCTAGTCCCCATCATATCTGTGCTTTTCGAAAAAACCCATTTCAACGGACATACGGCAATCGGTGAGGGCGTAATAAAACCACAACAAGGGGTTTATGGGTAAAATAAGATGCAGTCGTGGTTTTTTGCTCATATCTCAGCCATTCATGCACCGATCTGGCCGAATTTCAATAGCAAACTTTTACGGAGTATATCGTCACCTTAAACGCAAAAGGCCCTATCTAACATTTGGAAAATTTTACAGAAGCAAAAACTATTTAAAATAATAAATTGATAAATCACCTTAAACTGTTTATAATAAATTTTTCTTCTATTTTTCTTGTAAAAACTACCAGTTGTTTTGACAATTGACAATGTTGAATATTTTGCAAACTGTAAGTTATGTCTTTAAGCGTTTACTGTTTAACCTTTTGTAGATAGGGCCTTTTGTTTTTTGGTAATAAAATCGCAAATTTTGTTCGAAAGATTCTAAAATTTTTTGCGGGCATTTGTTTAGCTGCAATGCATCAGAATCAATGAAAAAGTCGATTTTTAATTTTAAGTTTGTTAGGGCCTTTAGCGTTTCAGGTAACGATATGTAACAAAAAAAATAAAAGCAACAAGGGATTTTATGACAAAATTTATTCAATGGTAAGGCTCTTATAAAGATAAGAAACATGCGTTTTAGTTTGTAAAGTTGGTCAATTAAGTCGATTAAGCGAAAGAAAGGAATAGATTTCTAAGAGCAACTTAGCTACGGCGAAACTTTTCAATTTTAGCTAAGCAACTAGACTACCAATTTAGCGTGATCACCAAAATATTTTCCCTGAAATTTGTTTAGCATATTAGCTGTTCAGTTTTAAGAATATTGTATCCATTAAGGCTAGTTTGCACTATTATACTTTGTATTATTACATGTCAAAAACTCAAGTAATATGTAAAAGTCTGATAGTGTGAATGCATGTGTGATGAAAATTGCAAGTATTATGAAAAAAAGTTTATCATCCTACACGAATTCATCGGTTTTTAAAAAATTTCTAAACAATAATACTTTTCATTGGATCCGGGGGTTTACTCTCTATTGCGATGCGAAAGCTAAATGCCAACTTGGTACTCTCTATCACTTTCGCAAAATTTTCTAAAAATAAAAGAAGCTGGATAGTGGCAATAAAAATTAAAGATGGCGCGGATTTACAGTAATGGAATGCCAAAGTGTGTAAAAATATTTAAAATTGGAAAAACCCAGAATATAAAGTTCAAGCTTCTAAAAAATAATTTTTAAGTAGATGAATAAAAGTATTGGTTTTAAATGCACATATACCACACGCAATTTGTAAGGATCAAAAAAGCGGAGGGTGAAGTTATTGTTCCAAAATAAAAAGTTGGTTATTTTTGTGTTGAATAAAAACAACCAAAATCGAAAAAACGTACACAATGGATAAAAAAGTAACCAATTTTGGTTAAGAGTAACCAAAACGGGAACGCTGATCAGGTGCAATGAAACACCAATTCTAAAGAAGAGAGGAAAATAAATTTACTCATTTCAGATAATAAATACATATGTTTTGTTTTTTAAAAACAAAAGCGATTTGAAGTGAGTTTCGGTAACATTCGTGTTGTGTGTATGTGTGTGAAAATCACAAGTGCTCGCCCCTGGGGACATAGCGTGATCATTGTTGACTTAAAGTAAAAACTTAAAATTGACGTCGATAGGACTTATATAATAGGAGTGAATAGTAACATTTTGACTACTGAAAATAAGTACCACTATGAACTGCCAACACACTTTAAATCTCCATAATATCAACCGATAACTTATATTTAAAAATAAATAAAGTACCGTGTAAATCGATGATACTTCAGTGTATAGTGTAGCCGTATGTCCAAAAATATGTCATTTGGAGTTGCATAGGCTTATGGTTTGTCGACGATTAACCTATTTTTAAAATAAAAATAATACTCCACTTTAAAAAAAAGTATTTCTTGAGAATTTTTAATAAAAATCTTTATTTAAGTATTTTTTTTCTACCAACTATTTGTGTAAAAATGTATTATTAAATGATATATCTCGATTTTATAAGTTGATGCCATAAATTTTATTATTTTACTTGAATAAGAAATATAATGAATGATTTATAAAATTATAAAAAAATACTCGAAAGCAAAACATTTTTTTAATAATAAAAATAAAGTTATCGCATTGAAATTAAAGAAATAAAATAAAACGCACAAACAAATAGGTTATTTGCCACGATGTCGACAAAAACATTTCTTTCGCATATTAATATTGAAAACAGTAATAAAAAACTAAAATTTGTTTTTGCTTTTAATACAAATATACGAAAGAATCGTTTTTGTCGACATCGTGGGCCTGGGCCTAAATAATTAAAAGAAAAATGATGAAAATAAAATGTAAAATGAGGTAGAAAATGGGTAAACTTTTTTTCATACACAAAAATTTTAAAGGGAAACAATTTTGTTTAAAAACCGCATTTTTTTTAGAAAAAGTAAAATAAACTTAATTATACATTTCTGGGAACAAATGAATATAAAGAAAAACTGGAAAAAATAAGTATAAAACAAAAAACATATTGAATAAACTTTATATGTATTAATCTATTATTAAAGAGATAAAACAAAACGATTGTAGGGAGAGAGAGAGAGAGAAAAATGGGTAAGAAGCCATTATTTCATTTTGTTGCACAACTGGAATGCAGTTAATTTATAGACATATTGTGTAGATATTATTGTGTTTTTTTCTATTATTTTTTTCTCAATATACCCTCATACAAATGAAAATTAGTATAGTATTAAAAACACACACACAAAAATAAAAGCTTAACTAAATAGAAAAAATATTTAGACTGCAGGGCGTTTGGCCGGTGAACAGGCAGCTTCAGCTTCTGAAGTTGGCTCTTCTGGCTTTTTACGCTTAATTAAATGAGAAATATCAGTGGGTTTCGACGATGATGTTATAGCAGCTGATGATGAGGACGACGTTGTAGTACCATCTGCTATTAATGATGAGGACGCAACAACAGCAGATTTTGAAGAGCCAGCATCGACATCGCCACTGCTAAATGGTTTAATGTAACTATCTAAAGCAGCACGTACTTCAGCAATGTTCTGCAATGAAACGGTCGAAAGAAAAAACACAACACAACCAAGAAATGAATATTAAGTTACAATTAATAGACAGTTTTTTGCTGTTATTTAATGTCGGTGAATTCGTGAAATTGTTATGATGAACTGGCGGGGAATTTGAACAAAATATTTAAAATATGAAGGAGTTTTTAAATGTTTCTAAAGTCAATTTTATTTAGTTTTATACGGACTTAAGAGTGGATTTATGATTTATTAAAATGACTTCGTAAATTTGATTGTTTTTAAAATAATGAATTAGTTGTACGAAATAAACTTTAGTTTACAATTTATTAAAAACTAATCGAAAATTTTTATTAAATAGCGTTTTGATTAAAACCTGTCTTTCTAATTTTAAAAATTCTTAAAAATTTAGAAAATATAAAAATTAAAAGTCTTAATGACAACTTACCTGCGCTTGAGTCTCCTCAATTTCTATAATTTTCGCTTCAATTTCTTGTTTTGTTTCTTCCATATCTTGTATATTGTTTTTCTCCTTTTCAGTTAAATCTGTTTTAGCTTTAATTTCATCAATTTCACCCGCAATTAAATTGCAGGCATCTTTAAGCGAAGCAGCTCCTTCTTTGTTCTGTTGTTGCATTAAATAAGTTAAGCCAATTTTATAGTGAATTTCGGCCATAGCACGACGATAATTGTTGGGCAATTCTTTGTAAATAATTAATGCTTTTTCTAAAATTAAACCAAAAATTAAGATTTCAATAACATTTATATTTAAGCAAAAATCTTTTTAAACTTACCATAATCATCACGTGCTGATTCTAAAATGTTATTTTCAAATTCAATATTAGCCAATTCAGTTTGAACTTCAGCCAAATTAGCCAGGCCACGTTCACCTTGGCTGGAAAATATTTTAGCTGCCATTTCAAGGATTTCCCAAGCCAATTGAAGATTGGATGCCTAAAACGAAGGAAATAGACTTTCAATTGAAAAATTCTTAGAACATAAATGAAATGAAATGTGTGACTGCAATAATGAATACATCCAATTACATTTTAAAAACTTAACTAGTAGTATTAACATTAGACTTCTGAAACGATTCTAGAACTTTTACTTTCAGCAGTAAAGATTTTTGACTGATATTGCCAAACTCGCAACAAAGTATATAAAACATCATTACAGAAATGTTTCAAGAACTAGCTAAAGAGAATATTTCTTTAACCATTAATTAAATAAAATCGTAAAAACTAGTTCTATCAGTAAATTCCACTAGTTCTTAAGATGTTTCAATAACTAAAGTAAATTAAACAGGCACACAATTTCGGCATTCGACAATTTCGATCAATATCTAATACCGTATTTGGCCCCTGAAGATTTTATAATAATTTCCTTAATAATGTCAAACATTTTCATTGTATGATTATTAAACCAAGACTTTAATAGTAAATTGTTATTTTTGTTTTACTCACCGCTTCGTTTTCTTCATCATCTTCCTCACAACCTACCGCTTCACCATTTGATGTGGAAGGCTTTTCACCGTCATCAATTGTGGAACTAGTTTCTGGTTTTTCCTTTACACCATTAGCTTCACCGTTTGTATGTTTTTTCTCTTCTTCTTTTTCTTTCTTCTTAGCCTTATCATCATCTGTACTAGTTACTTCGGTATCTTCTTCCATTTTTTCTTCTTTATCTTTCTTGTCATCGACCTTTTTATCGGCCTCATCTGCAGCAGTAGTAGCAGTTGTATCAGCTGCATCTTCCTTTATGCTCTCTAATTTTTTGCCATTTGTTGCAGTCGCAACTTCGGCCTTGCCATTTGTTGAACCATCAGCATCAACATTTTCCTCTTCATGTTCATCTTCCTGCTCCTGCTCCTCCTCGTCATCATCTTCTTCCTCATCGGGTACATCGATAACTTTGTTTTCATCTAAAGCCAAAGCTATAAGAGATTTTGCGTAAAGTAAGTAGGGCATACCCAATTCATCGGATAATTCGCCATATAATTCTTCATAAAGAGCACAAACTTGACTTAATTCATCGGCTGCTTCGGCAAAGGATTTTACTAAAAAGTTACGCGAGCCATGACTGTAAAGTTCTTTAGCTTTAAGTATTTTTTCTGAACGTTCTTGTTCAACTATGGCCTCGGATGAAAGTCTATCTTCTGCAACTGTAGTCGAAGGGGTGGTGGAATCTTCGGAGGTTTTGGTGGCTGTTTGTTGTTCATCAGATGGCATGTTTGTATGATTTTAAAGGATTTCTTTGTTGTTTAACTAAATAAAAAATAAAATGCTAAAAGAAAAGATAAGGAATAGGTCAAAAAAGTTTAAAGATTTTTATTTAGAATGCGGATTTTTTTACTTTGGCTTAAAAAGAATTTGGACATAGAAATATTTTTTTTACATACTTTCATATTTATTTACTGAATCTGCCTTATGAAGGCCTAACATTAGGTAGTAAAAATCTTAAAACCAAAAATTAGTCCCACTCTAGTAGAACGCTAATGTTTAGACGATACCCGACCTAACGGTGTGGAAGATCGGCTCTTCGAAGCCTTGTTCGCATTGAGAAAGGTGCCTTTCAAGCAGAATTGGGATAGTTTTCCAGTTTAAAAATAATATGGGTATTCACGTCACAAGTTGCACCCTTGCGAAAAACCAAAAGTGCAAAAATATAACAACAACCACACAGACAATTAGTTGTGCGTAAATAATTTTCTTTGTGGTTGTTGTTATGTGTTTGCACTTTTGCTTTTTTGCAAGGGTGCAACTTGTGACGTGAATACCCGTAATATATTTTGCAAGAACTTTGCGAAATTCATCTTTTACCAGTGAAATCTCTAAATCACTTTGGATGTTGCCATTTCTTATAAACCACGACGCTTCGGTCATGGTTCTAAGAATTTTCGAATGTGCCCTCTGAATGAGCTTGATACTGGAATTACTAGCCGTTCCCCATAATTGGATACCATATTTCCAATACGGTTTTTTACAGGATGACTTAATAGTCCAGCCAAAGTATAGATTTGATACCAATTAACCTAAAGTCTAGACGCTGTTAACTTCAAGTAAACTCTCTCGGTATCTATATGCCGTCTATCCAAATGTTTACCAAGGTATGTAACAAAATCTTGCCAGGGTATTGTAAAAACATTTTTAAGTACACAGGTGGACAATTTATTCTCTTTTATGGGTATGTGGTGATCAAGTTTATTTTGATTTAGGAATTTTCTTTGACCTTTAATTCCTGTTAAGAATACCAAACTTAACATAAAATAAATAAAAAAACAATTTCGTGGAAGTAAAGTTTAATAACTTTAAGCTGGAAGATACATATATTTCTTTGAAATCTAACAAGAGCTAAGAGCCTAAATCATAAGCAATTGTACGAAATCTACAAGAACTAATAGACGTTTTAAAACTATTTACTTTTTAAATATTATAAATTCTTCTTTAAAGTATAAACATTTTATTACATGTATTTTTCAAACATCTTATAAGAATCAAATAAAACTATTGTGTCAACATCTTTTTCTCTTAAAAGATTTCTAAATATATTTATTTTTAACAGAAGGCAATAATCACGTAGGTTGTACCGCAAAAACTCTCATCAAAACATGGGTTAATTAAGAAAAAAATCCAAAAAAATAAGTTATTTAAATTATTTCTTCTTTAAACAAATTAAAGATGCATGCATTTTCTCTACTTTCATTTTTGGCTCGTATAATTTTATCAATGCTTTTAATTAAAACTAAAATAATATACAAATTTTATAATCAACTCAACCAACTACTGAAAATGAAACCCACAAAATTTTAAATAAAAGCGAAAAATTTTCTTTTTAAGGAACACGTTGAAAAGTTAAAAGTTTTGCTATAGTTTTTCTAGTATAAATAACTTGTTTTTTTTTTTTAATATAAAACTTTTTGTTATTTTTTTCTACTTAATTCTCAATACATCAGTTAAACACTTTTGCACGCATAAAGTTAAATTTAAAATTAGTGTAAATTACAATTAAAAAGTTTTTCTGTTGCAAGTATTTTAATTAAAAATGGATAAACAAATGAAAAAAAAAAAAAAGAACCAGGTAAAATAGTTACATTTCGGTTTAACAGATACAATTGATCATTTAACACTAGTTTTTCACGGTAAAATGGTATTTTTGTTATACATTTAAAACAAGGTCATTCCCGTTTCCTTTAAAAGCCGCTAGCAATGGATAAGAATTTAACAATACATATATAAATGCAAAGACACTAAACTAGGGTTTCTTTGTATGCGGGGAAAAATTCGTTGAAATTCCCGTATAAGATTTTGCATTAATTGCAAGTTTTGAGGTTAAGAATTTTAAAGCAAATGTTTATTTAATTCAAAAATTTCATTCATTTGCACCAGTCTACGCCTAGATGGAAATTTAGATACGTTGATGAAGTTTCCAAAAAAGAAAAACATTTTTGCCATTCCCCAAAATACACCACCATTTTATTAAGAGTGGTCTAACGATAAGGCACGATGTTAATTGTCAGTCACACCTGAACGTCTAGTTTTTTGGCCAACTTAATTTGACATTTCTTTTGCGAAAATGGGCGTTAAAATCAAATGTATTTCGTGCACTTCGTGATTTTTTTGGTCAGCATAATCGACTTATGCCCGTTTTCACAACTTACCGATAGCTAAAAGTACACTTTAAACGGCCTTATAAAAAGTGTTACATTATTAAAACTTTACTTTAACCTACAGTGAGCGATAAAGTAAATTAACGTTCATCCAACCTGGTAGGTTAAAGTAAAGTTGTAATAATGGTACACTTGTTACACGGCCGATAAAATCTTACCTTTAGCTATCGGCAAGTTGCGAAAACGGGCCTTAATGTGTCTACAATCGGGAGAATTGTGCGCAAATTTCAGCAAACCGGGTCTGTTATCTCATGTCATGGAGATGTTAATTGGCCGTCACGATCATGTAATTTAACACAGTTGGACTTCTTTTTTTATGGATATTTAAAAGAAAAAATGTACGTCAATAAGCCAAGAACAATTCAACAGCTAAAGGATGAGATAATTCGGCATACTAACGAAATTGAACCTCAATTATGTCTCAGTCATTTCCAATGCTCCATGGATAGAGGTATGCCACCGAAGCCGTGGCGAGCCTTTGGCCGATAATTTGTTTCACATATAATTGTCATAGATCCCTCAAGAATACTAAAATAATATTAAGATTATTCTCTGAAAGCTTTTTGTTTTATTTACAATTAAGATCGTGCGTTTTAGTTGGACAAATCTTAGTATAGCGCCGCCATTTAAAGTCCGATCTCATCATATCGTTCTTAATGGCTCGGTAATGGCATCATTTTTGCCTTTGGTATCTTTTTAATCAAACATAAAATTCTGGTTGTCACTTATGCCATCACGGATCGGGGCAAGTAGCCGATATAATGTCCAATTTTTTGCAGTCCTTCTAAACGTTAGTATGCTTAGCTTTTATTTTACTATTTTTTATGACACAACTCAAAATTGAGCCCATTATTTCTTTTTCAAATATGAAATGTAATATTAAACCAGGTCGATCCCAACACAAAACATAAAAATTTGCACCAGTCACGCCATGGAATGAAAGATATATCAATGAAATTTCTAAACAGGTTAAACATTTTTTGGCACTCTTTTGTTGTTTATGTACAGCGCCGCTATTAAAAGTCCGATCTCAAATGACAAATTGTTTCAAACTTTTTTTACATCTTTCAAATTCAATTGTTAAATTATAAACCCCTAAATGCAAAACAATGTGAAATTCACTGAATTAATCTATAGAACACTTACAAAATGTCACTACCTTACTACCCAATATGCCCTTAAGAGTATATACACACACACACATGTTAATGCAATTTAAATATGAATGCACATCCTTTCAGGCTGTCTTTTAGTTGGCGACAATAAAGTAAACAAAAATATTTTTATATATGAATAATTTTTCCCCCAACTGTGTTAAATATGCAGTACTCGTATGTATTTCTTATCTTTATGAAAAAAGTCATTGGCTATGACTTCCCTTCTCTTAGTTAAAGTTGGGTATTTAAATTACATAATGTTTTATATTAAAATATGTTTATATAAGTCCTGCAAAATATAAACATTTTAAAGTATCGTAAAGACCTTTTAGACGACATGTACATATTTAGAGCACTTGTAAAAATTGCAAAATCATGCATGTCGTATAAAAGCAAAAATTGTAAATTTTTGAAGTTTTTGAAAACCGCACTAAAAAAAGAGTTGTAAAACATAATACAAAAAATGCAAAATTTCAACTGAACTAGGGTTGAGTTGTAAACCGTAATAGAAGAGCCGCTTAATGCTACCTTAAAAAAATTCAAACCCCAGCTAAAATGTCAAAAACAATTAATAACAGTGACCTAAAAGAGGATTTTGACTACAAAGATACATATATTTTTTAAAATAGCTTCCAAATTAGATCTGCTTTACATTGCATTACTGACAATTAACCCAATCTCAACGTATAGTGATCGTGATTTTCAGTATTGTCCTCTATAAAAACTTAGTTGAGAAATCGAATGCTCCCAAATCATTCATGATTATGTTGCATTAAAATATTTTTGAGTCAACTTGTATCTAAATACCAGCATAATAAGGTAGTTTATGGGTACAAAAATTATTCCGGAAAGAAGTCTGTATGGGGGCTATATCAAATTATGTCCAGATTCTTAACATTTTCAATAGGATTGGTCCTTGTGACAATTGAAAAGTATGTATTATTAAGAGGTGGGTCTAGGACCAATATTTTTTAGTATTATACAAATCAAAACACAAACGCATCATGCCCTTTCTACTATTGTGGTGTGGGTATAAAAACAAATAATTTTTTTGTATTATTAAACTGATTTCTATTTACATCTTACTTAAATTTTAGGTGGTAATATACATAACATGTATTATACGTTTTAGTTCTGAAGTACGTACAAATTGCTTGTTCTGTGGCCGTATTCTGTAATTCGCTAAGGCTAAATCTCTATCGCTAAAAATTTTAAAAGTTGATTTTGCGATTTTTGGCTACGAATACAATACTGTATTGCTAAATTTGGCATTGCCATAAAAATTTAATTTTTAGCTTTTAATTTCATCGCTAAAATTTTTCAATTTTGTACTCTAAGGCATTTTAGCGATCGAGATTTAGCTAAGCGAATTACAGAATACGGCTGCTGTTTTACTTTTTTATTATATAAATAATTTTTAAAAAAAACCGATTATTCGAAACCGGTTTTAAGTTAAAAACCGAAAATAAGATTTTTGCAGAAGTCCGGTTTTCGCAATATTCGAAAATCGGTTTTTAAAAATGTACGAATATTTGACAACTCTATTTATTCATAGATATTCTTTAGCAGCCGTATTTGGCATGAAGTTAGCAGAAAGTTTATTCATAATACACTAACCAAACAACGGCTAACGGTTTGCAAAGCCCTTGTTAACGAGCTGCCAAACGTTTGCCAACTTTTGAAAAACAGCCGCGTATACAAATGGATTTTATATCTGACAAAGGCACTGCAAAATATATGTCGTGTAAAAGTACCTTAAGTAATTTGAAAGTTGCAATGTGAAATAAAACCAGACTACTGGTTGAGCAAATCTGTTTTGCAAAGTTAGCTCGGGTTTCCGAAATTTCTCTTGAGTTTTTGAATTTTTTGTAAAGGCGTTAGAAATAAGTCAACAAAAAATACTAAGGGCTAATTTCACCAACAATATTTAAATATCAATTCATATTTAAATCAAGGCGAATTCAACTACGGGTGGTGTCGGAACTACAACAATCCAAAAACAACAGAAACAACATAGGGTTTTTTTCATTGTATTGTTAGTGCCATTAGCTCGAAATGTCAACCATTATTAGCAAAACACTAATAAATCCAAACAAATTAGCTCGCCGTTTCGACACCACCTGTAGTTAATTCGCCTTGATTTAAATATAGATTTTAATATAATTTTGTTTTTGTTTTGACATGAAAATCATAAATTGATATTTAAATACAATTGGTGAAATAGGCACTAAATGTACTTCTAAGCTAAAAACTTATTTCAGATGTCATTAGAAGAATAGTATGGCAATTCTTTTCTTAGAATATATTAACCCTTCAACTCTCACTTTAAGTGGTAATTTTTGTCCTTTTTCCAATTTTCACACAAAAGTATACTAAAACGGTACTTTAGAGGGTTAAAATGATCTACGAATATTTTCTGCATCATGGAATTATATATATATATACTATCCGAACCATACATTTATTTGCGTCAAATTTCGTTGCTGCAGAGCTAATTTTATGTGGACTTCATTGTGCCTTAAGCTTTATTTCTCGGGGACAATGTAAAATAGTTAACCAATTTAGCTAACATATTCTATGCCAAACGAATCAATTATCTTAAAATTATTTTAGCCCAATTTCCTGCTTCTAAGTGAGTGCATTATTTGTATTGCAAGCTGAATTGGGCTTTTAACAGAAAGTAGCAACCTTAATTCTATCATAGAAAAAAAAGCCCTGAGTTACATTGAAAAATAACCAAAACTTTTCAAATTGTTTTTAGTTTATGCTTAGTTTAAATAAGAGATATGATATGAGTCTTACGCCTTTGAGTTTGTTTTATCTAAAAACAAAAGGGCGCTAGTCAAATTACAACATTGTTTTGGCACTTAGCCCTTTTAGAATTTTATTGATAAGAATTAGTAGAATTAAAATTTTTATTTATTTGTTTCTAATCATGCCTAAATGTCCTTTAAACGAGTTAAATATTTTTTAAAAGTCTTCTTAACAACTCTATTTGTCTAATATACCTATTTTAATAAAGCAAATTCTTTAAAAAAAATATCAAATCACTTTTGTTAAGCACAATAAAAATCAAAAATTAACCAGAAGACCATAGTATAATAAGTACCAGGTATGTTCATTTGGGAGAATTTTTATTATTTACTCATGTAATGTCAAATTTATGTATTTGATTTTTGACGCTTGTTTTAATTTTTTCCCATATTTCCTTTTGTTTGACGTTATATGGGTTTTGAAATTGAGAACGAAATTTCTAATGACTTTACCTTGTAATTATTCTACCATGCAGTAGACTATTTTTATTAATCTCTCTAAAGTCAATTATTATTACCCTTTGATTGTCCTTGCTGTGTACATACATACATATGTATGAGCGTATGACATGACACTGAAATCTTTATTCAAATCCTACAAAATAGATAGACATACAGAGAAAATCCAATTAAACCAAAAAGCAGTCTTAGATAATAATGCCCATGTAACTATTATCAGCTTTTTGAAATGAAAGTTTTTGAAATGACAACAAACTTTGTCCAGAGATTAATTAGTTCCATAATGGTTGTTTTAACAAATAATCTCAACGTGCTTCGTTTACACTGCAATAAATGAATGACATTTTACAAATGTTTTCAGTATATTTTTGTATGTATGTAAGTATAAAATCAAATGTGAAATTAATTTTTTCTTTATTTTAACATGTCAAAATATCATTGCAATATGCACTGTTTGTTTTTGAACTAGCAGGAGGACAGGACAATGAAAATGACCGTTTTTATTATAGTAATAATAAGTACATATGTATTTGGTAAAGGAAAGTAAAATTGTAAAATATGCCACATACATAATTTATTTTAAATATCAGTAACCTAAAGTTAAGTATACTATTCGTATTTGTTATAAATTAAGCATTTGAGCCCATCTTTAATTTTAATAATACTTTTTTAAAATTCTTGAATGTTTCGCTTGTTTAAATAAAACCAATTTAATTTGCTTTTTGCTTATTTGAAAAAAAAATTTTAAAATTGGTCAAAATAAAATGTAAATTTAATCCTGACTACTTACAAAGAAAATTGAAAAAATAAATATTAATTACAAAATTTTCATTTACAGGAATGCAAAATTTGTCAATTTCATGTTCTTTAGTATGTCTTATAATACTGGGCAGTGCCGCTTTGGTGGGGGCCTTTGGTGTATGTCAAAGACAAATAAGTGCCATATTGATAACCGGTGTCATGTATTTATTAGCGGGTAAGTAAAAATTGTGTACAAAATTTTAAAACAGTTGCAGCATTTGTGTTATTTGAAGATATTAACATTCAGCCTTATTACGGTTGTCGTTTATTGTTTAAGATTAAAGATCAAAGGTTGTGTGTTAATCTATTACAAAAAACGACCCAGTTGCTTACGATAACGGCAATCATAAAAAGACTTTAAATATATCTTTTACTATTATTGATGCAAAATTTAGATGTGCGAATGTGCTTTTTTAAGAATTTGAATTTAAAACGTTCTACTTTCCGAATTCTATTTTTTTATAATCTTTTTCTTTTATTGTATTTTACAGCCTTATTTGCTTTATTCACCTTGATGATTATACACTTTAAAAGACAACAAGGTAGGCCAATGTTGGATAGTGACTATGATGGAACGGTGGATGGTATTGTGGCCAGACCAGGAGGTCCTGCTATTATGGCAAAACCTTTATTAGGTGCAAGAATATTTTTAACTTCTTGGAGTTTAGATTTGGGTTGGGGTGGTGTAGTACTTTGTGCCATAACATCAGTACTCTGGATTTTACTGTCAAAAATAATGCGTTATAATCCCTTTTCCACTTTAATGATTTAAACCAAAAACAAAAAACTACTTTAAAAGGAGAAAAGAACATTTTTTATGTTTTAATACTTTAAAATAAAAGTTATGCAAATATTTCAATTTTTTTATAATCAACAACTATTTTCCTCCCCTATTAAGTACACATGTTACAACCTGATGGTTGTTTAAAGTTTATTGCTTATCTACATATTTTCCTCCGTCTCTATTAATAAAAACTAATATTCATATTAAAGTTTGAAATAAAAGTACCTTGAAAACAAACTACATACAACCAAACAAACACACACAAAATGGGAATAAAATTAAGCTTAACAAAAAAAAAACATGTTGAAAAATTACTTAAAAACAGAAACAAAAAAAATTATTATTGTGTTAAGAAGTACTTGTAGAGAAATTTATGAAATACGTTGAAAAAAAAAAGAAAAATTAGCCTGATACCAATAAAAATTATATTGTAAAAAATTAACCACTTCAATAGCAAACAAAAAAAATATTTTATACAAAATTTGTTTGGAAAACAAAAAATGAGAAAAAAAAGGCATTTTAAACTTTAAATAACGAAAAATTGCATCAATTAGAAATCTAAAATTTATGTATGTATAATTAAAAAATTTATTAAAAACCGAACCAAATATGCTTAATTAATTTTTATATAAATTAAACTTTTGTATAAATTTTTTTATATTATTATTTATTTGCTATAAATATATAAAATTTTTGATAGTTCTGCAGAATAGTAAAAAAAATAAATATCTCAAAAAAGAAAAACCATTTGCTTTAATACTCTTAAACAAGAATAGGAGCATATAATTCTTGAAATCCCCACTTTCGATCATGAGTGACAGGTTTGCTCAAACTTTCGCTTGCTCGATAGTTTGGCCGCTTATTTTCCTCAGTCAACTCAGAAACTAATTATTTTGATGTTGACTGTCAAATATTCAAATTTTTGACTGTCTCCTATTTTTTTCTATTTGCATTCGCATTCACATTCGCTAAAATGTATGCGAATATCTAATGAATAAATTTTCTACATAGAAATTCATTTTTAAATAAATTAAAAGTAAAAAACTTTTTAAAAACACAGCTTTTATTTGAATGCGCTAAAAAAAATAATATTTAGCTGTAAAACTTTTTCTATCAACTTATAACGTCATTACACAATTTATATGATATAAAAGCTTGTAAAAAAACCACCCGAACAAACATACATTGTAAGTTAAATAAAAGCTTTTAAGAAACAATCACAACTTCTAAATAAAACAATACAGTTTCGAATTTTTTAATGAAGATATATTTTTAAAAGGAAATTTTTTTATATTTTGTTCAGGGGAACTGAAGTAAATATTTTGGTTGTAGGGAAAAAAGGAATTTTTTTTAGACCCGCAAACTACATATTCAAATTTCAGGTATTTGAGGATTAATTAACCTTTTTTTACGTCGCTAAAAGGTGAAGCACGATATTTGTAGAATATTTGAAAGTTCTTAAAGCATTGTAACTAATCTCGGAAACAATGTTTTTGTTTCAAATGCATGCTTCGCTTCTTTGATTATCATAAACAAAAGTAAATACCTTGTTTTAAAATAAAAACTAACGATTTAAATTAAATTGGTGCCGTAAGGCACTCAATGTTGTTTTCTCACCTGAAAGTGAGAGTGAATGGGTTTACGAATGTTTTTTTGAACTTAGAAAACAAAACAAAACAAAAATAATTCGCATTATATTTTCCAATTTTTCCTTAAGCTTCTCATTGGAGAGTTAAGCTTTAGAAACTTTTCTCAATAACGTTTGTTAAATTTAATAACCGTTTATGAACACGGTGCTAAATGATTTTGTTTTCTTTATTGAAAAATAAAAAGCTTCTCATAAAGTTTTACTACATATGTACATATTTGAAAATTCGAAATATTCGTTACATAAAATTTAATGTAATTTAATCGATCGTTTTTAGCAGGTGTGATGAATTTCAAACGATTTTAAAATCCATTTGTGAATTGTGAAATTCAAAAAAATATAGACTGAAATAAGAGAGGAAAAATGTATTATTAATAGAATTAACATAATTTAGCGAAGTAAATTGTGATCTATCAGAGAGATAGGATGAAATAAGTTTACAAGCTGTTGCAGAAAAATTATATTTATCTCTTAATTTACATAACAGAAGGTAATGATCAATACAATCAAATGCTTTACTAAGGTCTAATGAAAGCAGTACACACCGTTTACGTTCATTTAAATTGTTTCTTATAGAATCAGTCAGAGATAAATAATGAGGTTGTATTATAATTCTTACGAAAAGCAAACTGATTTTGGTGTAGTAAAGTATATTGATCAATATGACATAAAATTTGCATTTTTATCGAATTCTAAACTATCTAAGATAATGCTGGAAATATACTTACGGCCGCAATTCATCATTGGGTGCTATATGTGCTTAGATAAGAACTCTAGTGAGGAAAAAATTCCTTAGTCGATAACTGTATAAATTTTCAGTTTTATATCTTAAATGAACTTGTTAATGCTATTGCAGAATATGGGCGAGGTTGGAAAATCGTCATGTAGTAGTATTCTAATTTAGGTTTTGAATGAATCACAAATTAGCAATTTTAATTTGCAAGTTATTTTATTCAAACAAGTTTAATAATGAAATTTTAATGTTTTTACAATGTGACCCGTTTGGCCACTTTCGGATTCTGAAACTTCTTCGGCACTAGATAATAACAATAAATCTTGTACGGCTTGATAAATATGATCAATGTGTTTATGTGATGGCTTTGATGATATCGATGATATAAGGGGGTACGAAGTATAGAGTAAAGTATTTAATTGATCCCTCCTCATGTGAAATTTTTCTGCTGTGAAACTCCCTATAGTGTCTGAAGATTTCATTGCTTCCACTGAATACATTCTAACGGACAAAGCTACAGGTTTTTTTTTTATTTCAGCGCCATGAATTCAGATTTTACGTAGGCTGGAAGGCTTATTTTACCATGGATATAAATCAAAATATAGCAGAGTTGTTTCACTGAATGAATGCTTCTGTATCAACTGCAAAACCACAAGCCATGGTTCTTAGAATGGTTTATAAATTTCGCATAAGATTTACGTCAACTTCTGTTCTTCTTGATGCAGAAAGGTTAGGATATGGAAAAAAAAACGTCTGGCTGTATTGCAATAATTAGTGGTTCCAAGCCCAGCTTTAGGTATGTCAACTAGTATATGCATCCGTCT
This sequence comes from Pollenia labialis, assembly GCA_949318255.1. NCBI lineage: Eukaryota > Metazoa > Arthropoda > Insecta > Diptera > Polleniidae > Pollenia > Pollenia labialis. The sequence goes on from OX439139.1 coordinate 24,494,937, forward strand.
CTTCAATTCATCAATTTGAAAGAGATGATAGTTAGAAAAATTTATGTAAAAGTCGCATCCACAAGTCTTCTTTGCTAATTTTTGGAACAGTATTACCATTTAATTGGAGGATTCACAAGGAAGTCATAATACAGCCCAATTATAAATAGAAAATTCCCCAGGAGTTTTTCCCTTTCGCCATTTTTACAATTGAGTTTACATAGGAAAAATGGGAGAAGGGATTTGATTATTAAATACTTTCATGCACCCTATTACTATTAAACATGCAAACACTTATGTATGTTTAAAGATTCAAATATCTTTTTTTAACAAGCTTAAATTTGCAAACAGTGATCAGGAATGGCCTTCATTTTCCAAAGAAATTAAATATATTTTATCACTATTTAATACTTTTTTTTACAATTCGTTTTTTAAAATATTGTGTACAAAACCTAATTGCGTATTCACACTTCAAAAATTAAGAAAAAAAAACAAAAACATCATTCCGATCAAAATGGTTTGAACTCGATCGCAATTCCGAATATGTTTTAGCTTTTTTAATTAACGCCTTTTTTTGAAAAGCAAAATAGGAATTACTTCCACTTTCGATCGAAATTGATTTTTGTGACAGGCATGTATATAATATTACACAATCCTGTAAGGAAAATATGTTAAACAAAAAACAATTAAATTGAGCTAAACTGAATATTATTATGTACACTCACTCTATTAAAAAAAGTATGTAAACCAGTCAACCAACTATTAATAATAAATATGTATGTATGTATAAATATTTTAAAGAAAAACATTATTGACACATTTAATTTTATCCAAAAATTATTTAATATTTGTTATTTATTAAGTTTGTTATTATAACTTTAATATAAACCAACTATATTGTCATTAATAAAATTGCATTGAAATAAATATAATGGAAAAAAAGAAACTTTAAAATACATAATTGCAATGCTTTTATTGCTTTAAAATTACACATTACTTACAATACAAAATTAATTATTTAAATAAATTAGAGAAAAAACAGTAATATATATTAATATTAAATTAAAGAATTGTATTTTTATGTAAACGCTTTGCCTTAAGAAATAAACAAAAAACAAACCACATGAAATAAGAAAACCAAAACAAAAATATGTTTGAAAATATCTTTTGAATAAACTGAAATTAATTTCATTTAAAGCTAAGTAAAGTGTTCTTTATTAACTATTGAGAAAATCAAGAAAGGTAAGAGATTTTGAAATTGATTCCATTCTAAATACGGTTTCTTATTTCTAGGACTTTTTTTCATTCCTGGGATTTCCTTCCGGAAAATTTATTGCACAAAAATTATGAAAAAGTATGTATATATGAAATCGCACTGGTTCCTCTAAAGAGTTAACTCAAAATTTACAAACTTTTAGTAGAGCAACTTAAAATATTTGCCTTTAGTTGAAACAAAACTGTTATGAATTCAGCTTACATTCGGGGACAACTCGAAATATATCTCTTTAGTTGACTCTGGAGAAGCCAATTTTATATCAAGAAGTGGGATATAACTGCATTTTTTTGGCAAAAGAGAAGAGAAAATGTTGTAAGATGGGTAGATACGACCACTTTTCATCGATTTCTTGCAAAAAGAAAAATTTAAAAAAATTTTACTTCACTTTTTCTTTAGTGCTATATGCAAAATATATATGCAGTTTTTTCTTTAATTGTAAGACACATTTAACCTTAATCGAAATTTTTAATTTGCTTACATTTATTTTTCGCTTTAGTGTTGCCAAGTTTATTTTTGATTTGATATCAAATTAATAAAACATTGTATATCAATTGAAAATGTTTTGAAAATCAATTGTATTAAAAATAAATACTTAAACTTAGAATAAATTTAAGATTTTTAATTATTTATTTGTATGATGTCTTCTTATATTAAAATAAATATTTTGTTGCGTGCCCATTATTGGCAATAACTTCGGCACAACGTTTTTGCATCGATTTTACCAGAAATTCTGATCCAGATTTGCCGAAGTGCCACCAAAAGGGTTTCGTTACCAATTGTTTCTATTTGGGATACTCCCTTTTTTAAATCTGTCCATAAGTTCTCGATTGAATTTAGATCTGGGGTCTGAGCTGGCCATTCCATCACGTTTATTTTATTGTCTTGAAACCACTTTTTGGCAAGTTTGCTGGTATGCTTGGTCATTGTCTTGCGGGATTTCCTTAGCAACATATGGTAGCATTTCTTTCTGGAGGATATTAAAGTAAAGTGTCTTATTTATGATTGTTCTGATCCAATATATGGATCCTACTCCATAGTAGGAAAAGTACCCCCATACCATAATGCTTGAACAACCATGTTTTAATGGTTTTCGTTGTGAATTTTGGATTGAATTCAGCATAAGGGGGTCTCCTGACGTAAGAACGAATTCCTTTGCATCCAAATAAAACAACCTTGGATTCATCTGTCCTAAGAACATTGTTCCACTTTTCAGTTGGCCAATCCAAATTAGTTCTATTAAACTCCAAACGTTTTTTGGAACATGCTTACGTGAGAGAAGGAGGGTCACTTTTCTGGGACTACAGGAATTCAAGTTGTCAATCTCCGACGAATAGTTTCAACACTTGCGGGCACAGTAAGCTCCTTTTTTTAGCACTGTAGCTGGCATAAAAGGGGTCTTATGCATTGTCCGACGAAACGTTTAACCATTAATGGTAGCCAAACTCTTTCTTGCGACTATGTGTTTCCGACTTTTAAGTAAATTTTATTGCATTTACACTCATTTTAGTCTAGCACACAATCAAGTTTCTTATTTCAGAATATGATTTGTGCTCAGAAATCATTTTTTATAGTAGCACGTTTTTCAGGTGTACAATGCTTTCCACTTGCATATCGTGCACTTCGTAATTCAGTGATGAGGCACATTTTCACCTCAGTGGATTCTTCAATAAGCAGAATTGCCGCATTTGGGCGAATGATAATCCAAGAGTGATTGTCGAAAAACCAATACACCCACAAAGAGTGACTGTTTGGTGCGGTTTATGGGCTTGCGGCATCATCGGGACACATATTTTCCAAAATGGGGCCAGTCAGGCAGTTACTGTGAATGGTGTTCGCTGTCGTAAGATGATAACGAACTTTTTATGGCCCGATGTGGACGAATTGTGGTTTCAACAGGACTGTGCCACTTGCCATAAATCTAACGAAACAATGGCGCTATTGCGCGACAAATAATGGTCGTGTCATCTCACATGGTGACGATGTCAATAGGCCGCCAAGATCATGTGATATGACACCGTTGGACTTCTTTCTTTGGTGTTATTTGAAAGAAAAGGTGTACGTCGATAAGCCAGCAACAATTCAAGAGCTAAAGGAGATAATTCGACACATTAACGGCATATAACCTAAATTACGCCTCAGCGTCATCGAAAATTTGTACCATCGGATGGAGGTGGCAAATATTTCGTTCCATATGTACATAATTGAACCATACCAATATTATCATAATAAAAATAAATGACAATTATTTCCAAAATAATTTGTGTTTTATTTATTTAAAATTTAAAAACTCTTTATATACAAAGGTAAAATTGAATAGAAAATATTTAAAGAACGCTCTTTAATTTCGATTTGCAACTCAGATGCCATGCTTTCTTCACTCTGCTAAATTTAATCTAAAATGATGGAGTATCCTGATGATCTGGCCTAAGCAACCAGCTTATCCCATCAACAATAAATTTCCGTTTATCAATAGTATGAAATGTGAATTTAGCACTTAAAAACGAAACCTTGTTAAAAACTTAGTCTTTGTTTAGCTGTTTATTAAGATTTCATATATATGTCCGTTCGTTTACTTTTCCAGTAAAATCCCAGTAAAATCCAGTAGGTGAGTTATATGAAAAATTTACAAATTTATGTGTACGCGAACGCATTTCATTAAAATCCAGTACAAATTTTGGGGTAAACGAACGCAGCTTATGTATGCATGTGCATACTTTGGATTTAATATACATACTTTGCCGTTGTTGCATCCTATTACTAAGGCTAATAACATCTTGATGGCTTTATCTGTATATTGTAGTTCTATCTATCTTTTTATGTACATATGTATTTGCATCTGATCTTTGTTTGTTAGTTTAGCAGCAAAATCAAAATTAATATTGTTCTAAAACGTAAATTAAATATTCGAGCTTAAGGTCTTTTTTTATATACGGGCCTGTTCTTTTTTCAAATCACGTGTTTCCCGTTTGGTATATCACACACCGGCTTCACTGACTAAAGCTTTTCTACAAAACTGGACTTCGGCCGGGCGCAAAAGGTTTCTCCTGTGGTATAACGAACACCGGCTTCGCTAGGACCCCTTTCAGACTCGGAAAGTTAGTTGCGATGATACAAAAGCTTTAAGAATTTGCAAAAATTGTTTATGAAATGTGCACAAAGCGCTGAATGGAAGACATTAAACAAATGAATTGTCTTTAGTGGAGTTTGGAGTACTTTTGTACCCCACAGGGCCCCAGATGTCCGCCCGCACCCGGGTTTTTGAAACTAGTGGGCCCGAACCTCGGCCCCATTTAATTATTTATTTTCTTTTTCAATTCCAGAGGGGCTCCAATTTTGTTTATGTGCGCCTTTAAACTGCAATTTTGCCAATTTTTTCATCTTTTTTAGTTTTGGAGATGACTATGAGGTTAGCAAATTTACCCGTGTTTACCCCATAACTATGTATAAAAATTTCCAAAAATTCCGTCTAAGTAGGCTGATTTGGCGAGGGACCTGGGGTCCGAATTTTAACGTTTAAGCTTCAGGCGCAGAGACCTGCGCCGTTGGTTTTTATCGGCGACGGCGGCTGACGCAAAAACACTCGTAGACGGCTCGAAGCCGGCTGTTAGCCGATAGAATATAATTAAGGCCCCTATTACGGTTCACAACTCAACTCAGTTCAGTTGTAATTAAAACAACTGGCTGTGATCAGTTAATCAGATAATTTTTGTTATGTTTTTGTTCAACTCTATATAGCGAAGTTGTAAGCCATAATAAAAAATTAAGAAATTACAACCCAACTGAGTTGAGTTGTGAACCGAAATAGGGGCCTTAATGGCCATTTGTGTTTAGTTAAAACTAACTATTACTTTAACTTCCAGTTAACAATATATTTTGGCAGCTGTAACTGGAAATCAATTATACCTGAACTTGATGAAATTGGGGGTTAATGTTATCTCATTTTCGTATACCTATGTCGTTATTTTAAAAAATTTGATGAAATTCAGGTGCTAAATAAACTAGAACTATGATTATTGGGAGGCAGACATTAGAGGTGCACTTTTTAAGGATAGTCAATTAAAAAATAATGTGGTAAGGTGTTTAAAGAGAATAAAAATTCTTTACAAAGTAATCGGTGGCTAAGCTGGAGCCGATGCTTAGGTAAAGAACTGTTGGCGGCGGTGGATACAAACATTTTTATCGGTGGCTGGCTTAGCCGGCCTCTGTTCAGGCATTTAGGCTGCGCGATGATGAATCAGCTAGTCAGTAACGTTGAAATTTTATATTTACATACATATTGACATATAATAAAGATGTATGCATGCTTCTTAAAAAAATGTCAAATGAGTTTATTGCATGAAACTGGCATTTGTGAGATCAAAACGTGTTTCACAAACCAAACAAATATTATTGGCACATTAAAATAATTTCAATCAAGTAAAAAAAAAAAAAGTTCAACAACACTTCAGTAAATAGAATGTGAACCTCTTTTTCCAGCGCGAACAACTCATTTTGTTTAATTTGCACACATACATTATTTCTTCCTACGAATAATGCAATAAAGGTACATATTTAAAAATTAAATTAAGACAAAAAATCATCCATTTATAAGCGTATATTATTGAAATTGCTATATGTATGTTCTAACTAAAAATTGTCAGCCTATGGGCACCTTAATGTTTTTTATTAAAAAAAAATTGCCACTAAAATGGCGCAAAAACTATTGATACCCACTGTATTTTTTCTTTATCTTCCTTGGTTTATATTTCACCTATGACAACACTGATGAAAAATATCCGCATACAAAACCTCTCAGTAAATAAAAAAAATAAATACATAATTATTTTATAATGTATAAGTACTATTAAAACAAAAATAAAAAAGCTACAAAAAGTTCATCGAACTTAAAATCACAAAACGAAAATCGGCATCGCTTTTTTGCAAATAAAATTTACACCGCTACTTCACTTCTTAAACTTAATGTCAAATACCTAATTGACCGGTACTAGCAAAAAAAATATATAAACTTACCTTGGTTAACAAGTTTTATAGTTTTGTTTTTTTTTTTTAATTGTTGTAAATATATTACAATATTATTAATTATTTTTTCTTCTTCAACTGTATTCACAAAAAGTTTGCAACGGAATGCGTTTGTTGCGATTTTTTATTTCGTGCCAAAAAAATATAAAACTTAAGGTAAAGTTAACAACAGGTGGTGACGCAAGGCCTTCTGTTGTTGGCAATTCAAACCCATTTGTTTTAATTTTTGTTGAAACAGTTGACATTTCGAACCGTAAACACAAACGATGCCATGCAAAATACTTTTGTTGTGTGCTTAATTTTTGTACTTCTTGTGGCATTACCACCACCTGTAGTTGAAGTCGTCTGAAATATCCCGCAATGTTTTTGTCAAGTAAAATAAATATTGTGATTTCTTTTACTCCTAAACTTTTAAGCATCTGTTTTATGTGTAAAAGAGCTGCCTATAGAAATTGCATAATTCAACTCAGAGATGGAAAATAGCTTTTATTCTGTTCTGTAAAAGCTGCGATCAGTGTGGCCATAATAACTTTTTTCTAGCAAAATTTAGCTTTTTTGTTTTATGTTTAAGCCCTAATGACACCTACTTTTTTCGTCTTTTTTTAATCTGAGATTGAAAGAGTGAAATGCATGGTTAGAGAGAGACAAATACAAAAAAAATAAACAAATATTTTTTTTAATTTTCATAGCCAAAATTAATTTTTTTATATGTATTTTGTTAATTATTTATGAATTTTGTAGGTTTGTAATAGTAATATTAGTGTTTTTTTCAATGCTGCCTATTTGTCAAGCTTAAAAATTAACTAAAATAGCTATATTCGAGTATAAAAGTAATATATTGGCACCACAGAGTCATTTTAAGCTTGAAATGTCAATTTTAAGACACACATTTTTTTTATTTTTTTTTTGACAGATTGCACTTTTTTATCGATAACATTTGTATGTAGATAGTTGATCTCTTTGCTCTTGATAACATTTTATATTACAGTATATTTGCTCTGTTCTTCAAAATCTAAAAAAGTCGAAAAAAGTAGGTGTCATTAGGGCTTTAGCTTGATATATTTATTTAAGCTTTACTCCACGTCTACAACCGACATGATTTGCTGTTATAACATGATGTTATAAAAGCGTTGTTAAAACATTTGCATTAACAACTGTGTTATAACATGAGAAAACATCTAACATGATGAGTGTATACTTAACATGGGGTCTTCACCTGAGATAATATCTGATATAATATGTGAGAGAACGTCGGCAGAATGAGAGCACAAATTTCTTCATGTTAATCTTAAACAAGGGGAACACGTATGCTATAAGATTTCATAATCGAATGATTCTCGTACAGTAAACTTCTGTCGTTTTTATTTTTTTTAGTTTTTTCTATTTTTTAGTTAAAAATATTGATTTTATAAACATTTATCACAAGATTTTCACAATTTGCACTAAAAAATTAAACAATTTAATGAATGCGTCTTATTTTTGTTTTATATGTATGTGTATTTTTGGCAGCTCATCTTATAAGATAGCTGTTATAAGATTTCTCATAACAACTGTCTCATAATATTTATTATATTATTAATATAAACACTATTTGAGAGTCTACACGTAAGATAATACTCTCTGCGATTGAATTTGACGTTTGCTGATAAAAAAATCTTATATCTTATCTCACGTAAAGACCCTGTGTAACACTAACATCATATTGGTGTTAATGTTATACATTTCATGTCAGTTGTAGACTGCATGTTAAGCATTTTTTCTCCAATGCATTAATTTTTTTAGCTTTGACTTTTATTTTAATGTCGTGTAATTAATTTCATTCAATTTTTATTTATTTAATCGAGCCCAAAGTCCCATATATGATTAATACAGTAATATATTAATCAATTTATTTTAATTTGTACATAAAGATTTAAATTTTTTTAAGAATAATCATAATCAAATCACATTTTTTTCTTAATTTATGAATTTTCAAGGTATTCCAAAATTGTATACATATAAGTTTGGTGGCACTGCCCTTTAACAATAAATTTCAGTTTCTCAATAGTATGAAATGGGAATTTAGCACATTTAAATGAAACCTTCTTAATTAATTTTTTAATCCCAAGAAAAACTTTGATAACTAATATGCATGTGGCAGTGTAAATAAACTGAACTGGCAAAATATAATAAAGTAATATGTTTTTATTTTTGTTTTTTCTTTACGCACTTACAACTACATTTAGAGTTGACAAAACATCAACCAATTGTAGTCGGGACTGTAAGAAAAGATAAACTCACTGTTTATTGTTGTTATTTTTGCTTAAGCTTTGATATTGTTACAAGTAAAACTGAGGTTTATAATTCTTATTCGCATAACAGTTTTATTTGTATAATATCTTTAGCTTTTCTAAAATCTTTGGATGAAGTTTCCTGACGATCTGGCCTAAGCAACCAGTGAAATGCGCATAGGAATAGCTTATCCCTTCAACAATAAATTTCAGTTTCTCAATAGTATAAAACGTGAATTTAGCAAATTTAAAAGAAACCTTGTTAATAAATTTTAAATTTCTTGAATGTATGACTACTGCTTAAAATGTAATACTTGAAGCAACATGTACATAATGGAGTCGGCCTGAAAATCCACATTTAACCATTTTATATCGTTTACGGACTTTTAATATATTAATGGCTTAGCCATTATATTTGTGGACATACTATATCCAAAAGTATTTTTACTTCTTAGAATATTAACAGGCCAACCTAAACAAAAAGAGCAAACGTTTTTTAGATCAGAAAAATTCTGCTGCTAACACATTTTAAATACAAGACTAATATAGCTATCAGTAAATCAGATTTTTTAGCCATTCGATATTGATTTTGCGTTATAATTTGTTTTATATAAATTATATTAGAATGAATTGTGTAAATAAAAAATCTTGCATATCTAATATATGTTGCACAGTAAAAGAAAGAAAACTATCAATAATTTTTCCAAAAGAAAAATAATTTTTTTACATTCCCAATATAAACCCGATATTGATTTTGCTTATCTAATTTGAGATTATAGCCATAAATATTGTAGCCCTGCTTTGTCAACTGTTTTATACAGTGATGTTAACCGTAATTTTGGGCCGCAAAAATAGCAAGGTAATTTTATTTAAAATACTATATTAGAAAGAAATTTGAATATTTTGAATAAATATACTTACATTTCTAGGTTTTAGTACTTTAACTTTAAAGAGGTGATTTTTAATTTAAATAGATATAAAGATGTTAAAACAAAAAATTAAGAACATTATGTTTCTGCAAATGTTTTCATGACAACGAAAAGTACAAAATAAGAAAAATTAAATTACTCTTGTATATTATCATTTTAAATTAAACTTTTTGTTGATTTAAAAGTCAACAACATATAAAATCGTCGCAATGTTATAAATTTAACTATAGTTTTCGGATTATTTTAAGAACGGATCAGGGATTAAATGTGACTAAAGTTAAGTGCTTGGCACTTGAATACCGTATTTGATCAAGCACGTTGCCTTGGTTTAAGTACAGATAAATTGATTTTACAGTATTTATTTCATGTTCATGTCTGTCGTCTGCTTATTCTTGTGTATGTGATAATTTTTACAAAAATTTATTAGTTTTGCTAACATTTAAAGATAGTTACATTACTTAATTTTAAAGTTTGCTTTCTGTATTTTTAAAAAATTACTTACCTAAAATATATAAAAATTAATTTATATGATATCATTATCTTTAAAATATTAATTATTTATTTATTTTTATTTATTAATATCAATACAAAGAAGCCTTCTTTCATTAAATATGAAATAAAAAGGTAATGTTAATAAATGTTATGCAAAATTTATCTTTTTGGGACAAAGTGTATCCTTTTGGAAACCACCCTACAAGTAACGAATGAGCAAGTAGTCACATTTTTCATTTTGGTGTTAAGAAAACGATAGGAAAAAATTACCGAATGTTACCGAAAACTTGATTTCGGTCATTTCTTTCTATCATTTTCTTGACACCAAAATGAAAAATGTGACTACTCGCTCATTCATTTCTTGTAGGGCAGCGTTCTCAGTTTTGGGGATTTATACCCAAATAGGGGATTTTTTTATGTAATTGGGGGTAACAATTTCGTGAAAATACCCAGCGGAATTTTTGGGGAAAAACACTTTTTTCAGACTGATTTGGTCAAGATGTGGGTAAATATTTAAGTCTTTTTTGTGGTTTAAACCCTTTTCAAGAGCTTGTTGAAATAGTTTTAAATATGCTTTTTGTACCAACAAGCTTTTTATACAACTATATACTAAAATGAATACAACCAAAATCAATATTTGCAACAAAATTCAGTAGGAGTTATTGGAAGCTCCTCTTAGAATAAATACATACTTTAAAATAATGACGCTTGCCGTAACAAATTTAATTAATCAACTCAAATGCACTTATTAAACAAACAACGTGTAAATTGCAATGGCTGATGAATCAGAAGCTTTTGATTCCCTAGTTTTTGAAATGATAAATATTGACGCAAATTATTTGTCTTTTGCGTTTTTACGTTACCCTTGTTTCATACTATACATGTGGACAATTATATGTAGAACTGAAAGATATCATTAGTTTTAATAAAATAAATCAATGTATGCTTATTTTTCCATTGACATAATATTATGTATTTTATTTTTAAGGAAATGTGGGGATTTTTGGAGATGAAAAACTCCAAATTGGGGATAAGACTTAAAATAAAACTGGGAACTAAAATGTATCTATATCGAAATTTCACTGGCAGCACTGACACCATGACATTACATGGCCGAAAAACAAAACACCCTGTTGTTTTTTTTTTTGATTCATGGTAGAGCTGCAAAACTATCGATAGTCGGCCCAATCGATAGTTTCGATAGTTAGCTTTAAAACTATCGATACTATCGATAGTATCGAAAAGTTTCTATGTGCCACTTCTGTGGACACGGTAGTCAATGAAGGTGGTAAAAAATGAAAAAGGTTTAAAACTTCATTTACTGAAAACGTTTTTCAGGTATAAAGACCAGCATATTCATTTTAAATTTCAGTTTCATCTATAGTTTAAAATTAATATAAACTTTATATAGATGTAGAGACGGTTAATTGTCATCAGGGTTGTCCGTTTTTTTCACCTTCGACGTCAAAATATTCAAATTAAGTCTAGAAAATAAAAAGGTTATTTCGTAACCCTTGCGTTGATAATTTATTTATGTAAAATTTTTTGAATTTTAAAAAATTTTTATAAAAATTTTCAAGGAAGTAGATTAATTTCTTTTACAAAATAACCTCATTAATTTGTTTAAGACTTTTCGTAAAGAAAAAAAGACAAACAGGTAAAAAAATTGCCACATTTATCGAGAAAACAAAACTTCTAAGAACCCTGGTTGCAGGTTTAACATTATTTTAATATGCAAATTAGTACACAATTTTGTGGCAGTAAGGAAAATGTGCTTAAGTCTATTTTCTAAGTTTTAAAGGTGATTTTTGAAAATTTACTCCTATTCCAAAATAATCTTCACTTATCTGCGATTAAATGTTTTTTTTATAGTTTTTGTTTCTAAACATTCCTTATGTCACAGATCAGAAGTAAACCTAAGTTTTTAATCCAAATATTATTACACATTGAAAAAAGATATGTACACCTGTGTGTAATTTTGATTGTGAAGATCTCAAGGGTGCAATTATTTCTAGTTGTTGTTGCATGTTCATGTTCAAAAGATGAAGATAAGAAACAGCTCAAATTTAGGTTACATTTTCCTTTTTCCCAAAGAACAAGAAAAGTTTATGCACTGCTTAAAACTTGCATCGAATGAGTTGTTAAAAATGTTTCGTTGACAACATTTAATCAGCTCTGCAGTTACTTTTAAAATTTTCCGATAGTATCGATAGTGATAAAAACTATCGATAGTCCGCCAAAAATAAAACTATCGATACTATCGATAGTACTATCGATTGTTTTGCAGCTCTAATTCATGGTCTCGTAGTAGTTGTAAGTTTGCCTTGTTTTATGTTTACGGAGATTCTTATTTAATTTTAAAAGTAATGGAATCAACAAAAACATACAAAAACCAATGCAGAGTTTGTTTGCACGATAATGGGTTCTATGAGTGGACAGAATTAATTTTGGAATTTTACGGTCCATCATATAAGGAATGCTACTACAAGTACACTAGCTTACAGGAGCAAGGTAAAAAAATCAAGTGCAATCAATGAAGCCAGTTTCAATATTAAAAACATATGTAATTGTTATTTAGATGAAGACGAATTAACAACAATGATATGTATGGAATGTGGCGATGGTATAAGAAATTCGTACCAGTTAATACAAAAAGCATTGGCATCCGATAGGAAACTAAGGGAACAAAGAAATGAAATCCCATCATTTGTCTCTCCGGGGGAGAGCGAGATTGCAAAACCATTCACAACAGATACAATAATTTCATTAAATTATACATTTGAAAACACCGAAAATGCTTCCATTTCCAACACACAAACGGCAGAGACAATTCCAAATGAAGACACTGAATTAAATGAGCCTATAATAAATAGACAGTCAAGAAATAGACAAAAATTAAAAATACGCGACTATTTGTGTGCTTACTGTTGTAGGTGTCATAAAATTATGTTTGATAAAAATATATATTAATCTTTTTTATTAATAACTGAGCTTAAGGTCACTTTTATAACAACTAAAAGAACTATTTGAAATAAAAGTGACCTTAAGCTCAGTTATTAATAAAGATGAATAATATTTAAAAAAGGTCGAAGAAATTAGAATAAAAATATATATATTTAGCATTTCTTAATTGCAGCAAGAACGTTTTACACACGTACTCATCTTGATTTGCACGAAAAGACGCACAACAATAATCGCGAAAGGAAAGAAGTGTGTCCGCACTGTGGCTTAAAATTTTATAGCAAAATGACTTTAAAAAATCACATGCAAATCCACAGTGAAAATAGAGAACGCAAATATAAATGTGAATTTTGTATTAAAGCCTTTTTTAGTCGCGGTGGACTTAATATTCACAGACGTGTACATTTAGGTCAAATGCTAAAATGTAACTTCTGTCCCAAAGAATATTTTCGTCAATGCGATTTAAATCTGCACATGAAAAGTCATGATGTTACCCCAATAACACAAAACAACGCCAGCATTGAAAATACGCCAAAAGATAAAGTAAGCTTTAATTTAAAAACCCTATTTGTTTAAAACTTTTTATATATAGTGCATACATATCGCACTAGTTCCTCTAAATAGAGTCAGCTCGAAATTTAGACATGTTCACTTTTTTCTGGAAAACGATAAACAGTGGTCATATTTACCCACTGTAAAATTTTACGTCAATTTCTCTAGTATTTTGCAAAAAATACAATTGTATCCCTTTTAATAAAAGAAAAAGGTTTTTTGTCTCTACCGAAAATGTAAAAGTTTTGAGTTAACTCACATTAGACGAACCAGTGCGATATGAATGTACCTATGTAACTTTTATTCGTAGCGAAAATTCTATATGGAGTGCAAAATCTGTGGTCGAAATGTCTGTAGGACGTCTTGGCAAAGTCACAAAGCAAAACATTTAAACCAACCTACAGTTCAATGTGAAATTTGTGAGAAAACCTATTACTGTCGCAAAATGTAAGTTTTTTTATTTAATTAAAGCAGACCATACACGATTCAATTCAATTGTCAACTGAGTCGGTTGTTGTCCAAATCAAAGCGTGTATGGCCTTGTCAGTTGATTAGTTTGACGGTTGTCGAGTTGGTTGAAGAAAAATCAAAAGATTTTGATTTTTTCAAGTTGACTCCAAGTCTTTCAATTCGATTGTACTGTGTGTGCTTAAGTCTCTTGATCAGCTGTCAAAATTTATGTTTGTAATTTTTTTTTGCAAAGAAAAAGTGAAATATTTTTAAAATTGTCTTTAATTTCAATAAAATTTTAAATAAAAAAATGACATTGGTGGCAAACATGGATACTTGGAGAGAAAATAAATTTTTGTAAAATTGTAAAAAAATCTATATTTGACAGTTGAATTAAAATCTTTCAATTCAGTTGAAGAAGTGTGTGGCCAAGTATCAATTCAGTTGAAAGACTCAGTTGACAATTGAATTGAAAAGTGTATGGGGCGCATAATATGTAGGTACCTTTTTTTAATCTACTTTTTATGTTCCAAGTGTTTGCCTTCACCTCAGAGATGTTCATAAAGTTTCAAAGGATGAATATGATAATTTTATCATTAAGCTTAATAACTCTTACAAACCTCGACTTTCCAGTTTAATGAAAAAACAAAACATTGTAATTGATTAAGTAATATATTAAATACATTAACCCCTGTATTTATAAACGATTATTAAATTAAACAATCGTTTATTACGGCAAATTTTCATACAAAATTTGTTTTGTAAACCTTTATTGAATTTAAAAAATTTTTATAAATACGGGCGAAAGAATTTTCTGTATAAAGTTATAGTTATTGCTAAGAGTTGTCAAAAGTATTCGAAGTATTCGAAAAATCAATTTTTGTTTTCTATTTTTCCGGTTCCGAGAAATCGGTTTTTTGGTTTCGAATAATCGACTTTTTCTTATACATTTTTAATTTTCTCAGTATCTTACATTCGATGACGTTTTTTAGTTACCACTTTCGATATTCACAACAGTATTTAAATTGTTGCCATCATACATAACATATTCATTACAGCACCAAGCTATTGAACTTGCAGAAGAATTCTACAACTCAGACTTTTTTATAACTCCCAGCAGTATGAGTAAAACGACTCTTCTTAATTTGAATTTGGTTTCTGGTTTACAACTCAGTTGAGTTGAAATTAAAACAACTACTAGTGATGAGTTGTACATTTTTGATGTTTTTGTAAAATACACTAAAAAAAGAGTTAAAAATCATAATACAAAAACTGCAAAATTTCAACTGAACTAGAGTTGAGTTGTAAACCGTAATAGAATCGCTTAATGCTACATTAAAAAGACTTTAAAGAGGATGTTGACAACAGAGATACATTTTTTAAAAGATCTTTCAAATTAGATCTGCTTTACATTACATTATTGACAATTAACCTAATCTCAACGATTACTGAACCCGTTTTTCAGTATTGTCCTCTATAAAAACTAAGCTGAGAAATCGAATGCCCCCAAATCATTTGAGACTTTATATTGCATTAAAATATTTTTGAGTCAACTTTTATCTAAATGCCAACATAATAAGGTAGTTTATGGGTACAAAAAATATTCCGTAAAGAAGTCTGTATGGAGGCTACATAAAATTATGTACAGATTCTAAACATTTTCAATAGGATTAGTCCTTGTGACAATTGAAAATCTTCATACTAAGAGGTGCGTCTTGGACCAATATTTTTTAGTGTAACACACATCAGAACAAACGCATGATGCCCTCTACTATTGTGTGGGTATAAAAACAATATTTTTTTTGTTTTATTAAACTGATCTCTATTTACATCTCACTTACATATTATGTAGTAACATGTATTATACGTTTTAGTTCTAAAGTACACACGTACAAAATGCTGGTCTTTTAAATAAATAATTTAAAAACAAAAAATTTAAAACCCGATTGTTTGAAACCGGCTTTTAGTTATAAAACAAAGAACCCGATTTTTTAAGAAGTCGTTTTTTTAAGTATTCGAAAACCGGGATTTGAAAAATACGAAGACGATTCGATTTAAAACCGAAAATATAATATTCGGTATCTTTAAACATTTATTTCTTTTACATTATTCTTTTATTTTCTGTATGTATATATATTTTTTAATTTTATATTATCAACCCAGTTATTAAGTAAATAACCCGGGGAGTTTTTTCTTCTCCTTTTTACACCTTGAATTTAAATAAGAAAATTCGGAGAAGGAAAAAAATTCCCGGGGAATATTTTATACATAATTGGGTTGTATATTTATACATATCGAGCCCTAATAGCAAACATGATGTAGCCAACCACATTTTAGATTTTTGTTTTTGACAAAAATCGATCATTTTTGATCATCTCATAAAATCTCATATCTCTGGGAAATACCGTTACGAAATAAAAGCAAAAGCAATTTGAAACGAAACCCTAGACTTGAAGCAAAAATGTTAAAAAAAACCTTCTCCTGTAAAAATTTATTTTTGTTGGTTACATCATTTTTGCTATTAGGGATCGACATGTTTCATTAACTATATTTTCAACAAGAAATTAGCTCTGCTGAGGGGTTACAGCGTATTTCGATTTAAAAGAAATCACACGGATTCGAACAATTTGTACTATGTATTACGATTTTAATAATATTTGTTTCGAATAAACGGACGTTCTATTACGTACAAAAAGTTTTCATCAAATTTCCCATTTAAAAAAAAAATCAAGCTCTGTCATCGTTTCGAACGATTGCGAAAATCGTAATACACAGTACAAATTGTTCGAACTCGTAAATTATTTCTTTCGAATCGAAATACGCAATAACCGCCCTATATTCATAAAAATATTTTTAATTTAAAATCGAAATTCATCACACCTGTATACAACGATAGATTTTCACATACCTGATAATGTATGTGTAGTGTTTATTGTAAACTACGGTACGGTACACTTGCAGTACATTAGTGTTTTTTTCGAACCAAAGTACATTAGAAAGAGCAAGTCACATTAAAAATTCCAAATTGTCAAAAGTTGTTTTGATTTCGTTTTTATAACCAAAAATTGTGATTGTATACGTTCAAGTTTCTTTTTTTAATAGGACAATGACAACGTACTCCTTACAAAAATACATACTTTTAATAATGACATTATTTATCACTCAATACTAAATTGTAATTCGGCGTTTTGCTTCAAATATAAACGTGATCTTCGATCCTGTTTGTATGCTATAATGAAATTTTTAAATTCTTCAGTCGTTTTTTTATGAACTCTTTTTAAATGTCTTAAGGAGCTAAAAGAAAAGAAGTAACAAAATAATTAAAAAAAAATTTTGTTTGCCAAGGGCTTTAATTCAAAAACATTAGGGTTTGCAATACTAAAATCTTTACAATTGGGTTATTCAAACGGTAGTTATAAAGTCATATGTCTAAAAATAATAATACGAACAAATATGACTGTTGTGAACAACCCCTAATAATTAAGATGTCTTCTGTGCAGTTATGACAGTACAATAAACACATCATCAAAAGTGGAAAGAATTATTTTAAAACAGAACAACAATTTTTAACTATTGTAAAATATAAGGATATTATGACAATAGGACTTGATAGCATACCGTTTGAATCCCCAAATACATATTCGCTAAAAAAAACTTATTATAGTTTGAGGGCTTGAACTATAATGGAAAGCAATTGAATAAACTTTTTAAATAATAGGCCTAGTAATATGTTTCAGAGAATATTTTACAATGTTTTTGGCACATAATTCAAGCAAAAATAAAAAAATATAGTTGAACTTTTATCAAAAAGAAAAATCAAAAGTATTTTAAGGTAAAAGGGTTCTTACATGCTGAAACATAATATAGACGATGTCAAATATGTATATGTGCAGAAGCCCTCGTTATATTTTTAAGCATAAATGTATTACTTGCATACTTACCTAGTCCTTCTGAAATATTCTTTATTACAAATGGAACATTTAAATAAGGGCTCGTTCCTGTGTTCTGCTATATGAGAATTAAAATTATTGGTACGCACGTTTTTACCGCAATCTTTACAATGAAAGTAACATTTATCCTAAAGAAATTTTTAAAATTATTAAACTGCGACGTAAAATAAATATAAAAGGTCGTATCAAATACATTCTTTAAAATTGTTGGAAATTGTTTGTTCAACTCTACTTTAGTTTTAATGTAAATACTTTATCTAATTAGTTTGAAAAATTTGTTTTATAATTGACACCAAGGCGAATTCATACAAGGTGGTCTTATTTTGAAAACGTTTACAACACTATAAAGTATTTTAACGTTGTGTCAAAAATGATACAACACTGAAGTAAACGATTTAAACAAATATTTCATATTCTTTTTTATTTTAAATTGTTTGTTTTAAAATGTAAACAATTTTTAATTTCACAATTTTAAGCCAAAATTAAAAAATTTAGTAAATATTCCCTTAGAACCACATGAACGGTATATCATTTTGACACAAGGTTAGTAATCAGCTGTTGCTTACGTAGCAAGATAAGGTCACCTGGTGTAAATTCGCCCTGATTATCTGTTAAAAACTTAAAAATATGCCATAAAAAATAAAAATGGCTTATTTGAATACAAAAACAATTTCATTATGTATAATTGCATATAAATTGCACCTAGAAAAATCAAATTAAACATGCAAGGTCTTGAGTGAATGAGAATCTGTAAGATCCGTTTTTTTTTTTACTTTATCGTTCTCTAACTAGTACTAACTTAAGATAGAGTTCAGGGGTGCTAAGCATAGGAAAAATATTAATTATCGTTTAAGAAGAGATCTATTAAAGCAATACTTTCCGTACTTAAAAGAAAAACAAAGAAATTTTAATGTGAGTACGCTCTTCCCCCTCTATTCCGCCTCCATTTTATCTCTCCATTTAACGGTGCTCTGACCGAATGCGAAAGTGACTTGTGCAGAACCGATTTTGAAGAAATTAGAAATATACAGGGGTGTGCTGGATATCGAAAACGTTAAACGCTAGAATTTTAAAAGTCGTCTTTTAATGAGATTTCTGTAATAAAAGAATTTTATGACAAATATTTCACTACTGAACAGAATTTTATAACAAATATTTCACTACTAAACAGAATTTTATAACAAATATTTCACTATTAAACAGAATTTTATAACAAAAATTATAAAAATTAGATTAAAAGTCTATTAAAAACGACTTCCAAATTTTTGCGTTTTACATTTTTGATTTCCAAACACACCTCTGATAGGCTTTCTATATTTTAAAAACGAGGACTGAGAGGGGCGAATAAAACACACAGTTATTCCGAAAAAAACATTTTCGGGTAGGTTCGTGTACTTATGAACACGTAACTCAGTTGATTTTAATCCGAAATTTAATTTTTGAACGCTTTATGAAAGACAAGGAATAGAATAGAATTTTATAACAAATAAAATGAGCTTTATTTTTTTTAATCGGATAATATTTGTGAAAGCTACTTAACTTTACTTGAAGAGCTTTAAATAGCACATGATATCTCCAAGCGGAAAAAATTGAAGTGAGAATAATTATTTTCTTATACTGAGATAACAAAAGAGATAAATTAAATATGTACATATCTACTTAAGTTAGATTGCAATGCTCTATGTTTTTTTAGTTTTAATTTTTCCGTTAGATATTTTGACATTTATTCATTACTTTAGTGCATTGCACTTGATAATGCAGAATTTTAATATACCCTTCACTATTCTGAAGTAAAATTTAAACTAAAAATATACTAAAATTATATTTGAAATTATAATATATTAACAGCCTGGCCCATAATATCGAAACGAAGATTTCTTTCGCATATTTACATTGAAAACTAAAACAAATTTCGGTTTTTTATTATTGTTTTCAATATAAATATAAGAATGAAATGTTCTTGTCGACATCGTGGGCCAGACAGTTAATTTTTATATAAGTATGTACATATATACATAGATTTGAAACAATATGCTGAAATTGTTTTGTAATTTTGCATTTTTTTGTCAATTTTATAGTTGAGAAAAAATTTATATTTAAGTAAAAGTTATACCTATTCACAAGTATTATTAGCGCAAGGAATTCTTGAGAAAGTTATAAGTCCAATAAGGGAGCGGATAAAAAAAAGGAGGGTAAAGAGTCAGCACCTGTTCCTCTTAAACGTGACAGCATGGTCACGGCTAAAGGAGCTGAGCCTGCGGACGAATCACCCAAAACTAGTCGCGCGATGAGGACTGGAAAAGTCCTGATAATCTCCGACAATCACCCCCAAAAGGGAGTCAATAAAGGAATTACCGGGACAAACCAGTCAACATCTGCAGGGAAATCGGGTGATCTTCGACAGAGCTCTGCTAAGGCCCCCAAAAGGGGGGTTGTTAAGAGAGTTAGGTCTGGTGATAACCAGAAATCCCCAGCGGCTAAGAGGACTAGTCAGGCTGGTGCCGGCCCTTTTAAGGATCTCCCTAGGGAACCTAAATTTGATAGACCCTAAGCGAAGCAGCCTCAACCGAATTAGCAACCCACCTCATCGACAACAACGTGGACGTGGCTTTAATCCAAGAGCCCTGGATAAACAAAAACCTTGTAGTTAGATAAAAGGTCACGGGGTATACTTTGTTCGTAACCCGAGAACTGAGTATAAATTTATGATTTCTTATTCTTTCAGTAATGGAGACCTCACGGTTGTGAGAGGAGAGGCCAAGGACAGAACGGTTCTGGCACTAACATCGGTATACTTGCCATACGAGGCTACCGATCTACCTGGTGAGAAAGTACGGGAGTTGGTGGAGCACTCGGGCAGAAGCAGCTCGGGCAGAAGCAGCTCGATACTGGGTTGTGACGCCAATGCACACCATACCCAATGGGGAACTGCCGACATCAATAAAAGAGGTGAGTCTATGATTGATTTTATTATTGCCAGCAATCTTTTTATCTGTAACAGGGGGAATACGCCAACGTTCAGAAATAGGGATAGAGGCAGTGATAGATATAACATTGACGAACTATATAACATTGACGAATTAGTAGAGGACTGGAGGGTGGCTTCTTCTCTGACCACAGTCGCTTATCCTTTGGTCTAATGTTTGATGGGCCGAAAAGGTGTCCGTATAGGAATTCGAAAAGGACGGATTGGGATTCTTTTTCGAGGCTGGTTCAAAGTAACCTTAGGGTTACACGGGACTGGGGGTCGACTCCGACCGGTGTGGAGCAATTGGTGAACACCTTCACGGGGGTATTAATCAGTAGCTATGAGCGATCCTGTCCGTTAAATTTTCCGGGCAGGAGTACACAGCCAAGATGGTGGACAGACGAGTTGAGGACTCAAAGGTCCACTGTCAGAAGGCTGTTCAATAGAGCGAAGTTTACGCGTAGGGAGGAAGATTGGAGTAACTTCAGGTTAAGTTACGGTATAAGGGAGATATAAGAAGGGCGAAAAGGGGCTCGTAGATTAAGTTTAGGGGAACAGGCTGTATGTGGTGACCCCTTCTCTTGGCCGGGCTCAGGCGGTGAGGAAAGGGAGACGGTGGGGGAGATGATTACCTTGAATAGGGCGACGTGGGCGGTAAATACCTCAGAGTCCTACAAATCGGCGGGACCAGATGGTATCTTTCCGGCGATGTTATAGAATATGGGGAAATCATCACTCCTGTTGTTGGTGGAACTGTTTAGTGTATGTGTGCTGAACGCGTACATTCCTAGGGGGTGGAGGGAGGTTAGGGTTGTCTTTATTCTCAAGGCGGGTAGAACCGGTCACTCTAAACCCAAGGATTTTAGACTAATCAGCTTGTCGTATTTTCTCTTGAAGACGTTGGAAAGACTGATTGATCTACATCTGAGGACGAATATTAAAGCCGGCATCGTCAGCGGTGCTCAACACGCCTATCTTAAGAATAGATCTGTTGAGAGTGCGCTGCATGGTGTGGTTGGTTATGTAGAGCGTGGTTTGCGAAACAAGGAAAACACCTTGGCGGCATTCCTGGATATAGAGGGCGCCTTTAACAATTTGAGGATAGAGGCTATCAGGCAGACCCTAGTTGACATAGGGGTTCCGTTGTTCTTGGTCGAATGGATAACTATGATACTTAGCAGCAGAGTTATTCACTCGGACTAGGGAAACGAACGCTTAAGGAAATCGGGGACTAGGGGGACCCCACAGGGGGAAGTTCTCTCTCCCTTATTGTGGCTCTTGGCCGTCAATGTCGTTCTGAGACGTTTTGACAGAATGGGTCAGAAGGTCGTGGCCTACGCGGATGATGTAGTTATATTGGTGTCGGGCAAGTTTCTGCCGACAATTAGCGGCATCATGCAAGGGGCGCTGAGCGAACTGTCGGCATGGGCTATTGATAAAGGACTGGGAGTTAATCCAGAGAAGACGGAGTTGGTTCTTTTCAAAAGGAGGTACAAGGTGGAGGATTTTAGGCTACCGGTACTGGGAGGATTGGCGCTTAGACTATCTGATAGTTCTAAGTATCTGGGGGTCTTTCTGGACAGCAAGCTGTCATGGGGAAGGAATACTCAGGAGAGACAAGAGGGGTCTCAATTCTTACTATGCTTGCAGATCATCGATAGGTAGGAGCTGGGGACTCCGGCCGTCAGTGGTGGAATGGCTGTACACTTCGGTGGTTAGACCCATTCTTACGTATGGATGCTGTGTTTGGTGGGAGTCATTGAGATTGGCTAGTCGTAGGAACCTTCTTTCTAAGGCTCAGAGGTGTGCTTCAATTGGCATGACAGGTGCCATGAGATGTACTCCTCAGGCTGCCCTGGATGTCATTCTACATCTTCTGCCTATTGAGCAGTATGTGATGGGAATGGCGGCCAGGAGCATTCTTAGACTGAGGGAGTTAGGATTGATGGGGAATGTCGCGCGGGTTCACTCACGGATCCTGAGATTGAGGAGATTGAGGATGGAGGCTATAGCCTGGGACCACCCGGCTCCACTGATTATGTGGGCACCAAGGTTAATTTTGGGTTGCCGGAGGTAATAATGCCTTCTAGGGAGAGCTGGGCAGGTAGGAGCAGATTATTTGGTGGATTTGCTGTTTTCACTGATTGCTCGAAGATGAGGAGCACGGGTGCGTGGTGTATATATTTAGAAAGGTACATTTTTCTTCTTTTTGAAACAGTGTTAAAAATTAATATATCGGCTAAAAATCAACTGAGTTACGTGTTCATAAGTAGTCGGACCTACCCGAAAATTTTTTATTTGGAATAACTCCGAAATTTTAAGGTATTTCCGAACTTTTAAAAATTGATTTATGATCTACTCAATAAGGTCTATAACCTACCCTAGGTCCCTTTTCAAGCATAAAAATAAGTGCTCATTTGTTACACCGTGTAATTGTACGAAAAATATTTTATTGGACATTGGCCATGAAGTATCTGTATTGCCATTGATAAAAAAAAATATTTATCCCTTAAATCCCTCAAATCACTTAGACAAAAAAATCTTCAATAGACGTAGATCATTTTAGACATAAATAACTCTTTTTATAAATTTAACCTCATAACATATTTTTTTGTAAATATTGTGTTGTTTTCAATGATGTTATGAATAGTGGTTGGCTCAAACTTAAATATTTTAAAAAACAACAAATTTATTAAAGGTCATTGATATATTGAAATGTTAGATACAACCTCTTATAGATTTCGGTATAAAACAATATATTGACATATTTTGTATATTTATTATACACTTACCTTTTGTTTTGCATTAGAGTTTATCCTTCCGGCTGAATGGGTATACATGTGTCGATCCAAGTCAATTTGACGATAAAATTCTTTAGTACAAATAACACAGGATACCATTTCACCCAAATGTAATCTACGGTGTATATTAAGACCGCCTTTATAGTAAAAAGCTTTGTCACAATACTCACACTTATGGGGCCTTTCTCGATC
The DNA here is from genome assembly GCA_949318255.1 of Pollenia labialis. Taxonomy (NCBI): domain Eukaryota; kingdom Metazoa; phylum Arthropoda; class Insecta; order Diptera; family Polleniidae; genus Pollenia; species Pollenia labialis. The sequence continues at coordinate 24,518,776 of OX439139.1, forward strand.
TTTTGAGTGCGTCTGCATATGCGATTTAAGAATTGTTTTGTTGATAACCTTTAGACCACATATACCGCAGGACTTACGTTCTCGATGTTCATTATGTGTTTTTTCGTGTTTGATTGTCAAATATTTATTACGAAATACTTTAGCTTAAAAAGACATTATTATTAATTTGATGAAATTTACAGAAAATAAAGTGACTTAAAAAAAAAATAAAGGTTTTTCGATATTATGAATTAAAATTGATTTTTTATTGAAAATATCAGTTCGATTTAACGACACATTCATGTTTGAAGTTAAATTTTTTTTTAAGCAAACACAAATAGTTTAGGAGATTTCGTATAAAGATACAAAATTTATTACAAAGAAAAGCGAGGCTTCGAAGGTCCAAAGTTAGAAACCCTTCCGCCAATGCATTGCCTGGCAATAAAAAGATACTTTATTAAACGGTTCCCATTTTGCAACAATTAAACCATTTAATTATATGCGGGCATGTTATATAAATTAAAATGAAGTGGATTTAAAATAGAATTAATTTTGAAAATGAGCCTGTAAAAAAAGTTCTTAAGACAGCATGTCTCATCATTTGTTTTAAAATTTTTAAGTTTACCATTTGTAGAGTTCATAAATTTTAGAAATCTTGTTCACTTTTATAAGTCTTATAGGTTGCAAACTCCTGGGTATTTAATTCAGTTATTTGATTTTTGTAGATCAGCGAGGAATAGACAGTTAAAGATACCGAAATTATCTGCCGTATAGGAGCGTTCTTATTATGTTAGAGTTCCACGGTCTAATAATAAGTTGCCTAACTTTTTGAAAACTTTAGGTGTTTCTGCTAACACATATAAAAAAGACTTTCTGCAACTTTTAGGAAATCAATCTTCTATATAAGTGTTTATGTGTTGAATATGCATTAGAGGATTATATTCATATTTAAAAATATATGTATTTCTGTGAAGTTTGTTGTGTAGTATTTTCTTTATGAACGTAAAATAAATCATTATTTATACTCTGAAATTAACAAATGTCCACTTTATATGTTGCTTCTGTAAATTTAACTAATACAATTAATTCTTGATATTTTGGAGAAATTTTCATTATTTTATTACCTATGCATATGTACACATATGTATATGTGTATGCATGTATTTACATATCGTCAACTAAAACGCAAAAGGCCCTACCTAACGTTTTCAAAATTTTACAGGAGAAGCAAAAACTATTTAAAATAACAAATTGACAAATAACCTTAAACTGTTTATTATTTATTTTTCTTCTATTTTTCTTGTAAAAACTAACAGCTGTTTTGACAATAAGCAATGTTGCATATTATGCAAACTGTTAGTTATGCCTTTAAGGGTTTACCACATAATCTTTTGTAGATAGGGTCTTTTGTTTTTTGCTAATAAAATCGCAAATTATGATCGAAAGATTCCAAATTTGTTTGTGGGCAATTGTGAAGATGCAATACATTAATTAGAATCAATGAAAAAGTCGATTTTTAATTTTTGGTTAGTTAGGGCCTTTTGCGTTTCAGGTAACGATATAATATTTGCATATAATTTTCTGAATCGTTCGTTTTGGGATTTTTCATAGCTGAAACTCTTGCATTTTAATTAAGCTATCTAACCTTTTTGTAATTATATTTTAACTTTAATATATATGTATTTTAATTTTTATATACATACATACACTAACATACATTCATATATTAATTTTTGTTTACAATTGTTAGTAGAAATTTGTAACCGATTATGGCCTTTGAAGGCTAGGTTATTGGTAATGAAAAAATAAATAAATAAAATAAAAAATATTACTTTTTATATACTTCACACGTTGAGTACTGCATTCATTTTGTAAATAATTAAAATCAAATTCTCGTGCGATTTCAGTTCCACTTCATTTCGATTTTTAGAACATGCCCGATAATTTTGATTTTATGGTCAAAAGTTCTTAAAGCTTGAAGTGTTCTCTATAAAATATTTTGTGTAAAAAGACAGCAATTTTGTAAAAGATAAAAAACATTATAAAAATTACTGTAAATAAGTTTATTAATCGAATGAAATGAATCGCCCTGGTCGGAAGAACTACTGTTTAACATTTTAAGTAACGAATTATAAGTAATATGGAGTTTTTAAAACATGAGCGATCAGAACATATGAACATTTTCATGGGAATTTTTTATTCCAAAGCACTTTTAGTTAAAATTCCAATTACCTAAAATTCTTATAACTGTGAATGTAATTTTAACTTACAACAAATAGAACAACACATTGGTCCACCCTTTCTTGATTTTTTGTTGGCTTCCAGGTTAGACGTTTCTTCTATAATCTTTATTTTTAGATCATTTACTATTATTTCTTGACCAGTACATTCATCCTCTAAGTTATTTAACTCCTCTATTTTATTTATCTTTCTCTTAGATTCAAACGATTCCTTTTTTTGTTTTTGCTTTTTACCCGTAGAAATTTTCGATATTTTGCTAGTGCTAGTGTTAGTGTTTTCGGTTATTGTGGTTAACTCTTCATTGGCGTTTTCACTGATAGAGAGGCTTTCTATTTGGGGTTCTGTTTCTTCTATAAATATCTCCTCAAATTTAGTTGTTCCATCGTCTATGATATCATTTTCATCTTTAATTGCCATACTTAAGCGATAGTTATCCAATACCAAGTGTGTGTCTAAAGCTTTCGAAATAAAAGTATCAACATATTCCAATCCATCCGAACAATTATGGCACAACAATTCCGAAAAATTATCATCACCTACAGGGAAAATAATAAAGTTATTAAAATAGTGCACATTTTCAAACATCTCAGACATGTTATCCATCATGTCATACATATTTTTTACAAACCGAGACATTCCAATTGTGTATATTTGTAGTAACAATCTCTATAAGTCTGATTGCTAAAGTCATTTAGAACATTGTCCCAGTGAATATCTGCATTATCTTTTAAACAAACACGACATTTATTTTTTAATTCCAGGCAATTCATGCTCTATTTTAAATCTGTTTTATAAAAATAATAATAATAAAAGTAAACAAAACATTCATAGAGTATTGATAACAATTAAGCAAAGGCAAATTCACAGACGGGTGTGAATAAATCAATATTTGAATATCAGCCGCAAATCATCCGCAAAAACAATAAAAAATTTTGGCGTTGAGCACGTGCTATTATTATTGTTTTCAAAAAACAACACGTGAGTAACAAACAATAACCAATGCAAGTAAATATATATCAGAAAACATTACAAGTGGCATATTAATCAAAAAAAGTCAAGAAATTTATAAAAATTTGAAATTTCGAACCACCAGTACTACTGGTTAAAAGATTGATATTAGACTTTTGGCTGGCGGGCACCGCAGTGGTTAGAACTCAAAGATTTTCTGAGGATAGAATGTGGTGATTCTTGAAACATGTAAAAATCAACCCGGGTTCAAATCTCAGCTCAGCCAAGAAAAATTATCAATAAATTTTAATAAAAAATTTCAAGTTGTAAAAAAAATTCATTCCTCAGTGAAAATAATTTAATGAAAATTAAATTTGATGAACTTAGCCTAATTAAAAAATATCAAGAAATGTTAAAAAAATCTTTAAATTTATAGGTTTAAAATGTTTGAAAAATCATGTAAAAATTTTGTAATATGAATAAAATATGTTAATTTGCCTGCTTATAAAATCTGCTAACTGATCTTGATATCGCACAACCAGGGCTATTAAGGCCCAAAATTTGTTTCCGTTTTTCAAATACTTTTGATATATACTACTCTGAATGGCATACTATACACGGAAAGAAGTATATTTTCTAAAGAAATCAATTTTGTTTCTTTAAACAAGAAAATCCAAAAATAATTTTCTGTTTTAACTTGTTTTGTTGGTATTAAGTGAAACTTTCTTAAATAAAGAAATATTTTCAAATGATCAAAAAACTCATGTTTTTGGAATATGATGAAAAATTTCTTAAAACATGAAATACTAAAGTAGCTTATTTTTAATAAAAACAAGAAAGATATTTCTGAAATCAAGCAGAATTTATTTAATATAAGTCTGATTTTCTAGCATTAAGTAACAATTGCTAGGGATTTCTTTAAATTTTTCAGAAAATGCTCAAGAAAACTTGGTTTGATTCAATAAATTTTTATTTGGATCGACATGTTAAGCAAATCAATCAAAAGTTTCTTATTTTTATATCAAATTTTCTTAAACTAACTAGTGCTACACGTTTTTATGAAAAAAAAACAATTCAGGGAGCAAATTATGGCAGTCGTGATCGAAAGCAATGTTATTTCAGTCGATACTGAACGAATCGTAATTATTTTTTCAGTGTTGTGGAAGCTCAAATAAATGCTCTGCAACACTAAAAAAATAATTTCGATCGGTAAAATCGACGAAGACTTAACAACAATATAATGTTTTTTTTCAGTTATGACACGGATGGTTTTTGTTTGGTCTTAGCAATTCCGATGTGGTCGAAAGACTGCTTGTTCGTCGCGGAGTGTGTTCTACCGATTATTTATTAAGCTATAATATATTAAAAACATAAAGCATTTTTTGTTTTTATTTTTTTCAAGTTTTGTTATAAAAATACACTAAAATCATAGTTTTTGCTATAACTAATAAATATGTATATACATAAATATGTAAGTTTATTTAATTATTTTAACTAATTAAAAATAACAGTTTTCAGAAAATATTGATTTAATAGAACAATGACAATGTACAGCTTATTAACATATAATTATGATATCTCACTCAGTGACAATTTGTAATTCGGAATTTTGCTGCAAATACAAACGTGGTCTGCGATTCGGTTTGTAAGCTATAATGAAATTGGTAAATTCTTCACTCGTCTTTTGATGATTTTTTTTTATATGTCTAGAGCAGCTAAAAAAAAGAAGTTACAATATAATTAAAAAAAAATTACTTACCAAGGGCTTTTATTCAAAATCATCTAGTGTTTGCAATACTGAAATCGAGAATACCAATATTAGAACCTTTTTCTATATTCGAAATACATTTTCAATTTCGGTATTACATGCATTGATTTACAGAAAAATTAAACTTTTTCCATTTTTAATTTTTGTACGTTTTTACCAACGAATATTAAACCTTTTAAGAATTAAGTCTTAATATCGTCGCAAGAACTAAAGAACGCTGTAACTGACAAAACATAAAATGTTCACCAGAGCCAAAAAAACCCGTATGAAAGAAGAAAAAAAAAATTCATATCACAAAAACTATACAATTTAGGAACATGAATTTAAAAACATATTTTTATTTTTTCTCGCTTTATATATTGGCTGTTATCATTTCCTCTCATAAGTCCAGTATTTCCGGTGATTCTGCTTACAGCAAACGATATTTCTTCCACAGACCTATAAAATGCTGTAACTACAATTATGGTTTTATGGAAACAAAAAAGTGAATTTGTTTTCATCATACAAATATGGGACCAGGACCAATCGAAGCAGTATTTTATTCTGATAAAAATGATGCAAAACAACGTTTTTTCGATTTTTTGTCAGTTACACCGTTCTTAAATTCTTGCGACAATATATAAAACCCGAGACAATAACGGTATTGCAAACCCTAAAGTCGTCTTAATTTAAAAAATTTGAAGGAAAAAAAAAATCAAATCATTTTTTACAATACAGTCGGGCCTCGATTATCCGTGATGGTCGGGACCAGAAGCATTACGGATAATCGATTTTCACGGTTAATCGAATAACAATTTTGATTATACAGATTTTTTTTTAATATTTTTGTTATTTAACAAGTGAACATTGGAGAACGTACGTATGTATATTTACAATAAAAAAAAAATTTAAGAAGGACAAATATTTTGTTTCACCAAATAGTAAATAAATTGTGTATTGCAGAATTAAACAGATTTTTTAAACCAAAGCAATTTTTACGATTACATTTTTATAATAATCTTTTCGTTTACTTTTTTGTTGTACTGTATTTTTAAATGTGTCTCATTTTCTCACCAATACAAAAGCATTTCAATTTTGATCACCACTGCTTTAGAGCGAATAGTTCGAGGGTTTTAAACTTTAAAAGGCCCTGGAGATGATTAAATAAGCACATCAATCACATAGTTGTGTGCGTGCAGTCGTAGTTTTTCTCGGCTTCAAGGTTGCCAAATTTTGCGATTTTAAAACTTGTTTGTCGTCCTAATTTTCGATTTGTGGGCGTATTAGTTGGTTTTTTGATGGGCCATGAATTATATGTATGTTATATGTATGCAAACAAATTAAACGAGAAAATTAACATAAAATTAATTTTGATAAAGTAAAAGTTGCGGAAAATTTTAACAAAAAAAAACCGGTTATTAATTTAACATTTTAAAAATAACCGCTTTTATTCGATTAAATTAAAACACAAAAATTAAATTAGTTTTTGAAATAAAAAGTTAATTTGATTAAAAATTAAACAATTTACATGGGTAAGGAACCAATAAAATACATTGTAATGACTAGGGATGCGATTTCCATGCAAATGCATGTCGAAAGTCTAAGAACGATGTCGACCAACTATCTATCTGAATCATTAAAATGGCACCGATTTATGAAAATGCATATTTTTGCATATGGGTAATTCCATAGTCACATACGTGACAGTCGTACGCTTTAATGAGACAAAAACCGGCGAAAGCGTTTACAATTTTCTTACTTCTTTTTGGTTTTGTGTAGAGCAGTAAAAGCTATACATTTGGTAAAAGAAAAAAAAATAATCAAACATGCAGCTCATAAAATATAAGCAATTAAAGGCAGTGACGTGGCGTGACAAAAATATAAGTTTGTTTTTTCCTTGTTTTAAAAAATGCAAAACTCTGCGAACTTCGTCGAAATATTTTGAAAATATTTTTTGTCATAATTCCCAACATTACAAGTAATTTTTTCAATTTTCTGAATTGACAAAACATTTCTTGATTATCCTCTACAATCCGTTGTTTGGTTCGTGACGTAACGTGACATAGTTTACCATGTGATACTTGTACTTAATTTTTGTCAATAACGGCTTTTTTTTAATTCATTAAAAACAACAGGTTATGAATTGTATTTGATGATTTTAGTTTGTAAATTATATTATAATTATAAAAAATAGGGGCCTAATTCTCAAAGAATACAACAAGGCAATTGAGAATATTTCGTATGAAATATTTTTCATACCAGTTTTTTAAAATTTTCCTGCTGTTTATTTTGTGAATAGGGGGTGTATGATTTTTTGATTTAAATACATAGTAGTTCTTGAAGAATATGCTGTTAAAGCTATTTTTATTTCAAAATCTTCATTACACGAAATGTAATGATTTTTTTGTATTTTTTAATTTTTCTCTATACCGGCGAGCTTTCTCTTTGTTTTTCTGCCGTAATAAATCCATTTACGTAAAATATATAATTAAAAAAAAAACAGCCGCAATGCAAAATTCTTCACGTGACGAAGTTTAAAGTTCTATAAAAATATAACAGTGTATGATATGGTCCAATTTTATGATTCAAAAAATTAATATCATTAATCTTGATTAACGTTAAAAGTTTGAAGCACTTGCGACCACCGACACAGAAGAAATGACAATTTATGATGTTTTATGGTCACGAGTGTGACATTAAAATGTTAATGAAAACAAATTGAAAATTTACCGTTAACTGATCTTTATATTCAGATATTTTTATTTTTTGATAATTTATTATTGTTGTAAGAATTGTTTATCAAAAAGAGTTTTTCCCATCACCACTGTTAAGGAAGTAAATATTTAAGAGAAAGTACCATTAAAAACTCAAAAAAAGGTGACCAAAGCCCTTGCACAAGTTTGAAGTCAAATAATTGGCCGCGGAAATAAAAATTCGTTTCGGAGTCTTTAGTTTAATAAATTTTAAGTGTTTTTCTTTAATAAAACATTAAAAAAGAAACGGGGTTTCAACTTTTATTTTTTCACACGTGGTTGACATTTCTGTGGAAATAGCCACATGTGTTTAGGTTTTAAATGCTTATGTTTTGCATATTTTGAAATTTTTGAGTGATTTTCTTTTTTAATTTCCATATTATAAAAAAGTTCTTAAGTTTTTAAATACACAAAAAACCGGCCAAAAAAAATTTAAAATAAACGAATAAATTATTTAAGAGCTTTGCTTTTAATAAAGGATTTCGACAAAAGATCCTTCTTTTTTAGGCTTCCAATGGGTTTAAACTATTTTTTCCAAAACTTTTACAAAATACTTGCTTGCCACATGTGCTATACCGCGTTGCAGATATTGCAATTTTGAATGAAATGTATCGCTTGATTCCCCTTCCATCGTAGCCAGTAGTAACAAGGTGGTATTTAAGAATTCTATTAAAAAAACTTTGGGTTATTTAAGATTTTTAGAAGAGCTTGATAATTATGCAATTAAAAAAGTTAAAGAAATATTCAATTTAAGTAACATCAGAAGTCAATTAGCATTTGTTTTTTTTCAATTACGGATTAGCAGGGATTTAGTTTACTTAATATCCAAGTCAAATTAATTGATATTGATAAGGAGGAATAGCCCAACAAATTAAAAAAAAATCAAAAACGTTTTGCAAAAAAATTAAGGATTTCAAAAAAATAAAATAAATTTCAAATATGTTTGATCAGATCTGGAATCAAAGTAAGATCTGAAAATAAATTATTTGTAAATGCATTGGCATTCTTCAAGTACAAGGCAAAGTTTTAATTTTTATAAAACAGTACTTATTTATTTAAACAACCAAAAATTTAAATTAGTTATTAAAATGTTTTTAAAGATATTTGAACAACAATAGACTGAATTTTTTTATACTATTTTTGTTTTAAGTAAATTTAAAAAAAGGTTTTTTATTGAAAAACTTTTGTAGTTTTAGTGCATATTTTTCCAACCGCACATTAGAATTGTTCAGAAATTTAATATGTTATTTTAAATAATTTTTAATTTGATGATGGTTATACATGACTATATGCATCAATATTCTTAAAACATATTTTTGAAAAGTTGTAAACAAAACCTCTTAGCTAAGGCTATCGGACATGCTCTGAAAATCGAAATCGAGTGAAATTGAAGTCGATGGAGATTTCCAATTGAATTTTTTTTAAAAAATGAACGAAGGCTACGTGATTTTAAAAGTACCGTAGTTTTCCTGTTTAACGAACCTTTGATTCTGCGAACATCGCATTTAACGAACACACAAGTCTGCTCCATTGAGTACCTTATATAGCGAACAAAAAATATTTTTTTCTGCTCAATTTAGCGAACAAATAAGATTCATAATTTTAGTTTAAAAAAGCACAATGTGAAGTAATTTCTAACTAAAAACATTTTTTGTTCCAAAGAAAAAAAATTACTCGACAAATTTTTTTATTTAAAATTTTCAAGGAAATTGAAAATGAATTTGAACCTATTATTTATTAAAATTATTTAAGGTGTTATGCTACCAGTGTACCCAAGGTATATTTACACAAGGTAGACTCATTTGGGAGTGTAGACATGCTGCTCTATAAAAATAACCGAGTGGAACTGAATTGTCAAAATTGTCTTCATATAAATTTAACGCACACATGTACAAAATTTGGCTCATATACACGGAATTTGACATTGGTGTTCCAACTTAGGTAAACAGCTGACAAACATATGGGCCAACGAGTTTACCTTGTGTAAATATACATTGAGTGTACCTTTTTAGTTTTTTTTTTTTTAATAAATTATACAGATCTCAAAACATATTTCAAAATAAACGACAAATAATACAGTTCTAGTTATTTTTTTATTCATAACATGGGTACTAGACATAAGTATGGCATATAACGAACTTTTCAGTTTAACGAACAGGCCTGACAAAGTACTGGTTCGTTAAACCGGAAAACTACTGTAGTTCTAATAAAGATTAAAAGTACAATGTATATAAAAGAAAATATTATTACAAACTTTGAGTGCAGCATTTTTTTTAATGTTTTTTATCGATTTCAATTTGACTCGAATTCGATATCCCGAACATTGCTGTATATATTCATGAACATATTTTTTTAATGAAAAATCTGTCTATTCGTCGGCTTTAAATCCTTACATAATTACATTTTTACATTTATTTAATTGTTTTTTAATTCCTGGTGTTTTAATAAATAAAAGTGGGTAATTTTTCTCACATCGTTAATTCACGCTGCCTTTACACATGCAAACAGTGGCATGCCACTATTTAATACATATTATCAACGAAAAATTGTTTGAAATATTCGAATCTCATGCCATTTTCTTTTTATAATTATATTCCTTTTCTAATTTTTCTATTAAAATTTAATTTTAAAAATGTGATAAGAGAAAAATCTCAGAGAATTTGTAACCATAAATAGGTTGATTTAATAATATTCTCCAGAGGATTATAGGTTAGCAACGTTTTTTGTCGATAATATTCTCCAGAGGATTATAGGTTAGCAAAGTTTTTTGTCGATAATTCAAGCAATAAAATTCTCAATTTTTACCAAAAAGAAAAAATGAATACTTACCTATCTCTTCTGAAAAATTCTTTATTACAAATGGAGCATTTAAATAAAGGCTCATTCATGTGTATTGCTGTATGAGAATTAAACTTATCGGCACGCACGTCTTTACCGCAATCCTTACACCGAAAGTAGCGATGAGTCTAAAATATTTTCAAATTGTTAGTTTAAATTATATGTGTATAATAAAAAATATAAAAGATCGTATTTTAAAATGGTTGGAAATATTTGTTTGAAATGAATTTGATTTCTTATTTCAATATTAATTTTTTAAATAATTATAGAAAGAGAAAATTTACATTGAGGCGAAGCGCAGTATGTATTCGATTTTTAAATTTAGCCAAAATGAATTAACGAAAAACTAAAAAACGTAAGCACCAGTTTTACTTGTAACAATATCAAATCTTAAACAAAAGCAATAGAAATAAACAGTGAGTTTATGTTTTCTTACATTCTTACACTTTCAAAATATTTATTTTTAATTAGAATTGTGGTTATTTTATTGAAATTTTTATGGTTTTTAATCCAAATTTTAATATTTTTTTAATCATGCTAAAGTTCATTTGAAATTAAATTATGAAGAAAGGAATTTAACAACATAAAACTAATTATAATTTTATTTTATTATAAGATCAAAGTTATTTTCGGGAATACAAAATTTATTCTTAATAAAATTTCCGTATGACGTACTAAATTCCCAATTTTTCATATTTGATAAATACACTAAAATTAATTGTTGAGGGAAAGCTAACTTCTATGTGCATTTCACTGGTTGCTTAGTGAAATGGAGAACACGTGAAATTGCTTTGCCATAAATAAACGTACAGAGAAATCAAATGTAAGATAAATGACAACTGATTTTACAGCAGATTGCTAACTGAGCTACCTAAATAAGAGCGGCAAGCGTCAGTTTTATGTCAAAACTTTTCATTTTCACACAGTTCATACAAAACAAAACGTTAGAACGCGAATTTAACACCACCCGGCTGGAAAATCTTATTTGATAGATCGCTTGGTCGTTTTATTTCATTGAAAATGTATTGGAAATAGTATTTTCATGTTTAAAAAAACGCTTGCCGCTCTTGTTTAGGTAGCTCAGTAAGCAATAATTGCTCAAGCAATCAGAAGAGAAATCATTGCGAAAAAGATTGCCACTCATGGCAATATGCGGTACACACGTCGCAAATGAAATGGAGCAATCAAATTTAAAATTTGCCGCAATAAATATAGCTACGTGGAGACCTGGGGTTAAATTTGCGACGCATATTTTATTAACAAAAAAATATTTTCAACAAATAATTTTAACATTCATTCTTACTTTTTATACAAACAAAATACATAGTATTAAAAAAAAAAGAAACAACTAGCATAACTTTATCTCATGATGAAGTCACCTGTATGAATTTGCCTTAAAGTAGACTCAACTTTTTTAAAAAACTTTAGTTACATTTTTGTTCGAAATATTAAAGGAAAATTTATGAAATACTTTGGGAGGAAAGAAGATAGAAGAAAAAACAAAATTGTTTCTCTCATTGTGAACGAAGCTTTAAGTTTTTGGCCTGAGAAAAAAAAGTTCCACTAAAAAATCATTTTCGAGGCACCAAATTTCAATTTTTTTTTTACTTTTTCTCAACTTATCTTTTTAAGGTTTCTTAGTAGGTAATAAAAAAATCAGCTGATTAAATTTTTTTTAAATATTACCTTTCTAACCGATATTGTACGCTTAAAATGGTGGCGATAACAGTTTTTCCAAAAAAAAATTTCTTGAGGTTTTTTTACGCGTTAATTTTTTAAATAAATCTTATCCAAGGTAAAATTGGACGCATAAAACGATGGTGATATCACTTTTTTTTAACCAAAACTCGTTCTTACTTCCTTGCATTACATTTGCATCGCCCTCAATTTCGTTACAATCTTTAAAGAGTAATTTTTTTATTCAAATTTTTTTAATTGATAAAATATAAAGTATTTTGTATTTTCTTAATAAAAAATTAATTTTTTTTTAATTGTTTACGTTTTTAAAATGATTTCGTTTTTAGCGTTGGTCTTTAATTCTTCATAGTGGAATATTTTCCAAATCAAAATGTATTACCCCAACACACTCAGTACACACACAGCATAAAATATTGAATGAACCTAGCCATTTTTTTCTTTAGTAGAAGCGCTGACTTGATAACAGTTCTCCATTTTCAATGCAATAAGTATGTATGTATGTATATTCGTCAAAAATTAATAAATTATACTAAAACAAACAAGGAGTAATCGTCTTTTATTAAAGAAAACGTTAAAGGCCGTAATAAATTAGAGACTGACAATAGAGCCGATACTGTTTTGGCGGGTCTATGACTGCCCATGGGTCTAAAGTAGAGTACACTCTCAAAAATTTGCCTGTAAATACTGCGGTGTCGGGTTTGACCGGCCATATTTTTTAAACATGTTCTTATTAAGATGAAAAATGGCTAAAAAAAATTACTAAACTCATTTTTTAATGTCCAAATAAGGTGAAAAATTGCTAAATCTAGCCACTAAATGGCTAAATCGGCAACACTGGATATTTAAAACATTTACCAGTATTTTTTTATTTACTAGGAGCTATTAAGAACAAATTGATTTACATTTTTTGATATACAAACATACATATGTATTGAAATGTTAAATACAACATCTAATAGATTTTAGTATAAATAAATATATGTATGTGAAGGTCACATATTGATTACATACAAATTTCGTATACTTATTGTACACTTACCTTTGGTTTTGCATTAGAATTTATTCTTTCGACTGAATGGGTAAACATGTGTTGATCCAAGTCAATTTGACGATAAAATTCCTTAGTACAAATAAAACAGGAAACCATCTGACCCAAATGTAAACGACGATGTATATTAAGGCTGCCTTTATGGTAAAATGCTTTCTCACAAAACTCACACTTATGGGGCTTTTCTCGATTTTTTGAGTGTGTCTCCATATGATACTTAAGTATTTTTTTGTTGTAAACCGTAAGGCCGCATACATTGCAAGTCTCATTACGCTCTCGATTTTCATTATGTGTTTTTTCGTGCCGTATTGTCGTATATTTACTAGGAAAAACTTTAGCTGAAACAAACATAATTATAAAATCATATAAAGAAATTTAGGAAAGTAAAATGACTTTTAATATAAAAAAAGGTTTCTCCAAAGTATGAACTAAAATCGAGCTAAAATTAAGAATATCAGCTCGGTTTAACGCCAAATTGATATTTATATCAAATTATAGTTCCTTTAATAAAAGTTATATGAATATAATTTAAATGATTTTGTTATATGAATATATTTACTTAAGAGGATGTCAATATAAAGATACAAAATTTGTTGAGGGAGGCGGGGCTTCTATTTGGAGTCCTTAGTTAACATAGCGTTTACATTTGACAGTACTGGCAAGACAGTAAAAAAATACATATTAGTTTCCAAATACACTACTAACTGTCTTCGTGACGTATGCGTCCAGACAGTAGTTAAGACAGTTCACTTTTAAAAATATGTTAAACATGAATGTTGCAGTGCATGTCCAGCGAAACGTGTTTTATATGAACGAAACAAACTTAAAAACAGCTTAAAATGACTATATTGTGTTAACAAACATAACACTTAACTAAAATATAAGTAATCAAAGCAAAATATTTTAAATTTTTTTTACATTTTGATGTTTTTCCCTTTTGCTAACAAAACTTCAGATTACTGTTAGCAAATGTCGAATCCCTGTCCAATTTTACTGTCTGCAAAATTTGCTAGACAGTAGCCAAGTCAGTTGGAAAAGTGTGCATGTATTAGTGAAAAAGTTTGCATGTATTGCTACTGTCTTGCCAGTACTGGCAAATGTAACCGCCATGTAAAAACCGTTCCGCCTGTCCGATGCCTGACAATTAGAGTTTTTTTTTTCCCGGAGTTTTTCGATTCCCGGGAAAACGGGAAAATTTTTTAAATTTCCCGGGATCCAGGGATACCGCTCCATATAAATAATACAAAGTAAATTTGGTTTAAATTAATGAAAAAAACTTTTTTTTTAAAAAAGCGTAAGGGAATTTGTTTACAAAGTAAGTAAAAGAAATGCCTAAGTACTCCCAAAAATTAATTAAAGGTTGAAAGGGGAACTTGAATTATTATTACCTACATACATGTTTCCGAAACTTTTCGTTTACTTTTTTACCGAGATTGCAAATGTTTAAAGTTGTTGAATATTTTTAATTCGCAATCCGAAGTAATTTTATAAGCAACGTCTATATCAGCCAAATGTATGACAAGGTTGATGCAAAAAATAGCATCAAACGGACTTCTTTTTACGAGATCCACCTGTAATCTTTAGGACAATGTGTTTTTAAAATTGTATGTTGTAGTATCTTACACGAGTTTCCATAGTTTATTTTATTTCTGTTTCCCAGCACTTCCCAGTATTATAAGCCGTCACAAAATGAAACAAATTTATGTTTATCACCTTATGAACATATCGTCATATCTCAAAATTTTTTTTTAATTTTAAGTTAATTAAGCAAAGTGTTCTTTCTACTTTCTCGTAACAAAACATCGGTTTTTATGTCAAACTGAACCGAAGTTATAGCAAAATATATGTATGTATCTTTAAATCGGTACATTTTAACTTAAATCGCATTTTGCCATTTTGTAGATATGACTTTGCTGCAATAAAGGAGCGATATTTTTGGATATCTCCTATTTTTAAGACTTGGCCATGGACAGTTAAAATTTACTGCCTGCATCTTATTTTGAATTTATGTTCTTTATTAACTCTTCACTTCACTAAATTTATTAATTATCAACTGTTGCACGGCACATTCTGCTTTTGGTAGATTTATTGCGTCAGAAGACATTGATTTACGAACGTACTCACTTCTTGTTATTGATCTAATCGACAACCCATCAACAGATGCTAATTTTTAGAGAATATAAAGCTAAATTTCAAAGCATAAATAGCTTTTTTCTGAAACTATGAGGAACTTTTATTACCCGGGATCCCGCAATAAAAATCCCGGGAAAACGGGAAAGAAAATAATTGAAATTCCCGGGAATTCCCGGGACGGGAAATCTCGGGAAAAACCCCTACTGACAATACATAAATACTTTACTTTATTAATCAGTTCCCATATTACAAAAATTAATCAATTTTTGTTATAATAAATTTGCCAATTTTGCCCACAACAATATTACGTATTTATTTTTTAAAATGTTTTGTTAAAATTTTCATCCAAAACTAAATAAAATTATCATAAACGTTATTTATTACAAATTATGAAGACGAAGCTTTAAAAAATATTAATTTTTAATTAAAATGCTTTAAAAAAAACTAAAATCCAAAGAAGTTCACAAGTAACCAATTGATTAAGCGATTTGACAAACTCAAAGCTAATTTTTAAATTTATTATTTTTATATTCAACATTTTTTATTATTCGAATTTATTCTATGAGCTAAATTTCAGTTATGTATTTTATAAAGCTTTTTTGTAATAGTCCTTTTCCTTCAATTTTTCAGAAACGACTTTATACACTACCAGACTATTACATTGTCGTCGTTTCTGAAAAATTGAAGGAAAAGGACTATTACAAAAAAGCTTTATAAAATACATAACTGAAATTTAGCTCATAGAATAAATTCGAATAATAAAAAATGTTGAATATAATATAAAGTAACCTTCGGAAGGAAATAATTCCCAGTTTCTATTTATTATTTTTATATAAAATTGTAGAAAAACTTATTAAATTTAAATTGTGCATCAATTAATTTTCCCCTTAATGTGCAGTTTGAATGAAAAAGACTTAATCATTTCGAATTTATAGCTTTTTCGTTTGCCTAAGCACCTGTTTGTATATAGAGAAATCTCTATATACAAAATTTCATCTAATTTTTAAGGCAGGGTGAAATTTTTAACTTGAATTCGAGTTATTCTTAATGAGTTCTAAAATTGTTATAGGTTATTATAACAATTATATTTATAACAATAATAATTACCTATAGCAATTATATATATATATACCGTTAACTTTAATTTGAACTTACAACAAATAGAACAACACATTGGTCCATCATTTTTTAATTTTCTATTGACATTCAGTTGAGACGTTTCTTCCATAATTTCTATTTTTAGATCATTTGCTATTATGTCTTGACTAGTACATTCATCCTCTAAATTATTTAGCTCCTCTATTTTATTTGCCGTTCTTTTAGATTTGACCGACTCCTTTTCTTGTTTTTGCATTCCTTCTATAAAAATGTTCGATCTTTTACTAGTCTTCGTTTTATGGATTATTGTGGGTAACTCTGTATTGGAGTTTTCATTGATAAAGAGACTTTCTATTTTGGGTTCTGATTCTTCTATAAACATCTCCTCAAACTCAGTAGTTCCATCGTCTATGACATTGCTACTATCTTTAACTTCCATACTTAAGCGATAGTTATCCAATACCAAGTGGGTGTCTAATGCTTTCGAAATAAAAGTATCAACATATTCCAAACCATCCGAACAATTATGGCATAGCAAATACGAAAAATTATCATCATCTATAAGGTAAGTAACAAAGTATGTAATTAAAATATCTAGTACAAAATTTCAAACTTCTCAGACATGTTATCCTTCGTCGTATTTACAAACCGAAACATTCCAATTGTGTATATTTGTAATAACAATCTTTGTAGGTCTGATTGCTATAGTCATATAGAACATTTTCCCAGTTAATATCTGCATCATCTCTTAAGCAAATCCGACATTTATTTTTAAATTCCAGACAATTCATTTTTATTTTCTGTATTTGACATTTGTTTTATAAAAATAAAAAAAATAAACAAAACATTCATAGAGAATTGATACCCTATTGAGCCAAAATATGATCTTCTGAATAGTTGTACAAAATAGTTACAAGACAAAAAGTATTAAAGTACGAGTTTTTGAAACAAATTGGAACAGTATGAATCCAAGCGACAAAAATAGAACAATGCAAATGGGTACCAAAATGTATTAACAAAGTGACCTCAGTACCATAAAGCATACAGAGATGAAAAAAGTGACGTGTGAAAAATGCCCAAATCATTTGCGAGAACAGAAACAACATAGGGGATTTTTCATTGCATTGTTAGTGTTTACGGCTCGAAATGTCAACCATTCTTAGCAAAACACTAAAAAATCAAAACAAATAGGCTCGAACTGTCAAAATCAGAAGGCGTTTCGACACCACCTGTAGTTAATACGCCTTGGGCGCAATAAAAGGAAAAATGTGTTTTGTGTGCATGTATGTGTTGCAAAATACAAAAAACGTAAACAAAAATGTATAAGGAAAAGTAAACAACTGTTGACATCTTTGAGTAATAAACCAGATTAACATCTGGCTTCTTGCGCAAACCTATTGGATAGACCTTGACTATAGCAATGAAACCAAGGAGAATTTAAAAAGGTAAGTGCAACTCTACAACTACAAAAAACCAAATGTATTTTGTTTTTGCAATATAATTGATAGCTGTCAACATTTTTTTATTGCAAATTCAAATTATCACGTTTTTATAAAAGAAATTATTAAATTCACTTCAATCATTCGCAGTTTTGAAATTTTTTTATTATATAAATAATATTTTTAGCACTTTTCAATCAACTTCTTTTCAAAACAAAATTATATTTTGACCCCTACAAGAAATGCATAACCAAAACAAAAAAAATTACTATTACTATAACACTATATTGGTGAACACTACCGGTCATATAACTAGTAAAATGACCGGTAGTCTTCTTGTAGGGACGTTTCTCAATTTTTTAAATTCCCCGTGGAGACAGCTGATGAACGGCTGACGAGATGAGTTTATCTGTTTGAATGAAACAATAGAAAAAACAACAGGCATTTTGTTGTTTTGTTGTTAGAATTGAGACGGCAAATGTCAAAATACCTTCATAAAAAATGTAAATAAACAAAAAAAAAAAAATGACGCCAAACGTCACACACGAAGAAAATCACTGCAAACAGCTGCGCTTGTGAGATCACTTTATTAGTACCAAGGTATATTTATAGCACGTAGCCGCGAGATTACAACAATTGTACAATAAAACAAACAACAGGGCTTTTTATTGTTGTTATGTGATACGAACTGTCAAAAAGCAAAGGGTCTGATAAGAGACAAAAAAGATAAAGACAAAGAACTTGTTTACTATACAACATTTGAGTTCTTACCGCAAGACAAGCAAATAAAAAATAAACAGCTGGCTTTCCGAGACTACCTACTATAAATATACCTTGATTAGTACATTCTGATGAGTACTAAAAAATTATTTCTTGTAACGTATTTTTTCAGTGCTGCCATAATTGTTTTACGAGAATTATATATTTCATAAAAACTAATTTTTAAAAAATTCTGCTTTTCTAAATGTAAAAATATGCTAAACAAACCTGCTTTTGGCCAAAAAAAATGTAGTTCCCCAACTCAATCTGGCAGAAAGATTGCTTAACTCTGCGATAGGCTTATTTTTATTTCTTACGCAGACGAACCACGATTACATAAGAATAATGATATTAACTTATTTAAATAAACAGTTATTTTTCTTTTTAAATCATCATTACTGTCAGAAAAGTCAATTAGGCGATACATAATATTAAAATGTAAGAAAATGTAACAAAAAAATCGTGTTTACCGTAAACCTAAATACCTAAAATGTAACGGCTGAAAATTTGGCGTAGTTCTCGCGGGAACATTTAAGTTAATTAAACACAGTGTCTTGTAAGCTGTCCTGTATTAAAGTGTATGCACGACAACATGACCGACATTGTCTTGTTAGGTGTCCTCTATAAACTACTAAACACGACAATATGAACGACATTGTCTAGTAAGCTGTCCTTTATCAAAGCTTATCCACGACAACATGACAGACATTGTCTTGTAAGGTATCCTCTATTAACAACTATGCACGACAGTATGAGCGACAATGTCTTGTAAGCTGTCCTGTATTGAAGAGTATGCACGACAACATGAGCGACATTGTCTTGTAAGCTGTCTTCTAAACAAACAAAAATAATTTATTCCCAATAAAAAATAAAAATAACTGTAAAATAACGATACATAATAATAAAAAACAACCAAAGCAAAGCGAAGAGAATCAGTCAGTCAAGTCTGAGAACTCAAAGACTAAGGTATGATTTTTAAAATATGTATGTGCTATTGTATATTTTTATTTATTCCTTTAGGTTTATAGGCGATATTGTTGTGTAAGCTGTTACTCTTGTAACTTCATCGACATTGTCTTATACGCAGTCGTTGACGATAAAGTAGAATCTATTGTCGTCTATATAGTCATCAACGATAATGTGGACGACAATGTCGTGCATGTGGTCATCAACGACAATATGGACGACAATGTCGTGCATGTGGTCATCAACGACAATATGGATGACAATGTCGTGCATGTGGTCATCAACGACAATATGGATGACAATGCCGTGTATGTGGTCACCAACGACAAGCTAGGAGATATTGTCTTGCACACATTCGTGTGTGTACGACAGGCTGAGCGACATTGTCTTTCTTTGTGTCGTGCACGATTTACGCGACACTTGTTCGAAAAAATCGTCGACGATTTGCATTAGTTGTCCCTTACGTGTCGTGCAGGAATTAACATTGTCGTGCAGGAATCATCAATGATTCGTGCACGACATTGCCAACTGGGAAGTTTAATTACTTTTGTTACATATACATACATATGTATGTATGTATCGGAAATATATGTACAATTCTGCCAAGTGGCCGTAAAATCACTATTAAATAATTAACCTGTATGAAACATGTTTTTCTTTAAGTGTTATACGCAGTAAAAATTGGCCACCATCAATAGTGTGTACAACGTGCATTTAACATTTTAATAAGTAGGAAAAACGGAGGTGCCATGCCATTTGATGTTCCAATGATATGAAGAGATCCCATACTCCATATAGAAGGTGAGTGTTTTGCGTGCATAAATGGTACAGCCTGTAAAAATAGAGAAAAAGATGTTCCATATTTTATACTGCAACAACATGTGCTCAGCTTTCGCTGCCACATTCTAATGAAATGACTGTTCCGGATAGACTATTGCCAACAGAAGATGTTTCATCACATTTGTTTAAACCCCTAAAGCGGCTGTATCAATGCATCAACCGTCAAACATGACGGTTCTATGCAATCATAATGAAATAACGCAAAATCGTCACGATATAATGGTACGGCGCTTAAAATGATCGCAAAGACGGAGCATTGTCTTGGCAAGAGATTTAAAATAAGCTTATATTTTGGCACAAGGTGTACAAATAATTAGGGCTATCAATCTCCATCGTCGCTTTACGACTTTTTTAGATCAACAGTCGCATATGTCTGTGAGTGTTAAACGGCAAATAAATATTAATTAAAAATTTTAAGCGTTCTAAAAAATGTGCATACGAGCATATTGGGATAGAATTTCCAAATTTATTGTGTTTACAATTATAAATATGTACTGCAGAAAAAAGAAATACATATATTTCAAAAGCTGGGGTTCTACTCTCTATTGCGATGCGAAAACATTTTCGATGTGAAAGCTAAATGCCAACTTGGTACTCTCTATCACTTTCGCAAAATTTTCTGAAAAAGAAGCTGAATAGTGGCAATAAAAATTAAAGATGGTGCGGATTTACAGTAATGAAATGCCAAAGTGTGTAAAAATATTTGAAATTGGAAAATTTAAATAAAATAAAGTGATGATTTACGAAAAGAAAATAAATTAAAAGATGCGAAAGACATATGCGCGAACGTATAAAGAGTACCAATCGCTAGATTTGCTACAATTTTCTTTCGCATCGCAATAGAGAGTAGACCCCCTGGAGTGGAAAGTCCGAATATACATAATTAAATTGCATTTAGCACTTATAAAATATCCTTCAAAATCATTAAGAGTAAAATAATAATGACGTGACAACCATCTTGTTGACGAATATTTCAAAATATTATGAGTTTTCGCTTTTTTGCTTAAACCAAGAAACATAAACTTTGCATATAAATACATATGTATGTATGTCCAAGAAAGAAATGTTAACGCTAAAGAAGTAGTAGGTTAAATTCTAGTAAATTGATAAAATTAATCATTTTGGGTATTTTTAAAGAACTTACGGCTCAAATTTATTATAATTTTTTTTTAACGAATCGCAAGTGTGGAATATTGTCAAATGGAAATTATTAAAAAAATGTTTCTGAAAAGCTGAAAATTAGAGGTGCAAACATAATAGATTGCTCAATTCAAATAAGTGCAACTAAACTATTTTTCACAGTTGCAAAGATTAAAAAAATAATTGAATAGTCTTTTATAAATATAAAAATTTTACCTATTCCAATTAATGTTGCGAAAAAAACAGTTTTTAAATAAGAAAAACAATATTTTTAATCTTATATTTCTGGTGTTTTAACGATTTTTAATGCAATAGTCAAAAGACGGTCATTTACTTTTTAATTTAACATTGTGACTACAATTTAAATTTTCATTAACAGTATCATAGTAACATTGAAAACAAAATTCAGAGGACCGCCAATTGTCTTTATCGTTTTTGAAATGTGAGTGGATTGTTATTTTGGCAAATAGGATGTACAACAGTGGTGTTAGTTGTACCCCTAAACAATCGTAATAACGTTATGATGAATGACTGTATTTTTCTGCATAGGAATGTTCAGCTAATAAATATATGTAGATAGTATAGTATAATAATGACACTCTCACTCGGCTAACACTTCTAATTCGTGCTGTTGCAAATATAAACTCGGTCTTCGATCCGATTTGTATGCTATAGCACTATAGTGCTATGATGAAATTCGTAATTTCTTCCCTCGTTTTTTGATGAACTTTTTTTAAATGAATAGAGCAGCTAAAAAAAACAAAATTATTAAAAAAAAAAAAATTGATTACCGAGGGCTTTTATTCAAAAACATCTAGGGTTTGCAATTACAAAGCATCATTTGTTGCGGTTTTAGGTGTATTTACTAGGTACTAATATGCTTTCCAAAAAGAATAAAATCAAAAATATTTTCAAATACCAGTTTACATCCATATGTACATGCTGAATTATAATATAGACGATGTAGAATATAAGCCCTCATTGTCTTTTTAATCATACATATTTTTCTTGCATACTTACCTATACCTTCTGAAATATCCTCTTTTACAAATGGAACATTTAAATAAAGGTTCATTCATGTGTACTGCTGTATGCGAATTAAAATTATCAGCACGTATGTTTTTGCCGCAATCCTTACAATGAAAGTAACGATGAATCTAAAACATTTTCAAATTGTTATTTTAAAAATATTAAATCGTCACGTAAAATAAAAAGGTCGTATCAAATACTTCAATACTATTGAAATTACTTGTTTCAACTCTACTTTAAATGTAAATAATACTTTATGAAATTAGTATGAAAAATGTGTCTTATAATTGGATGTATCAGAAGCTAAAAGCCCTAAAGCCCACTTTTCGAAAATTTCTCAATTTTGTTATACAGAAAATTCTTTAGTTGTTTTACAATTGAAATATTCTCCATTGAAAAAATATGAAAAATCGTTATAGTGTTTGAATCTTATTTGATTTTTTTTCAGAAGCTACCAGTCAGATTAAATTTTGAAAATAAATTTTTCAACCCTATAACGTTCAGCAACCGACGAGTTTATATTCCGATAATCCAGAAGCTCTATACCTAACGGAAAGCCAAATGACGATAAAAAGAAGCAAGCACATAAAATGCATTTATTTATTTATTTTATCAAATGTAATATAAAAAGCTACTCTTGGCCAATTAAAATATATATTACAAAGCAGTTTGCCTGAATACAGTTATAAACTAACTAATAACACAAAAATTATTAAAAATATACATAATAAAATAGAAAAAAAAATGATTTTCATTTATTGTTTAAATAATAGTTTTGTAATTACATAATTATTGATAGAAAAATTTACATAAAGACGGAAAGCAGTGACTCAGAATTGTTTTCCCTGGGCCAAAGGTCTGTAACTTTAAAAACGGTAAAGTAATTTTTTACAATACACATATCGTATCGTAGCTCATGATTGGTTTGACCTACCGACCATTTTTAAAAAAGTGGAGTTAGGTACGGGGTATATATATACATATATATTTTGAATATCCCATTTCTGAATCCAAAACCTGTTTAACGAATCTTTTTACCACTGTTTAGCAATTGCTGCAAATCTCATACTTATACAAAATAAATTTTGCTCTTGCTTTGCTTCATTGCCGTAAGAAAAACAAGTAGTTAAAGCGACATCAAAAAAAAATTACAGCAAGAAAATAAATTCTACCCTTGCTTCGCTTCAATGGCGCAAGGAATAAAGTAGTAAAAGCAGAAGCAAAATAAAATATCAACAACCCAATACACAGCAGTAAGTATACGTATGCATCACAAAAGCTACTTTTCAAAAATTAATTAAGAATTAATTCACTTTCAGTAAAAATTTATTGACTTCTTAGTTCGTTCATGAACGTTCACAAAACTTTTAATTATTCTTCAAAACATATGCCGGAAGCAGTGGTAAAAATACAAAAAAAAAAATTCTATCGAGTATATTTGAGAAAACTTCATGTAAACCTTCATTGTCGTTTTTCCCCACTACGATTTATTGGCATATGCGCCAAAAAAGTAATGAGCTGACGATATGTCAAAAGATTTTTGTTGGTACAACAAAGACAAGATTATCACCTTACAAATCAGACTTAAGATCAAATTGAAAAACTTCAACACATAAATCTGCACTCGCAGCCCACTGTGCGAAAACTGGACCTCAACCAGAATTTGACAAGGTGAGAATACTTGTAAGAGATGTTATAAATACACCAAATGTAAACTACAAAACTGATACAGATAATTGCGCTTACATATACATATGTAGTCATACAATAAATAAATACAAGATTATTTTTATTCTATTTAATATAACAACGTATTTTAATTATGGTATAAAAGAATGGTTGGCTCAAACATAAGTATTTAAAAATTTACCAGTTTCTTTTATTCACTAGGAGTTACTAATACCAAATTGATTAAAGGTCCTTGATATGTATATTGAAATGTTAGATACAACCGCTTATAGATTTTATTATAAATATTCATATTTATTACATAAATATTATGTATATTTATTATACACTTACCTTTTGTCTTGCAATAGAAGTAATTTTTTCGCCTGAATGGGTATACATGTGTTCATCCAAGTCAATTTGACGATAAAATTCTTTATTACAAATACTACAGGATACCATCTCATTCAAATGTAAGCGACGGTGTCTATTAAGGCTGCCTTTATGGTAAAAAGTTTTGTCACAATACTCACACTTAAAAAGTTTTTCCCGATTTGTTGAGTGTGTCTCCATATGATATTTAAGGATTTTTTTGTTGTAAACCGCTAGGCCACATATATTGCAAGTCTCATTACGTTCTCGATTTTCAATATGTGTTTCTTCGTGTCGTATTATCGAACTTTTATTAGGAAACACTTTAGCTTTAAACAAACATTATTAATATGGTGAAATTAAGGGAAAGTAAAGTGATTAAAAAAAAAACATCGGACATGTTCTGGAATTCGAATTGAAGTGGAATTGAAATCGAACGAGAATTACTTTCGGTTTTCCTGGCTTTAATAGTTGTTTTTGTAAAAATAATTGGTACTCAAAGTATGATGTATGTAAAAAGCAATATTTTATAAACTTTCTTAACAGGATCGTTTTCAAAATTTGTTCGATTTTAAATCCACTTCATTTTGATTTGTAGAACATGCCCTTATACAAGGCAAATTCATCACAGGTAGCCTCGGTGCTACAACAAGTACAACTCGTACAAAAACCACAAGCAATTTGTTTTTGTAAAACATTGTACCATGTCAAAAACAGAAATTAAAAAAACAGAAACAAAGATAGTAAACAAAATTTTCGCTTGGGAATTTATATTGAAACAACAAAAAGAAGACTCAAATTTGTTTTTGTTTCCAATAATTTGAAAAATAGGCAGTAAGCCTTGATTCAAAATATCAGTTCGGTTTAACGCCAAAATTATGTTTATATCAAATTCTAACAGCGTTTGACTGTAGCCAAGGTTAATAAAACAGTAAAGTACAGCATGTAAGTCTGCCATACCGTATTGTGCCATGAACAGTACACATACTTGAATTCTATACAAAATAAAAAAAAAATTTTGTGTTTGTGAATTCTTACACAAACAAAATACTTACAGAGCTTATTTAAACGTACGTGTAGTGTTTTTACTGTACTTGTACATGAACTTTTAATGTACTTATTTTTTTTAAGGAATGATTTAAAAAAATTAATTCTTTGTTTATATGTATGGGCAGAGTTCGAAAAAAGCAATACACTAACGTATGGTTTTTTTCGTAACACGTACAAACAAAATATGGTACACAAGGGTTGTGAGCTGAAAAAAAAACAATAAGATAACTTACCGATCTTGTTTTAGTGTACGCTTTGTTTTTAAGGGAACTTGATCTGTTTTATGTAAAGAACGCGTAGTGAAATTTAAGCTAAATATCAGAAGCATTCAAAAGTGTACTAATGTTAGTAATAAGAAAAAAATTATTTATTCTAAAATTAAATCTAAATAGGTGTTTATAACAGTTTTTCCAAAATTGTCTAAAGAATAGCAAAAGTGCGTTTGTGTTTTGAGAATTTTTTTTTTTGAACAATCAGAGTATCTATTATATGTAAGTTTAGACATTTTTATGCGTGGGTGTGTAGATCAGTTTCATGACGTACAATTTTGTTTTGATTTTGGTATACATACTAAATATTTGATGCGAGTATATCAGGGGTGTGCTGGAAATCGAAAAAGGAAAACGCAAGAATTTGGAAGTTGTTTTTAATGAACTTTTAATCTAATTTTTATAATTTATAAAAAAAGTTATAAAATTCTGTTTAAAAGAGAAATATTTGTATAATATTTGACATAAAATTCTTTAATTACAGAAATCTTATTAACCCCCTTTCCACATGCAAGTGTAAGTTCGAAAACCTCAACACACTCACACTTTTTCACTAATATTCACACAATTCGTGTACTTTCAGCCAATTGGCTGTTTCCTCGATTTTTTTTTAAAAATACGTATACATATATACTCCACTTGCATGTAGAAACGTAGAGTTAGAAACTATTCTTGCGTTTAACGTTTTCGATTTCCAGCACTTTCCTGTATGTATTCAAAAGAAAAAAACCAATTGCGATATTCTATTAGCAGCTTAGAACATACATACATATGTTTATTTGTTTTGCAAATTAAGGAGTGGTAAATTAAACGTCGGAAATTGTTATTGTACATTGTGTTCTTCAAATTTATTTGATGAAAGAAGAAAAAATAATTTGTAAGACTCCTTCCTCTTTTTTTATAATTTAATTTTTTTGGTTAAAGAATTGTTGTTTTTTTATTCACAAATTCATTTTAGGTAAATCTTTTTAATGCATAATCAGTGAACTGAAAATTCCTTAATGTTCCGCGAATTTTTTGCATTTGCGTTTTTTCATAAATGATATTGCATCTGAAAGAGATGTAATTTAAACTTAGTTTTAGAAAAACTAAATCTAAGATATGGTTATCAATTAATCTATACATATACTATATAAAATAGGATGTGTGTATGTTTAAAATTATCGCCCACTTTTACGCCCACTTTTTTTGATTTACCTAAAATCAGAAAACGGCTCCATCGAGTTGACTAATTTTTCTTTCAAATGTTCGAATTAATCAACTTTAAATTTTAATCGAAAGAAAAATTTACCACGCCTACTTTTACGCCCAGGTTTTAGGTTTTGCGGAAAGAAAATGTTGCCCGCCCACTTTTACGCCCACTTTTTTCGATTTACCTAAAATCAAAAAACTGCTCCATCAATTTGACTAATTTTTCTTTTAACTATTCGTATTAATCCATTTTACGTTTTTATCGAAATAAAAAATTACCACGCCTACTTTTACGCCCACTTTTTCTATTAAGCGCATAAATTGAGAACGGCTTGACCGATTTGGACGATTTTTTCTTTAAAATGATCGCCATGGTCCAACTTAGGTTTTACGGAAAGAAATTTTGCCCCGCCCACTTTTTTCGATTTACCTAAAATCAAAAACTGCTCCATCGATTTGGCTAATTTTTCTTTTAAATGTTCGTATTAATCCATTTTACGTTTAAATCGAAAGAAAAAATTACCACGCCTACTTTTACGCCCACTTTTTCTATTAAGCGCATAATTTGAGAACGGCTTGACCGATTTGGACTATTTTTTCTTTAAAATGATCGCCATGGTCCAACTTATTCTTTTTTGATTGAGCCCATATCTACACCATATGTAAGTTATTTTGTAAAAAAACTTTATGATAGGTATTCCATGGATTTTTATTTTAAATACCGTAAATTTCGTTAAATGCTCAATTTAAATCGTGTGGTAATACAACACTAATGTTTGCTTAGGGCCAGCAACGCGGACCCGGTCAGCTAGGTTATTATATAAATTTTGACACAGGGCTGAGGAGACGGAGTTCAGGGTTTTTTACTGGAGTCGAAGTATCCTCAAAAACTCGCGACTCTAACTCCAAAATTTGTCGGCATAAAATATATGTATTAAAAAAATTTCTAAGATAAAAATTCTTCGAAATTGGCGATGCAATACATATTTATAATATCGATTTGAAATTTTTGCAGAATCATTATCTTGCTATACATATTTAAACATTTAAAATTTACCTAAAATTTGAGAATGTAAAGAACACCAGTTTTTTTAACTGAAAAATATTATAAATTATAAAAAATAAGAGAAGTCATAAAAGTTTTTTTCTTTCTTTCTTAAAATAAACTGGAAGAACGCAAAGCACACTAACAATTTTCGACGCTTAAGCCCCTATTACGGTTCACAACACAACTCAGTTGAGTTGTAATTAAGACAACTGGTTGTGATCAGTTCAAATTTTTGTTATGTTTTTGTCCACCGAAATGTAGCAAAGTTGTAAATAATACTAAAATTAAGAAATTACAACACAACTGTGTTGAGTTGTGAACCGTAATAGGGGCCTTAATTTACCACTTAAAAATGTGCAGGAACAATTTCACATTTATAAATATTTCTTATTTTCTTTTTTTCCAAGTACTTTAAAAGTTCGCTACGCATACACTAGAAAACAGAACAAGAACCCTAACAAACACTACACGTAAGCGAAAACAAAATCGGTAAGTTATCTTAGTGTTTGTTTTCGTCACCTTACAACCGTTGTGTACCTTATTTTGTTTGTGTACAAATTCACAAACACAAAAAGATTTACAGTTTTTTTTAAAAAATACACTATGTTAGTGTAGGTGCATTTTTTTTGAGTTAAAGTAACACAAAACCTATGTTCTTTAATCTACTACATAAAGCGACTAAGTTGTTTACGGCGACAACCGTGGCTGATTCTTACTTAGACCGTTCTAAAAATTGTTGTAACCATAACTATAATTTTAACTTACAACATATGGAGCAACAGACTGGTCCACCATCACCTGATTCTTTGTTGACATCCAGTTGAGAAGCTTCTTCAATGGAAACACCTTCAGGATCATTTTCTTTTATGTCTTGACCAGTAAATTCGTCCACTAAACTATTTAGCTCCTCTATTTTATTTGTGGTTCGCTTAGATTTTACCGATTTCTCTTTTTGTTTGTGCAATCTTTCTATAGACATTTTCGATCTTTTGCTTGTCTTGTTATTTTGGCTTATTGTGGGTAACTCTTTATTGGAGTTAGAGAGGCTTTCTATTTGTTCTGTCTCTTCTATAAATATCACCTCATACGCAGTTGTTCCATGGTCAATGACATCACTATCATTTTTGATTTCCATACTTAAGCGATAGTTATCCAATACAAAGTGAGTTTCTAAGGCATTCGAAATAAAACTATCAATATATTCTAAACCATTCGAACAATTGCGGCATAACAATTCCGAAAAATTATTATCATCTATAAGAAATTATATTGTCAATTAAAATTAACATTTCTAAACTTGGCATGTTATCCTTTGTGGTATTTACAAACCGAAACATTCCAATTGTGTATATTTGTAGTAACAATCTTTGTAGGTCTGATTGCTATAGTCATTTAGAACATTATCCCAGTGAATATCTGCATCATCTTTTAAACAAATACGACATTTATTTTTGTATTCCAGGTAATTCATTTTTATTTGCTGTATTTAAAATCTGTTTAATAAAAGTAATAATAAAAAGAAAATAAACAAAAAATTCATAGAGAATTGATAACATAATTGAGCCATCACACACGAGCACAATTCTCCAATCATGGTAAACTTACTATAATTGTGCTGCAGCAAAATTAAAGTTTTAGCTATTTCACACTATAATATAATAAAGGTTCGGTCAGGTCAGGTTAGAAAGGCTGGTGCGAAGTAAACTTCATACCCTCACTCAGACACCAATATGGCCCATTGTGACGCCATAGATAGTGTAATAATTCTGTTATCAAAGAATAGGAGAAGTAAAGAGAAAAGTACAGGAAAAAAGTGGAAGATAAAAAATCGGACAGCAGCCAGGTCATTCCCATTACGAATTCCGTCAGATTCTCATCACCCAATTCGCATAGGAATCGACTACCTAGCCACTTCAGCCTGCTTTCTGTAGCCTGTTACAGTGGTACAGCCCTCGCCTGGGTAACTATCTTGTCGGGATGCGAGGGCTTAGGTGCACTCTACGGTTCCGATCTCATGGGTTGATGTATGTGATGAATACGTCCTCGCATGAGGTCGAGAACACTGAAGGGGTGTACAACTAAAGGTTACTCATCTTGTCAGGATAATGAGGCGGTAGTGGAATGCACACTTCCGGTCCATTATCAGGACATATAGCACGGCGTGTCAGCCCGCGGGTTCGCCCCTTGCGAGGTGGGGGCTTTACCAGTGGCTGGGGCGCGAAATATGCACTTTTAAGGACAACGTGGTTGGTAGCAGTGCCGAGGTCCTGGGCTCCCCTCAGCGCCAGGGCAAAGCGCTGTTGTATGTTAGTTGCCTAGTCCACGCATGCCGTCACTGCGTGGTACGGTCCGTCTGAACGAGCATACTCGTGGGAACAAAAATGAAACCCTTTTTAAATAAACAAAAAACAACAACAACAAACAAGGACACGACGGACGAGATTGATCAGGGTCAATCGGACGTCACGGTCTGTAAGTCGGAGAGTACCCTCTCTACTGTTCATGAGAGCATAATTGAACAGGAGAGACAGGTACTGACCGACCTATATGTGGACAGTCTTCTGGGACTATCGAGTGACTCCTGTGATGAAACCGGGGCTACTCAGGGGTTGGAGGGGCTGACTCTGCTCTCTGACACGGAGCTCGATATTGACATATCAGCTCACAGTCAGACTACAGAGCCTGCCACTCTCATCTGTGAGGCCAGGGGACAGCAGAGGGGACACTCGGGAGAAGATTGTCCACAACTTGTTCGGCAGGACGCCGTGGAGGATGTGCCTAGCGCCCCTCCACGAGACATTAAGAACTCCAGCCGAACGAAGGAGGAGAAGGCGCAGAACGGTACAAGGAGCTCTCTGGCATATCTGGAAAAGATGTCGAAGAGAGATCCTTCAACGTTCTCCGCGAGGGATAGGCACCTTCTGAGAAGGCACCGTCAGAGCGTCACCAAATTCGAAAGAATTTACGGCCCTGTCAGTACCGTGCTTGGTTGGCCCTATCCCTGGAGAAAGCAGGTGGATGAAGTCGCCGGCCCGGTAAGTACTCAAAAGAGTACAGGGTCGCTGGAGTCGTCAACCTGCCGTGGAGAGAGGAAGAAAGGAGGGGTTGCCCCAATTACCAAAGCGCTCATGTCTTCGGAACGAGCTGCGGAGGATAAGGGGGCGATACCCAAGAAGGTCGGCAAAGTGGCTAAGGCAGTGGACACGGGGAAGAAGGCTGGTAATCCTCCGTCCGATTCCACTAGTGGCTCTCGTAAGGAGGCCATTAGAGGAAAAGGTGCGGGCAGGAACAAGCCTTCCGAACTAGTCGTGCCGAAGTCATCAAGCTCAGTGAAGAGGGCTGGTACATCTCCGGCTGAAGCTCCTAATGGCTCTAATAAGGAGACCATTAAGAGGATCAGATCTGGGGATGATCAGCCTTCTTCATCGAACAAAAGACTGAAGAAGTCGACGAGCCTGGAGAGTCATCTACAAGTGGCTGTCATCGATCGGAATGATCCGGATGGGAGGATCAGTGCCGAGCTATGGCAGCTAGTGGAGGCTAGGCTTATCGACGAGCTGGCAGCATTTAAGGGCAAAGAGGAGGACTGACAATCTTCCTCACCAGCACCCGGACGGACGTAGCCCTAATCCAAGAACCTTGGATTAATAAAAATAAGGTTTGCGGTTTAGGGGTTGCGGGATACACTCTGTTTGTCCCGTCCACGGAGGACAAGGTAAGAACGTGTATATTAGCGAGGAATGAATTGAATTTTCTCATATCTCATTCTTTCAGGTGCGGTGATTTAACCGTAGTAAATGGAGAAGCCAAAGGTAAGCGTACTCTTACACTGGCTTCGGTGTATTTGCCGTACGAGGCGTTGGACCCACCTGGAACGGAGGTGCGGGAACTGACGGCATATGCAAGGAGGAAGGGTGCAATCCTTGTATTGGGCTGCGATGCCAATGCTCATCATAGCCAATGGGGGAGTGCAGACATAAACAAAAGAGGTGAGTTAATGTTTGATTTTATAACTACTAACAATCTTATTATCTGTAATATGGGTAACACGCCGACGTTCAGAAATAAAGATAGGCAGGCAGTGATAGATCTGACATTGGTGAAC
The DNA here is from genome assembly GCA_949318255.1 of Pollenia labialis. Taxonomy (NCBI): domain Eukaryota; kingdom Metazoa; phylum Arthropoda; class Insecta; order Diptera; family Polleniidae; genus Pollenia; species Pollenia labialis. Next base: position 24,551,135 of record OX439139.1, read on the forward strand.
CGTGACGAACAACTTGTTGTTGATTGGAGGGTGGCAACGGACTGTACATTTTCAGACCATAGCCGTATTACCTTCACAGTGAATTTTGACCCACCTGGGGTTGCTCCATTTAGGAACCCTAGGGGGACAAAATGGGACTCCTTTAAGGAAAGAGTCCGTATTGGATTGGCGCAAAGGGCCTTGAGCGACTTGCTGCCGAATGATCTGGAGGGGGTTGTGAACAAGTTCACTTATCTTCTAAGGGTAAGCTATGAGCAGTCCTGCCCGGTTACATTCCCGGGTAGGCGTAAACAGCCCAAATGGTGGACCAGGGAACTTCACGTTCAAAGGTCTACGGTTAGGAGACTGTTTAATAGGGCCAAGCTTACCAGAGCACCAGAGGATTGGAACAATCACAGGGTGCAGTTCAACAAGTATAAGGCGGATCTGAAAAGAGCAAAGCGACTATCATGGAGGCAATTTTGCGCATCCATTGATAATGTCAACGAGTTGTCAAGATTCCGACGGATCTTATCCAAGGACCCTAAAGCCCTTGGTTACATCCAAAGGAATGACGGCTCATGGACTGAGTCAAGCTCTGAGACCCTGACCTTACTTATGGAGACGCACTTTCCCGGGTGCAGGGAAACCGGGTCCGGACGGTATTTTTCCGGCCATGCTCTGCAACATTCCGGACGGTGCATCACTTCTACTGATGGATGTATTCAGAAAGTGCCTCAGTAGGAGGTATCTGCCTAGGGGGTGGAGAGAGGTCAGGGTTATTTTTATACCCAAGGCTGGTAAAGCGGGCCACTCGAAACCGGGGGATTTTAGACCTATTAGTCTGTCTTCATTTTTGTTGAAGACTCTTGAAAGGCTAATAGATTTATATCTCAGGAGCAATATTGAGACCCGCCTTATTAGCAGCGCTCAACATGCTTACCTGAAGGGTAAATCGGTTGAGAGCGCGTTACATGAGGTGGTTGGTTGTATTGAGCACGGTCTGAGGCATAAGGAATATACTCTCGCCGCGTTTCTGGATATAGAAGGAGCCTTTAATAACATTAAGATCGAGGCGATTAGAGATTCGTTGTTAGAGTTGGGAGTGGAGGACTTTCTGGTGGAGTGGATAGTCTGCATGCTTGGCAGTAGGATTATAAACTCGAGCCTGGGGGATCATGTGATAAGGAGGAGGGTTACCAGGGGGACACCACAAGGGGGGGTTCTATCACCTCTACTGTGGTTGCTTGCGGTCAACGGGATTCTTAGGTCATTTGATTCCATGGGCAGGAAAGTTGTTGCCTATGCGGACGACATAGTTCTGCTGGTCAGGGGAAAATTTTTGTCCACGATCGGGGAAATTATGCAGGTGATGCTAGGTGAACTCTCGGCTTGGGCAAAGGATAGGGGACTGGGTGTTAACCCTGTGAAGACTGAGCTGGTGCTATTTACCAGAAGGTATAGGATAGAGGAATTTAGGAGGCCAGTGCTAGATGGCGTCGAGTTACCTCTATCGAACGGAGCAAAGTATTTGGGTAACTTTCTGGACTGCAAACTGTCTTGGAAGAGAAATACTAAGGATGAAAAGGGGACTCAATGCATACTACACATGCAGGAACTCCATTGGTAAGAACTGGGGTCTAAGGCCGGATATGGTAAACTGGATTTACACATCGGTTGTTAGGCCTATACTTACCTATGGATGCACTGTTTGGTGGGGTGCGTTGGGAGTGGATAGCTATAGGAAGATGCTCAGCAAGGTTCAAAGAAGTGCATCTCTTGGCATCACAGGGGCAAGGAGAAGCACTCCGCAGGCAGCGCTGGACATCCTACTATATCTGTCACCTATTGAACAGTACGTAAGGAGTGTGGCCGCTAGGAACTTAATTAGACTTTACGAGTCTTCGTTAGTTAGACCTAGGCGGGATGATCACACGAGAATCTTGTACGAGATGGGTCTGCTTGATCAGGGTATTTCTCTCGGGAGAATTTCGGATCATATGACTATGACCCTGGACTTCGGTGCAACACCACCAGTAGAGTTCCAGGATAGGGAAGTTTGGAGTGGATCCAATGGACTGTTTGAGGGGTGGGCAGTATTTACGGATGGATCCAAGATGGAAACCGGCACTGGTGCCGGTGTATATATAGCGGACACCGAGGTGAAGAGGTCATTCAGACTCCCCGATGAGTGCAGTGTCTTCCAGGCTGAGATCCTAGCGATCTGGAGGGCGACGGAGGTGATACTGGAACACATCGTGGGTGGATCTGAGGTGACAATTTACGTCGATAGTCAGGCGGCGCTTAGGGCATTGACGAATTATACGGTGCGATCGTGCCTGGTCGCTCGGTGTAGGAATGCTCTTGGTGGACTCATGGAGGCATTCAATGTGAGGCTGTGTTGGGTACCTGGACACTGCATGGTTGAGGGAAATGAGGTGGCGGACGAACTCGCGAGAGGGGGTTCGAGTATGGACTTAGTGGTAAGGGACAGGGGGGTAAAGCCTCCCCTATGTTACTACTATGGTGTGATACGGGAGAAATTCCGTGATGACGTTAACCGATCCTGGGGGGACAGAGTGGATTGCAGGGTGTCTAGGGCATTATGGCCCGGATTGGACGCGGGGGCAACCAGGGTTCTATTGGGATTGGATAGGAGTAGCCTTAGAACGCTTATAGGGTTCTTGACGGGTCATTGTCCGGTCAGGGCTTTTGTAGGCAGATGGGACAATGCCATACCGGACTTCTGCAGATTGTGCGAGGATTCGGAGGAGCTGGAGACGATCGAGCATGTACTTTGCCATTGTCCCAGGGTGCAGGGCCTCAGACAGAAGTGGCTAGGAAATAGGTTTCACGACGAACTGGGGTGCATCGCTGGATGTAGTCCAGCTGATCTACTGGGGTTTGTCAGGGAAATAGTGCGGTTGTTTCTGTTGAGGGGACAGTAGAGAGGGAATTTTGTTCTTCACATCACCTACTAACTTTCCTATATTCTATACTCTATCTACCTCATACTTCTTTTCTTAACCTTTCTCTTTTTCTATCTTCTTTATCTATTCTTCATCATGTTGAAGGGATTCACAATGGACCGTACTGGTCTCCGGGTGGAAGTGTGCCCTTGGGCACATAACCCTTCTGAACCTAACCTAACCTACAGTGGTACAGAAAGTACTCAACTGCCTCCAACAGATCCCATTATTCTCGCCATCCTGCATATCATACAGTGGCCCGTGATAATACCTATCATGGTCCTGACGCAGGCACTACTCCTGCCCAGCAGAGAATCCGAATTTGACCGCCAAACCCGATTATTCCCGCTCAGAACTCATTCCCATTCTTCCAAAGTAGAAGCCCATTTTCGAGCCCCGTCTCACCAATTCATCAGCTATCTCGTTGCCGGTGATGTTGCAGTGAGCCGGTACCCAGCACAGCCTCACCAAATATTTCCCTAATATCTCTCCTAGAGCCCTCCTGCAAGCATCCACTAGCCTGGAGTTCACATAATAGCGCCCATCAAGGTCCTACGAGCCGCTTGGCTGTCCCCTATTAACGTTGATCCCCAGAACCTCCGCCTGAAATACACTGCAGTTGAAGACCCCACTTCATCTTCACAATCTGCTCTGACCTGACCAGCTCTCTCCGGACGGCAATATTGACCCTAGTGCCCACATAATTCGTGGAGCCAGGCGAACCCAGGTAATAACCACCATCGCTAATTCCACCCAAGATCCTCGCGTGACCATCCGTATCCTATCCGTATTCCTATCAGTCCTAACTCCCTCAGTCTGGCTGATCCTGGCTGTCATTCCCATAACATACTACTCTATAGGCAGAAGATGCTGAATAACATCCAGGCCCGCCTGAGGCCAACTTCTCAATGGCCCATTTGTGCCGGTCGACTAGCCAGTTTCAATGCTTTCCACCAAACTCAGCATCCATACGTAAGAATGGGTCTAAACCACCGAAGTGTACATCAATCCCACCACTGACGGCCGGAGTCCCCAGCTCCTACCTATCGATGATCTGCAAGCATAGTAGGCATTAAGACCCCTACTTCGTCTCTCCTAAGTATTCCTCTTCTAGGACAGGTTACTGTCCAGCAAAACTCCTAGATACTGAGCAGTATTAGATAGCCGAAGCTCTACTCCCACTGTACCGGCAGCCTAAAATTCTCCACCTTGCACCTTATAGCAAAAAGAACTCTGTCTTCTCCGGATTGACTCCCAGACCCTTATCAGTCGCCCATGCTGCCAGTTCGCACAGCGCCCCTTGCATGACTTCGCTAATTGAGGGCATAAACTTGGCCGTTACCAATATAACTACATCATCCACGTAGGCGACGACCTTCTGATCTTACCTGTCAAAAAGTCATTGACATTGACAGCCAAGAGCCACAATAATGGAGACAGAACTCCCTCCTGTGGGGTCCCCCTAGTCACAATTTTCGATCGTTTCCCCAGTTCCGGTGAATAACTCTGCTGCTAAGCTTCATAGTATATAACCCACTCACAACAGACCTACCCTTAAGATAGGCGTGTTGAGTGCTGATGATGCCGACATCAATTTTCGTCCTTAGATGTACATAGATCAATCCGTCTTTGAAATGTCTTCAAAAGAAAAGATGATAGGGTGAATGGTCTAAAATCCTTGGGTTGAGTGACCGGTTGTACCTGACATGGGTACAAAAATAATCCTGACCTCTCTCCACACTCTAGGAATGTAACCGTTTAGCAAATATACTCTGAATAGTTCAACTAGCAATAGGAGTGATGATCCCTGAAAAGATACCATCTGGTCCTGCCGATTAGTACGACTCAAAAAAATTAACCGCCCATGTAACCTTATCTAATGTGATAATATGCCCCACCGCTTCCTTTACCACAACTCCCGATCCTGACCCATCACTCATCCCGGGAAGTGAGTTTCAATAAGCAAACAGAGTCTCGGAGCTAGATTCCGTCTACCAGTCGTCCGGTCTCTGATTAAAACCTGGGACCACAGGGACCTTGAATAAAATTCTCCTGAACTTGGACATCTCATTTACAGATTCCACTGGCGTTAGAAACTGTACTGATCGATTTGTATGATACGAAGTTGCCTGACAACAACTGCTTTGTCTTGAAGTTTAATTCGTTGACATCCTCATTTTTGGATCTTTCTGCCAGGCACGCATGATTTTTGTATTCTGCTTACAATAGAAATTATGCGGCTAATACGAGTATTTTAGGAATCAACCACTGTGCAGAAGTTAGTGGGCAATTTTATGCATCCAGTATTTCCATAGACAGCAAATTTTTCATCGCCAATTTCAAACAATTGGTGGATTTTTTGATGCAAAATAAAAAATGCGAAAAAAGTTTTTGGCAAAAAAATGGAAAACAATTTTCTGAATAGGAACACCCTATTGACCTAGCAGTATGAAACACATATATGCACTTTATCACCTATTCTCATACTTACTAAATATACATACATACACAATATCATTAAAATCGGTTGATCCGTTTCGGAGGAGTTTAAACACAAACATCCTGACACGAGAAAAATAATATTCAAACTACATACATATATACATACATACGTCGATATATATTTTAATAATTTAAAAATAAAATTTATTACAATTACGTGAAAATATTGATTTTTATATAATAACGACATTCTCACTCAGTAAAAATTTGTAATTCGGCGTTTTGCTGCAAATATAAACGTGATCTTCGATCCGGTTTGTATGATATAATGAAATTGGTAGTTTCTTCACTGGGCTTTTTATGAATTTTTTTTAAATGTCTAGAGCAGCTAATAAAAAGTAACAAAATTATTAAACAAAATTGCTTACTGAGGGCTTTTATTCAAAATCGTCTAGGGTTTGCAACGTTCGAAAACGCGATAAAAGTTTAAACAAAAGATGGACAATCATATTATATGTATTTAAAAGGGGTTTAAATTCAATCTGAGCCGTCAATTTTGCTACCATTAAAATTAGCGTGTACCAGAAAAATATAATTTATCATATTTTTAATTATTGTTTGAAAAAAATAAATTTAATATATCTAACCCTAACACCGATTTCTCAATAACGGTATTGAAAATCCTAAAATCGTCTTAACTTAAAAATGTATAGCCAAGGCGAATTCATCCCAGGTAATCTCGGTACTACAACAAGTAAAACTCGTACAAAAACCACAAGCAATTTGTTATTGTAAAATCATTATACAATGTCAAAAACAGAAATAGGCACAATTATTATCTGCATGTTAAAAGTACCCATGGACAAAGTTTCAATTATTTTGTACGATTTTTTTTAATTTAATTTATTTATTTTTATTTTATTTTTTATAAACGTAGAGAAGAGATGATTTTATTAGCATAAAAATATATATATCGAGCCTTTGGTGCAATACCGTAGTAATTCAAAAAATCGTGAACTGAGAAAAATGCATTTGAAGTTTTCAGCCATATTTTTTATAGCATTTTTGTTTACTAAAGTTATGTTTTTACAAGTTTTTAAATAAAGAGGAATATTTTGTAATTAATAAAAGGTGAACAATTATTAATAATATTAAATATTTTTTTATAATTTCAAAAGTTTTTGTTATTCGTGCTTAATTCCCAGTTTTTATTCTTGATAAAAACACTTCAAATTTTATTGTTGATGGGATAAGCTATTCCAACATGTTCGCTGATATTTTTTTTAAATAAAATCTTTAAAAAAAAAAATAAAAATAAATACGTAATATTGTTGTGGTCGAAATTTGCAATCGTTGCTCCCATTGTGAACAAAGCGTTAAGCTACAATTTCGTTTTTTTCTATTTTAGTTCTTCTCAAATGTATTTAATATATTTTTCCTTTCACTTTTCAAACAAAAATGTAACTAAAATTTTTTTAAAAAAAATTGTGTCTCTTCTACTTTAGCAACAATTTGTATGAAATTAAAAATGACGTTAATAATAATTTTATTTAGTTTTGAATGAAAATTTTAACAAGCTGTTTAAAAAAAAATAATAAATAAGTGATATTATTCCAATCTAATGAATCGGATTGAGCAAATTCTAATTTTTATTGTTATATTAGGTTTTTAATGATTTGTTTTCCTTGGAAAAAAGGGTAAAAAAGAACGGATTCGCTAACCTCATATCTCCTAAACTAAAAGAGATAAAAAATAATACATAATAATAAAATTTGTACTTTTTATGAAGTAAACGGGTAAAACCTGTATTTTGGAATTTTTTGTCACCCAATCCATCTTATTGATAACTTATCTAAAAAATACATAATGTATAAATTTGGTACTTTTTCGAAATTCGAACGTAACTATTTTTGGTATTTTTTTGAGCTCCAACTACAGTATTGATATTTTTGATACTTCAATAGGGGGAAAAAGTTTCAAAATGGGGAAACACGGGAAACTAATTTATTTTTCTTTTAATTTTTCAATCTACATGTGGTCCTTTTTGTATTTTCTGTAATATTTTACATAAAATAATAGGTGCAGGTAACCGAATAAATGAGAACACCTATAAGATGAAAAATTTGAGTACTTTTTTTGTTAAAACCTAGAAAGCTTAGCATTGGCAAATAAATATATCCAATAAATTAAATAAGTTAATATTTTTCAAATATTATAAAGCAAACACAAAAATTGCGAAGGATGTATATATTCACAAATTAAACCTAAATTCCTCAGACATTTTTTCCCTTTTCCTATTTTTCTATTAAAATTTAGTTTTAAAAATGGAAAAATTTCATGGAATTTGTTTAGGTTAGTTATATAATAGTATGCTCCAGAAAATTAATGGCTTACAAGGTTTTTTGCTTTACATATGTACATGCTGAAAATTAATATACATATATTAGATGATGTAGAATATAAGCCCTCGTTATATGTTTAAGCATAAAAAAATTACACGCATACTTACCTATCCCTTCTGAAAAATTCTTTGTTACAAATGGAGCATTGAAATAACGGCTCATTCATGTGTGCTGCTGTATGAGATCTAAAACTCTTGCTGTGTACGCTTTTACCGCAATCCTTACAACGAAAGTAACATTTAGCCTAAAAATATTGTTATTTTAAAAATATTAAAGTGTGAGGTAAAATAAAAAAGGTCGTATCCAATACTTCAATTTTGTTGCGCTTAACCCTAACCCTGTACCTTTGGAAGTTTTTTTTTTTTTTTTTTTTTTTTTTTTTTTTTAATGTTATTTAATTGCAATCTATCAATAATAAGCAAATTTGATGAAACATAAAAATTACAGTTGTAATTGTACTTTAACATTAAGTACAACTATAAAAATAGAAAAAGAATTCTGTGCTTTACAAAATTTCAATAAACAAGTATAAACTAGATAATATGATTATTAATTTTAAATAAATAATTAATGGCAAAATGTTTTAGTACATATATGTACATAAGTGGCAAAGTAAATTAATAATAAAAAAAAAAACAAAAATAAATAAATAAAAGTAAAGTAAAGTAAAAGAAAGAAAAAAAAATAAATAAATTAAACTAATTTCTTTGGAAGTTGAAAAAATATTTTTTGGAAGTTGAACATATATTTTTTGGATTATGTACACATGTACATTCATATATGTATACGAACTTCGTTGGCTATTTTGCGTAAGCAAATACAATATTTCCGTTTTTTTTTTATTATTGGTGCATGGCAAAATATTTCTTGCATCAGTTTTTTTTTATAAAAATTTTTTCTTTATACAGTTTACTTTTTTTTTGATACATATGGAAAAATGCACGGTGCTTTCGAAATACTTTCTTTGAAGCGTTTTTTCTTATGTGAGATGTTCTTATATCCGTAACTACAAAGTTTATAAGTGGCAAATAACAATCAGGGGGGCTACTCTATATTGCGATGCGAAATAAAATGGTAGCAAATCTACCGATTAGTACTCTTTAATGCGTTTGCGCATTTTTCTTTCGCATCTATTAATAACAATTCCTTGTGTTAGTTGAGTAACTACCCTACAAGAAATGAATGAGCGAGTAGTCACATTTTTCATTTTTTTCTATCATTTTCTTAACACCAAAATGAAAATTGTGACTACTCGCTCATTCATTTCTTGAAGGGTAGTAACTGTATAATATCTTACATTTTTTAAATTTTCAAATACGAAATCGTCTACCTTGTAATGTTTGTATTTTAAAACTGTGCTGCAATTTTTTTATACCAGTATTTCAAGAAAAATTTAAGTCACATCATCTTTTTTAAAAACACAAACAACGGTTATTTTGGAATGTCTCGAAAGCTGTTTTACTTTTGCAACTCCGACTTTATTAAGATATCAGATATAAGATATCAGATTAATTTGGTCACGACTTTGTTGAAAATTTGTAATACAGTGTAGCAGACAGTTTAAAAATTTAATAATTTAAATTAAAGGAAGGTAGCGAATCGTACCAAGTTAAGCTAGCATGTATTATATAAAAATCTAAATTGTCTAAATTGTTATTTCGTGATCAAGGTTGGTTTGAATTAATTTATTATAAATTAACAGCGTTTATTTTTAAAGGAAAACTTGTCAAACATGATATATTGAAATGTCCTTGATATAATGAAATGTTAGATACAACCACTTTTAAATTTTTTTATACACTTACCTTTCGTTTTGCATTAGAATTAAGCCTTTCGGCTGAATGGGTATACATGTGTTGATCCAAGTCAATTTGACGGTAAAATTCTTTAGTGCAAATAACACAGGAAACTATGTGACCCAAATGTAAACGCTGGTGTGTAGTAAGGCCGCCTTTATAGTAGAAAGCTTTGTCACAATACTCACACTTATGGGGCTTTTCTCTATTTTTTGAATGTGTCTGCATATGCGATTTTAGAATTGTTTTATTAATAACCTTAAGGCCACATATATCGCATGTATGATTACGTTCTCGATTTTTATTATGTGTTTTTTCGTGTAATATTGTTGAATATTTACTAGGAAATACTTTAGCTTAAAAAAAATTATTATAAATATGATTAAATTTAGGTAAGTAAAGTGACTTTAATTAAAATTGAGCTAAAGTTGAGAATATCAGCTGGTTTAACCTCAAAAAGAAAACAGAAGTTATGAAATATAGTTTAGGAATTCTCTATAAACGATCGAAAATTAATTAAGCGAAACGGAGGTTGCCCATTTGGAGATTTTCCAGCGACATTAAGCGTTTTTTATGTATTAACCCTGAGGAATAATGCGTTTTAGCGGTAAGCGGGAAATCGAGCGATTTTTAAATTTCTCTCAGCGGCTCGTTCCCGCTAAAAAAAACATTTCGAAAATTTTGAATTAACAGTTTTAACTTTTTCTTATTGTTTTTTTGGTTAAATTACTACTTAGCTTAATTGGTTTCGTTTATAAATTGTACATTTCGCTGGCTGAATATTACAAGGTTGTATGTGAATTTTTTTTATATTTAATTTTGAAATAGTAATTTTTCGGAGTTGTATGTGACAATTTATAACTAATTTCGAATTAAGGGTTGGTCTAGGACTACATTGTTTAACTAATATGTAGTAGAATAAAATTATATAACATTTTAAAAAGCTTAAAAAGAAATTAAAGCGGAGAATATGATAATTAATCTATGCAGTCTTTTTTGTTTGTCATCTATTTGTTTGTTAGAAAGGTAACTAGTTTTCTAGAATGAAATTTGACATAAGTTCAAAGTAATGGCCAGCTCACGTGTATAAAAACTTTTTCGATTTAATTTCTCCAGAGAGTGTTAGACTATATTTTCCAAATATCATATATAGTAAAAGTTTATTTCATATAAAAGTATTCTTGATTGCTGTAATGACTTTAAAAAAAGCTACAATCAAATAATGTTCACTAGTAAACCATTAAAAAAGCCAATTGATAAAAATTTTAACGCTAATTTTAGCCCAGTATGTTTGCTCCAAAAAATATCTAAATTTTTTATTTCAAAAGCACTTTAGAGAAAATTTTACGTTAAGTCAGGCCAGATTTAAAATGACAGCAACATTTTCACTTTGTATTTACAAAAAAGCAACAATTTTCAATCAAGAAAACGTTTGCAAATTTTGCCCAGAACACTATTAGTATTTATATTATTTTTCAAAAAATATTGTTAAAATTTTCATTCAAAACTTAATAAAAGTTATTATAAACATCAATTACGATTTCATATAAATTCAAGGTACAAATTGTAGCTGACATTGAAGTAGACTCAAATTTTTTTAAATATTTTAGGAACTTTTTTGTTTAAAATATCGTCGGTCACAGGTTGACAACTCTTAACATGTTTTGTGTACTTTTCAGGAGACAAAAAAAAATTAGTAGAAGATATTTATTGTAAGATAGTGTAAAGAAAGCAAAGGTATTGAACATGCAGAAGGACAAACACAGTATTTTGGCATCAAAAACCCGATTCGATTTTTTTGCGAGTTAAGAGTTGTCAACCTGTGATCGACGATATGAAACAAATGCATATCGCACTGGTTCCTCTAAAGGGCGTTAACTTAAAATTCATAAGTTTTCAGTAAAGACAAAAAACTGCTATCTTTTTATATGTAGTCATATAGTACTACAAAGGAGCATACAATTGTATATTCGGGCAAAATACTTGAGAAACGATCTAAGTCTTTTATATATGACCATTGTACATCGAGTTCTTGCAAAAGTGAACATTGAAAAATTTTGAGTTGACTCTCTTTAGAGGAAGCAGTGCGATATGTATGTATGAAATTGTTGCTATCATTATGAATGAAGTTCCAAAAATTGTTATAACGGAAACCGTAATTTCAACTTACAACATATAGAGCAACACATTGGATGACCCTTTCTTGATTTTTTGTTGGTAATTAGTTGAGACGTTTCTTCCATCATTTCGATTTGGAAATCATTTGCTATTATGTCTTGACCAATACATTCATCATCTAAATTAATTTTATTTTTTTGCATTCTTTCTATACAAATTTTCGATCTTTCACTAGGCTTGGTATTCTGTATTATAATGGGTAACTCTTTATTTGAGTTTTCATCGATAGAGTCGCTTTCTATTTTGGGCTCTGCTTCTTCTATAAACATCTCCTCAAACTCAATTGTTCCATCGTCTATGACATCACTATCGTCTTTAATTGCCATACTCACACGATAGTTATTCAATACCAAGTGGGTGTCTAAGGCTTTCGAAATAAAAGTATCAACATATTCTAAACCATCCGAACAATTATGGCATAACAATTCTGAAAAATGTTCATCATCTAAAAGGAATATAACATACATACATATGTAGGTATTAAACACATTTTCATACTTTTGACGTTTTATCCTTCACGTGGTATATACATATTTACGCACCGAAACATTCCAATTCTGTATATTTGTAGTAACAATCTTTGTAGGTCAGATTGCTATAGTCATTTAGAACATTGTCCCAGTGAATATCTGCATCATCTTTTAAACAAATGCGACATTTATTTTTGAATTCTAGACAATTCATTTGTATTTGCTGTATTTGAAATTTGTTTTATAAAAATAATAAACAAAAAATTCAAATAGAATTGATAGCATTATTGAGCCATCACACACGAGCATAATTGAGCCATGGACCAATTGGTACAAGGCGAATTCAAACAAAATTTGAATTCGCCTTGAATTGGTAGATCTGCGCGCAACTACAAAAATAGAAAAAACAACACGCATTTTGTTTGTGTAAAAAATGGTAGAAATGTCAAAAACAATTGCACGTAAAAAATACAACTCTGAATAAAATCAGCAGGCGTTTCAAGCAGACCTACTAATTGGACCATGAATTGAGCTGGCGTAAAACACAGAGCATACAGCATGGTGAAATAATACATGTGGCAGTACGAAGGCACCAAATGCAACATTACAACAATACTGAAAAATAAGTCTCCGTATGCTTTAAAAATTTTTTAAACTAAAAAAAACGTGGACTTTTTGTAAACATAAACAAAACTTTGACATAAGACTAGACCATGAATCAAAACAACAAGAAAGCACACTCAGCCGTACAAAAAAATTTCTACTGCGCATCTACGTCATCATAGACTAAATATTAGTGTTTGTTGTAAAAAATATAACCCTACGTTTCCACATGCAAGTAAATACTCGCAAGAAGTGTATACGTATTATTAACGAAAAATCGAGGAAACAGCCGATTGGCTGAAAGTACAAAAATTGTGTGAATGGTAGTGAAAAAGTGTGAGTGTATTGAGTTTATTCGAACTTACACTTGCACTTGCATGTGGAAACTGGGGGTAAGACACACACAAATTCACATAATACAAAGCCTATTTTTCCGTCATTCACTAAAATAAAGGACCTGCGCGATGCGCATCGAGAATTAACGTGCAAAAATTTTACTCTTAAAACTACGTAAAAGCACTTTCACGACTAGAAATGCATTGTTCATCTCTTTGCGCTTGTTGAATTTGGTACCGTTAGATCACAGGACGCTAGTGTAGCAACAATAATAAAAAAAAACTACACGTACAATTTACGTGGGTTAGGCGCCTATTACGGTTTACAACTCAACTCAGTTGAGTTGTAATCAAGACAACTGGTTGTGATCAGTTGTAATTTTTGTTATATTTTTGTTTACAGTAATTTAGCAAAGTTGTAAACCATAATACAAAAATTAAGAAATTACAACTCAACCGAGTTAAGTTGGAAGCCGTAATAGGGGCCTTAGCCTTCTAGGGTTAAAGCACAGCTGTGCTACTTTTTTCGCTTCGCCCCAATTTTAAATGTCAAAATGACAATTGTCAGATTGCACAAAGTCTAAGTCAACGTATAAGCACAGAATATACAGAACTGACACGAGACGGAAGATTTTGCCTTTTTTTTTGTCTCTTTCTAAGAAAGCTGCCCTTTTGCATTTCTCTTTGCTTCATATTTCTGGCGCAAACAATGAACACAAAACAAAATCGAACAACGATTTTTCATTGTTTTCTGATATTTGTCAAGGTAAGCACAATTTTTTCATATTTTAAAAGAATTTTTTATTCTGTGGTATAAGTCCGAGTTTAGACGAGCGAACATTTGGAAGGAAAACATCCCGGTAGTGTTGACCAATATAGTGTTATAGTAATAGTAATTTTGTTTGTTTTGGTTATGCATTTCTTGTAGGGATCTGGAATTCTCTTTTGTTTTTTCATTCTCGGTCACACAGACGAACATGTTTCCGGAAACACTATGTTTATGTTGTTGTTTTTTTCTCAAAAAGCAAAATAAATGTAAACAAAGAAAATGAGAACAAAGCGTGTCGCCGAGTACCGAATAGAGGTCTGCTTTGAATAACTAACTCAGCGATGCCAACTTAGTGCTTTTGGCACTATTTATGGTGCTTTTTGATGACTTAAAACGCCAAAATTTTATCTGTAGTGCCAAACCTAGAAAAAGCACTAACTTGGTGCTTTTTCAATTTTTCGTTAGTGCATTTAGTGCTTTTTTAATTTTAATTTTTTTTCTACCGTTTTTTAAAAATACGATTATAGGAATAGATTAAGATGAGCTTTGCTATTTGGATTACAATTTTGAGAAAGCCTGTAAAGATTTTAAGATTTCAAATGATACAAAAAGAGATAAAGAAAAGTGGCATTCGTTTTGCCAAAAACTTTATTTACGATGTTAGAGCTAGGCTTCCTAGCAATTCGGAAATTTTACAAAAGGTTTCACTTTTTAGCGATGGCAACATATTTAGTAATCGTAATAACAACGATGTATTTGTTGGCGATAAACATTTTTTTAAAGATGTAGACACTGTGTCAAAAATAGAAAATGACTTGGTAAATATTAGGAATTGTGAATGGTTAAATAAACAACGATTTTGAGTCATGTAGAAAAGTTAAAAAACATGCAGTTGGAAACCATACAAAAGAACGCAAAGACTTTAAAAACATATAAAAAGTTGAAACTTAGTATAACCAAAGTGTTAAATAAATTAAAAAAAGTTGACAGAAAAAGCTTTTATAACAAGCGTTATGTAACCCGCCATTTTTCATGAGTTTTAGTTTTCAAACGCACAACACTCGTCACCAAATAACCGCGTGTTGTGCACTTCTGCCTCTAGTCCTACTGCAAAAAGGTTTGACTAAGTATCAGAATGCAAACATACATGATTTTCTATATAACACCTTATGTGTGTTTTTTATTTTGAAGCGTACATAGGTTAAAATAATTGGATAATATCATACGCCAATTCTTTTATTAAACTTTGCACGATTTTAATTCAGATTTATTTAAACGATATAAATATAAAGTCATTGGTCGGTCATTGCAAATTTTCGGTAATTGCAACAGGCAAGATATTTATCGAGTTACAAAAATCGAGCTCGCACTGTATTACTTTAAAACGATCTTATGGCCAATTCAAACATAGCTGATGGATCATCATGATTTGGATGATATTATTTTTATTGAAGATAATAATAATACAAATTAAAATGTTTTAATACAAATGTAAATATATGTATTTATTATTTAATCTTAAAAAATAGTCCCCATAAACGCCATCGCCTTTTTTTTAAATTTTGAAGGTATATAATATTCGTCATAGCCGAAAGCAACTTGTTTTGTGTTTAATTAAATTGAAAAAATGGCTAAGTGCTTTTTTACGCTTTTTTTGCTCGAAATAGTGCTTTTTAGTGCTTTTTTAAAATTTTAAAGTGCTTTTTGCTCTCAAAAAGTTGGCATCACTGAACTAACTCACTTGTTTGCCTCTACCCAAAGTGCACAACATTTATTCAATTATAAAACATTTAAAAAGATAAGAAGAGAGTAAACCATATACAAAAATAAGAATGAATGAATTGAATAAAAAACTTGTCTACTGTAAATGAATATGAGAGGCATTCATAAATAAGAAAACATTGGAATGACCCGTTAGAGAGCCAGTTTACAAAAAAAATTCAAATAATTTTTGTATTATTGAATGTGAATACATTTATTTGAATACCTTGCCATAATATGTGTGTAAGCTTGTGGCTTCTTTTACTTATAAAAGTTAAGCTTACACATACATACATAATGTGTAGGTACACATATTTCACATTCAAATTATATTTGAATAATTTACTCATTTGACTTGAGTTGACTGAATTGAATAAGTTTTTATTGTTTTGTGTCTAGTTATTTTTTCATTTGTTTCGTTATCGTTGGGTGATCGACACATTGTAATTAAAAAACAAATGAGTGCGTTGAAATTGCTTTTTATTTATTCTTGCAGACCTCTAGTACCGAACACAAAAACCATTCTCCCTTCCCCAACCGTAATTTGCTTCCAAACAAAATGTTTCCCTGTCTAAATGGGCACTAACGCCATCTATCGGATTTTGGCTGAGAACTTTCTATTTTTTCATTTGAAAAGCCATTAATGAATAAAATCACACAAAATTTCATACAAAAACTCGTTTTTTTCTTTTTCCAATTTTCCGACTTTTTCGAAGGGATTTCCCAAAATTTTCTCCCGTAAAAACCTTCACGAAAACACGAAATATATACATACATACATACATACTGGATTTTGCCACACCCCTCCGCCTGCTGACCGAAAATCAAAAATCAGACTTCACAGTGTCTGAAGATTCCCTGAAAATTTCATCAAAATCGGCCCAGCCGTTTTGGAGCCCATACCTTACATACATACACACATCCCGTTTTATATAAATAAATAGATTGAAAATTACGTCTATAATTTTATTTATTTTTGAATAAAAATGTTAACAAAATGTTTTAAAAAATAAAAATAAATGCATACAATTTTTTTCACAAACACACACATTTTACATAAAGAACCCATTTGCAAATTTTGCCCACAACAATATTACTTATTAATTATTATTTTTTAAAACGTTTTATTATAATTTTCGTTCAAAACCAAGGCGAATTCATTACATGTGGTCTTAAAAGCCATGCTGATGCCTTTTTTTTTTTAGCTGTATCATTGTTGGATGTCATAACTTTGTTTCTTATCTTTTCTGTTTTGACATTGTACAATGATTTTACGCAAACAAATTGTTTTTGGTTTTGTACGAGTTGTACCGGTTCAATATTGAGATTACCTGTAATGAATTCGCCTTGTTCAAAACTAAATAAAATAATTATAAACGTAATTTTCAATTTAATACAAATTGTTGCTGAAGTAGAAGTAGACTCAACTTTTATAAAAAACTTTATTTACATTGAAAGAGACATGTATGAATTACGCTGGGAAGAAATAAGATAGAAGAAAAAACCAAATTGTTTCTCCCATTGTGTACAAAGCTTCCCTCAACAATAAATTTCAGTGTAGTTATCGAAAATAAAAATTGAGAACTTAGCACGTTATAGAGAAATTTTATTAATAAAGCTTAAAACTGTTAATTTACTGTTTCATTTAACTATTTTAATTATTTAAGAATAACATTTAATACAAATAGGTGAAAATATTAATTTTAATATTATAACGACTTTTTCACTCAGTAAAAACTTGTAATTCGGCATTTTGCTGCAAATATAAATGTGATAGTCGATTGTGTATGTATGCTATAATTAAATTATTGACTTCTTCCTTCGGTTTTTTATGAATTTGTTTTAAATGTCTAGAGCAGCTAAAAAAAATAGAAACATTATTAAACAAAAAAATTGGCTTACCGAGGGCTGTTATTCTTAATCATCTAGGGTTTGCAATACTGAAATCGAGAATGCGGAAAATATTGAAGTTCGATCATATGAAACCGAAAGAGATGAAGAGGTAAAACGTAAAACACGTTATTTATGTTTTATTGGGATAATATCGGTATCGTAGAAAGGCTTATCAAAAATTTTAGAAGATGACCAATATATCCACAAAAAATTAACTCTTTGTGAAGCATTTTACGTTTTATTTTATACATTTTCATGCAGATTGCCATTTGTATATATCGAGCCCTAACCGCGAAAATAGTGTAAGCGCCAAAAATCAAATTTTACTGGAGAGAGCTTTTTTATTTTATTTCATATAAATTTTGTATGAAATTTGTCGCTTTCATTAAAATTGTTTTTGCTATAAAATCGTAACGGTACCTTATGTGACCATGACATTTTAGGAGATGATGCAAGTGTTGCCAATAAAGTAATTTATTAAAAAAAACAAAAACTGAAATTTATGTCGCTTACACTATTTTCGCGGATAGGGCTCGATATGTGAATATTAAAATAGCTAGTGTCGCATAAGATCATAATGGTTTAAATATAGAAAAATCCATTTATAGACCCATTTGTGCCAAGTTATTTTGAGATTTTGATTCCGTGTGGTAGATACGCCTCGTCGACCAGCCTTTGAGCCTTGAAGTGTGTTAAACCAAATATATTTATGATTTGATTATGAGTAGGATTATAAGCTCGAACCTGGGCGATAATGTGATAAGGAGGAAGTTTACCAGAAGAACACCACAAGGGGGGTGGGTTCTATCGCCCCTACTGTTGTTGCTTGCGGTCAACGGGATTGTCAGGTCATTTGATTCCATGGGCAGGAAAGTTGTTGCCTATGCGAACGACATAGTTTTGCTGGTAAGGGGAACATTTCTGTCCACGATCGGGAACATTATGCAGGTGATGCTGGGTGAACTCTCGGCATGGGCAAATGATAGGGGCTGTGTGTTAACCCTGAGAAGACTGAGCTGGTGCTATTTTCCAGAAGGTACAGGATAGAGGGATTTAGGGGGCCAGATAGGGTCGAGTTACCTCTATCGGACGGTGCAAAGTATCCGGGTAACTTTCTGGAAAGCAAACTGTCTTGGAAGAGAAATACTCAGGAGAGGATGAGAAGGGGACCTAATGCCTACTACACATGCGGAAACTCCATCGGTAAGAACTGGGGTCTGAGGCCGGATATGGTAAACTGGATTTATACATCGGTGGTTAGGCCTATTCTTACCTATGGATGCACTGTTTGGTGAGGAGCGTTGAGAGCTGATAGTTATAGGAAGATGTTCAGCATGGTTCAAAGGAGTGCAACTCTTGGCATCACAGGCGTAAGGAGAAGCACGTCACAGGCAGCGCTGGACATCCTACTATATCTGTCCCCTACTGAGCATTATGTGAGGAGTGTGGCTGCTAGGAACTTACTTACATAGACTTTACGAGTCTTCCTTGGTTAGACCTAAGCCTGATGATCACACGAGAATTTTGTACAAGGTGGGTCTGCTTGAACGGGGTATTATTCTAGAGGGAATTTCGGATCATAGGACTATGATCCTGGACTTCGGTGTTAGACCACCAGTGGAGTTCCCGGATAGGGATATATGGCGTGGATCCAATAGACTCTTTGAGGGGTTGGAAATATTTACGGAGGGATCCCAGATGAAAACCGGCACTGGTGCCGGTGTATATATCGCGGACACCGAAGTGAAAAGGTCATTCAGACTCCCTGATGAGTACAGTGTATTCCAGGCTGATATCCTAGCGATCTGGAGGGCGATCACATTGTGTGTGGATCTGTGGTGACAATTTACGTCGATAGTCAGGCGGTGCTTAGGGAATTGACAATTTATACGGTGTAATCATGCCTGGTCGCTCGGTGTAGGAATGCTCTTACGGAACTCGTGAAGGCATTCAACGTAAGGCTGTGTTGGATACCTGTACACTGCATGGTTGATGGAAATGAGGTGGCGGACGAACTCCCGAGAGGGAGTTCGAATCTGGACTTAGTGGTAAGGGCAGGGGGTAAAGCCTCCCTGTGTTACTACTATGGGGTGATACGTGAGGAGGTTACCCGATCCTGGGGAACAAACGGATTGCAGGGTTTCTGCTGGGATTGGACAGAAGTGGTCTTAGAACACTTAAAGGGTTCTTGAAGGGACATTTTCCTGTTAGGGCTATTACGGGCAAATGGGACAATACCATACCGGACTTCTGCAGATTATGCGATAATTCTGAGGAGCTGGAGACGATCGACTCGACGAACTGGGGTGCATCGCTGGATGTAATCCGGCTGTCAGGGAAATAGTGCGGTTGTTTCTATTGAGGGAATGTAGACAGGGCAATGGTTCTATGGAGTACCTATGTACTTACTTTCTAACTTTCTTAATTCTAACCACCTTACACTTCTTTTCTTTACTTCTCTCTTTCTATTTTCATTGAAGGGATTCACAACGGACCGCATTGGTCTCCGAGTGGAAGTGTGGCTTTGGGCATATAACCCTTCTTAACCTAAACTAACCTACATAAATATGTATGTTCTTATAATTTAAAATGCTAGAAAATAAATATGTTAAATTTAATAAGTTTGGGTTTTAATGGATTCATTTTTGTTACATGTAATTAAAAATTTGTTCTTTATTTAGCTGTTAATGGGTTAAGGGAATGGACAATCAATATTACTATTAAAAATGGAAAGGCCCACTACTCGAAAAATATTGGTTTCCGTCAAAATTTCGAACTCACAGCAAAAAGTTTTCTTAGTGGTAAAATGTTAAAGTCAATATCTTGAACTTGGGTAAACTGGGTTTAAGCCCAAAAACATTTTCAAATGCAAGTTTATTTGCTGAGACATGGTAAAAGACGATATAGAACATATGTAAACCCTCGTAGTGTTTTTAAGCATTAATATATAACTTTTTGTACTTACCTATTCCTTCTGAAAAATTCTTTATTACAAATGGAACATTTAAATAAAGGCTCATTCATGTGTGCTGCTGTATGAGACCTAAAACTTTTGATATGTACGCTTTTACCGCAATCCTTACAACGAAAGTAACGTTTAGTCTAAGGAAATTGTTATTTTAAAATTATTATTTTGTGACGTTATATATAAAAGGTCGTATCAAATACTTCAATATTTTTTCGGTTAACTCTATAGTGTGCCTTTGCTTTTTCGGAGTTTGTCATAAATTTTCAATCCTTAATAACACTGTACAACATTTTTGAAGTTATCGAGTGCAAAATATTTCTCGTGTGGAATTGTTTCGAAGTACTTATCAAAACTATTCAAACCCTATTTGGGGTTTGCTAGTTTATCTGCCGTTCTGATTTAATGGTCACATGCATATTTTGGCTAAAACTTGATTGTTCCGAAAAACATGATATTTTTACGTCTATATCTCGGAAACCAATTGAAATTTCGTTTCCTTTACGAAAAAACTAAATCGAATGCCTCAAAATTGCTAAAATATCAAATAATTTAAAATTTTTTATATATTTTTCAAAACTTTTGGCGCATTTTACATCGAAAATGTCTATCTTCGATAGGTGAAATTATACAGGTGATGTTGGGCGAACTCTCAGCAAGGGCAAAACATAGGGGCTTGGTGTAAACTCTGCGAAGACTGAACTTGTGCTTTTACCAGAAGGTAAATGATATAGGGTTTAAAGAATCCAGTGTTAGATGGCGTCGAGTTAGCTCTATCTAACGGTGCTAAGCATTTGGGTAACTTCCTTGACTGTTAACTGTCTTGGAAGAGGAATTCTCAGGAGGATGAAAAGGGAACTCAATGCCTACTACACATGCAGAAACTCCATCGGTAAGAATTGGGGACTACGACCGGATATGGTAAACTGGATTTATACATCGGTGGTTAGGCCTATTCTTACCTATGGGTGCACTGTATGGTGGGATGCGTTTGGGGTGAATAGCTATAGGAAGATGTTCAATTAGGATCAAAGGAGTGCATCTCTTGGCATCACAGGTGCAAGGAGAAGCACGCCACAGGCTACGTTTGATATCCTACTATATTTAACCCCGATTGAACAGTATGTGAAGAGTGTGGCTGCTTAAAACTTTTTTAGACTCTACAAGTCTTTGTTTGTTATACCTAGGCGGGATGATCACGCAAGAATCTTGTACGAAGTGGGTCTGATTGATCAGGGTAGTATTCTCGAGGGAATTAGATCATTGGAATATGACCTTCGACTTCGGGATAACACCACCAGTGGAGTTCCCGAATAGGGAAGTTGGGAGAGGATTTAATGGGCTGTTCGAAGGGTGGGCAGTATTTACGGACGGGTCCAAGATGGATGCTGGCACTGGTGCCGGTGTTTACATTGCTGACACTGACATGGAAAGATCATTCACACTCCCGGATGAGTGCAGTGTCTTCCAGGTTGAGATCCTAGCGATTTGGAGGGCGACAGAGGTGATACTGGGTCACATCGTCGTGGGATCTGTGGTGACAATTTACGTCGATAGTCAGGCTGCGCTCAGGGCATTGACAAATTATACGGTTCGATTGTGCCTGGACGCACGGTGTAGGAATGGTCTGAGGGCTCATGGACGAATTCACAATGAGGCTGTGTTGGGTAACCGCAAGGTGTATGGTAATGGGGTGGCGGACGATCTCGCGACAGAGGGTTTGAATTTTGACTTAGAGGTAAACGGGGGGTAAAACCCTACTTATGTCACAAATATGAGTTAATGCGGAAAAGATTCTGCGATACCGGTAAGCGGTCCTGGAGGGATAGATCGGATTGCAGGATGTCTTGGGCATCATGTCTCAGATTGTAATGACTGGGGCTTTGGCAGAGAAAGTAAAACACCGTCTCCTCCTCAGTCATTGTAATCAAGACATATCGTCCTATAATGAGTCCCAATCACCAAGTGACCTGTAATAACCGATATCACTGTCCTCATCTTGTCCATACCGAGACCAAGTAGCACGCGCTTTCTCGCTGCGTCATAGCCAGGCCAGAGAGTCCTGGCCATTTAGCAGGTATGCTTCTCCTGCCATCTTCCCTGAGCCCTTCTGTACGACTCTCGTCCCAATCTTACAGAAAACTGTTTCCGTACACAAATTTTATTGAAGTGAGAGAGCTTTTAAGATAAAAATATTTTTCTTCTTCTTGCACGAAGTAGCCCGTACTTTTACTTTGGGCTGATTGGAAAAACTGTTAAACAATCAGCTGTGTCAGAAAATATACAATAAAAAACTACAAACAAGTATTACCAAAGAATTAAAATAAACAAATATGTATTAACAAAATAAACAATAGAAAACGTTAAAAAGTGTAAGTACATGCTTGAATTTTATGGCATTTTCTTTTTTAAAAAAAAGTGTACCATAAGTGTTACATGGGATCTGGCAGCATTTTTAAATGTTAACCTTGGGCCTGATTCTGGCAGTCGTGATCGAGTACTTTCTCGATTCGAAAGCAATTAAATATCTAATTAATTCAGTCAATACTGAAAGAATTGGAATTATTTTTTCAGTGTTATAAAGCGTTAATTTGAGTTTCACCATACTGAAAAAATAATTTCGATTTGTTCAGTATCGACTGAAATAAAATTGCTTTCGAATCGAGAAAGTGCTCGATCACGACTGCCAGAATTAGGCCCCTGATTTTAAAGAAGTGTTGTATATTTTACGTTTACAAAAGAACATAAGTTTCGGCATAAAACAATAAAGTACAATTATCGATAAAATTTGGAGCCTTTTTAGTAAAAAAAATACGAGACGAACTAAAAAAATAATTTATTTTTGCTTTTAATCTGGTGCTACACTCATGCCACTTTAACTAAAATGAGTGTTGAACATGTAGCATTTTTTCTTTCTACGGGGAACATCTTTAGAAAAGAACACGTTACACTTTTAAAACAGAACACATTTTTCAGAAAAGAACATAATGAAATGTAAAAGGCAGAATAAATGCAGAATATTACTCAGAAAAGAAAACGCCATTACTTTTATACATGCTAATGTGTCATTTATGTATTTATTTTAACGTTTTCATAGAGTAACGTTTTTTTACCGAACTTTACTCAAAAAGTACGGCTTCACACCTCCTGTAAAAGTTTTAAGGCCCAACCATAATGTGCATAAGTTGACTTAAGCAATTGCACGAATACATGTAAATCATATGAGGTAAACCATATTGAACTCAAGGAAACTTTTTGTTAAATTTTATGAAACTGTCATTTGCTTAAGCAAAGTGCGAATCTGGTCGCACATTCTGTACGGAATCAAATGTTTGTTGATTTTATATTTGTTTTTTTTAAATACATTTGAGAGACTTTTTGTTAATTTTTGACAGTAGGTTAAGCTTGGCTATGCATATTATGGTTGAGCCTTTACAATGATCGGTTCAGCGGTTTAGACGGCTATAAGGAACAAACAAACAAATGAACATTTTTCGAATTTAAAAAAATACTTTGACTTTCTATTTTAAATGTTGTATAAAATGATTAAATAGCGTCCTTGCCCTTGATATATTGAAATGCTTGATACAACCTCTTAGAGATTTCAGTATAAATATGTACTATAGTATTTGTTACATACATACATATCATGTATATTTATTATTCACTTACCTTTTGTTTTGCATTAGAATTTAGCCTTTCGGATGAATGGGTATACATGTGTTGATCCAAGTCAACTTGACGATAAAATTCTTTAGTACAAATAATACAGGAAACCATCTGACCCAAATGTAAACGACGGTGTATATTAAGGCCGCCTTTATAAAAAAAAGCTTTGTCACAAAACTCACACTTATGGGGCTTTTCTCGATGTTTTGAATGTGTCTGCATATGCGATTTAAGAATTGTTTTGTTAATAACCTTTAGGCCACATACACTGCAAGTCTGATTTCGTTCTCGATCTTTATTATGCGTTTTTTCGTGTAATATTGCCGTATATTTATTAGAAAATACTTTAGCTTAAATAAAAATTATTATTAATATGATGAAGTTTAGGGAAGTAAAGTGACTTTAAAAATAATCAGCCTTATTGTGTAAAGCGTTGACGATAATACCTAAGTCGTTTTTTGTTATAGATTTAAGTAACACACCGCCTGTGTTCTTTAATTTATTACGAAAAACTACTTAGGCATTAAGGACAACGCCTTAAATAATAAGGCCAAATAAAAAGTTTTTCCAAACTATGAATTATAACTAAAATTGAGAAAATCAGCTTGGTTTAACGCCAAAAAGATTTTTATATCAAATTAAAGTATTTTTAATGCAAGTTATATAAATGTTTTTTTGTTCCAACACACCTTCATAACTTTGGACAAGAACGATATAAACAAGATTATGCATTGCGAATGTTTAAAAAACTGAACTGTTTAATACCTATGACGTCACATCAGGATATTACATGTTTGCTTGCTTGTGTTTCTATATTTAAGCTGTAGTTATACGCTGAAGTGACGTATGTAGATGTGCAGAAACATTTAATTGTTAATAGCTGAATGCGTTATCTTGGTTTGTTTGTACCATGGCTTAGGAGTTCTCGATGTAACGATGGAAAAGTTATTAAGCGAAGCGGAAGCAAGAGCACTGTTGCTAATTTAGAGATTTTTCCAGCTACATCTTGCGTTTTTTGTGTATCAATCGCGGGGTAAAATGCTTTTTAGCGGTAAGCAAGAAATCTAGCGATTTTTAAATATCTCACCGCGGCTCGTTGCCGCTAAAAAAAATCATTTCTCAATTTTTAAATAGACAGTTTTTATACTTTTTCTTATTAATTTTTTTTTTGTAAAATTACTATGTATGTATGTTGTTTATGTTCACGGTTTTACTAACTTTCATAGCTGGTGGGCTACTCTGTATTGCGATGCGAAAAGAATTTCGATGCGAAAGCTAAATGTCAACTTCTTACTCTCTCTTACTTTCGCAAAATGTTTTAAAAATGGATCAATACTGGCAACAAAAATGAAAGATGGCGCAGATTGACAGAAATGAAAAGCTAAAATATGTAAAAATATTTGAAATTGGAAACTTTAAATAAAATAAAAAGTGATGATTTGGGAAAAGAAAAAAATTAATAAATGCGAAAGACAAATGCGCAAACGCATTAAAGAGTACCAATCGCTAGATTTTCTACAATTTTCTTTCGCATCGCAATAGAGAGTAGCCCACCTGTAGTTAACTGAAGGTTGACTCCGCTTATATATGTATGTATGTACATATCGATGACTGAATATTACAAGGTCGCATGTGAAATTTTTTTGATTTTCAGTTATTATTTTTAGTAATTTTTCAGAGTTGTATGTTACAGTTTAAAAGTTTTAAAAGGGGTTTTTGAGTTGTGGATTAGGTTTAAACTTAGTTTAACGTAGGATGAAACTCGGATTTTTTCCGGCGAAATTTTATTTTTTTATTATTTTGTATACAAACTTGGTAATGGCGGCACAAATCTGTTTTCAGATTAACTAAGTCTAGTTTAACTGAGATCTTAAAAACCCAGCCATAGCGTTCATACAGAGACGGTAACAAGTACTAGGCCACTTTTTTTAACTAAATTTTGCTGTGCAACTTTATTTAGACGTATGTATGTACATAGTAGCATAAAATTGGTGCACTTTATGGGCTGGCGGAGTCTTCAAAAACGATGATGGTCAAAATGTTAAAAGTTGTTGAAAATTGGTGTTCCAGATTGCGCCAGCCGTGGCGGCCACATGGCAGAAATCATATTTAATCATTAATTTAATAAAACTTTATTTCCAATAAAGCATGTTTCATTAATATTAAAAATATATTTCCTTGTTTTATTATGATTATGACTCTATAAAAAACAACCTTTAGATAAATTGCTAAGGTACTGTTGCTCAAAACAAATTATATCTTAATTTCTTATTAGTAATTTTATTCTAGTTTCTTCGACCTTTTTTTAAAAAAATTTTATTTTTCTAAAATAATTTATCGAGTCACTTCTGTTTTTATAGAAATAAAATATTAGATTTTTTATCGACTTTTTAATTTTCTTTGGAAATCTTCATTCGAATTTTCTTTCTTGTTTCTTGATACAAAATTGTTAAGTTTGAAATTGAATTTTTTTCGACAATTGGCAAAAAAAATAAATTTAACATTTCATTCAGAAATACTTTACAGAAAATTAAAAATAGGAAACGAGCAAAATTTAAAATTTTTGAAGATATATGCACATATACAATTTTTATTTCCCTTTACGTCAACATGTTTATTTGTATTCAATAAATATCTAAAACACTGACCTAAGCCATCTGTATATTTTTTAAAATTTATTCTTTTCTAAAATGTAACATAAGTTCATTGTAACATTTCTAACATACATATATGTACGTACATACCTGATTTATAAGATGGCTCAGATTTACATATATGTATGTACATATGTATATCGTCGTTGCTCCAACAAAATCCGCTATGTATGTATGTGCAAAATTTTGAAATTTTTTTTATTACACTCCTTGAAACCTTTGTTAATGATACATCTACCCACTAAACGGTTTATGATATCTTTACTGGTTCAGAAGTTAACAAAAGTAGCCATGTGTAACCCATATACAGAATGTTCGTACAAAAACAGCTATCTGTAAAAATTCACTTAACTGTTTTTCACAACATATAGATTTTAACTAGTATTTCAGTTATTTTATGTTTTATGGTAGTAAGCTATCAGTGCGAAGGCTGCGGGTTCG
The DNA here is from genome assembly GCA_949318255.1 of Pollenia labialis. NCBI lineage: Eukaryota > Metazoa > Arthropoda > Insecta > Diptera > Polleniidae > Pollenia > Pollenia labialis. The sequence goes on from OX439139.1 coordinate 24,578,461, forward strand.
ATGCTCGCCAGAGTATCTGGTCTGTTCTACAACAACGCGCTGAAGGTCTTCGTTACTCGGTAAATTAAGTTTGAACATTATTTGCAATTGTATTAGTAACTCTTAATAAATTAATAATATATCAACAATCTATCGACCAACCCGTTTGTGTACGCTTCTTTAGCATCCCATGTGGATAAAACCCAAAAATAATGAAAAACTAAATATTTTTCGATATTCTTCAAACTTCATTCAGTTGTTTTTGTTTCGGAGGGAACCATATGGTTAAAGGTAATAATTTTATTGGAGGTGACCATATTGTGAAATATGTTTGCTCTGGGTGCACTTAGAAACTGTTAATAGAAGGATCAAAATATAGAAGTGTGCAATCACTCAAAAAAATATATGCATAAAGATTACCACGCATTTTATAATAATTTAAATCATTTACTCTCAATTTACTATTTTCAAAATTTTTATTGTTCTGTTTTTTAAATACTAAATACATTCCTTTTGGCTCTTTTCCCAAAATTAATTAGCATTAACCCATTATTAGCCAGAAGTTTTTTTTGGAATTGTGGAATTAAACACATTGTCATTTTTGTCCAAAATACATACTTTTTCAGAGACTTCGCGGATACAATTTGGTAATTTGTGTTTACACCGGGTAACTTAAGATGCCAGTGGGCATTCAGCTATCAAATTTGCAAATCAACTGTGGTTTACTTCTTAACTTCAATTCCTTGGAAACACGATTTTCGTATAGCGCTTTAGTAGCTCTTTCAGCAAGCTTACGCACGTGAATAACTTGTCAAAGAATGATTGTAGTAAAAATAATTGATGTCTTAAATTGTAAAGTCATCTCAAAGATACAAAAGGGGTTATCAAAGGGGCTGCAACATTTTCTGCCTGTAATTATACCAAACCCTGAAATTGGACTGATCATAATTATTGTCATAATTGGGCGAGGCATTCTCCCTTAGTCCCCATTCATTCATTTATATGTCCGGTTTATCGAATTCACCATATTTGTCTTATCTAGGTAGAATTATATCTATATCTGCAGGTATTTCAAAATTTTTTTAAATTTACAATTCTTTAAAATCCTTAAACTATTATATTATTCCCTGTTTACCTTTTCAAATAAAAATTTTAATACAGATATTGCTTAAAATATGCTAAGTTTAATTAAAAATCTTCATTCTTTTTTCAAACCAAAACAGCTGTGTAAAAAAATTAAAAATTATTATTAAAAATGCTCCAACAAAATGAGTTATGTGTAGTTTTTCGAACAAATTTGTTATAACTGCCCAATAGTCAGGTCAATAAGTCGAGTTTTGTTTCACGAAATACTAAAAGCAATGATCATTACGCATATATGTTTAATTTTGTTGCATAGTGTAATTAAAACAAACATTAAGTACTTTTTTTTACTTAAACTATTAATGTATGTATATAATTTTCATATGTATAAAGAAATTGTTATTTATTCATACTAATTAGTACTGCAGATAGGATTTTTGGTTTCAGATTTTTACATGTCCAAATAACATAAGTGACATTACAAAAGCTGTGTTTAGGAAAACAAAGCTTTCTCAACCGATATCTATTCCTGGTTTAATTTAAATCAAAATGTGTAATTTTCGTTTCAATATTGTAAATACAGTGCAATCTCCCTTAACGGACACTTCCCATAAGCGGGCACCCCCATTGAACGGACATTGTTGCTAGGTCCCGGCAGCGCTCCATAAGAAAAGCATTGCTGTCGCTTTCCCTTGAACGGACGCTTCTCATGAGCGGACGCGGATATCCGCTAGATAAAAAAAATTCTCTTGGACGGACACTTTTTTTCCGAATTTTTCATGTCATAATTTACAAATAAGCCTGCCAAGACTCTTTTAATTTGTTCGCTTTAACAACAGGGCACGGTTTATCATATTTACTACATCACATAACATAGTTAAATGTGGGTCTGTTAAATTTGTATAGTACTCATAAAACATTTTAAACTTTTATTACATATAGAACTACATTTAATGATTTTTTGTTATTAAACCCAATTGAATTGTTTATTTTTTATATTTTTTTTAATAAAAGTATGTATCTTTGATTAAAATTTGTAGTTTTCTCTTGGCCGGACAGCCCCCTTGTGCGGATACATTTCAACGGTCCCTTCGGTGTCCGCTCATGGGAGATTCCACTGTAGTTTCAATTTTATAATGTTTTTTCCCTCTCTTTTAAACTTTTAAAAACTGCAGATAGGTTATTTCGTCTTTAAGGTGACGATATGTATGTATGCTGACAGAAAGGTAAATGAAAAATTACCACAAAGCCCATTGAAAAGGTCTGCGGAAGAATCCTGATGATCATTGTTTATGTTCTTTTTAGTTGTCAAAAGTTGTTTACATTTTGCTAACATGTGCATGTATACATTTGTTTACGTTTATGGTATGCCACACATACACATTTTTTCCTTTTGCTTTCTATATGTGGTAGTAAATTTTTGACAACTAGGTTAGGTTAGGTTAGGTTCAGAAGGGTTATGTGCCCAAGGGCACACTTCCACTCGGAGACCAGTACGGTCCATTGTGAATCCCTTCAACATGATGACGAATAGATAAAGAAGATAGAAAAAGAGAAAGGTTAAGAAAAGAAGTATGAGGTTGATAGAGTATAGAATATAGGAAAGTTAGTAGGTGATGTTAAGAACAAATTCCCTCTCTACTGTCCCCTCAACAGAAACAACCGCACTATTTCCCTGACAAACCCCAGTAGATCAGCTGGACTACATTCAGCGATGCACCCCAGTTCGTCGTGAAACCTATTTCCTAGCCACTTCTGTCTGAGACCCTGCATCCTGGGACAATGGCAAAGTACATGCTTGATCGTCTCCAGCTCCTCCGAATCCTCGCACAATCTGCAGAAGTCCGGTATGGCGTTGTCCCATCTGCCCACAAAAGCCCTGACCGGACAATGACCCGTCAAGAACCCTATAAGCGTTCTAAGACTACTCTTATCCAATCCCAGTAGAACCCTGGCTGCCCCCGCGTCCAATCCGGGCCATAATGCCCTAGACACCCTGCAATCCACTCTGTCCCCCCAGGATCGGTTAACGTCATCACGGAATTTCTCCCGTATCACACCATAGTAGTAACATAGGGGAGGCTTTACCCCCCTGTCCCTTACCACTAAGTCCATACTCGAACCCCCTCTCGCGAGTTCGTCCGCCACCTCATTTCCCTCAACCATGCAGTGTCCAGGTACCCAACACAGCCTCACATTGAATGCCTCCATGAGTCCACCAAGAGCATTCCTACACCGAGCGACCAGGCACGATCGCACCGCATAATTCGTCAATGCCCTAAGCGCCGCCTGACTATCGACGTAAATTGTCACCTCAGATCCACCCACGATGTGTTCCAGTATCACCTCCGTCGCCCTCCAATTCGCTAGGATCTTAGCCTGGAAGACACTGCATCATCGGGGAGTCTGAATGACCTCTTCACCTCGGTGTCCGCTATATATACACCGGCACCAGTGCCGGTTTCCATCTTGGATCCATCCGTAAATACTGCCCACCCCTCAAACAGTCCATTGGATCCACTCCAAACGTCCCTATCCGGGAACTCCACTGGTGGTGTTGCACCGAAGTCCAGGGTCATAGTCATATGATCCGAAATTCTCCCGAGAGAAATACCCTGATCCAGCTGACCCATCTCGTACAAGATTCTCGTGTGATCATCCCGCCTAGGTCTAACTAAGGAAGACTCGTAAAGTCTAATTAAGTTCCTAGCGGCCACACTCCTTACGTACTGCTCAATAGTCAAGGCCCATCTATCAGGTCTGCTTACTTCTACAAAAACAAAAAACGATTCTTTTTAGTTGTCAAAAATTTACTACCACATGTACAAAGCAAAAGGAAAAAACGTCCTCTTAACACTGACTTGAATGGCAGCCAAAACTTATAAGCTATTTCTATGCATTCATGTTTTTATAGCTGGTAATGGATAAGTCACATAATATATTATATTCATATAGAAATTTGAATGAAGCGGCATATTATAATACATACGGCATCAACAAATAAATAAGAGTTTTGAATTGATTTTTATTATTGATATAAAAATATAAATATCAAAAATAACTTTTATTTCTTGATTTAAAAAAATAAAAATCAAAAATAACTCTTATTTTTCATTTAAAAATATAAAAATCAAAATGAACTTTTATTTTTCATGTAAAAAATAAAAATCAAAAATAACTCTTATTTTCTATCTAAAAATATAAAAATCAAAAATAACTCTTATTTCTTGATTTTTTTGATAACAGTCTTAACAGTTACGGTCCCTGCTTTTTTCATTAGTAAGCTTTAAAATACACCTTTAATAAGAAAAGAAAATTAACTTGCTGACTTCAAACAGTGATGTCAGATGAAATTTAAATAGCTCCCTACGTTTGCATAAAAAAATCCCCACATTTCCCTACAACAGCAATATGTTTCCCCTACAATATTCCCTACCTTATATTAGGTATTAGTTAAACTCAAATATTATTACTAATTCAATATAGTAAATTTTAATTACTATAATCAAAAAACAATAAGATACATTAAATAAATTTCAATTAGTTTTAGCAAAAAACAAAAAATAAAATAAAAATCTAAATATGTGACGTGCAAAATAGAAATGGACCTAAGGGGAAGCCCCGTTTTTTTTTGGGGCATGAGATCCACATCAAAAAAAAATTGATTTTTTTACCCTTAGGTCCCTTTCTCTATGCGCTGTCACATATGTTGGTATATGTACGTATAAAAAATCAGTTGTAAAGCACTTACGATATCATGTTCTTAAAATGACTTTCTGTACAACGGAAGCTTGTACAATTTAACATTTTTGATTGTAAGTATGATCTAAGAATACATATGGAATTTTAAGCCTCGTGACTCAGTTTTTGAAGTTCTTTGACTTTGATATATATAACCAAAATGGTTCCAAATCTATCTTTGAAAGAGAATTAATTTCTTCTTCTGAAAAACTATATTCTAGGGTTAGCCATTCTTAAGTAAGAAGATTAGCATCAACATTAAACTTTTCACAACATTTTGAATTTGTAAATTTTTTTATTACTACTACTTGAAAAATTTAGTCAATCTTCTGTAATACCACAGAGGTTAGATTATATTTTAATTTACATGCAAGGGAAAAATTCCCTACATTTTTACGAAAATAAAATATCTTTCTTTTTTTCCCTACAGTCTGATTTTTGGAGAAAAATTCCCTACAAGTAGGGAATTTTCCCTACATCTGACATCACTGACTTCAAAATCGTTTTTCTCCAAAACTCATTTTTTGCCCATAGGTCCCTTTTAACTGAAACTGCCACATATATTTTATGTTCACATTGTTCGTTTTATAAAATTTAAATACGTTTTTTTTCAAGTATTTATTTTTTTAATTAATTTAAAATTGTAAGTTAAAATTTTAAGTGATCATAAAATATATACACAAGGATTTAAAAAGCCGTAAGGAATAAGTGGAGCCACAATAATTTTGCAATACAGGAAAATGAATTACCTTTTAAAGCAATTAGGTATTTTTTTAGGCAAAAGAAATTCCCTTTTTTTTTGTCAACAAATAATTTTGACATCCATTCTAACTTTTTAATAAAAAGGGATATCAAGCATAATTCTATCTCATGATGCGGTCATCTGTATGAACAATTCAAACAAAATATTTTTTTTTGTACGGATGCAAATATTTTTTGAACACCAATGATAAATATTTTTTCATGTACAAAATACATATTGTATTTCAAAAATAAATATCTTTTTTTGTGTTTGACCATACAATTTACATTATGCAATTAACGCCGCAACTTTCGCATGCAACTTTTTGTTTGTTTGCAGGAGGTGTGCGGAAGAAAACGAGATTGAAAAGGTTGAAAATATGCTTGAAAAAAATTTAAATGTAAAAAGAGTTTCTTAGTAACTACTTTAAAAGAAAATAGAAAAAACACGGCGTTAATTGCAGTCTAAATGCGGTATTTCTTATTTTTTGAAACTAATGAAAAAACATGTATTGAGTTTTGAATTTTGCAAATGAAAAACTAAAAATTTTAGTTTTCGGTTCTTAATTTCTGATGCCTGGTTTTAGGGCAAAAGTTTCATAAAATTTTTTCTTAAAATGCATTTCAAATCCATTTTCATTTTTTATGAATACGGAAGTTAGACTTTACATCCCAATTATGAATAAAAAATCTCCGGGAGTTTTCTCCGTTCTCAAATTTTTAATTTGTTAATACAATTCTAAAAAAGGGAAAAACTTACGGTGAATTTGTATTCATAATTGGGCTGTTAGTAATTATATGAAATACTTTGGGGTAAAATAAGATAGAAGAAAACGAAATTGTTGCTATTATTATGAATGAAGATATTAAAAAATTGTTATAACGGTAACCATAATTTCAACTTACAACATATAGAACAACACATTGGGTGACCCTTTCTTGATTTTTTGTTGACATTCAGTTCAGACGTTTCTTCCATAACTTCTATTTTGAGATCATTTGCTATTATGTCTTCACCAGTACGCTCATCATCTGAATTATTTAGCTCCTCTATTTTATTTGTCGGTCTCGTTGATTTACCCAATATGTTTTTTTGTTTTTGCATACTTTCTATAAAAATGTTCGATCTTTTATTCAACTTGGTATTTTGGGTTATAGTAGGTAACTCTTCATTGGAGTTTTCATCTATAGAAACGCTTTCTATTTTGGGTTCTGTTTCTTCTATAAACATCTCTTCAAACTCAATTATTCCATCGTCTATGACATCACTATCATCTTTAATTGACATACTTAAGCGATAGTTATCCAATACCAAGTGGCTGTCTAAAGCTTTCGAAATAAAATTATCCACATATTCTAAACCATCCGAACAGTCATGGCATAACAATTCCGAAAAATGTTCATCATCTAAAAGGAATATAACATATTAACCACATTTACATACTTCTGACATGTTTTATCCTTCACGTGGTACATGTGTACATATGTTGTATATACAAACCAAAACATTCCAATTGTGTATATTTATAGTAACAATCTTTGTAGGTCTGATTGCTATGGTCATATATAACATTATCCCAGTGAATATCTGCATCATCTTTTAAACAAATACGACACTTATTTTTGAATTCCTGACAATTCATTTGAATTTGTTGTATTTGAAATCTCTGTTTTACAAATAAAAAAATAAACAAAAAATTCATAGATAATTAATAACATTGTTGATCCCACTGTTGCCAGATTTAACGATTTATCATTTGGACTATTTTGTGGTCCAAAAATTGATCAGTGACGATTTTTCAAATGACAAATTTTGTACTAATTTGCAAAAGTTTTAAGTATTATTTTGTTTTTTAAATAACTTCTTGGACACTTTCGTTTATTTCGTTGTCAGAAATTGTCCAGTGTAAACAGTTCATAATAAAAATATAATATAATTGAAACAAAATTTTTTATGAGAAAAATCGCTGTTCGATATCTCTAAGTTCATGTAGTACCCAATTTTCGTACTTTATTAGCTCTGTTTCTTTACTTTTTGGGTAAAGTTCGTGCAAATGAGAGCAAGCATAAATTTCTCTCATAAAAAGACAACATTACACGAAAGTACGGGAACAGAAAAAACCAAATTTTAAGCACGAAATAAAAATTCTGTGGTTTTGATAGTCTTTACAACGCCAACAAAAATTGCGCCACTTTTGAAAAATTTTATATTGGCTCTAGAATTAAACAACTTTTACTAAAAATAAAACAAAACAAACACTTTTACAATTACTAACATTATGTTTCCCTAATACTTCAGTACAAAACTTTTTATTTAAGTACATTGTTTTATTCCAGAACACTTTTTCCAGAATTTGGATTATGAACTTTTTTCCTTTTTTTTTTTTGGTTTTGTTTATGTTTTACAGCTGTTTGACAATTTACACAATTTGCACGAAGAAAAAGTCTGGGCTGTTTCGTGCAAGAAGAAGAAGAATTTTATTCTCTCAAATCCGCTCTCATTTACACAAATTAAAAGTACGGGAACGCTTTTCGTGCAAATTGGGATCCCGAGGGATCCCAAAGTAGAGTAAAGAAACAGAGCTATTATGAATGATTAAAAATCTTTATCTAGTCACATCACTAAGTGCGGGTTCACACACGTCAAGTTTGACTCGTCAAGTATTGAGCTTTTAGGAGAGATGGGAAGAGAGAATGCCATTTCTTTTCCCTTATCCTAAAAATTCAAGACTTGACGAGTCAAACTTTACGTGTGTGAACCGGCACTTATTATAGAATCTCATGCTTTAGTAGCATATTCGCCATGCCATATATTGAAACAAACAGCTGTTTTTCTCCCTAAACTGTGTCTAACTTTTTTTGGCGGGTACTAACATAAAAGACGCACTTTTAATTACGAAATCAAGTTTTCGGTTATTTCTTTCTATCATTATCTTACCACCAAAATGAAAAATGTGACTACTCGCTCATTCATTTCTTGTAGGGTAGTTATTTGGTATAGCCAAGGGTTGTGCTTACGACGCCGTCGTTGAAAAATATTCAATTTTAGTAAATTTTGGTCGCCGCCAACGATATATGTTACTAGCCTTCTCAACGTCTACAATGCCACATCGGCTTCGAGTACAATGTTTTGACATTTATAACGTAACGATGTAATTTCTTTTGATAATTTTCGATATGAGTTACAGAAACACTTGTCTTACTTTTCGAGGAACGATGGAATATTTTGTTTCACATCTTTTCGATGCGAGAAGTTCTCAATACAGTTACAGAACATGGGTACTGGATTTTTTTAAACCAGTGTTCGAAAATAAACAGAACATCATTAAGCGTTCGGCTCACACAGCCAGGAACGATATCTATTTTTTTTTAGTGTTTGTGCAGACATACACAACCCTTTATTCCGTTCGTAACCATTTCCAAGAAGGAGCCGAACATTATATTGTGTTCTGTTCTTCTTAACAGAACACTAATAAGCGATATTTAGTGTCGATTTTCGAACACGATTGCCGCTCTTATTTTAGTTGATCTGTAAAAGAAGTTAAAAATTGCATTTAAAGTCATATGGAGTGAGAACAAAGGTTTTATTTTAATAGATCTTTCGAGACAAAAAATACATATGAATGATTTTTTTTCAATTAAAACAAACGGGGAAAATAAAAAATTCTCAAAAACTAACAAAAATTTGTAGTATTTTACAATGACGATTTAAGAACTCAATTTGACGATTTTTTTTTGCAAAATTTGCCGATTTTCGACATATTTTGTCTGGCAGCTATGATTGAAACACCATCAGCGTTGTCAACTTGGTTCGCATCATTTTTGTTCCTTTTTTATATTTCAAAAAGTTTACAATGAATCCACCATCCTCTACACCGCAAGATGAAGCAATAACAACATCAACAACTATCGAAAACCCAATGAGTCATATACCCAGGCATGATGTTACTGGTTTTGGTGTGTCTACTGATTTGACTGATCTTAATTTACCAACCCATCTGGATATCTTGAAATATTATTTTTACTTGAGCGAACAAAAAAGTTGTCCTATAAACCATTCACTATTCAAGTACATGCAAGATAAGTTGATTGGAATATGGGAAAAACTTGGTATGGAAATAATGCTGAAAAAGTGCATGTAATAAATTGAATAGATTGCTTGACAAATATCAAGAGCAAATCAAGAGAAGAAACAAACTCCAACAATTTACAAAGTATGTAAAATCTCTGGAAACAATTTTTTCATTGGAACATGTAAATGCGATTTGAAGGCAGCTCCATGTGCATGCGGTTTGGTTCCCGAACGCCTCAAAGAGTTTATGCACGATCAACATAATCAGAGAAGACTAACAATGGATGGATTTGCGATGGAAATTGAAGAGCAAGGAGCAGCGTCTATGTCATCAATGCCAACATACCAAGATCCCGATGATTCAACATACGCACCGCCACCGGTTCAAGAAGGATATAAGCACAAGTTCACAATACACACAGAGATACGATTGTTTTAACTTTGCCTTAGTATGTGACAGATTTGGAGTGCCTGATAGAGTAGCATCAGCAATGGGAACCGCTCTTTTCCAAGATTTTAAAATGAAATATATCCATGGCAAACCTCTCATCATGGATAAATCGAAAGTTCGCCGAGAAAAAGAGAAATGCAGACAAGAAGTGCTTCGCAAACGGTAAGATGATACCAATTTGTTAGCATTTTCATTCGATTGCAGAAAAGATGATACTTTAACGAGAGATACAATTGATGAAAAGTATCATACTAGGATGGTAAAAGATCCTCATCTTGTTATTTTGAGAGAACCGAATTCTGAATTGATTGGTTACGTAAGACTGGAACATGAAACCACTGAATACAAAACAACCAAATTAAATGATTTTTTCAACGATAAAAATATATCACTGGATGCATTAATTGGCATATGCACTGACGGTGAGCCAACAAGCACTGGCCCAAACGGTGGAATTATACGACGATTCGAATTGCTGTTAAAAAGACCATTGCATTGGTTCGTTTGCCTTCTACACTTCAACGAACTTCCGTTTCGGCATTTGTTTGAAGCCTTGGATAAATCAACCAGCACTGGACCAAGATCGGCAACCGGAAAATTGAGCCGTCAAATCGAAACTTGTGAAACTCTTCCGGTAAGTTATTGCTATCACGCATTTATTATAATTGTCAACCGTTTTTAATTGTTTTATTTTTATATATTTTCAGGTGGTGGACGGCTTTCAGAAAATTGAGTTGAAAAATATGCCCCCTGCTCCAGAAAAAATTGAATTTTCCACCGATTCCAAGTACTTCTACGACATGGCCTGGTTGAATTTATAATTACATGTTATGTGCCAATGTACTTCAATATCAAGTATTACAGCTCTGTCGTGTACGGTAGTAGATTATTTTTCAAATTCATTAGTTGGTCAAGATTTCTAGAACCTCGTTTACGCAAAATTGTCAATAAAGTAATTACAGATAGTTCATATTATGCGCATTCGGAAAACATCTTGTTATCAGTGTTGTTTGATGATAGCAAAGAAAAGCGCGACTGTGCTATCAAGATAATTCTACGCTATCGAACCTATGTTGACGACCCAACGGGACTTAGAGCTTATAAAAAACCAGATATAAACTTTTATTGCACAACTTACACGGAAATGATCAATATGAATGACATAAATGAAGTATTTGAACCACCATTCACGCGAAGCATTCCATACGATACTTTGAAAGAATATTTAAATCAAGATGATCCACCGTTTAATGATCCAAAAATTCCATCACACATACAAGGAACAGAACGACACGTTCAATTGCTAGCTAGCGTTTCCAAACGAGTTATACCGGAAAATGTAGAGGCTGTTATGGCGACGACATTAGAGAGCCGTGCGAAATATTGCCTGCAATAAATATGTACAAAAAATGTCTATCTACATTAAAGATAACATAATTTTGACATTTACTGCAATATATCGCACTAGTTCAACAATAGTGTATTAACTCAAAATTTTTCTCTTTCGAAACGTTTTATACATATGTATTCATATCTAACCGCTGTAAAAATATCATGCTATTTGGTTTACTTTTTGGTAATGAAACTGTTGGTTTAAGAATTCTTTCGCACATATGCGTTTTATGTAAAATTAAAAATTGGTTTGCTTCTACTTAATTTTTTAATTTTGAGTTAATACACTATAGTTGAACAAGTGCGATATGTCGCAATAACTATCTCTGGTATAGACGGTCAGTAAGGGGTTTTAACATACAGGGGTGTTTTGAAAATCAAAAACGCAAGAATTTGAAAGCTGTTTTTAATACACTTTAAATCTAATTTTTATAATTTTTGTTATAAATTACCTGTTAAATAGAGAACTATTTGTATAATATTTGTCAATAAAACTCTTATACTACAGAAATCTTATTCAAAAGCGACGTTTAAAGTTCTTGCGTTTTTGCGTGTTCAATTTCCAGAACACCCCTGATAAGCTAAAATGTTAAAACAAAATAATTTTTCCACGCGTTTTTCCTCTTAATTCTCCGCCCACAGCCCAAAATCCGGCTACGTTTGGATTTGGCCTAGGTGTTTTACCCATCAGTGGGCTTCAAAAAGTTATGGATAGACAAAAAAAGGGGAACACACAATTAAAAAAATTATATATATATGTATATAGATATTCGATAGATTAGAAAAAGCATTTTTTCAAATTTGGAGTTTCGTCTACATATCATAATAATTGTTAAAACTGTTTATTTACTATTTCATTTAACTATTTTAATTAATTAAAAATAACATTTAATATAAAAAGGTGAAAATATTTATTTAAATATAGTAATAACATTCTCACTCAGTAAGAACTTGTAATTCGACGTTTTGCTGCAAATATAAATGCGATATTCGATTGTGTATGTATGCTATAATTAAATTATTGACTTCTTCCTTCGGTTTTTTATGAAATTGTTTTAAATGTCTAGAGCAGCTAAAAAAATACATATTATTAAAAAAAATTGACTTACCATGGGCTTTTATTCAACATCATCAAAGGTTTACATACAATATTAACATCGGGAATACAAGAAAAAAATAAACGAAATTCAAGCCTTTTTCTATGTTTGCAATAAATAATAATACTAAATAAATAAATGCTAAAAACCCCCAAATTAAACAAGTCAGAAAGTATAGTCGGTCAAGCGCGACCATATGATACGCTACACTACAGAATATAAAAACAATTTTTGCAAGTGTACCCTATTTGGGGCCCATTGGCAATAAGGACCCGCCTCAACAAAATTATGTTATGAGGTAAGATTCATGTAAAAGTTCATTGTGCCGAATATTATTTAGATATCTTCATCTATGTATGTACATATATGATTTAGCATGGTCAGGGAAACCAGAAATATGCTGTTAAAAACGTGTTTAATGCGCATTAAATATGCAGTAAAAACTTGAAAACATGCCCTAAAAATTGTAATAAATATGCCCCAAAAAATTCAAAATTGTTAATTTGAAAACAAAATATTCAACAATTTAATAAGAGTTCGAAATAATAAAAATAATCCCAAAATTATAATCGGTAAAGCGCATACACCATAGTATTTACATACGAAGTTTCGAGATTTTAACAGAGCAATATTTCTTATTGCTGAGCTTATGTTAAAGGCATGGAAAAACGTAATTATGTTCTCATAATTTGAAAAAAAAAATCAAGGAAGAAGGTGCAGCGTAAAAACTCGCGCTATCTTGCAAAAATTATTTTTATTAATATAAATTCTTTCTTATTCGACTTTATTTTTTAAATGTACATTAATTTGTTTAAGCTTACGCTTGAGGTCTTTTTTTATATAAAAATATTAACTGTCTGTTTTTAGAAAACGTATGTAAGCAAGTGAGTGAGAAATTATATTGAAAAAAAAAAACAAATTTTCGTTTTTTATTGATTTTGTTAATATAATTTCTTACTCGCTCACTTGTTTACGTTTTCTAAAAACAGGCAGTAATTTAATTAATTTTTTTTTGTTAAAGTAAAATTATTATTTTTTTTATATCAAAACATGGAATGGGAACATGTTTAGGTATCCAAATAAATTCTTCGCGACAAACTAAACTGATAAAGTGCAAAAAAAATAATTTTTTTTCAACACTGGCGCGGCAGTTTTTTCCTACCACATTTCGCTTTGTGACAGGTTTGTGACAGATTTTTTTGAGCTCCATCGCCAAACCTAATGTCAGAAATCGCCAAAAATCGCCAAACGTCAATTTTGTTCAGTTTTTGCAACAATTTTTTTTATCAAATTAATTGTTTTTTTTTTTAATTAAATTTTGCATACAAAAAAAGCAAGTATAATTTTGCTGCCAAAAATCGCCAAAAACTGAGAAAAAGTACAAAAAAGTCGCCGAAAGTAAATTTAGTTTTGTTTCTGTTTTTTTTTTAAATAACATAAAATGAAGATCATATATTCGGTTAAAAAACAAAAATTAAGAACACAAGTCTATAAGATCATTCACTTCAGCCTCACCGATGTTTGACCTATTAGAATTAAATAGTGACTGAATATAAAATTCACTTAAAATAAAATACATGTGACAAAAAGTAGCAAGTTTTTTTAAACATATTAGTAATGATAACAAAAAATGACAAGCTATTAAAAATTCGCTGAAATAATCACCCTTAGGGCCATTATTACAACTTTCAATAATAATAATATTTAATAGATGAAAACATAATAAATGAAGGTTTTATAATGCAAAGCTATTTATCGTTCCGACAAAATCCGACTTTTAACTATTGGCAAGTTGTAATAATGGCCCTTATTGTGTTTGGCGTATTTAAATATGCCTACGACTGTTTAAGATTAATGGAAATAACTTTACGTTCTCTTTAATCTATTACCAAACAGTCGTAGGCGTATTTAAAATACGCCAAACACAATAAGGGTGAAAATAAATGGTAAAAATAGCCAAGTTAATCGCCAGTTATATCAAAAATCGCCAGTCGCCAAATGGAAAATAACGCCGCCAAACACATTTCAAAATCGCCACGTTTGGCGAGAAATCGCCATATCTGACAGCCCTGCTTTGTGACAACTAAAGCGCTCTATTAATTCCGCTCAAACGTACATCGAGTAAAAGACTTTACTGAGCTGGATACTAAAATTGACAACGCACCAAAAAATTTCAATGATTTAACATTTTATGGAGAAAACAAAATTTGTCTAACCTCAAAAAGCATCCTTGTATGAAATCAAGGCCCATTTATCAGGTCTGCTTACTTGTACAAAAACAAAAAACGATTCTTTTTAGTTGTCAAAAATTTACTACCACATATACAAAGCAAGAGGAAAAAACGTGTATGTGTGGCATACTATAAACGTATTCATGCACATGTAAGCAAAATGTAAACAACTTTTGACAACTAAAAAGAACATAAACAATGATCATCAGGCTTCTTGCGCAGACCTTTTCAATGGGCCTTGGTATGAAATATTTGATTTGGTTTCAGATTATACATTTAAAAAATCCTGAAATTCGTAAAAATAAAACTGAGAAGCGAAACAAATTGTGATCATAGTAGCCTTTGCTGAATGCTTCTAAGAATAAATATCTGAGTAAAATAATTTTAAAAAAATTTTTATATGCATACATTAAAATTGAAAGGGGTCGGGTCCCACTCTTGGTCGATTTGACATGGAATTACCCATATAATAATTCTTGATATTTCGGAGAAATTTTTATTATTTTATTACAAGGTATATTTACACAAGGTAGACTCATTTGGGAGTGTAGACATGCTGCTCTATAAAAATAACCGTGTGGAACGGAATTGTCAAAATTGTCTTCATATAAATTTAACGCACACATGTACAAATTTTGGCTCATATACACGAAATTTGACATTGGTGTTCCAACTTAGGTAAACAGCTGACAAACATATGGGCCAACGAGTTTACCTTGTGTAAATATACCTTGTTTTATTACTTATGCATATGTACATGTGTATACACACATACATATATGGGTATGCATGTGTATCACTGTTGGAATCGGACAATTCTTAAGTTGTACCGTCTCAATGGCAAAACTGAACCAAATTGACATTGATTGTACCAAAATTTCGCTTTAAAATTAAAACCATACATAGTAATTCAAAACACTTTTTTATTCAATAAAAATAAAAACATTAACATTAAGAAAAGTATAGTCGGTCAATCCCGACAATTTTATAAGCAACACCACAGTATATAAGGATACATTTTCGAGAGTGTAATCTATTTGGGAACCATGGGCAATCATGGGCCAGCAAGAACAAAATTATGTTAAGAGGTTAAGATTCATGTAAAAGTTCTTTGTGCCATATTATTATTTCTATAGTCTTCTATATGAGATTTGTTTGTCCTAAAGTGATTTTAGGAACGACGCTTATGTAGGACCTATGAAAAATTTTGGACCTACCAGCACAAAGTTTTCATGCCAGTAGCTATCGTAACAGTTATTTTAGCCAATTTTTATGTCAATACCAGCATTTATCAGGAAGTTACGGCATTAAAAGCCATTCCGGGAGTTATAATTGTATAATTGTATGTATGCGTCCAAAGTTTTAGCGAGGAATCAAAAAGCTATTCTTAAGTTATTTACTTAAAGAAATAGAGAAGTTATGGATTTTTGGCCGGAATTGACCACCTTGCTAAATAAATAATTTTTTCCCCTCATTTTTCTATTAAAATTTAGTTTTAAAAGTGGAAAAATTTCAGGGACATTTTATTAATAATTAGATTCCATATGTTATATGATTCAAAGGATTAAAGGTTTAACAATAATTTTGCGAATGATTTGATCATGAAAGGAACCCAAATTTCTCAAGTTTTACCAAAAAGAATGATATCAAAAATATTTTAAGATAAAAGTTTACATATGTACATACATACATGCTGAAAAATAATATGTTGACGATGTAGAATATAAGCCCTTTTTATATTTTTATGTATTAATATATTCACCCTTATCGTCGTTGGCGAATTTAAAATGCGTCTGTGACTGTTTGGTAATAGATTAACGGAATTAAAGGAAACAAGTTCAGGTTCATTTAATCTATTACTAAACAGTCAAAGGAGTATTTTTAATTCGCCAACCACGATAATGGTGATTACTTGCATGCTTACCTTTCCCGTCTGAAAAATTCTTTATTACAAATGGAGCATTTAAATAAAGGCTCATTCATGTGTGCTGCTGTATGAGACCTAAAACTTTGGACTTGTACGCTCTTACCGCAATGCTTACAACGAAAGTAATTTTTAGCCTAAAGAAATTGTTATTAAAAAATTATTTAATTGTGACGTAAAATATATAAAAGGTCGTATCATATACTTCAATATTGTTGCGTTTACCTCTATATTGTACCTTTGATGGTTGTACAAATAATTTTTCAAAATTAGTCATACAAAGTAATAATAATGCTTTTGAAAATAAGCAGTAACTAAGCTGAATATAGGCTTTAAATTGTGTCCTTGGTGATACAACAGTGCTGAAAATGTTAATTAACGGCATTGATTATGTAGATAATTAACCATTCCTATTGCAATGTTAACAGAATAGATGAGATAGAATAGAAAAGAGAATTCAAGAAATATCCGGCAAGAAATATCCCTAGTGTAAATTGGGACAAATCTATGTCAGTATTAATCTTGGTTTTTTAATGTGAATAAAACCCTAATAATCACATACATATATCCCAAAAAATGTATTTGGCCCTTTCAAATGGTCAATAGCCAAACAAAAAAAAAACTAAAATGCATCACTGGTTTCTGGGCTATTTAACACGCTCGGCTGAATTGCAGCCATTTCACTTGTGCTTAAATAAGTTAATGACAGGAATTCCTGCTAATTTAAAATAAATTTTGTGAAGTACAACATGGTTCGATCTTACATGTAGTTTAGTTGCAAATTGAACCTTGTTGTCCTATATGTTAAGAAAAAGTACCAAACACCAAACATTAAAATGTGTTGATTTATTAGTCAGAATTTCAAAAAATTACCAAAATATATTCGAGATGTTTAAGCAAAATGTTTAAAGGTCCTTGATATATTAAAATGTTAGATACAACCTCTTATAGATTTATGAATTAATATTTTATGTATATTTATTACACACTTACCTTTCGTTTTGCATTAGAATTTAGTCTTTCGGCTGAATGGATATGCATGTGTTGATCCAAGTCAATTTGACGATAAAATTCTTTAGCACAAATAATACAGGAAACCATCTGACCCAAATGTAAGCGCTGGTGTGTAGTAAGGCCCCCTTTATAGTAGAAAGCTTTGTCACAATATTCACACTTATGGGGTTTTTCTCGATCTTTTGAGTGTGTCTCCATATGTGATTTCAGAATTTGTTTATTAATAACTTTTAGGCCACATACATCGCAAGTGTGATTACGTTCTCGATTTTTATTATGTGTTTTTTCGTGTAAGATTGTCGTATATTTATTAGGACATACTTTAGCTTAAACAAACATTATTGTGTTAATATGATGAAATATAGGAAAGTGATTTAAAAAATAATAAAATATTTTTTTTTAAATTATGAATTAAAATTCAGCCAAAATTGAGAATATCTCGGTTTAACGCCAAAGATTTGCACATGTTTTTTTTGTGCCAACATATGGAGTTTTCAATAAACCGATAGAAAATTTATTAAGCGCAGTAGACAATGCAATAATACTTTATAAGTAGTTTCCATATCGCACCAATTAATCAATTTTTGTTGTTTATGGTGTACAGTTCTTAAATAAAATATTTAAGTTAATAAACGGCAATTTTGTTATAGAAACTATAATTGTTTCGCCCATGTTCTGGAAAACGCAAAACACATTTCAGCTTGTTCCGAAAATTGCACGATTTTGTAGCTTTTGCTATTTTGTGTTCCAGCACAGACATCATATTTTATCATAGCAAGCATTAACAAACAATTAAATTTTAAAATTAAATGCTTTCCGCGTTCTTTCTTGCTATAATAAAGCTATAAAAAGCTACAATCAATAGAAGTTCGACGAATCGCCAATCGACGAACTTAAAGCATATTTTTAATTTTTATCAAAGAAAAATTTTAACTTTTTTCTCAAATAAAGAAACTTTACTTAATTAAAATTGGGCATTATTCCATTTTCTCCTTAAAGTGCATTGTCATTTCAGTCTCTATATTTTAGCGGTTTGAAAACGAAATTTTTTTAGCTTATTCGTTTGTTAAAACGTCGATTTATTCTCAATAAGTTCCAAAAATTGTTATATGTAACAGTATTTGTAATTTTAACTTACAACATATAGAACAACACATTGGTCCACCCTTTCTTGATTTTCTCTTGCCCTTCAGTTGGGACGTTTCTTTCATAATTTCTATTTTAAATTCATCCTCTAAATTTTGTAGCTCCTCTGTTATATTTGTCGTTGTCTCAGATTTTACCGATCTATTTTTCTGGTTTTGCAATCTTCCAATAGACATTTTTGAGTTTTGGATTGGCTTGTTATTTTGGGCTACTCCGGATAGCTCTTTGTTGGAGTTTTCATTGATAGAGAGGATTTCTAGATTCGGATCTGCTTCTTCTACGAATATCTCCTCAAATTCAGTTGTTCCATGGTCTATGACATCGCCATCGTCTTTGCTTGACATACCTAAGCGATAGTTATCCAATACCAAGTGGCTGTCTAAGGCTTTCAAAATAAGAGTGTCCACATATTCTAAACCATCCGAACAATTATGGCATAAGAATTGCGAAAAAATATCTTCATCTATTAAAATACATGTTTTTAAACTTCTCAGACGTGTTTATATGTGGTATTTACAAACCGAAACATTCCAATTGTGTATATTTGTAGTAACAATCTTTGTAGGTCTGATTGCTACAGTCATTTAGAACATTATTCCAGGGAATATCTGCATCATCTTTTAAACAAATACGACATTTATTTTCAAATTCCAGACAACTCATATTTGTTGTATTTAAAATGTTGTATAAAAATAAACAAAAAATTCTGATTTGTATTTAAAATGTTTTATAAAAATAAACAAAAAATTCATAGAGGATTGATAACTTTATTAGGCCCATCAGGCTTGCCAGAAGAATTCAAATTAAAAGTGCTAAATCGACAAAAAAATGTGCTAAATTTTTCTACAGCAGAAAACAAAAGTGCTAGTTTTGTAACATCGATTTTTTTAATATAATAAGAGATTTACTTTTAAAATGTTTACATATTAATTTTGTTTAATATAAACACTTATTTTAATGTAACAATATAACATATTTTGAATAAAGTCGTTACAACTATTTTAAATTTTAATCATGTCATTTTCATTTACATATCTCATATACCAACTCATTTTAATTTTTCAAATGAACCGATTTTATTAAAATATCATCCGATAACTTAAAAGTGTGGCAACAAATCGACCCCTTTGCGCGAAATTATCGTATGTTACAAAAACCAAATTTTACAGGACAGCCATTTTTCTACTTTTCTCTGCGTTCGCTTGCATATAAAAATTAAAATATACATTCAATTTTTGGAGCAACGAAGTGGAATTCGCCTACAATATTTTGTCAGGTGACGTCTCTTTGAATGTAGAACAAGATTGCATCAAAAACTCAATTTCAAAAAAATTGGCATATACGATAATTTCGCGCAAAGGGGTCGAAATGTTGGGGGTTCAATCTCTTATGCGTATAATTGAACATAACAGTTCTATTTTCATTCTAGTTCTCAGTTTACTGTTTATTAAGCCCAATAAGCAATTTTAATTTAGTTGTTAAAAGTAGCTGTATTCGTTGTTTTCTTTTTCGTAAACTACAAAGATGCAGAAAACAGTATGAATTTTTCTTGATACACTTGAGAACTTATAATTTACTTGAATTGATTATGCGAGCTGTTAAGTAGTTTTGGGATCAAACAAATAAGTGCTAAAAATGCTAAATAATTATAAAAATGTGCACTTAGCACTTTTTTTGAAATTTTTAGTGGTAAATCAGAAAAAATGTGCTAAATCTAGCACTAAAAGTGCTAAGCTGGCAGTCCTGGGCCTCCTACACGAGCATAAAGTAAAATGCAGCAGGGTTCCCAGTTTTATTTAATACATTTTCCCCAACTTACGATTTTTTATTCCCATAAATTCCCACAGATGCTAAAAAATTATATTTTATGCCAAAGGAAAATATATATAAATTGTATGCTTTGATAAAATTCATTTGTATAATATCCCAGCCAGCAAAATAAACCGACGTCGTTCAGATATCTAAAAGCAACGTCGCCAAAAAGTCGGAATCGTATACGAATTCTGTCAGATTTCTGACCCAAAAATGTATGAAGTGGTTGACACGAATTCTGACAGACATGTCGTGGGAAATTCGGGGTTTTTGTCGGCATTACTGATAGATATTTAAGATTTTTTTTTGCTTTTTAACTGATAGCTGAAAGAAATATTTTATTGCTAAATATGTAAAAGTACATACCTACATAATTTTAAATTTTACACGTACGTACCTTTTTTATGCTTTTTATCTTGAACAAATAAAATAAAATTTAAAATTATTTTCAACTGAATGACAATTGTCATTAGTTTAAAAAAATAAGTCTCGTTAGACAAATCTGAATGAATTCCGTTGGAGTTCTATTGGACTTATCTGTACATAAATTCCCCCGATAAATCCAAGCGAAATCGATCAGAAATAGGCCTGACAGTATTCTAAGCGAAGTCTCTAAGAATGAAGTCAGACATTTGCACGAAATGTCTGATTCAGACAATGCCGGTATATTTTCTGGCTGGGATTATTAAAATTAAATTTATTTGTCCGACGGAATTCATACAAATGTGTAAGAAAATAATAACAATTGTCATTAAGCTAAAAATAATTTTAATTTTATTTTATTGTTTCAAGATAAAAAGATTAAAAAAAGGTACGAACGTGTAAAATTTATAATTATATACATATGTACATACTTTTAAATATTTTGCAAAAAATCAGCTTTCAGTTAAAAAACAAAAAGTTTCTCGGCTAAGTCATCAAAATTTTCCATGCCTTTTTCGTTAGATTTCTGTCAGATATCTATTAGAAATGTCGGCAAAAAAACAGAATTTCCAACGATATGCTGTCAGAATTCGTGTCAACCACTTCATAAGTTTTTGGGTCAGAAATCTGACGGAATTCTTATACGATTCCGACTTTTTTTATCGACGTTTCTCACAAATATCTGGAAGACGTCGGACTATTTTGCTGGCTGAATCGTTACACTCCAAGCAAAATTAAAACAAAACCAAAAGTTCTATTCATTCGTTATTTGACGTACATAATCCAAAACTTAAGTTAAGTTTAAAAAACATGCCATTAACCTCATAACAATTAGGGTACAGTCTCCAAATTTTTTTTTATATATATTTATATATGTATGTACTGTTGTTTATGGTGTCTAAAGATAGGAATTAACCGACTATACTGTCTTACTCGTTTTGTTTACGTATCTGCCGTCAGCTTAAAGATTTTCACAAAGTTTCAATGAAAAAAATTATAAAAAATTTAAAGAATACTAGCTAACCCGACAGAAGTTGTCCTGTCCCAATTATAACAAATTAGTTTGCGATAGTTTTGTGAATTACTGAAAAATACCATTTTCGGTTGAAACATACTGCGAAACTGTTGCTTATGTAACGAAACGTTGTACGAACAGATTAAAGGAATTGTAATTCTTAATTTTTTTAAATTTGTTTCAGCTTATTCGGACTAGTGGTTCTTGAGTTATGACAAACAAAAAGAGCCTAAAACGTGACAAATTCTCCTAAACGATACTTACTAACTTCAAATTAAATTTTAAATTATTTATTGAGGTACTATGACCAACCTAATGATGCAGAAGTTCTTCTTTTTGGGTCTACTTTCAAAAGCAATTATCAGAATTGAGTCCCTAATCAATCACCTGAAAAATGTTGTACTGTGTAAGGGAATATAACAGTGTGTGTCAAATTTAAAATTGGTGCCGAATTCTTATAATTTAAATAATGGTATAGACGCCTAAAAAAGTGTGCCTATACTTTTATCCATTGTATTTTAGAACTTTTTTTACTTTTTATCTGTCAACGGACTAACTCATCTTTCTACACGAATAAAACTGCTATAATCTTAAAATATACATCAGCCTGTAATAGATTAATAGTAATTTTAATATAAAAAATATTTATTCTGCTTTTTAATACAATCTTTTAATGCTACATGGCTGTTGTGCCTATACATACTTAAGTCCATCACTGCATTTTATACATCAATGGATTAGATAAAGTTTTTTTTGTTTCTCTTATTTTTTTTGCAAGTTTTGAATTTCTTCTTCATTAAAAAGCATAGTTATTGTTTTAACTTTTTATTTACTGTTTTATTTTACTATTTAAATTATTTAAAAATAACATTTAATACAAATAGGTGAAAACATTAATTTCAATATAGTAATGACATTCTCACTCAGTAAGAACTTGTAATTCGACGTTTTGCTGCAAATATAAATGTGTTATTCGATTGTGCATATATGCTATAATTAAATTATTATATTCTTCCTTCGATTTTTTATGAATCTGTTTTAAATGTCTAGAGCAGCTATAAATAAGTAAAAATATTATTAAAAAAAATTGGCTTATTGAGGGCTTTTTTTTTAAATAATCTAGGGTTTGCAATATGAACATCGAGAAAACCGAAAATTTTGAAACTCAAGTCTTTTTCTATACTTCAAAAACATTTTCATTTTCGGCACTACATGCGTTGACATCCATCAATAAAATCAATAGACCTTTTACACCTTGTAGCTTTGGTAAATCTTTTAAAACTAAAAATATTTGGCATAAAAGTTCTTGGTTGTCCATCCCATAAACTACGTTAACATTTTTTTGGTTGAGACGATTGCATATGGTTAATGCTACACCGTAAACACTGTAACTCAGTTCGATTATGCGACACCACGCCACTAGCTCATGTTAGGTGAAACGTAAATCGCACGAAAAGATAACGACAAGGGCGCGCGAGCTTAGGGATGCAGCAGCGTTCTAAAAACGCATCGATGTTTAAAACATCGGTAAAAAACACGATACATCGATGTTATCAACTACTTTGCATAAATACCTAAGACCTGCTCATTGTTCTTCGCTTTTGAAAATCTTTAGGATCAACTATAATATGCATAAGGTTCTTTCAAAAGTTAACAAAAAACCTGTCAAATGCATTTAAAAACACAAAATCAAACAACATATTTTTTCTTAAGGAAAGTGCTATCATTTTCTTACTTTGCTTAAATATTATATTTTAATATATTCATTGAGCTTAGGGTCACTTTTAGTTAATTAAATAAAATTCTTATTTCTCTTTTTATACCCAAAGCTGGTACAGCGGGTCACTCAAAACCGGGGGATTTATGATTGAGGCGATTAGAGATTCGTTGATGGAGTTGGGAGGTGAGGAATTTCTGGAAGGGTGGATAGTTAAATGCTTAGCAGAAGGATTATAAGCTCGAGCCTGGGGGATCATGTGATAAGGAGGAGGGTAACCAGGGTGACACCACAAGGGGGGTTCTATCACCTCTATTGTGGTTGCTTGCGGTCAACGGGATTCTTAGGTCATTTGATTCCATGGGCAGGAAAGTTCTTGCCCATGCGGACGACATAGTTCTGCTGGTCAGGTGAAAATTTCTGTCCACGATCGGGGAAATTATGCAGTTGATGCTGGGCGAACTCCCGGCATGGGCAAAGGATGGGGTCTATGTGTTAACCCTTTGAAGAATGAGCTGGTGCTATTTACCAGAAGGTACAGGATAGATGGATTTAGGGGGCGTCGAGTTACCTCTATCGGACGGTGCAAAGTATTTGGGTAACTTGCTGGACTGCAAACTGTCTTGGAGGAGAAATGCTCAGGAGAGGATGAGAAGGGGACTCAATGCCTACTACACATGCAGAACTCCATCGGTAAAAACTGGGATCTGATTCCGGGTATTGTAAACTGGATTTACATATCGGTGGTTAGGCCTATACTTACCTATGGATGCATTTTTGGTGGGGTGCATTGAAAGTGGGTAGCTATAGGAAGATGCTCAGCAAGGTTCAAAGAAGTGCATCACAGGAGCAAGGAGAAGCACTCCACAGGCAGTGCTGGACCTCCTACTATATCCGTCCCCTATTGAGCATTATGTGAGGAGTGTGGCTGCTAGGGACTTACTTAGTCTTTACGAGTCTTCCTTAGTTAGAACTAGGCGGGCTGATCACGCGAGAATTTTGTACGAGGTGGGTCTGCTTGGTCAGGGTATTATTATTATGACCCTGGACTTCCGTGTAACACCACCAGTGGAGTTCCCGGATAGGGAAATTTGGCATGGATCTAATGGACTGTTTGAGGGGTGGGAAGTATTTACGGATGGATCCAAGATGGAAATCGGCACTGGTGCCGGTGTGTATATCGCGGACGCCGAAGTGAAAAGGTCATTCAGACTCCCCGATGAGTGCAGTGTCTTCCAGGCTGAGATCCTAGCGATCTGGAGGGCGACGGAAGTGATTCTGGATCACATCGTGGCTGGATCTGTGGTGACAATTTACGTCGATAGTCATGCGGCGCTCAGGGCATTGACAAATTATACGGTTCGATTGTTCCTGGACGCAGGATGTAGGAATAGTCTGAGGGCTAATGGAGGTATTCACAGTGAGGCTGTTTTGGGTACATGGACACTGCATGGTTGATGGGAATGAGGTGTCGGACGAACTCGCGAGAAGTGGTTCGAATCTGGACTTAGTGGCATGGGACAGGGGGTAAAGCCCCCCCTATGGTACTACAATGGGGTGATATGGGAAAAATTCCGTGATGAAGTTAGCCGATCCTGGAGGAACAGCACGGAATGCAGGGTGTCTAGGGCACTTTGCCCCAGATTGGACGCAGGGGCAACCAGAAGTGGTCTTAGAACTTTTATAGGGTTCTTGACGGGTTATTTTCTTTACTTTTATAAATTTATTTATTTAATAAATAAAAAGAATATATTAATATATAATATTTAATAGAAAAAGGTCGAAGCAAATGTCAGATTCATAAAGCTTGACAATAAGTTGCCTTTGCCTTAAGAACAATATGGGTTGACAAATTAAATTAAATTTATTCGCCAACTTAAGCATATTAAAGTTGGTCCTCTACACTTACACAGTCTCCAAAATTGTTTTAACATTTCTTCAGGTTATTATCTTGTTGGAAAGTGAACGAGTTTTCGGCCCTTTTTCAGGGTTTCTTTTAAAATATGTATTCATAAATTTTATTTTGTCCATAATGCTGTCAATGAACACCAACTCGCTCAACCCCCTTCACCACCATGTTTTATATTTTCAACAAGGTTTGGTTTTTCTAGTTCTGTGTTGGGCTTTCACCACACCGTTTGTCGGTCATCAGAGCGAAAGATGTTAAATTTGGTTTCATTCGAGAACAGCACTTGATCCCAAAAATAATTTGGCTTACGCAAACACTCCTTGGAGTGTGCTTAGCGCTTCTTTTGGTTGACTAATTAAATTAAAGGTTACGTCTAGGAATACGACAGTTGTAGTAATGGGATGAACGTCTCTTTCAAACTCTTGATTAATCTTCACAGCCATCACACTATCTATCATTTCTCGAATCTCAGCATAAAATTTGCCTTGATTGTGAAAACAAAGAAAAATTTTGCGTTGAGATTCTGTGGTTTCCATCTGTTTGTTCCCTATTTTTAAATAAAATGAACACATTTTTTGAAAATTTAAGGCACACTGAAAAAGTGTATATGTCGATAAAATTTTAAGAGCTTAACCACGCTGCAATAAAAATTTTATCCAGAAAAATTGAGTACTTGTTTTTAATATGTTATATAATCAAAATTCTTAAAAGAAACAAACTAAATTTTTTGGGAAATTTATCATTTTGTTTATTAAAAATCACTTTAACAATGCTAAGAGAATCAATCGTGCATTTGAAAGTTCTATCCGTCTCTGTAATACATACATACATGCTGAAAATAATATAGACGATGTAAAATAAAAGCCCTCGTTATATTTTTTGTAATATATTACTTGCATACTTACCTTCTCCGTCTGAAAAATTCTTTATTACAAATGGTGCATTTAAATAAAGGCTCATTCATGTGTGCTGCTGTATGAGACCTAAAATTCTGGACTTGTACGTTTTTACCGCAATGCTTACAGCGAAAGAAACTTTTAGTCTAAAGAAAGTGTTATTTTAAAATTATTAAATTGTGACGTAAAATATAAAAGGTCGTATCATATACTTCAATATTAGCTACGTTCGAGAACACACAAGTTTTTACTATTTTTTTACTGATCTTTACTGCATTTTACTAAATTGCGTTCGCGTACACAAAATACAGTCAATGGAACACAAATTGAGAGCGTAAAGTGACAGTTCTTGACTGAGTATTTCAAAATGTTTTCTGCAGAAATTGTTGCAGTAAAATTTAGTAAAACAAGAAAACATATCGTAACCTTAAAGACGAAAAAACCTATCTGCAGTTTTTAAAAGTTTATAGGAGAGGGAAAAAAACGATATAAAATTTAAACTATTTACAATATTGAAACGAAAATTGCACATTTTGATTTAAATGAAACCAGAAATATATGTATATCGATTTAGAAAATTTTGTTTTTCTAAACACAGCTTCTTTTAATGGTTTAGGTAAAAAAAAGTAACTACTTAATGTTTGTTTAAATCACACTATGCAACAAAATTAAACTTTTATCGTGATTTTTGATGATTTTTTCTCTTTTTTTGTGCGTAATGGTCCTCTAGGTACAAAATCTTTGTCATTTGTAATATTACATGTTCAAAATTTTGAACACATTTGCGTTATGATGTAGGGAATAAAAATCCATAAAAAACTCAATTTTGAAATTGTTGCAAATAGATTATTAGTTCTTTAAGATGACGATTTATACATTTAAAAAATAGGACCACGAGGGGAGAAAGGGGGTATTTTCTGCCCCTCAGAAACTATCAAAAAGGTTTTTAATAAAATTTAAAACATAGATTGATCCATATTTATATGAACACATAAGCTATACATTTTTTAAAAAATAGGACCGCGAGGGGAGATAGGGGGCAATTCCTGCCTCTGCAAAAATATCTTATGGATTGAAATTAAATTTAAAAAATAGCAGAACGGCCAATTTTTTTAAAATATATAGCTTTTGTGTCCATATAAATATGGATCTATCAATGTTTTAAATTTCATTAATATCTGTTAGATAGTTTCGGAGAGCAGAAATTGCACCTTCTCACCCCTCGTGGTCCTATTTTTTATAAAAATGTAAAGCTGATGTATAGTTTTGCATACTTATGTACTGCTGATGTTACGGACAAATTTTATTTTATGTTTATTTTATGTATTATAAAGAATATGTACATAGTCCCAAGCCTGCCTAGTGATCAAAGTAAATTTTTGCAAAAAAAAAATTATTTTTACACAGACCCTGCAAATAATATTGGACCATCTGATCTAATTTGATTAATTGGACTACTCCATGGACTGGTCCGATGTAATGCAAGCATGGACCATGTCATTGTTAAAAAGTATTTGTAGTGAGACGATATGTCTTCGTTTTTTCACATGTTTTCGTTTTTAAACGAAGTTAAAACTAATCCTCTTGTGTAAACAATGGAGTAGTTTTAAGACTACTCCTTTGTAATCCAAAGCTGGGTTATATGGTCCTGCCATCGTAATGTTAAATATACCATGTTTTTCAATACGTTTGGGTTACTTTTGGAGTAGTCCTAGTCCCTTGTGGGCTACATTTTACACGCGTGTTTGGACTAGTCCTATAATTTGCAGGGGAAGTGCCAAAAATACTGATGGTATTTTTTTAAACATGGATATTTTAGATGTATGGCAGATAACCAAAACACATTCATTGGTATTGATTAATATCTACTAGAGGTCTGCTTTGAATAACTCACTTGTATGCGTTTACTCAAAGAGATAAGAAGAGAGTAAACCATATACAAAAATAAGAATTAATGAATTGAATAAAAAACTTGTTTACTGTAAATGAATTTGAGTCATTGATAAATGATAAAACATTGGAATTACCTGTTATTGAGAGCAAGTTTACAAAAAATATTCAAATAATTTTTGAATTATTGAATGTGCATACATTTATTTGAATACCTTGACATAATAGGTGCGATCCCGTACTTTTTGGGTAAAGTTCGGTAAAATGAGAGTAATCAAAAATTTCTCTCACTTATAGACAGAAATGTACAAAAGTACGGGAACAATAAAAACCAAATTTCTACCCCAAAAGCAAACGTTACAATGTAAACGTTCAAATAAATACATAAATGACACATTAGCATGTACAAAAGTAAAATTTAAGCAGCAGTGTGTGAGCGATATTAAAATCTAGTTATTAGCAGAGTGGAAAGTAATTTAACCTAACAAATCCGAAATTGCAAGGGAATAAAACAGTGGTCATAGGTAGTATCTACCCACTGTAGAAATCTAAGTTCAATTTCTGTAGTGTTTAAAAAAATGTACTTGTATCCCCCTATGTGATATAAGGTACTGGCTTGCAAATTTATCTTAAACGATTTTAAATCGATTTTGAGGTCCGATTAATCGATTTCAAATATAAAAATTAAAGAAGTTGATCGTAAAATCGATGTTAGAATCCATTTACCATTTCCTACTTTTGACCATTTTTTTGATTTTGTGTGCAAATGATCATTGTATTCAGCCACATTATAACTTGTTATTTCTAATGGTATGTTAAACTTAGCAAACAATATTCTCTTGGTTAATCTGTGATAAGCTTCCAATGATAGCATACCGCACCATCAGTTTAAGCAGGATTGCTAAAGAGGCCCATTTCCACTTACGAATTTTCATTCCTTAGCGTGCCTTGGCTTGTTTATAAACTGAGCCTAAGCCCGAGGCCGTGCCCGTAAGTAAAAGGCGTGGTGCATTTTTATTATCATTGTACATACATTAAGTCGCAATATACATTATGGACATTGCCAGACAGAAAAAGTTTGTGGGCGAGAGAGGCAAAAAAGTGTGTCACGCATACTGAGTCGAACCCTTTCCAACAAACTTTTTGTGTTTATTTTGTAACTATTTACGCACAACGAATTGTTTGTGTGGTTGTTGTTATATTTTTGCACTTTTGCTTTTTCGCAAGGGTGGAACTTGTGACGTGAATATCCTTAGTGATATTCTAGGAAAGAAAAATATTATATATGTATACATAAACAACATATACCTACTTTGCTTGGTAAAAAGAGAGTATCCTTAAGTAATTTCAGGAGAGTAACGATGTTCTATTTTCAAAATATCTCTTTCATCAGTCGCCATTATGTCTTTTTCCACAATTTTTAAAATATATGTATGTAATTAATATTTCTAATATTTCAATTTTCCGCGTACTGCCAGAATAATGCGTGTTGAGACCTAAATTATTTTTTACAAAATTTTATATATTAACTGCCATATTCATAAAAAATAAAATGAGTTTTAAAAGTGTTTTAAGGCAAAATTTTCATGCAAATTTATCTTAAAATACATTTCAAATTAATTTTAATTTTATGAATACGGCAGTAAAAATTCAATAGTCTTTTTTCAATTGTGTTCTGTGTACAATAAGAGAATTATCGGTAATTTTTGTTGTTTTCCGAAAAATACAGGAATGGTGTGAGAGAAAAGATTTTTATTTGAGAAAAATCATATCTTGGTAAAAAAAATCTTCAAAAATATTAGCGGTTTTCACCCTTTGTATTAAGTGTGCAACTCTGCTTTTCTTAATACGATTTAATACTACAAAGCATGAGTGTCTTTTTCGTTTTTATTGTAAATTAATGAAGTTGCTGAGTGAGGAAAAGAGACAGATATAGTTTCTTCAACGGTTTTATTCTGGGTAATTTTACAAACGTGTTTACATTATTTGAAAATATGCACTAAAAAGTAAAAAAATATGCCCAAAAACAAAATATGGCTTTTTTGCATTAAAATAAACTTGGGCTTACCAGAATAAAGTTATGTTATGAGGTTAAGATTCTTATATTATAAGAGTTATTTGTGCTGAATCTCTCTATTTTTATTTTTAATTTGTGGGTTTTATTAAACAATTTTAATTTTACATGCATCTTCTTAAATCTATTGATTTTTTTACTTTGTAACCAAGATTTGAAAAATCCCGCTAAGCCATTCGGCTTGTCAGCAGGAAATGTTAAAACTTTAGTGTACAATTTCTCAAAAATACGCATTCATTGCGAACCTATAAAATATGCTTTTATAAGTTTTTTTTTTCTTTTATATACATTTTTTTCATTTGTAATATTATTTGGAATTTTGTTAAATATAGTAGGAAGTGCGGCACCTAGAGTGCTTCGTATAAGCTGATTTTCTTTTTAAACTTGCTATCAAATTTAACTCCCGAGTATTTATATATATCCACTGTTTCAATTATTGGGTTACAGTTGTTGCATGATTTGTTTGTATTATTTGTTCCGTATTATGAAAAATAAGATTTATTGGTATATGTGCAAGGTGTTTTGGTCTGATATGCATTATTTTTGTTTTTTGTGCATTTATTACTAAGCCATTATCGTGGCACCATCGGTTGGCTATATTAAGTTCCTTTTGCATATCTTCTATTGCTGACTGCAAATTTGGACTTGATACGACAATTGCTGTATCAACAGCATAAGTAAAAGCTTTGCTCTGTGTTAAGGTACTTAGTAGTTCATTGGCATAAATAATGTAAATAGGACCCAATTTGGATCCCTGCGGAACTCCACAATTTATCGTTATTTTGTCACTTAATGTATTTTGAATTTTTACTTGGTAGGACCTCCATTCCAGATAACTCTGGAACCAACACAGAGTGCATTATTCCGATCCTCTCCAGCATTTGTAATAGCTTGTTATGAGACAAAGTATCAAAAGCCTTGCTGAAGTCTATAAAAAGTGTTAGACAATGCATCCCTTTACTCAGTCTTGTGTTAATATGATTTGCAAATTCTCCCAGTAATTTATTAATATTTTTTCCTTTTTGGAATCCTATTGATTTTTGTGGATGATTTTATATTTTTCTAAAAATGTTGTTAAACGTTTAACTACGATTTCTTCCAATATCTTTTCAATAACTGGCAAAATGGATATGGGTCTATAGGTATTGCAATCTGTTTTACATCCTTCTTTGTATATGGGTCTGACTATAGCCGTTTTTAAGGTGGTGGGCACAATTGATTCTGTTAGGCTTAAATTAATTATGTAAGTTATAACTTTGGGCAGTTCTTTTGCATTATTTTTGATGTCGATTGGTCTTATGCCATCATCTCTTGCACTTTTGTTTGTATTTAAGGATGCTAAAATGTTATATATTTCATCTTCGTTTGTACGTGTCATATAGAATGAATTTTGAACAGATTTTGTATTATTTTTGAGAGTAATTATTGTACAATCATGCACTATTTTTGTGATGTTATCTCTAATGTTTATCGCAAAGTCATTCATTGAGACAAATTATATGATCCGAAATTTTTTACTATATTTTCATCAATATTATTGTTTTTTTTCCCTATGATTTCATTCACGAGTTGCCGCGTGACACGAATATTATTTTTATTTTCAATTAATTTTTTCCTAAAGTAAGTATTTTTTTCATATATTATATTTTTATTCAGTAAGTTTCTAGGTTTTTTATATTAAAACTCGTAAGTTTTGTTATTTTTATTTTTCTTCCATTTTTTAAAAAGTTTATCCCGATATTCACAGTTTTTAAGCAATTCTTCACTTATCCAGGGATTGTAAGATCTTTTTTTCCCCCAGTTTTGTAGTTTCTAAAGAATTCTTGTATATACATATTAGAAATAATTTTTGATATTCTATTAAATAAATCATTTATATCATGTGTTTCGTATATTATATCATTCCAGTTTGTTTCTTTTATTTTCCTGCACACTGTATTTTTGTTTATTTTGATTTTAGATTCTTGCGTATGTTTGTCATAGCTCTGTGTATATTTTTGTTGTTCAATAGCGAAGAAAAGGGCATAATGGTCAGTTGTTGTTGTTGCTACTATAGCTGCGTAATAATCTGTATATGTTTGTTTTTTTTTAACAAATATGTACTATATGGTCGATGCTGTGCTTTTACTTACATACATCTTCGCGAGTGATTCCTTTTATCATGCATTTCATACCATTCGATATAAGCATATCAATGTATTTTGTTGTTGTCTGATTTTGTTTAGAAATATTGATGTTTATGTCGCTGGCCAGTATTATTTCCTTCTTTTTGTTTATTTTATTTACAATGTTTTCGAGCTCGTTGATGAAAAGGGGAACATTCTGATTGGGGGGACGATATATGGCATGAAGAGAAATTGATTTGTTGTTTATTATCTAGATAAGGATAAAATACCTTGAATATTTTAGGGATTGATATTTCAATTTTTTTTTCTCCGATAAAGCAGGGAGGTTTCCCTCAATAGCGAAAGGTACCGCGACCAGGTTAGGTTTATTGTACCCACTCCCCTTTAGTTGGCCAAAAGGCCCTCTGCTTCCCAGAGGAATCCAACCAGGTATTTTGCCGATATAGCACCGATTTGGGGCCCACCCACTGTGCTATGCCCCAAATGCCTCCTTCTGGCCCATGCCAGCGCCGGGCAGTCACACAGTATGTGCTTCGTCGACTCGTCTTCGTCTAGACACAGTCTGTATTCCTGGTCCTCTGCCAGGCCCACCCGATACGGGTGATACTTGGTCGTGTGGTGACCAGTCAGGTAAGCCGCCAACAGTCGCAGATCCCATCTGCCGAGACCATTCGTCATCATAACATTTCCGGGAGAGATGTATTCCCTTGCCTGACCCATTCCCGGAAGCGATACCCACAATCTCCTATGTTACGCAAGAGCCCAGTCCCCCATAAAGGGCTGGACCCTGGCCCAACTCAACCCACAGAAGGGTTCGGGACCCATCATCCGAGCGTTAGAACCAGTCTTGGCAAGCTCATCAGCCCCACTATTACCCGGGACCTCTGAGTGCCCCGGCTCCCAGCAGAGCGTTACTCTGTTTCTTGTCCCCAGCTCCTGTAGCCTTCCTCGGCACTCAGCCACCAACTTCGAGGACATTTTCCAGGAAGATAGTGCTTTAATGGCCGCTTGGCTATCAGTAAAAATCACGCCAACCATTCCTCTGTCAAGAATGTTGCAGCAACACACATCAATGGCGCAAATCTCGGACTGAATCACACTAGGTGATTCGCCAATCGCCATCAGATTCGTGTATTAGGTCCAAAAACCCCTGCACCCACTCCGTGCTCCGATTTGGACCCGTCGGTGTACCAATGTAATTCATGGTTCCCCCGACAGGGATTTCCATCACTCCAGGCTCTCCTGTCCGGAATTATTGTCCTGAACCTTCTGTTGAAGACTAGCTCCGTGAATGGAAGCTGTATGTTTAAAATCTAAACATTCAGCTTTTTGAATGAAAATTCGTGTAATTAACAACATTTTGTTCAACTTTTTAATTTCAAAAGTTTTTGTTATTCGTGCTCAATTCCCAGTTTTTATTCTTGATAAAAACACTTGAAATTTTTTTGTTGATGGGATAAGCTATTCCTATGCGCATTTCACTGGTTGCTTAGGCCAGATCATCAGGAAACTTCATCCATAAAGATTTTAGAAAAACTAAAGATATTAAACCAAATAAAAATGTTAAACGTATAAGACTTATAGCAACAGTTCTACTTGTAATAATATCAAAGCTTAAACAAAACAACATCAACAATAAACAGTGGCTTTATCTCATCTTTTAAAATTTTGACTTAAGATGTTTTGTCAAAATGCTACGGATGTACATAAATGAAACTTCACACGTGTTTTGTAAATTAATTTGTTAATTTTTGAGTTTAAACTTATAGGTCGGTTAAACATCCTAAGTCGAATTTAAAATGTCGAAAAAAATGCTGTTAATCAAAACGAATTGACTTTCAGGTGGCGTTAAAAACACAGCTGTGCTACTTTTTTTTCTTAATTAGGGAGAGGAATGTCAAAAGTTACTTGTGTTTTTGACATAAAGGCCAACGAAAGCAACAAAAAAATACATTGTTGTGTTTTTGGTGTTGTTACTTGTTGTAGTATCGACACCACTGTTTACACTAATTTTCATTCAAAATACATTTTTGTTAACGTTTTTAAAATTTTGTATTATAAACGAAATTTTTCTTTAATTTTGGCTTATTTTATTATTTAATAAAAATGATTGCTTCACCGAGCTTTTTTAAAATTTTAGTAATAGTGCCTTCTAGGGAGAGCTGGTCAGGTAGGAGCACATTATTTAGTGGATTTGCTATTTTCACTGATGGCTCGAAGATGAGGGGCACGGGTGCGGAGTCTATATTGAGGATCTGGACATCAGGACGTCATGTAGGCTTCCTGACGACTGCAGTGTTTTTCAGGCGTAGGTTCTGGCGGTCTTGAGGGCCGTGGAACTGATGAGGGACAACATTGATAGGGGCTCGGAGGTCACCATATACATACATACTATGTGGACAGCCAGGCGGCTGTTAAGGCCGTAAGAGGCCACTGTCCCAGGCTACAGGGCAGCAGGCTGAGGTGGCTGGGCGGTATATTCCTGGGCGAATTAGGGGATGTTTCGGGTTGCGGACTCGAGGGTCTGATAGGATTCGCAATGGGGATGGTCAGGCTGCGCGACAGGATACTCTTTGCTGGCCACACGTAGGAGCAAATTTGGTTGAGTAGGATTTCTCTCGGGTTTGGTCCGAAACTTTCATTCCTATCTATCTTTTTATCTGTCTTATGCTTTCGCTCTTTATTTCATTTAATTTCCATCTGTACATGTATATTTCTAAATAAGGCTTCACAATGGACCATATTGGTCTCTGGGTGACGGTGTAAAGCAGACTTAACACCAGCCTTTCTACCTACCTACCTTTATTTTTTTATTTTATTTTTATTTATTTTTACATTACCTATAACCTAGCCTTTAAAGGCCATAATCGGTTACAAATTTCTACTCAAGTCGAATTCTTGCCAAAAATTCGGGCTTGCCGGTCTTGTTTGAGTCTTTTTCATAACTTTGTTAAAAACCGCGATTTCTTCACGTTTAAGGAAATAATTTTAAAGAAAAATGTCCAAGCTTTATTAATGTGTGCTTTCACTGTAAGTTTTTTTAATTTTCTCATTTAGGTACCCTACATTACAATTTTCCTAATTTTTCCATAAATAAAAAAAAATTTGTAAATAACGCTTTATAACTTTCATTAAGACAAAAAAAAACTAACATAGCTGTTTGTAAGATCAATTCATTCTAAATAATTTAGAAACTAATATTTTATACAGGTTTTCAGCTTTGTACACAGTTTATAATATTATTACTCATACCCAACAAGCAAATAAAAATCAAACTTTTTGCTTTGTTTACAATTCATTAATTACAGTTCTTACAATGTAGTTCTATGCCCTGCAAGAATTTCTAAACATCCGATTCAGAAGTTGTGGCATTGATGTAAGTGTTATCAATTACCAATACGTCAAGATTTGAGCAATTTAACTAAATACCAGAAATAAGACAGGCAACAAATGGAAGACTATGAAAAACTGTTTCATCTCACTATTATCTTTTTGGTTGATAGATCTAAACCCTATCCAACAGTAAATGCTTCAGGCGCTATTAATCGGAATTGCTGGAGGAAGAAAATTATACATTCTTTAAAAATATGCATTTTTCAAAACCAGTTGCTATCTTACATGGACAATTAAAAATTAATGCCTTGCTAGAATTTAATTAATTTATTTTAAGAAAAAATATCAAAAATTTGTACCCTGCTCTCAATGATATTAGTCTGTAAAAGCGGTTGGATAACTACAAAACTTTTAATGTAGCAGTTGCACACGCAACGTTAAAAACTTTTCTAGGTCATCAGTGGTACTTTACCCTTAAATTGACTAATTAGTCAGAATTTCAAAAAATTTCTAAAATATATTCGAGATGTTTAAGCAAATTGTTAAAAAATCCTTGACATATTAAAATGTTGGATACAACCTCTTATAGATATCAGTATAAATATGTAAATTTATTACATTCATATTATGTATATTTATTATACACTTACCTTTTGTTTTGCATTAGAATTAAGCCTTTCGGATGAATGGGAAAACATGTGTTGATCTAAGTCAACTTGACGATAAAATTCTTTAGTACAAATAATACAGGATACCATCTGACCCAAATGTAAACGCTGGTGTGTAGTAAGGCTGCCTTTATGGTAGAAAGCTTTGTCACAATATTCACACTTATAAGGCTTTTCTCGATTTTTTGAGTGTGTCTCCATATGCGATTTCAGAATTTGTTTGTTAATAACTTTTAGGCCACATACATCGCAAGTGTGATTACGTTCTCGATTTTTATTGTGTGTTTTTTCGTGTAAGATTGTCGTATATTTAGAAGGAAATACTTTAGCTTAAACAAAAAATAATAATTTTATGATAAATTTCGGAAAGTAAAGAGAGAGATACTTAAAAATTATAAAAGTCCAAATTAACAAATCCTTCCGCCCGCCCGATGCCTGACAAACCAAAAAAAAAAACTTTATTAAGCGGTTCTCATAATTCACCAATTAAAGAATTTTTATTTTTTTTAAAACTGCTCTGGACGATGAAGCAGCACGCGCTCGTTGTCGATCTTGCATTGGTTAGTGCGTGGCGTCACATAACTGTAATGTGCTAAGGTTTTTCGTGTTTACTTGGCTGAGGGCAGAAATTTTTTGACTTGAATTGATTAGACATTGGTAGAGGACCCTTTAAACCTCGTAACTACTTTTGTAGGACCAATCAAAACTAAATTTTAAAAAACTAACTACTGGTGGAGGACCATTCAAAACTCATTTAAAAATTATCTATCAGGTGGACTCCAGGATTTTCATCTTCATATACGACGGTATAGGTCGTTATGCGAAACCGTTGAAGCACCTTTCTTTTGTGTGGAAGGCAACTATATGTACAATGTGTAGAAAGAATACATGTTTTTTAGTCCTGCCATATAAGCCCAAGGTTTTGCCATTACACGGATATTTTAAATATATCTGGCACTGAAGTTAAAAAAGTGCAGTCATTTCAGTACATTTTAGCGGTTTGAAAACGGCATATAGAATTACATATAATTATAGTATGGAATAAGTACAATGGTACTTATTATACTATGGTATTTTCGTTTGTTAAGCACTTGTTTGATGTTTTAAATCGAAAACGTCGATTTATTCTCAACTTTTCCCAAAAATTTTTATAACGGTAACTGTAATTTTAACTTACAACATATAGAACAACACATTGGTCCACCCTTTCTTGATTTTCTCTTGCCTTTCAGTTGGGAAGTTTCTTCCCTAATTTCTACTTTAAGATCATTTGCCATTTCGTCTTGACCGGTTAATTCATCCTCTAAATTATTTAGCTCCTCCATTTTCTTTGTTGTTTTCTCAGATTTTACAGATTCCTTGCTTTGGTTTTGCAATGTTCCTGTAGAAATTTTAGCGTTTTTGCTTGGCATGGTATTTTTGGCTGCTGTGGGTAACTCATTATTGAAGTTTTCATAGATAGAGGTGGTTTCTATTTTCGGTTCGGCTTCTTCTACAAATACTGCCTCAAATTCAATTGGTCCATGGTCTATGTCATCACTATCATCTTTGATTGCCATACTTAAGCGATAGTTATAAAATACCAAGTGAGTGTCTAAGGCTTTCGAAATAAAAGTATCTACATATTCTAAACCATCCGAACAGTTATGGCATAAGCCTTGCGAAAAATTATCTTCATCTATAAAAAAAATGTTTTTAAACTTAGACGTGTTTTTATGTGCTATGTGTTTACAAACCGAAACATTCCAATTGTGTATATTTGTAGTAACAATCTTTGTAGGTCTGATTGCTACAGTCATTTAGAACATTATCCCAGGGAATATCTGCATCATCTTTTAAACAAATACGACATTTATTTTCAAATTCTAGACAATCCATTTTTATTTACTGTATTTGAAATGTTTTATAAAAAAAAAAATTCATATAGAATTGATAACTTATTGAGCCTTCATCAGTGTTGCCAATGAAGAATTCAGAAATTACACATGACATTGGGTTATACCATGTTTCCACAATTTGTTTTGAGCAAAACGTGTCAGTGTTTCCATTATGTAAAGCACCACATACACGATTCAATTCAGTTGTCAACTAAGTGGGTTGTTGTCGAAATCAAAGCGTGTATGGCTTTGCCAATTGATTAGTTGTCGAGTTGGTTCAAGAACAATCAAAAGATTTTGATTTTTTCAAGTTGACTACTAAGTCTTTCAATTCGATTGTACTGCGTGTGCCCGAGTCTCTTGATCAACTATCGAAATTAATTAATTTTGATAGTTTTTTTTTTGCAAGAAAAAAAAGCAAGTATTTTAAAAATTTGTTTTTTGTTTCATTAAATTTTAAAATAAACAAAAAATCTTTCAATTCAGTTGATGAAGTGTGTGGCCAAGTATCAATTTAGTTGAGAGACTCAGTTAACAGTTGAATTGAAACGTGTATGGGGCGCATTAAACTGGTTTTGGTTTCGAAATCAAATTGACATTTATGTCGTAAACAAACATGAAAAATGAGTTGAAAAAAAATATTTTTCTTAAATTTTCTTGTGACCCATATAACTTTTATTTTCCTACAAAATTTAAAATGCATCTTTAACTTTGAAAAAAAAATGAGAGCAAAAGTTTGTTTTCCCTATAATTATAGCTCTTCGTTATTAAATCCCTAATACCCTTTGTACACTAGCATACATTTCGGAGGAACGCATGAAAGATGTTGAAAATGTGAATTACGCTTTCACACTTGAAAAGATAATACAAAAATGAATTTAGAATTAATTTTGTTTAACAATATAAAAAAATAAACAAAATAAGGCTTGCAAAAATGGAAAAACTTGAGAAATGGTAACGCTGCTTTCAAAGCAAATTTCATTCTGTCAGTGATGCCACAATAATATTCAACCCAATTATGAATACAAATTCCCCGGGAGTTTTTTCACTTTCCCCATTTTTACAATTGAATATACTTAGTCTGAATTTACACGTTTCATCTTTTGATGCTCAAATTCTTTTCAATTCCCTTTTAAAGATGCCAATATATTCACACGCAGCAATCGCTTTCAACTTTTTTCGGTACAAAACAACAACAATTGTATTAATAGCGAATCAAAGAGAAAAAGAAAATAAAAAAAATTACATGCAGCCATCGTTGTGCATATACCAACGAATAAAAACACAAAGCGTACTGACCGAGTACAGGCATCTCCGTACTAACCCCCTTTCTTCTTTCTTCTCTCACCTAAAAACATAAGAGTTGAGCATCAAAAGATGAAACGTGTGAAAGCAGACATAGGAAAAATGGGAGAAGGGAGAAAACTCCAGGGGAATTTGTATTCATAATTGGGCTAATTAGAATTTATTGCCACTTTTTTAGTGATGACACTAAAATTATCGGAAGATGTAGATTCTACATTGTAGAATGAAATTCAATGAAATAGGAAAATTTTGTAAAGATGTTGAAAAATTTAATTTTCAGCCTAACGTATTTCTTATGGGAAAATTTCACCATCTTCGAAAATTAATGTTAAATGTTGACAAGTGTAAAAAGGCTATATGGTGAAAACTTACCTGCGTTATTTTTTCAATAAACATTTTTTAGAACAAAAAGAAATATATGTGGCCCATATACCTTTTATTAATCTTATACAATTTAAAATGCATCTTTATGTTTAAAAAAATTAGTGAACACGTTTTACCAGAAATTATTAATTTTCGTTTTTAAATCCCTAAGGTGAACACATACCTGCATTTATATGGTACAAGCGAACTAATTTCAAAAATAAAGATTCAGTTAAGACTCGGAACTCAGCCGAAGCTGATGTTCATACGACGATAGACACCACTGGTTTCGCTCTCTGAAACTAGATTGCCAAACATGCTGTTCATACGATTTATTCCTGTTTCATTTTGACATTTTTTTTGTGTTGTTAGTGTGATTTTTTTTAAATAGATAAAAAAGTAAATAGAACTTAAGAATATATTATTTAATATTTACTTTTATTAATATTAAGGTATTATAAATATCACTTTTTATACCCTTCACCGAAGGTAAGAGGGTATATATAACTTTGTCATTCCGTCTGTATGTTCCACAATATTGATCCTACACCCTATAAAGTATATATATTCTGGGCCCTTATGAAAAGCGAAGTTCAAATCCGGTTGTCCGTCTGTCCGTGTTTATGTTGAAATGGGTTTTCCGAAAACCCCAGAAATGATGTGGACTAGGTTGATGTATATTTATGTCACATATCGTCACATTAAAGACCAAACAACCTATCAGCAAATTTTTCAAAATTGAGTTTTTTATTTAATATTATTCCCTATATCATAAAGCATATGTATGCAAA
This sequence comes from Pollenia labialis, assembly GCA_949318255.1. Lineage (NCBI taxonomy): Eukaryota > Metazoa > Arthropoda > Insecta > Diptera > Polleniidae > Pollenia > Pollenia labialis. The sequence goes on from OX439139.1 coordinate 24,619,531, forward strand.
ATTTTAAACTTCTAATATTAGAAATAACCAAACTATTACCAAATTACCAAATACCCTATCAGCAAGTGTACAATTTTCTGAAACCAAATAACCTATCAGCACTCACGCTAAAGAAATCAGAGTAATCATTTATTTCAATTTTTTTTTTTGAAACACAGTTACTTTTGATTTGTTGTTCTTTGTGTTTTATTACATTTTATTTATTATTAGAAGTGAAAAGAACATAAAAAAGTGTTAAAACGCAATAAAATGTATTCCATAAATGAAAATAATCTTGAGGCAGATATGCAAGTTCCTAAAAAAGTCAACAAAAAAGAAGAAAGAAAGAAAAATCGTATGAACGGTAAAGAATATGAAGGTTTTTCAAAAGGCAAAATCGTTTGCAGGAAGCCAAGAGATCAAAAACTTTAGGAAAATTAAAAAAATTCTATTTTAATAGGCCGTGACGTACTAAATAAAGAGGAAAATAAATCATCAAAAATCATGATAAAAGTTTAATTTTGTTGCATAGTGTAATTTAAGCAAACATTAAGCACTTTTTGTTTAAACAAGTAAGAGAAACTATAAGTATTATTATTTAATGTAAATAATAATCATGTGTTCAAATTATTCATACTAATTAGTATTGCTGATAGGTTGTTTGGTTTCAGGTTTTTACAATTCCAAATAACCTAAGCGCCATATCATAAGCTGTGTTTAGAAAAACAAAGCTTTCTCAACCGATATATACTTCTGGTTTCATTTTAATCATAATATACAATTTTCGGTTCAATATTGCAAATAGTTCCAATTTTATAACGTTTTTTCTCTCTCCTGTAAACTTTTGAAAACTGCTGATAGGTTGTTTGGTCTTTAAGGTGACGATATACTCCGTTTAAGTTTGCTATTGAAATTCAGCCAGATCGGTCCAAAAATGACGGAGATATGAGCAAAAAACCACGACTACTTCTAAATTTTTCCAAAAATCCCTTGTTGTTGTTGTATTTTTTTATTTCTGTATAACTTGAGAACGGCAAGAGCCAAAGTTTCCAAATTAGGTACACACACTTAGGTTGCCAATACACACCATCCTACAAAATGTGGGTGGTATTGGAGAAGTGGGCGTGGCGTCCTATGGATATGACTTATATATCAAAATATCGGATTTTTTAAGCAGAACATATTTTATAAAAAACTCGGGAAAATCGGTTCAGATACAAAAAAGTTATGACCAAAATAAAATCTTTTATTTTTAAATACCCTCTTTCGGGAACCATAGTTCTCCCCGAGTCCAAGCTTTATAACTAAAGTAAATGGTAAATTTATTCTTCAACACGTCGGTATATTAATCTGCCAAATCGGTTAAAAAATGGCTGAGTTATAACCGAAATACTGAATCCCCAAAAATTACTCTTTTTTATAATTAACTTTGTTAAAATATATACTTTCGTATATTTATATTGAAAACAATAATAAAAAATTAAAATTTGGTTTTGTTTTCAATATAAATTTACGAAAGAAACGTCGACATTGTGGGCCTGGCAGATATTTACAATTTTATATTAAAAATCAATTTTTATTTTGTTTTTGTTTTGATATTTTTTGAAAGCTAGTTCAGATAAACTAACGATAACTGTTATCAAGCTTGGAGATGATAGTACATTTTTCCTGTTTCGCAGCCTGTTTCAAAATGAAACGACCTGTTTCGCTTTTAAAAATTTTGTATTGGAAAACAAGTCGTTTCAATCATGTTTGGGGCGCGAAACAGGAAAAAGAGATCGAAACACGAATGTTGCTGTCCGTCTGAACATGGTATTAAATTTAAATTAAAAATGTCGGACCCAAAATGTAAAATAAACCATTTTTATAATGTTTGTTTCATAGCAAGCGATGAAAAATGTGGCAATGCGTTTGTTTTTTTTTTTTGAAGCCTATAAGTCTGCTTTTTCACGTTTCATCTTTTGATGCTCATGCTATGTTCATACGACGATAGAAACCACTGGTTTCGCTGTCTGAAACTAGATTGCCAAACATGCTGTTCATACGACTTATTCCTGTTTCATTTTGACATTTTTTTGTGTTGTTAGTGTGATTTTTTTTTAATAGATAAAAAAGTAAATAAAACTTAAGAATATATTATTTAATACTTTTATTAATATTATTATATTATAATTAACACTTTATTTTATTAAAAATCAATTTTTATTTTGTCCTTTTTTTTGTTTTGATATTTTTTGAGAGCTAGTTCAGATAAACTAACGATAACTGTTATCAAAATTGGAGATGATTGTACATTTTTCCTGTTTCGCAGCCCGTTTCAAAATGAAACGACCTGTTTCGCTCTCAAAATTTTGTATGGGGAAACCAGTTGTTTCAATCATGTTTGGGGCGCGAAACAGGAATAAGAGAGCGAAACACGAATATTGTTGTCCGTGTGAACATGGTATCAACTCTTATGTTTTTAGGTGAGAGAAGAAAGATAAAAGGAGGTTGGTACGGAGATGCTCGGTCAGTACGCTTTGTTTTTATTCGTTGGTTTATGCACAACGATGGCTGCATGTAATTTTTTTCTTTTCTTTTTCTCTTTGATTCGCTGTTAATAAAATTATTGTTGTTTTTTACCGAAAATAGTTGAAACCGATTGCTGAGTGTGATTATATTGGCATCTTTAAAAGGGAATTGAAAAGAAGTTGAGCATCAAAAGATGAAACGTGTAAATTTAGACTAAACAATATTTCTCGCAAGAGTTTATCACTTACGTAAACTATGCCCCTAAAAAAGTTTGCTTTGATTGCTATTCAACTCTTATGCAATGGAAAAGTGGAAAGAAGAAGTCAATGCCTTTTGGTATACCAATGATGTGGTTAAACAGCCCGCATCAAGAAGAAAATTGCTATTGATGTATCAACTACCATAAAACTTTGAATAGAAGGAAAGCAACTAATAAAACTTATGTAGCAGTGCCAAGTGTCCAATATCCATTACCGCACTCAGAATTCGTTCCCGTACCAAAATAACCAAGTATTGATCATCAAACAGATATCAGTACTACAACCTCCTCTGCTACACACCATGGATTTCTTATCAAAATGCGACCCTTGTGAAGGTACATCCTATGAAACATCAAAGGAACCAATCCTAGTGGCACAAAACCAATTGGATGGAATTCTTTCAAATTTGTGTTTGACTCAGAAAAAATCAGAACTACTGGCTTCATTTTTGAAAGGAAATAATTTGCTGGCGAAAGGTACCAAAGTAACAGCATATCGAAAACGCCAAAAAGAGTTAGAAAAGTTCTTCGATGTGAATGATGGAAAAAATTTCGCTTATTGCAACGATATTGAAAAGTTATTGAAGACGATAGGGTTAACCGATAAAAAAGATGATTGGAGTTTATTCATCGATAATTCACTAATAAGCTTAAAAGTTGTCCTTTTGCACAAGACAAATAGAATGCCGTCTGTACCGATTGCGTGTAGCACTGACACTCGTGAAAATTTCGATAATTTGAAACACATTCTGGAAGTAGTCAAATATGTATAACGAAGACTAGTGGCGCATTTGCTGCGACCTCAAAATAGTTTCATTGAATACAGGTTTAACAGCATCTGGACGTCCACCATATCCGTGTTTTTTGTGCGATTAGGATTCACGATACGGAGAAGGTATTAAAGGAAGAAACCAGTACAAACCTCAAAACTGGAATAGAAGCATTTGACGGAAATGGCCTAAAGACAATAGGCTATACGAAAGTCTTGTTCCTGAAATGAAAATTTTGTTGCCCTGTCTTCATATTAAACCTGGCATTGCTAAAAAATTTTTTAAATGCATCGCAAAAAGACCAGCAGTATTCAACCGCTTAAAAGACATTTTCCCAAGACTAAGTAACTCCAAAATTCAGGAAGGGGTTGTAAATGGTCCCGACATACGGAAACTAATGAGTCGTCAAGATGTTGACGTTTTGTTATATGGATGTACTACATGGAGCTACACGAAGCTTACTATAGGAAAGATCCAAACGTTTATAAATCGATGTTTAAGGCAAATATTAAATATCTTCTGGCCAAATTGGATATCCAATGAAGAGCTTTGGCTGCAGGCTGGTTGTTGTCCAATCGAATTCGATATACGAAGACGAAAATGGACTTGGATTGGTCATATTCTTAGAAGACCACAAAACGATATTGCTAGAGAAGCTCTTGATTGGAATCCTCAAGGTCAACGCCGGCAAGGACGACTTCGCAACACATGGATACGTTGCACAAGAAAGGAACTTGAATCAGCGCAAACAACTTGGAATCAAATCAAACTACTTGCAAGAGACAAAAATAGTTGGAGAGAATTCGTTAACGCCCTATGTTCCTCGTGAACATTATATTTAAGTATATACTTGTTATATTAAGGTATAAGTACTGTACATATTTAAATAAATAAAGAACATATATATATATATATAGAGTGTGCATTAGGTGGGGCGATTTGAACATCTTAATGGGCGCTTCGCTTTTCTGATTATTGGGATTGTACTGAGCAAAAAAGTTCACTAGACCATACATCTACGGTGAAAATCGAGCTTCCCGATTTTGACTTGGAGTTTTTTCCCACACTTTTGTCACGTTTTTTTTTTGCTAAACGGCAACTGGCCAAATCATTAATTTAATTTTTTTACTTAAAATTTTTTCTAACTAACATTTCAAAATTATATTTTTTTCATATTTTTATAATTTATTTTTCAATGATTCTTCAAAACCAACACGGAACAAAATTGGTACATAAAAAATGAGAAGTAAATTAATATTAAACAGACGTATACATTTAGGTCAAAACTAAATAGGACGACAACGAATTTCTGGCCGCGAATATTCGTCGCCAAAAACAAAACTTACCCATTTGTGTATATGAAAATTTTTATAATAAAATTTTATAGTTTTCATTGGTATTACTTTAAGTTACATTTTGCAATTTTATTCAAATAATAATTAAAAATATTTTTAATAGAACAATGACAATGTACAGCAAATGCTGGGTACACACAATGCAATGCATTTACGCAATCTAGCAAATTAAATTAATTTTGCATTCATTCCAGATTGCATCAACATCAAAATACTTTGATATTTTGAGGTTGCATTGAGACAGTTTGCTTGTAGATTGCACTGTCTGTACCCAGCATAATAGATATATCGCTGACTCAATATTTCAAGGTTGTAAGTTAAATTCAAAAATATGGAGAAAATCAAATTTAGTCAAACAAGGGGGCCACAAACTTGTTGCCATCTCTAAGCCAACTTAGTGTTTAGTAATTATAAATTGTCCCATACATACTTAAAACATTACTTACTGAAAAAAAAATCAAAAGAAATGCTGCATACAACCTTTTAATATTGAGCCAGCGATATATGTACATATATGTATGTATGTATGTATGTTTACAAATACAATATTCTCATTTAGTTATAACTTCTATATCTTTTTGCTCCAAATATAAATGTGATAGTCGATTCTGTTTATATGCTATAATGAAATTGGCAACTTCCACACTAGGTTTTTTATGAAATTTTTTTAAATGGCTAAAGCAGCTAAGAAATAAAAAATAAGTTACAAATTTATTAAAAAAAATATGCTTACCGAGGGCTTTTATTCAAAATTGTCTAAGGTTTGGAAATACTGAAAACAGGAGTACCGAAATTATCAAATTCGAGCTTTTTGTGAATTCGAAGTTCCGAATTTATTACAGTTTCAATTTTGGTATATCAAGCATTGACTTCTGGCAATCACCATAAAATTGTCAGTGTAAAAAATGAGTTTCCAGAAAAATATAATTTTTTCATTTGTAATTTTCTATTTTTTTTAATTGCGAATGAACATAATAGTGATGTTACGACTATAAATTTTCAATATTCGCGAATACAATATCTGCGCAAATATTCGCCGAATACGAATACCTAGTTTGAAAATTGGTCCCACTTAGGATTCTACGAAGCTCTACGCTTTATTGAACAGCTATACGAAATTAGTGAACAGTATTTTTTAATTGTTAAAACGAAATAAGGAAATTGATGAAATTTTTTAAAGAAATATAATATGTGCTTTGAAAGAATATTAATTTTACCTCATATCAAATTTTTCGAGCTGTTCTTTTGATTTCTGCGCATTAGGCGAATTAACCTAAAGGAAGTGTCGGAACTACAACAATCCAAAAACAACAGAAACAACATAGGGTTTTTGCATTGCATTGTTAAGGATTACGGTTCGAAATGGCAATCATTCCTAACAAATCAACACAAATTAGCTCGAACTGTCAAAATTAGTTTGCGTTTCGCAGGTGGTGTCGAATTGGCCTTGATTCACTGTCAAATTCCATTTGTGTATGAGCAGGCTCCGGAAATGTTTGGTATACTTTAACGTCATTTCACACAGTTTTTGTTTTAATACGTGCATTCATCACTCCAATTTAAAATTAAAACGGGAGGTTTCCCTATATATGTGCTCAAAAACTAAAATACAGAGTTAAAAAGGAAAACGCATCAAAATGCTTCGTACGGTTGTAATAAAAAGGATTTAAAGCCAACTTCATCGCACCCTGATTGCCCACGTTAAGTAGTGTAGATTCACCATTACCAAAACCAAGTTCATTGAGTAAACGTCTGAGATATATGGCTTCCTTGCAAGCATTGGACATAGCCACATATTCTGCTTCTGTAGAACTAAGGGGTAACGTAATTTGTTTCTTCGATTCCCATGAGGTAACACGCTCACCAATATATACCCCGTATACGATTTACGATCTATAGCGTTGCTTCCCCAATCGGAATCTCCATAACCCTTAACAGAGGCATCACCAGTTTTATTAACAAATCTCAAATTAGTATAGCCATATGATCAACCTGTGGGTCTTGACTGTGTTGTGCAAGCTTCGATATCGAGTGTTGTATGTCAGGCCTAGTTGTTATCGCAAGATATGTCAAAGCACCAATAATAGACTGATATTCTTCTTTATTTATCCTTTCGCTATAATAAGGGTAATGGGTCTGCAAACCTGGATCAAGGGGTATAGATACGGATTTACAATCCCCCATCTTAAACTGCTTCAAAATATCGATTATATGATACTGATCTTGGGACACTTTAATGGCACCAACTTCACCTTCACGTGTTATATTCATTCCAAGAAAATTACTTAGAACTCCCTTATCAGAAACTTCAAATACTTCTGATAAATGTGCCTTAAACGATTTTTATTCAAAGATGACAACTCGTAACTGAACTGCTACTTTGAACATTTTTACTTTTTTTCAATGAGGTGTCAATTTTAAAAAAAATTTGCGAATAAAAAATAAATTTTAAAAACATTAACGATACATATTAAGTTGCCACAAAAAACTTAATGTGGATTTTTTTGCGTGCTACGAGGTGTAAACATATGGCCATCGCAATTTAGAATATAAGCCCTCGTATTATTTTTATGTAAACACTTATTTCTTGCATACTTACTTATCCCTTTTGAAAAATTCTTTATTGCAAATGGAACATTTAAACAATGGTTCGTTCATGTGTTCTGCTATATGGGAATTAAAACTATTGGTACGTACGTTTTTACCGCAATCCTTACAACGAAAGTAACGTTTAGTCTAAAGAATTTTACAAATTGTTATTAGAAAAATGTTAAAATATTACGTAAAATATAAAAGGTTGTTTTAAATCCATACATACTTTAATATTTCTGGAAATACTTTTTTCAATTCTAGTATGTACTTTAATTTCAATGAATTGATATTAAAATAAATTTGGTGAAATAGGCCCTAAATGGCTCAAACTCAAATTTTACAAGAATAAGCCAGTTCTTTTTTGGTTTACTCGGAGTTAATAAAAAAAATTGAATAAAGGTTTTTGGTGCATGTATACGTTAGGTACAACCTTTTATAGATTTAAGTATACATACAGTTACGATCAGATAAATATGTTCACATGGTAACTATTTAAAAAATTAATTTTTTGAGTAACTTAAACAATCAGGTATGTGATGAACCGAATTCAAAACGATTGTTTTTAAAATGTGTGATAAATTTCAAGCGATTTAAAAACCATTACAAAATTTTAGCGTAATTTTTTTCAAAATACATTTTCTTTATTTTTTTGTATATCCTTTTAAAAGGTGTGAAAACTTCGAACGATCTTTAACCATTTCAAAATTTTAGTTAAATTTTTTGTCAAAATACACGTTATTTTTTTTTTATTTTTTTGACCGATGTTGACAAAGTTTTGTGTCAAATATATTCTTGGGAAATATTATAGTTCATATATTTTTCAACATTTTGGATCAGAAAGTGATAAAATAGGCAAACCTAAAACAACGAAATCAAAATTTGTTTTCCTATAAACTTCTATGTATTACTATGGCTGCATGTCAAAGAAAATTTAGGGAGTAATTTGGTTGTTCACTTCACCTTGCGTTGAGAAAATTTTTATATAAAATTTTTTAAATTTTCAAAAAATTTAGACGATAAAATTTGAAAAGCTTATTTATTTTTATACTTTTCCGTAGGAACACAATTGCACCGTATGAACGTAGTAGTGTACGACGTAGGTACGTTGTCAAATTAAAACGTAACATTCTATACAAAGGCACACAATAGCTGGCGTAGTAAAGTGTATCTACGTCGTACGTCGACATAGATCTAATTCTGTTTTATAATTCGTTTACGACCGTATTGTCATAGAAAAATAAATTAAAAATTATTTTTGTGTTTTCAAATTAAAATACGTTTACGAAGATATAAAAAAACTGCGGTTTGATTCATTAGAAAGAGCGTATTGTCTATTTTAAGAATCACCAAAAAAGTACAAATCGATTTTGTCATCCATAGGTCCTTTTTAACTAAAACTTTCACTTATATTACATTGTACATAAAAATCCCTTATCACATTTTCTTTCTCACAAATAACTGACTTTCCAAATTAATGTTAACATTACTTAACTTTTTGAAAAATGTAAAAAATAGCTTATAGAATAATAAAAAAAATGACAAAAATCAGTGTTTCAACATTATTTTGAAAATCCCGGGCAGTGTCTAATATATGTAAAATCTTATAAAAATAAAAATAAGGGAAAAATGCATTAAAAATCATATTCGGTTTCAAAATTGGTTTGCATCACATACCTTAATAATTTCCAAAAAAGGGATAAACGTTTCATAAAAGGTTATATACTAAGCTTTAATAATGCATTAAAAGCATTTGAAAATACTCCTTAAATTTAAGGATTTATTAAAAAAAATCATTAATTTATTCGAGCAAATAAATAGTTCACTAAAAAAATTATAATTTATGAGGCCTGTCCTGAAAATCACTTGATTTCAAATCACGTGATTTCAAAAATCACATGTCCACCAAAATAAAAACTGTCATGATGTTTAGTCAAAACTAACAATCTAGGGTTATTTTTTGACCAAAATTTCTAAAACTTGACGATTTATTTTTTCAATAAAATGCTAGATTTACACGTTGATTTTTAGTCATAACTGAACATCATGAAATTTTCTGGTGGAAGAGCTAGGAGGAGTAGAAAAAACATCACTACATCTGTTTCCCATGTTTTTTTTTTGTGCTTCTCTTTTTCCGAGTTTAGACGAGCGAATGAATATTTGGAAGGAAACCATCTAGAATTCTTTTTTAATTTTTTTTCAGTTTTTTCATTCGCGGTCACACAGACGAACATACTGCCGGAAACAATCTGTTATAATCAGGGCTGTGGAGTCGTCCGAAAAAAGTACTAACTCCGACTCCGACTCCAAATGCTGAAATTTTTTAAGTGCGACTCCGACTCCTACTCCGACTCCTACTATAATCTTGATGCTTAATGTATATGAGACTCAGTGATGTTAACTTTTTTTTTCATTACCGTACGGCCTTCTAAAAATTAGAGTTTTTGAGAACCAATTACCGTACGCAAACATTAATGTGCTGTTTCCAAATGACAGGCGATTGATTATGTAGCAAAATTTATTATATGAAAAGCACTCAGTCCATCGCCTGTCATTTGGAAACAGCACATAAGAGCAGTATTCATAAACCATTTATTTAAATTTTAAATGTGTTTTAAGAAGATAATTTTTATTTTGGAATTTTTTTTTAAATTTTTTATGCCGAAAAACTTTGGAGTCGGAGTCGCGAGTTTTTGTGGGTACTACGACTCCGACTCTTCAACTCCGACTCCTACTCCTACTCCACAGCCCTGGTTATAATTGTTGTTTTTTGGTCAAAAAGCAAAGTAAATGTCAACAAAGAAAATGTGAACAAAGCGTGTCGCCGAGTACCGAACACAAAAACTATAATATCTTCCCCACCCATAATATGCTACCAAATTAAACGTTTTCCTTTCTAAATGGTGACTTTGCATTCATTATCGTTCTTGTTAATGTGCTGTCTTTTAGGTTTTTTGTGTTTAAAAATAAATTACTATACATTATTGAAGGTTAATACATATGTATATCCTTATAGTTATCATACACTTTTTGTTAATTATCATAGTTTTAGCAATACTAGAAAATAATTTGTAATTGACTATCTAGTGAACGTATTTATCTGCTCGTACACATATTGCACTTGATCATAAACAGGGTATTAACTCAACACTTTTATTTTTTCACTTTTTAGTAAAAATTGACAAGTATGGTATTTTGTCTACTTATGAAACGGTTAGGCTTAAAATTCTTTGTATATGCCTTTAATATTAAATTAAAAATAGTTTTGCTTCTACTGAAACGGTTGGGCTTACAATTCTTTTTTATATGCCTTCAATATTATATAATAAATTAAAAATGGTTTTGCTTCTACAGAAAATTTTATAATTTTGAGTTAATGTTCTTTATGATCAAGTGCAGTATATTTATTTTAAACTTACCTTTTGTTTTGCATTTGAATTTATCCTTGCGGCTGAATGGGAATACATGTGTTTATCCAAATCAATTTGACGATAAAATTTTTTAGTACAAAAACTACAGGAAATCATCTGATCCAAATGTAAACGCCGGTGAACATTGAGGCTGCCTTTATTGTAAAAAGCTTTGTCACAATATTCACACTTATGGGGCTTTTCTCGATTCTCCAAGTGTGTCAGCATGTGCGATTTACAGAATCTTTTGGTGTAGAATTTTAGACCACATATATCGCAAGTCTCATTACGTTCTCGATTTTTCAGATGTGTTTTTTCGTGTAAGATTGCCTTATATTTGTTTGTCAATATTTTAGCTTAAACAAAAACGAAATTAAGGGGAAGTAAAAATTCTTTATATAATAAGTGAAAAAAAAAATTAAACTTAAATTAAGAGTATTTACTCAGTTCAACACTTAATTTTACAGAAAATAAAAATGATGTATGTCCTTAAAATTAGGGAATTAATTATTCATTTTGAATTAAAGCCCAAATTTTAAAAATAAATTAAGTCCTCAAAAATATAAAATAGCCCCGAAACTGAAATGAGCTAGAATCCCACTAAAATCGACAAGGAATTGGGGTTTTAAATATTACCGGCGAAAAATTGTCTTTGAAACTTCATCATATTGATCGATTTGTGCAAGAGTTTAAGGATTATGTTGATGCGCATATGCTGACACTTCATCAAATCTAAAATGCTGAAGAATCCATCTTACATTATCGGATGCTTACATATTACACTCTTGAAACATGTAATGAGAATACGGCTCCCTGGAAGAATTTTTGTAAAGAGCGAATAACTTGTTCACCTTGTTTAAATGCAAGTGGATGAAAGCATTTATTTTCAAGGACTGGTTTCATTGCGAATTTGTTTCACGTAAATTAACTGTTTACATTTGGTAAAACTAAATTTTTCATATGTAAACATTTTTTTAATACGGAGAATTTTTGGCTTTCAATGGTCTGCCGCAAAAAGAAATTTGGCTTTTTTTGGATAAAGCGACGTGTCAACCAGTTAAGGAGCTTAAAAGTTATGACGGTTTAATTGTAGCAGTGAATCTGCCTCCCAATTACAAGGCGTATATTTAGCCGTTAGATCAAAACGTTATCAATTTGATTAAATGGCATGACACAAAATAACTGCTCTCCCATTTTCTCGGGGAAAAGGGAACAAATTTGGAGTTCAAGCTAACAAATTTTAATCTTAAAAATGCAGTTGATTCTGGGGCAAAGTATCAGAATCAAATATCCAAAAATCCCCGAACGCCTTGCTCAAATCTAGTAGTGAATAGAGCAAAGAGTAAGATATGTCCTAAAATATTCAACAAAATATAATTTGGGAAGAAAACGAAGATTTCAATCAACTTTTCAAATTCAAATTGATACTGAATATTTCTTCACGAATGATGACATAAACAGCTGGATTGTGCAAAATTATCTTTGGAGGCTTTCTTTGTATTGATATTAAAAATAATAAAAAAAAATACATCTAGTAATGTCAATATAATGATAGGAAATTTGAAAAGCGGTTGTTCGACAGTCCATAGAGTTAAAAACCCTTCCGCCTGCCCAATTCGTGACAATATAAAAAAGTTTATATAGCGATACCCATAATGCATCAATTAAACAATTTTTAAAAATAATTTTTAAAATCTTACTAACTTTATACCTTATGGTAAGAGTTCTCAAAGCTTAAAGTTTTCTCCATAAAATTTGAATATGGTATATCGTCGGCTTAATATGCAAACCTGCTAAATCCACTTTTTAAGTAAATTGAGATTTTGATGCCGTGTGCTAGAGAAAGATACGCCTCGTCGGCCAGCATGTAGTTTTTCTTCAATTTGAGGCTTGAAGTGTGTTAAGCCAACTGCATTATATCTTTGGTTTTTCTCTCAAGCTGCACATATAAAATATAAAAAGTGTTTTGTCTCTCCTATAAAATTTAATGAAAGGGAGTTAGCAGGTTTGCATATTAAGCCGAGGATATACCAAAGTTTAAAATTTTTTTTTAAATAAATGGGTTAACAAATCGGTATTTTTTAAACCACGCTAGATCTACTTCGAGGTCGAGTACATACTTAACGAAAAATTGCTTGTGTTTTGTCCCAAAAATAATCAAATCTAAATTTTTTATTTTCAAAGAACTTAAGTGAAAATTTTTGGATTTGTCCTAGAGTTATTATTCTCAACGAGTCTTAAAAAACGTTATAACGATAATTGAAATTTAAACTTACGACAGATAGAACAACATATTTTTTCAAGCTTTCTTGAATTTTTATTGTCATCCGGTTGAGACGTATCTTCTAAAAATTCTACTTTAAGTTCTGTAATTATTTCTTGACCAATAAGTTCATCCTCTAAATTTTTCAGCTCCTCCGTTTTATTTGTCGTTTTCTTAGATTTTATCGATTTCTTTTGTTGTTTTTGCAATCTTCCTATAGAACGTTTAGATCTTCTGCTAGTCTTGGTATTTTGGGGTATTGTGGGCAACTCTTCATTCAAATTTTCATTGGTAGAGAAACTTTTTATTTCGGGTTTTGTTTCTTCTATAAATATCTCTTCAAATTCAGTTGTTTCATTTTCTATGACATCACAATCATCTTTAATTGTCATACTTAAGCGATAGTTATCCAATACCAAGTGGGTGTCTAAGGCTTTTGTAATAAAAGTATCAACATATTCTAAACCCTCCGAACAACTATGGCATAACAATTGGGAAAAATTATCTACATCTACAAAAAATGTAACAATGTAATTAAAATCCATATTTTCAAACTTCTCAGACTTTTTATCCTTTGTTTTATTATATTTACAAACCGAAACATTCCAAATTTGTATATTTGTAGTAACAATCTTTGTAGGTCAGATTGCTATATTCATAAAGAACATTATCCCAGTAAATATCTGCATCATCTTTTAAACAAATACGACATTTGTTTTTGAATTCCAGGCAATCCATTTTTCATTGATGTATTTGAAACACAAATTATAATTTTTGAAATCTGTTTTATAAATTGTTTAATAAGTCAATATTCACACGCTTCAGGTATTAGTCGTAAAGTCCAGTGCTGCTAACTCTTGGGATCCTAGATGTATCAAGGCATAAAAACGTCACACATTCAAGTTTATTAAACATACAGCTTGTCAAAATTTACAAAAATTGAAAGATGTGAATTACTTTTAGTTTTACCTTTTAATTTATTACTTTTTTCACAATGGTTTCAATTAAAATAAGGCACAACATAACCTTTAATGCAAAACAACAGAATAAAAAAAGAAAAAAGCCATAATTAAAATGTAAGGGGCTGAGGCCCGTGGGGCCCCCTGCACCCAAAAACTGCCCACTTAGTGATGTGTGTGGGTACTCAAATTAAAGTTAATTTGCTCACGATTGCAAATATGTATGTATTTTGTATTCGCATATTATATTCCTCTCTAGGTTAATTTAAGTATCTTTTAGGTGCAGAAAAGAATTAGTTAGCGAAGCCGGCGTTTGTTATGCCATAGAGGAGAAAATCCTTGCGCACGGCCGAAGGCCGGCTATGCAGAGTAGCATTAGTTAACAAAGCCGGTATTTGCTATACCACAGAGGAGAAAATCCTTTTTATGCAGAGAAGCTTTATTTAGCGAAGCCGGTCTTTGTTATAACATAGAGCAGAAAATCCTTGCTCCCAGCCAAAAAATCCCATTGTGTAAAGGGGCATTTCAAATTTTTATAAAAATCGCTATTTTTTTGGATAGTTTAAAATAAAACTATATATACATAAATAGCACCACTGGTTATCAGTTTTAACAGCTGACTTGTGTTATGCAAACGATTGTCAATTTTGAGGGTGCCTTTTAAATACAACTCCTAAATATTTTTAATTTAAATTGACATAAATAATTTAATAAAAATAGTATTGAAAACTATGTCTTTGTTAAAAGCATTCTCAAGGTAAAGGTTTTGTAAACAAACTCTTTAAATAATGTAAATAATATATTATTTTAGATTAACTCTTCAGACATCGGCGGTGCTAAGACAACCAAATGCCTGGTTGCACTCCACGCCGGTGTTGTGCGCTGAACCCTTAAAGAAAAAAAAGAAATTGGATCCCCAAATTGTTAAGCAACGTGAAGATAGACGCAAAAAGAAATTGGAAAAGCAAATTAGACGCTTGGAAAAGAATGCCAGACAATTGAAACCTGTAGAAGAACTTGAAGTGCCATTGGATTTAATAGATAACCAAAAGTTAGTAAATAGAAATAAGAATATTTTAAAAATTTCATTAATTTTTTTGTAAATTTTCACAGACAACGGGCCCGCAAATTAGCGCCCTTAACAGAAACCGAAATAGAACATAGAGCACATTTAAATAAGCAATGGGCTCGCTATAAGCACGAGCAAAAAATAAAAGATTTTCAAATAATTGACCGTTTAATGCAATCACAACGTAAAGCTTTAGAAGAATTGCGTGTGGAATCTGAAGAATTGTATCAAGAAGCTATACAACCCGATATAAGTTTGTTGCCGGTAACAGTTAAGGGGCCCGTTGCTACCGCACCGATTACGGATTATTTATCACCTGATGGTGAATATATATTAAAAACTAGACAGTGGGATTAATGCAATTTGTTAAATTGCTGTTAAAAGTTTATAAGAGCTACTAAATGTTAATAACTGAATGTTGGTTCTTTTAATATTCCAATTAAATAAAAAAGATTTTTGAAAATACATATATATGTACTAGGTATAATTAAGTTTTTTATTTTATCCACAGTAGGTATTTCGTGTTTACCTTTTAAAAAGCGTGTTGGCTTATTCCCTATATAATAAACCTTTGTTGTTTTTATTGCAAATTTAAAAAAAAAATATACACCGTTTTCACAACTTACTGATATCTAAAGGTAGAATTTTATCGGCCATTTAAAAGGGCTTCACTATAACAACTTTAGGATGAATGGACTACGCAATAAAGTAATAAAACTAGGTAGGTATGAATATTTTTTATTAATTGTGATTACATGGCATCATAAATAAATATATAAAAACACTCACCGAAATGACAAAATTGGGGAAAAAACATTAAAATTTTCTTAAAATCTTAAATTTCTGAAACTCACTTTCAGCCCAATTATGAATACAACTTCCCCGGGAGTTTTTCCCTTTTCCCATTCTTAAAATTGAATTTACATAGGAATAGTGGGAGAAAACTCCCGGGGTATTATTATTCATAATTGAGCAGTTTAATTCAAATCACATGTGCCATTTAAAATCCCACTTGTGATATGTGTTCCGTTTTTGTGTTTTCGGTGTAATTTTCAATTGCCGAAAGCCCAACGAATAACATAAAAAACCAATTAGTCCCTATTCGATGCGCAATTTAGAAGCCTTTCAAAATAAGTTTATTTCAATCGAACCAGCATTTTTCTCTGGATGGCGCCTGAAAGAGAAAAATACTTCGAAAACACAAATGAACCGTTATATCGCAAATGTGACGTTCTAGGAATCATAATATACAATAACCACCAATAATAATAGTTTGAGAAAACAAATTTTCAAAAACTAAAATTTCGCAAACCTGTTTTCAACCTTCCAAAGGAAAAGTTAGTTTCTGTTTTAATATGCATTCATTTCGCCACATTTGTTAAATCAAATTTGTATACTTGTACATAGTCGAATATCAAAGTACAGCTAAAATAAAATTAAAGCTGGTTTTTATTCTTCGTTTTCTTAAATTTTTAAAATTAATGAAATTGTTGATTTTTTATGTAAAAATAATCCTTTTATCAAAATTAAAGTGACTGCTTATTCTAATCTACTTTTTCCACTTTGTTAAATTTCACTTTCGTTTTTTCCACTGCATTTGATTCTTACTTGTCGCATGGGGCATCTTAAAAAATCCAATGTCAATGCCTTTTAATATTGTTTTTCAGTCAAGGTTATGTGTATGGATAGACATGTAACGGGTCCGCCATCTAACGTTTTTTTTTTTAACCAGTGCTTATTTCGTGAATGGTGACACTTAGCTCATGTCTAATTTGGCAGATAATTAGTTTTATCCTTCCGCTGAACGAATATGGTTGTGTATACGCTTGAACAACGCTGAGAAATATGCGTTTTCGCTTCGCTAAGTGGGCCTGCGATCGACTTGCAGAAGATGCCGATTTTGCCAAAAAATCATCTTTTCAGATGAAGCTCATTTTGATCTTGGCGGATATGTAAACAAGCAAAATTGTCGTATTTGGAGCACAGAAAACCCGCAAGCATACATTGAAAAGCCGTTGCACCCAAAACGAATCACTGTTTGGTGCGGATTTTGGTCCAGAGGCATAATTGGGCCATTTTTCTTTGAAAATGGACAAGGAGTGGCCGTTACAGTCAATGGCGATCGTTATCGGGCCATGTTGAACGAATTTTTTGCCACACAGCCAAACCTACACTCGATGTTTTGCTCCCTGTTTTTGAAGATGGCATTATCAGCCGCAGAGCTGATGTCGTTTGGCCAACTCGGAGCTGCGATTTGACACCGTTGCACTATTATTTGTGGGGTTCCGTCAAGGATAAGTGTTACGCCGACAAGCCAGAGACAATTGACGCTTTAAAGGACAATATTCGTGAAGCCTAATGCTGTTGGACATGACTCCTTACCTTTAAAATTTTTGAAAATTGTTTTCCCATTTGTGTCCTCGCATTTACTTCATCTAGTTAATACTATTATTAACACTTCGTGCTTCCCTTGGAAGTGGAAGATAGCTAGAGTAGTTCCTATAAGGAAGGAGGGTCAGTCAGTTGACTTTGATAATTTACGTCCTATTTCGATACTTCCCGTTCTTTCTAAAGTGGTAGAACATATTTTGAAAGATCAAATGATTGAGCACCTTGATCGTAATGCACTGGTACATCCGTCACAATCAGGGTTCCGACGGGGGTACAGCACAACCTCTCTACTACTTGGTTTGACTGACTCTATTAGACAGTTCTTAGATAGTCGTAAGAATGTTGTTTTAATTTCGGTAGATTTATCGAAAGCTTTTGACAGAGTAATATATTCCAGGTTATTGTGTAAATTATGTAATAATTTTGATTTTTCTCATCAGGCTTGTGAGCTTATCAGGTCTTATCTGTATGGTAGACTTCAGTATGTATCTATTGGTTCGTCCCACTCCAAATCTCGTCGTATAACAAGTGGTGTTCCTCAGGGATCTGTAATTGGCCCACTTTTATTTATGTTGTATTTGGATGACCTGCTGCAGTTTTCTAATGGTGTTTCCTGTTTGCCATTTGTATATGCAGATGATGTTCAGTTTGTTTGATATTCAGATACTGCATTTTTGGATGTGTTGGAGGTAGGAGTCAACTATGTAATTCGGGAAGTAATGTCATGGGCGGCAATTAATGGGTTCTGTGTTAACCCAGTAAAAACAAAGTTAATGGGGTTTGGATTCAATACGGAGGATGTGAATATTGCAATAAATGGTGTTCCTATAGAATTTGTTAACAAAATGAAATGTTTAGGCCTTGTCTTGGACAACCTACTGAATTTTTCCCCACACGTTGATAACCTATCTTCTCGAGTATCATTTCTTTTAAAAAGGTTGTACTCATTAAATATATATTTGCCTCTTTCAATTAAAACACGGGTAGCCAGGGCTATCTTAATGCCGCATATATTGTACTGTACCGAAATCTTTACTGGGGCTGGGAGTCATGTCCGGGGAAAATATAAGCTAATCTTTAACAGGATTATCCGATATGTTTTTAATTTGAAAAGAAGGGATCATGTTTCCCGATACGCTTTAAGTTTTATTGGATCTTCTTTTGAAAATTTTGTCAGCATTAGGCTGCTATTGTTTTTATATAAATCCCTTGTCAATGGTTATCCTGTTTATATTGTTAATAAATTTAATTTTTCACATTCATTAAGAAATCCGCAAATAATTTATCCTGTCAGGCATTTGGATGTTTATAAAAGGTCATTTCAAATTCGAGTATCGAGAATATGGAATGCATTGCCGAGGGAATTGAATCTAAATTGCTAGAATATTCACAATTCCATGTATTGAATGTTCCGTAATATGTTCGATTTTCTTTTTGTTTCTTTTTTAATTTTTCTCAGATTATTTGTGTTTGTTCAAATAATTTTGCTTACAAGCATTCATTATGATTTTCTTTTTTTAACCTATATTAAATAAATATTATTCATATGTATTGTTATTTATTTCTTAGCATTTTTTGTACATTGCATACTGTAATTTTAATTTGCATAATTTTATATAGAAGTTTGCTATTTAGTAAGTAGCTTTAATTAACTGCATAAGGCCCTATAGGCTCGGTTATGTAAATGAAGAATTAATAAAAAAAAAAAAAAAAAAAAAAAAAAAATGGACCGATCGTGTAGGCTACTGCATGGCCAGCCAAGGCAGCCATTAGAATGAAATTATTTTCCATTATTAACCGGGAGGATTGTACTTTTAAATAAAAAAAGAAATTTGAGAAAATATTCAGTAGTTTTTTTTATAGCATTTTCAAAAAAAAAGTTATTTGGCGGACCCTGTACATACATACGTCTCTATAAAAGACTTTTGTTAACGAAGGCATGTAGACAGACAGTCTGTGCAAAACACAATATATGTTTGCACCATTTCGTTTAAATTCGTTATACATATGTACATATGTATTTAAAAAAAGTTAGCGTTGTTGTAAAAATTTTTAATTTAGTTTAAAATTTTATATTAAAAATTTGTTTAAGTAATTAAAAAAAAAATAAAATTTACAATGACATCAATTCTTGGTAATGATTGCTAACTTTTTGATTGCATTCAAAATCGGAAAATTGATTATATTAAATCATACACTCCAAAAAAATCCATGCCTATATGTACATATGTATGTACATATATACAAAAAATTAGTCGACAGGAAATTTTGCAACGACTCAAATGAAAGTTTAAGGCCCATTTTCACAACTTACGGATAGCTAAAGGTAGGATTTTATCGGCCGTATAAAAAGTATTCCATTATTACCATTTTATTTATTTATTTTATTTATTAATATCAATACAAAGAAAGCCTCCAAGGCCAATTATTTATGTATTGTTGATAAATAACAAAGTTCACAAGTATACGACTTAGAACTAAAAACTTAAAAGAATATAGCAAGTTAGCTGTAATACATACATATGTATGTATGTGCATATGTAAGTGGAACCCAGCCATATAAATATTGAAGCATTAAAATCCATTTAAAGTTAAAAAAATTTCAAATTTAAATAAGTGGCAAGAGACAGAAGAAAAAAACGGTTAAGTGCCAATATATTAACTCATAATTCCATTAAAGTACTCAATTATTCTACTTTTATATCGAGCCCTTATAGCAAAAAATTGTGTAACCAACAAAAATCAAATTTTACAGGAGGTTTTTTTAAAATATTTTTGCCTCAAGTCTAAGTATTCGTTTGAAATGGCTTTTGCTCTTATTTCGTATTGGTACTTCCCCGAGATATGAGATTTTTAGAGATGATGCAAATGATCAAAAATTATCGATTTTTTTTTTATTTTTTTTATTAATATCAATACAAAGAAGCCTTCGTGGCCAAGAACATGTACCTATTGTTAGTAAAATATCTATGTACATACATATGTAAACTTAGTAAATATTATAAACAGAATATTACTAAATATGTACACCCAATTCTCTTTTTACACGATAGATACGTTCCCAATAAATTCGTGTAAAAAAAGATACTAGCCAAAGGTGAAAATAGTAGATTGGTTCCAGACCTAAAAAATAACGTAAAAGTACAATAAACAACAATAAAAAATTTTTGTTAAAGTTTACTTGAGAATTTATTTAACGTGCTTACACATTTTAATATCTTAAATACATATAAATACATACATATATTATAAAAAAAAAATAATGATTTGGAAAAAAGAAAATAATATCAGAAATTCATTAATATAAAAAAGGAAAACTAATATAAACATAAACAACTTTTATTTGCTGTACTTTTATTTATTGTAAAAAATAAAAATTTATAAAAAGAATTTGTAGAATATTTAAAATCGTGTTAAAACAAAACAATTCATGTAAAAAGAGAAAAATGTTAACTTTTTAACTCGTGTTAAATGAAAATTCGTGTAAAAATAATTCGTGTAAAAAGAGAATTAGGTGTATATATAAAACTGAGATAAAAGATCAAAAAACAAAAATCTAAAATGTTGTTGGTTACATCATTTTTGCCATTAGGGCTCGATATGTTAAAAATGAATAAGAAAAAAGTTTAAGGCCCGTTTTCACAACTTGCCGATAGCTAAAGGTAGGATTTTATCGGCCGTATAAAAAGTGTTCCATTATTACAACTTTACTTTGTGAACATTCCAAACTCGATCGACACGCACTACAAAAGAGCGGTCAGATATTAAAAGATGTCTAAACGGCACATCAATCTGAATATTACGTGTGGAGTTGATAAAAGTTGATACTTTAACCTACCGAGCGAATTTCCGCTAATTTTGCAATTTTTGCCATTCCTTATTTTAGGGACTTTTACATTACGTTTCCACATGCAAGTATGCAAGTAGTGTATACGTATTACCAACGAAAAATCGAGGAAAAAGCCGATTGGCTGAAAGTACAAAAATTGTGTGAATATTAGTGAAAAAGTGTGAGTGTATTGAGTTTTTCGAAATTGCACTTACCTCAAAAATATACCAAAAATTTTATTTTTTTGAAAATGGTGTTGAAATAGTTTAATGGAAAACCACTGCATGATATCTTGGACAAGTTTCTATTGTTTTTTTTTTCTTATTTTTCTCTATGACCCTTAAACATACGAGTATGAATATTCTTTTATACATACTTATTTACATACATATGTATGTATATGCGTTCATAGGCATAATTCATATTTATTTATCTTTATTTAGAAATCTAATTCAATACATTGCAACTGCTTGATGTATAAAAATATAGATTTTTTCCCCATTGCGCTTTTTCTTTTCTACCATAATGAACGAAATAGCAAAAAAGAGCAAATTCTAAATTATAACAAACCATATTAGTTTTCCAGCAACGGTCATTTGAAAAACATCGCTAAATTGCATATTAAATTATTATGTCACTACAATTGCAAATTGATAAACTTAAGGGATTAGACAATTACAAGGCTTGGTCAATGACAGTTCGGGCATATTTGGAAGTTGAAGATTTATGGGGTGTTGTGGATAATGGACCAGATGGTACTGAAGAAGTTAGTTTTCTATTAAATCGTTTTTGTAATAAACGTATTTTAAAATTTTGTACTTTTTAAATTTATAATTTTAGAGCCTTCAGAAAGATAAACGTGCGAAATTTATAATCTTGTGTTTAATTGAACAAAAACTTTGCCAGTTTATGGTCAGCATACGAACAGCTAGAGATTTATGGGCTTATTTGAAAAAGCAACATTCGTTGCGGTGAATTTTTAAAACCTAAACTATTTTATATGTATTTAACTAAATAGAACTAATAAAATAATATGCAATAATAAAATACTAAACACACTTGTTTTCTTTTTTCATACCATTCACCACAAATAGGAAGGGTAGAAGTTTGTCATTCCATTTGTTATCGCTACAATAATGATCCTTCACGCTATAAAATATATATCGCACTTGTTACTCTAAAGAGAGTCAACTCAAAATTTTTTAATTATCACTTTTTGCAAGAAATCGTTGAACAGTGGTAATATCTACGCACAGTAAAAATTTTAGATCAATTTCTCTACAAACTACAATTGTTTCCCCCTTTGTAGTATAAGACTACATATACAAAGAAAACTACTGAAAAATTTGAGTTGACTCTCTTGAGAGGAACCTTATAAGTGGCAAATTTTATTTAACGATGTCCGCGAGACTGTTTGTTAAAGTGGGTTTTAAGGTTACCCTAGATATCGTTGTACTGCGTTGTTATATATTTGTATCACGTGTAGACGGCAAATGATTGCTATAGAAATTCATCCAGATTGGTCCACAACTGGCTAAGATATGAGCAAAAAAACACGACATCCTCTAATTTGTATCCATACGTCTCTCATTATCCAAATTTTCTTTGAAAATCAGTGATCAATTTGGGCAACTTATGGACAACTTTGTGGAGCATTGCTCATTATTGGCCTTATATTAGTTTGAATGTTCACGAAATTGCCGCTTATGGCATAAGACCAAACCGCAATAGACCCTTCAGGCTCTATTTAATCCAGAAAAATAAGCATTTTGGTGCGGTTTATTTTCTGTTGGCAAAATCGGACAATATTTCTTTAAAAATGACTAAATTTAACGTTCATCAGGAACAGCCGCGGTGCTCATATGCCCGAAATCATTTTTAAACGTTAATGCCATGTATTTATCTTTCGAATAAAATAATTTTTTTGATTAGAATTTAATTTTTTCCTTTTATTTTTTTACAATTTTAAGTTCTTTCGGGCTTAAAAAACTTTTACACAACTGACGAAAATAATCTGCTATGAGCATCTAAAGACTTTATTATTACACCTGATTATAAAATTAATAATAACAATGGTCCATTTAGGACGAGCTGGTAAAAAGTTTAAATTTGTCATTAAACTAACATAAAATTAATAAAAAGAGATATGTATTGTAGAAATATCACTGCAAGGTTTTTTTTGACAAATTTGATCTCGATGGGCGAATCAAATAGCCATTTTTAACCGCAGCGGTCTTTTGCGTCGATTTTGAATTTTTGTGTAGTCACGTCCGTTTGTATTTAAAGTGATGATATAAAGAAGAAATAATGATGAGCTATTATCTGGGCTATATGGATTATAAGAAAGTTATGGCCCAAATAATTATTCTATGGGTCCTGTAAGCTTTGCTGTAATTAATATTTAAATATGTATAACAAAAGTTTTCTTTAAAATGTTGTATAACATAAGAGTCGTTTGTGGCGAGTTTTTTTTTATTGAAACCAAGAAACATTGGACGTGCTTTTCGAGATAAGAGCTTAAATAGGAACAATAACTTAAAAAAAATGGTTGCATACTTGTAATACAGTTCTATTCTGCTGTTTAAATAAATTTATATTCTCCTTAAACTACCCTCGTAGTATAAACAAAATGTTTGCAAGTTTTATAATTCGTTTAACCTTTTTCAACTTGTTGTTGGTCTATTTTCATTCAGTTTATATTTTCATCGATTAACAAAACGTATAGTTTTTGCTTTATTTAAAAAAAATGTCATTAATAATTAAAATTGACAAATTGAGAGGACGAGAAAACTACAACGGTTGGTCGAAAAAAGTGCGTATGTATTTAATATCGGAAGGTCTGTGGAGTTCGGTTACTTCGATAAATTCATTTAATGAAAAGGTAGGTTATTAGTTCTCAAAAGTGAAAATAAGACAAAAATTATTGTTTATACCAAATTTGTGAAAAAAAAACTTGTTTGCAATATTTTTAGAAAAATAAACGTGTAAAATTCATTTTATTGTGTCTAATTGATTATGGATTATTTGAGTTTATTGAACCGGAAGCTACACCTCACACAATATGGACCACGTTGCAAAAGCAATGCAGCGAAACGGAAACTAAGCAAAAAGATACAGCAACAAAGTAAAAAGTATTAATATGATAAATCTAAATAAAAATATGAAATGTTATTATAAAAATAATTAAAATAAATTATTGATTAAAAAAGAAATACATAAATAAAACTTATTAAAAAAACGTTTGTCGCTACGAATGTAGTTATTGTTAACAATAGTTTTTTTTTTTGAACTATTAGTTTTCTCTTCTCTTCTATTCCATTACCATTTTCATATTTTTTGCATCTTTTATATTTTTCTTTTCAATAACGTAGATACACTTAAAACAGTCTTAAGTAAAATCGTTAAAGAAAATAAAAAATGTCTTTTGACTTTCAAATAGACAATTTAAAGGGTCGCCAAAACTACAATGAATGGTCAAGAAAATTAAGATCTTATTTGATTACAGAAGGTTTGTGGGATATCGTGCGTAATGGAAACTCATCGGATATAGCGGTATTTAATTTACAAACTTAAAGTCCAACTCAGTGTTTAACTTGTTTTACAACTTTTAGAAACTGAAACGTGTCAAATACGTGTTAATTTGTTCAATTGATGATAATTTATTGCAATCGATTGATCCAGATGCAACACCTAACACAATATGGACAACCGTACAAAAACAGTGCAGTTCTCAGGCTTCATAATTTGGTTAACTTAGTTTTAAAGAAATTAATACACATTTGATTTAAACAAACATTTTGGTTTTGTTAGTAGTTGTTAAATAAAAGTTTTATGATAAAACTACTATGTATACAAAAATTTTAAGTTTTCTCTTAATTGATTTTAAAATTTTTATTGTTATCGTTTTAATGGATATTTGTAAAAAAGTATAATTAAAACCTAATAAAAATTATAAAACTAATATTGTAAACTACGTTTTGTACAAATATCATCTAAAATTTGTCGTAATTCTTCGTCTTCAAAACGCCCCTCCAATGAGGGTATTAAAGCCTTAGCCTCTTCGGGGGCCTCAGGGCATAAATTACCTAAAGCTGCCAATTCAAATTTATGTAATTTCTTTTGCATTAATAAACTGTAAAGAAAAAATAAAATTGTGTTTACTAAGATAATGATTTAATGATCTACATTATTTGAATTAACTTCAAAATTATCAGGCTGCTTCTGCAAATCACTTTAACTCAAATCACGTGATTTCAAATCACATGTGCCTACTAAAATCACACATATGATATTTTAGCGTCCCGTTTTTGTGTGTTTTGGTGTGATCTTCAATTGCAGAAAGAACACCGAGAAACACAACAACGGTATGACTTTCAAAACACCACAAAATCACGTGTGATTTCAAAAGCACGTGATTTGAAATCGCGTGATTTTCAGAACAGGCCCGTATGCATAAAAAAAATATAATCAGTCTAGAGCTCCATATTATATTCCACACTACCTGTGAGCATAAAAAGAATATCAGCGAAATAAAACATTAGTTGTCCTTTATTTTATCTTGATCCCATTCTTTAAATGTAACTAATAAAAACGAGGCCAATTTTTAAGTATTAATAAAGAACGGTACTAGGATTAATAGTTTTTTATCTGAATGTAATTTAAATTATAGTTTGTAACGGGTCTATGCTGAGTTAAATTTTTTTTATTTTTTTTTTACTATGTGTTCCAAGAGATTTAAGTGTATAGCTGCCATTTTTTCCGACAATACAGGGATCCATTATTACACCTTTTATGGCTTTAAGAAGTTAAGGCCATCTAATACTTTGTAGTCCGCCCTATTTTTACTCACGACTGGTTTTGTCTACGGTTAACTCTTAAATTTTATGTAATATATATCCTTACGGAGGTAAAACAACGATTTTACATGCCGAACTATCTAGGGCTAATCTAAATCATGCTATATTTCTGATTATTTCATTACCGGCGACGCTAGAGAGACTTGGTATCCAATATAACATCTGTATATATCACTTGTTGTTTCTCATAGTGCCACATGCTTAAAATAAATTTTAAAATATTTATATAAACAATAATATATATACCTTCTTACAGCTGCTATTGTTTCTTTATTTTTAAATTTACGAAAACTATCCGTATACGCATAAGTTTTCATAAACACCTCTGAAAATTCTTGTTCCTCATCGGCCGATTCATTTTGTTTCTTGCGATGATCCAATAACATGTGCACTTCGGATATAAGCAACGTTTCTGCATTTTCAAATTCTTAAAGAAGCCAAAAGTAAAGATAAATCATAGTGCTTTTAAGTGATTTGTATTAAAAACAATAACAAGCGTCATTTAAAAAAAAAATAATAATTAAAAGCTTTTAATTTGGTTTATTTATATGACCATGCTCTATAAGAAAATCATAAATTTGTCGTGTTTTATTGACATCGATTTTAATTAAACGACGAGCATCGGCTAAACGTAAATGGCCCACTTTAGAGTTTTCTGCAACTAAAATATTTCTGTAATCTAAATAGGCCTGAGGCACAATGCGAGCGACACTGCATAGTTGCCGTTCATCATCACTGAGTTTGGTAAAGCCAGGTAAACCTTAAAATACATTAAAAAAAATTATAAATATTTTTTTTATATTTAAAAATAGAAAAAATATTCCTCACCATATACATCCATTGGTGCAGCTTTTTTTCGGGGTATAGCATTTGTTGTGGGCGGTAAAAAAAAATTTCCTCCTAAATTTTCCACTGTAACATTGACATTTGGTATTAATTTACGCCAATCATATTGGCTTTTTAAACGTTCATTTTTAAGTTGTTCTCTCTGTTCAATCAAACGTTTCTTTTTCATTTTAAAGTATAAAGAACCACCAATTTTAGTGCGAACACCATTTTGTCGCAATTCGTACAATCTATAAGAAAAATAAGTAAATATTTTAGTTTGAAAATCTTAAGATTTATTAATTTAATGATTTACCGAAATATTGTCTTTTGTAAATCACTAAAATATTTTAGACCCTCCATTAGCAAATCAAATTTCACTGGCTCACACAACTGCATAAAAGTTAAAAACCGTTTACAATTCTGTTCGGAAAGTAATGCATCTGCATATTTTGTTATCCAACCCATACAGCGATTAGCCATTATCAGTCCATGATTACGCATTATCTTATACCGGCGTTGACGTTCTCTGGCATAAAGGAAATATGTACATATGTATATCAAGAGGAACATTTTTGTCATAATCGATTAAAACTTACTTTAAGCGATGGTTATAGGCTCTTACTAAAGCTAATTTTAATTCCTCTACACACAAAGAAGTGTTGTCTTCGTTATATTTTTCATTTGGAGTACTATCGGTATATTTGAAATCTAAAATAGTGGTCAAAATACTCTCTGCTGTAATGTCATAGGGTGTATCAAAGTCACCACGTGCACAACGATAACCAGCCATCATTTTAAATTGCATTGATGATATATCATCATGTCTTGGCGGATCTACTGAACGCATTTTTACTAAATAAGGCATACTTTGGGGCATATAAGTTTGCGAAGCATGCTGTAAACCTAATAAACGCTCAAAAATACCACCAAAATAATTATCATGATAATGTTGGCGGCATTCTCCTATCGAATAACGATATTGCAAAGCTTTGGCCACAGCCTCCCAATTGCCATATCCCTGGGTTTGTAAGGTATTCAAGAGAATACGTTCCTCTCGTGCAGTCCAATTGCCAGGTCCGGAAAATATTTGTATATCATCTTTAACAATTGTATAAGCATGATTATTATAGTGCTTTATGGTTTCCCTTCCCTTGGCAAAACACTGCAAACATAATTCCGCCGAGCAATCAGCACATTTTACATAAGGTTCCTGTAAAGGCACATGGCAGCAGACACATTGGTGATCATGATGATAGAAATCCTTAGAGTCGTCTGCACTAGTTGAATGTTGCAATTGTTGTTCCAAGCGTATATTAAATTGTTGGGGATTGTAGGCAGCCACTAAATATTTTGTATCTGAACACACTGAAGCTTTTACTAACTTCTTTTTGCATTTATTAATGGATGACGAACGGGCTGTTTAACGTTAAAAACAAGTAAGGTATTTATAAAGTGTCCTCAAAAAGAGGATTTAATTATTTATTAATACATATAAAAAAATTGGCGCTTGTTATTGTTGGATGTAAAGTAAATTTTTAATTACCTTTTGGAAACTGCAAATCGGCAGCATCTTCTTCCACCATATCAACCGGGTTCATAAACGACATTATGTTAAGGCGGATTCTATACTTTATTAAATTAATAAATAAATTCAGGAGTTCCTTTAAAAATGTTCGGTTTGCTCAAAAAACGAGTGCAAACTGTATGCGGCTTTTGTTGTTATTGGCAGGGCTGTCATGTATGGCGATTTTGAAACGTGTTTGGCGGTGGGATTTTTTCATTTGCCCACTGGCGACTTTTTTTTTTTTTGCTATTTTCGATATATGTAACTGTCGATTTACTTGGCATTTGTTGCCGTACAGAAAAAGTTTGTTGGCAAGAGAGGCAAGAAGTAAAGTGTGTCACGCATACAGCGTCACCCCCTTACCAAAAAACTTTTTCTGTCCGGCAAGAATTGCGACTTACCATTTTTATTATTTCAGGGATTTTTTTTAACAATTTGTCATTTTTTGTTATCATTACTAATTAAAAAAAAACTGGCAACTTGTTTTCACATGATTTTTGTTTTGTTATCATTTTAAGTAAATTTTATATTCAGTCACTATTTAATTGTAATAGTTTGTATGCAGGTCAAAACACCAGCAATGAAATCGATGAGACTGAAGTGAACGATCTTATAGACTTTTGTACTTAATTTTTAGTATTTTTAACTGAATAGGTATATGATCTCCATTTTATGTTATTTAAAAAAATAACAGAAACAAAACAAAATTTACTTTCGGCGACTTTTTTGTATTTTTTCAGTTTTTGGCGATTTTTAACTGAAATATTATAATAGCTTTTCTTTGTATGCAAAATTTAATTTAAAAAAAAGATGTTACAAAAACTGAACAAAATTGACATTTGGCGATTTCAGACATCCGGTTTGGCGATGCAGCTACAAAAAATCTGACAGCCCTGGTTATTGGCAAAACAGTGTTGTAAACCATTCAAACAAAAAAAAAAATAGAAGTGCTGGTTAACAAACGTCTAGTTTGATTCGTCAAGTCCTGAGTTTTTAGGAGAGAGGGGAAAAGGTATGGCATTCGCTTTTCCTTTCTCTCCAAAAAGCTCGACATGATGACTCAAACTAGAAATGTATGAACCGGCCATTAGATTCACAAGGACAACAAGGGACTTTACTATCAAGGGTAAAAACCGCTATTCATTTAAGTTAGCGCCGGTTCACACACGTCAAGTTTGACTGGTCAAGTCATGAGTTTTTAGGAGAGAGGGGAAATGAAATGGTATTCTCTCTTCCCTTCTCTCCTAAAAGCGGCACTTAATAAATGTACAAAAAAAGGTTTTTTTTTTTCGTATTAGGCCAGTGCTCACTGTTGCCAAAAAAAATCCGATTTTACCCTACACGTTGAAAAAAACTTCCCCTGCAAAAATCTCTAAGCATTATCATTAAAATAGAAGTAAAAACATTAGTTATAAAATAATTAATTTTAAATCCTATAAAAGATAATAATATTATATCAATTAAACCACAAACAACTCTGTAAATATATTTTTAAACGATTTTAGGGAAAAGAAAATGTTTAACCGTTTTGGACAAAAAAAATCGCTATAAATACGATTTTTCTCTACATTTATTTCATGTGAAAATAAGTAAAAAATGCGATATGACGAAAAATCCCTACATATTGGAGATTATAAAAAATCTGTCCGATTTTCCATACGCTTCTATTTTAGTATCAAAAATACCTACATGTAGGGATTTTCCCCTACTTCTGGCAACACGGCCTGTACTTATAGGAAAGTCAAAAGCAGAATTGTCAACTTGGTGCTTTTAAAAAACTACGACGCAAAATATTCCTCGGTGCTTTTTAAATTGTAAGTTGGGTGGAACGAATGTGTTTTTAGCGAATTCTAAATTTTTGCATACATATACGAAAGCGACGTTTATGTTTAAATTATTTATTTGACCATCTAATTTTTGTTCATTTTTATTTGTCTAAAAATAAGAACTGAAAAAATAAATTTTTTTTTTTAAGTACATATAATAGTTAGCTACACATAAAATAAATATTCTATAAATTTTAAATAAAACTAATAATTTTAAACTAAGCACTAAGTACTTCCACATATTGGTACATATTTGCATGTGTAACACATGTGGCTTTCAAGTCACATACACACATGTGTCTGTTTTACATGTAATGTACAACCCTGTCATACTTTTTTCATACTTATGAAGCCATCACAAAATATGTAAAAGCGAACATTTTTTGACATAACATTTGCGGACCACATGTACATACATAAGTATTTAAGTTTTTTTTTTTTATTTATTTTAAAAAAATATATATTGCTCTTCGGGTATTAAATTTAGTTTATTTTCTTAAAATATGAGTGAAGACTATAATATTCTTTACTTGGACGATGTTAACACCAAGTTAATGCAATCAAAGTCGCATCGACAAAGAAAGTCAACAGCAGGTGACAGAAAAATTCAGCACGTTTGGACCGACGATGAAATCAATCGTCTAATTGCAAACGTAAAGCAACATCGTGGGCTCTGGGATGTTGCTTCACCAGAGTACAAATTTTCGAAACGGGACGAATGGAGAAGAGTCGTGAATGAGCTAGAAATTGATGGTGTGGATGCAAATGAGGCAAAAGTAAAATGGTTATCGTTGCGCACCACTTTCATGGTCAATTTGGCGAAATTAAGGAGAAAAAAACCGGGGAAAGGAGCGAATGATTTCCATACCATAACATGGAAGTTTTTCAAGTACATGCTGTTTCTGGAAAACAATAATGTACAACATTCATCTTCTTCAACTTCAACAGTGCAATTGGTATATCTTCTATAAAATCCTTGTTTTTTATTTTTAAAAAATAACTGATTTTTAATTGTAGGAATCTGTTGCCATTGATCGTTCGATTGTAGAGGATCCCGCTGTACCATTTACATCTGAATTATCAGTCGGAAATCCACGTAAACGTTCAAGATCGAGAACACCAACGCTAACACCGCCACCATTAACCTCCGCTGGTTCTCTTAGTTCACAGGCAATTTCAGTTCTTAATAATGCTGTGGCCGCGTTGCATTCATCTGATACAAATTCAACCTTCTGCGACAATCTCTTGGCAGAATTGCGAACACTTTCAAAGTCAAAAGCACAAACTTTGCGCTACAAAATATCACGCGTGATGATAGACTTTATGGAGGCAAATCAGGAACTGAAAGCAATATCACCGGATCAATTTGTAAATCAAAGTACACAAGACGTTTCCATTGAAAACTTCAATACATTGATGGTCGAGCAAGCGTACATTGGTACAAAGCAAAATCCGAGCGCTTTTGGTCGGCCTATCCCGTTGCGTCTTTCAGAAGCACCTCCAATTGACAGTAACGATAAGGAGCTATACAACGTCGACGCAATAATAAAAAGTGAAACAATAACTTTTAATTGAAGACAACAAAGAAAAATAAATTACATTAAATTTGCAAACGATCATTATGTATATTTTAATAGGCTACGCAAGCAGTAGTAGATGGAATAGTGTATACACTTTGTAGTTGTCAAAAGTTGTTTACATTTTGCTAAAAGGTGCGTTCGAGAACCCAAGTTTTTATTTTTTTTTTACTGAACTTTACTAAATTGCTATCACAGATTACTAAACAGATATGTCACGAGAAGGAAGATTTTGCGTTTCCCCCCTTTCTTCGAAAGCTGGGGGGCTACCGCGTATTTCGATTCGAAAGAAATCATTTACGGATTCGAACAATTTTACTGTGTATTACGATTTTCGATAATATTTGTTTCGAATAAACGGACGTTTTTAATACTTTATTGAACACAGAAAATCCCTTTCTTAACAGCCACTCTCTATTACGAACAAAAAGTTTTCATTAAATTTCCCATTTTTTTAAAAATACTACCTTTGTTATCGTTTAGAACGATTGCGAAAATCGTAATACACAGTACAAATTGTTCGAATCCGTAAATGATTTCTTTCGAATCGAAATACGCAGTAATGTTGACTTAGAATACACATTCGAATAATATGAAAATTTATATAGTAAATTAATAACCTTTTTTTTGTTGCTTTAATTTTTTGGAGTTGTTAAAGTGCAAATATTTGGCAACTTAGCACTCTACTTGATTTTAAGTAATCAGTAGCAAAAAAAAATATTTTTTGTACTTTAAAAAAAAATTTACCGGACACAAAGTAGCAACATCAAATAAGATAAACAAATCATAAGCTCATTATTAGATGGGAGCAAATGCCAAAAAGTCATAGTGCAGATAACGACGATTTAGGTATACATAAAGTTTTCTAAAAATGTACCCGGAAGGATTTTTTTTGTATTTTCACCACTGCTTACAGCATGTTTTGATAAAAAAAATTTAATTTTTGTGAACGTTAATCACCAAACTTAAAGAATAATAGAATTTTTTGAAAGTGTTTGTGCCGCATGAGCCATTTTTAAATTTATTTCTAAAAAGTATAGCGTTTTGTACTACATTCATATACTTACTGCCAAGGTACTTACTGCTGTGTATTAATTGGTTGAAATTTTATTTTTCTTTCTTTTTAACTACTTGTTTTTCTTATGTTTTTGTATGAGGATTTTTCAGTATTCACCAAAGACTGGCGTCTAGAGCAAAACAATACTTAATACGCTTTAAAATAGTTGATATGGGGCAAAGTTATTAAGCATTCATTTGAATCAATAATTTTTTTTGATTCTTGCCAATATACTGTACTACATTCGAATATCGCATACACGTTGGCGATATAATTGTACAATACGAACAAGTGAACAATTATATTGCAAGTGTATGAGCGGTTTTAGAGTAATATTTAAGTTAACTCAGTAGTTATACATTTACTGCATTTAACTGTAAAAGTACTCGAACGCACCTAGTATATGTATGTACATTAGGGAAGTAACTTTTTTACAAAATTCGGATCACACTAGTTCTGATACCAAAAACATTTTTATTTATTTATGATAACATGTAATATTAATTTACATACAATTAAAAAATACCTAAAGCGGCCCATATACTTGTATTATTATTGTATATGGTCCTCGCCATATTATTTCCATTTTTCTATAATTTTTACAACTTCATTAACTAAGACACATTGGTCTGCAATCACACCTGTTTCAATTTCACCATTTAAGGGCTGTGATCAACATTTCCACCTGAGAGATCAAGACCGCCGTAATGCCCTATATTATGCAATAAATCGCAAAATGGTTTTATTTATTTAATAAAAAGGTGAACATAACCTATAGGAATAACATAAACCGCATTGTACAATGTTGTGCAATAAAAATCAAAAGTCT
This sequence comes from Pollenia labialis, assembly GCA_949318255.1. NCBI lineage: Eukaryota > Metazoa > Arthropoda > Insecta > Diptera > Polleniidae > Pollenia > Pollenia labialis. Next base: position 24,653,452 of record OX439139.1, read on the forward strand.
TTTGATTGTTGCCAATATATTGCGCCACCTTCGAGTATCAAATACACATTGTACAATACGTAAAATTGTACATTTTTATTGCAAGTGTATGAGCCGCTTAAGATTTAAAACTACATAACATTCTATATAGTACAAAAATACAAAATTTTAAATAAATGCCAGTTTACTAAAAATAAAAACTTCCTTTTCAGTCTCTGTCAGGCATTTGCCGTGTAAAGACGTGTTATTTTTGTCGGTATACTTTCGCATTTAGTGTTTTCGATCCACTGCAAGTTGGTGTGAACCACGTGTTTTCTTTCTTTTGATAAGAAAGAGAATTTTGTTTCTTTAATAAAACAATATTTTTTTTTTTTTTTTTTTTTATTTTCCTTGATTTGATATTTGACGTTTGGTATTCGTAGAAGGGCCTTTGGAGTGTGGGCGACATGAACGGGGTTTATCCCCCGGACTATAACCGCTTTCGGGAACTTGACTTCTCCTCCGGGAAAAATAAAACAAACAGAAACAAGAGAATAAGATCTGAAGATTTTGTTCCACTTCCGGAAATAACACCAAACCAAGACAACCTCCCACGTTACTTAGTTGCATCGGCTATTTCTTTAAAGGAACATGTACAGGTACTCCCGCTAGCTTCCCATAACGTCTTTCAAGTGGAAAGAGGTCTTAACTTTATTTCGCGCGACCGTCTAGAAGTCAAAGAGATGAAAAGTGGTGATCTTCTAATCAAAGTTCCTGATATCAAAACTGCTGAAAAATTTCTTAAATCTAACTTCATTGACTGTATTCCTGTAAAAATATCTTTGCATAAAACACTTAACACCACTCAAGGCCGTATATTTTCAAGAAAAATAATGGAAATATCAGAAGAAGAATTATTGGAATCGTTAAAAGATCAACAAGTTGTAGAGGTACGCAAAATTAACAAAAAAGAAAACGAAAAAATCGTGGCTACAGGTGCAGCAATAATTACTTTTAACCTTTTCAATCGTCCTGAGTTTTTGAGTCTTGGCTGGGAGAGGGTGCCGGTTGACGAATATATCCCTAATCCCATGAAGTGCTTAAACTGCCAGAGACTGGGTCATACAAAAAAGTGGTGCAAAAGTGTTGAACAATGTCGAGAATGTGGTTACGCAGAGAAACATGAAACATGCACTCGTAAATACTGTGTCAACTGCCAAGTAGAAACCCATCCCTCGTATGACCCAGAATGCCCTACATTCTGGAAGCATAAGTCGGTTAATTATATCAGAATTTCTAGAAAATGTACAACACGTGACGCATGGAAGGTTTTTAATGATAACCCCACTTTAAATATGATTCAACCAACTAAAAGAAACGGTAAAAGAAATCCTACATACGCACAAATAGCAAACAACAACAATACAACAACTATACAAAATCCTACAGCAATGGAAACTTCTACACACAGCAAAAATAAACAAACAGAAAATCAAAACAAACATGCAGACAAAATAAAACCAACATCATCAAACTCTTTTACAACAAACATCTTTGCTCACTCAAAAGACAACAACAACATCGGCTTTACAACTCAACCAACACAAATACAACCAGATATAAACACCACTGATTTTTTAAATAAAACCACTGTAACTCTACAAAGTCAAAAACCCCAATCAACAATACAAAATTCCATTTCACAAATAATTGCTCTTACTAATAATCAATCAGAGCAAAATACTAACACAACAACAAACGAAAAAGGAAACAAAAATGTTATTTCTGACGATATTTTTATTAAAGACAAGGAGGGCAATTCTGACACATCTTTAAATGATTACGTTTTTTCGAATACAAATAAGGACATCACTGAAGAAATGATCGTTCAAGATATAAATGATGGTCTAGGACTTAACACGCCACCAATGAACACGGATGATAAGGCAGATAACAATATAGTTTCACCATGTACTCAAAGGTACAAACAATTTCCTCAACTTAATGTGTTAATTACTCCAAACACATTAAGAAATACACAGCAACAGCCCTCAAAGGGCAAGAACAAAAAATAAACTTTTATGACTTCCGACATTAACATAACAATACTCCAGTGGAATATGCAAGGCTTTGTAAACAACAAATATGCTCTTGAGCTTTTAGTAGCAAGGCATAAACCAAACATCATTGCTCTTCAGGAGACACATATTGTAGGGAAAACCAGACATTTGCTACATTTACCAGGATACCAAGTATTTCACCACAACAATATGGATTATGACTATGCAAAATCAGGTATAGCAATTCTTGTTAAAACAAATTTAAACGTGACAGGGCATATAAAATCTATAGGCACCCTGCTCTTCCAAAAAATAATAATTAGGAATCATGAGGAACTTCATATTACAAATATCTACAAAGAAAATAATGTGAACTTATCGGCATCAATTATAGACAATATATCTGTCAACAAAAATGTGCATAATATATTGCTTGGAGATTTTAACTCTCAAAATGTATTATGGGGTTCGTCCTCAAACTCCCCAAATGGCAGAATTTTTGAGGAATTTGCAAATGACAACAATTTGGTAGTATTGAATGATGGATCACCCACCCTACTTAATACTAGAAGTACTTTAACTGCTGTCGATGTTTCTATGTCATCCACTGATCTTGCTCCAAGTTTGAATTGGACTTGCCTGTCAATTCCTGAGGCTGCTGATCACTTTGCTATTAAGATTACGAATAATATCGAAATTGTTAATAGGAAATTTTCCTCACGTTTCATGGACAGAAAAGCTAACTGGCCTCTTTTTGAAAAGAGAGCAGCTTTAGTTGAAGGTCAATTTGAAAGATCTCCTAACATCAACAGAGAGGCAGCTCAGTTGAAACGCATCATAAGAAAAGCAGCTAACGAATCCATCCCGCTCAGCCGGAAACCTAGGGATAAGAATAACCCCGCATGGTTTAATTCGGATATTACCAATTTAATTCGTTTGAGGCAAGAGGCATGGATAATTTTTAAAAGGAATCGCAGTAATGATCATCTAATTGAATATAAAAGATTATGTGCAAAAATTAAAAGAGAATGAAGAATAGCCAAGAGAAAAACATGGGAAAATTTTCTCAACTCTCTTAACCCCTCAATGGATGTAAGGGTTCTGTGGGGTAAAGTCAACAATTTAAGAGCCAATCGTATTCAAAGTTTTCCCAATATATGTGTGGGTGATAGCAACCTTACACACCCTTTAGACATTGCTGACGGGTTTGCACGTTTTTGGTCCTCCCTTAGCTCGGATGCAGCATTCGACCCTGAGGTCATAGCTATAAAAAAAAATTTGGATATTGAAAATCTTCTACCAACAAATCAACATTTTATAGCAATGGACCAAGAAATCCGATTGCCTGAATTAAATGATATCATGAAAACTTTAAAAGGATCTACTCCATCACGTGATAAAATCACTTATGCCATGATAAAAAATGCACCCGATGTCATAAAAACACGCCTTTGTGGACTTTACAACAACATACTATCCACTGGTACCTTTCCGCAGGATTGGAAGACTGCTGTGCTATCGCCGATACCAAAACCCGGAAAAAATCCAAACAGTGTAGAAGGTTATAGGCCTATTTCGTTGCTGCCAGTTTTATCAAAGGTATTAGAAAAAATTTTGGCCAGACGCTTTTGGAGGTACACAAGTCACCATCTGTCTAACTTACAACACGCCTTTATACCTAGACATGGAGTTCACAGCATCTGTCATCAGCTGGAGGAAGTCCTGCGTCAAAACCTGAAAAAGGGTAATCATAATTTGGTACTTTCAGAGGACATTGAGAGGGCTTTTGACCGGGTTGTGTCCGCATACATCATAATGGAGCTCTATGAATGGGGAGTACCAATAGGTATCCTTAAATTAATAGATTCTTTCCTCAGAAACCGCACGGTAACGGTTAAAGTGGATGGTTATTTTTCAATGACGCAATCACTGGATAATGGTGTGCCCCAGGGCTCTCCATTATCCGTGGTATTATACTCCGCGTACGCAAACTCGTTAGCCAGAGCTGTGGAAAACCTTCCAGGCATCGACTACATTGGACTCTATGCCGACAATATTTTTGCAGTGGCTTCCGGTAGTCCGGAAAATGTTCAATTAAATCTAAACAATCTGGATATAAAAATACGTCAATGGGCCAAGAGCAGAGGCGCTGTTATACCAGTCCATAAATCTGATATTCTTCACGTTTGCAGAAAGAAAAACTGTGTTCAAAATATTTCTATTAGGGACGTTAATATCCAAATTTCGGATCAATTACGAATCTTAGGTTTGTTCTTTACTAAAAATCTCCTATGGAACAGTCATGTAAAACAGTTAACTTATAAACTAAGCAAAATTAACAACCTGCTGAAGCTCATTTGTTCAAGGAACAAAGGACCACATATGGAAACAGCCCTTAACATCTGTCGTTCCCTAACGATCGGTACAATTTTGCATGGTATAACCATTTACGGTTGGACTTCAAAGAAAAACATAGATAAAATTAATACCTCCATCAACAACTGCTTCAGAACAGCCTCTGGTCTGCTTCGTACAACACCGCTTGAAAAATTGAGAGCTGAGGCTAAATTCACGGATTTTCGTACACTTTTGGAAAAAACTGCTGTTGGAATAGCATCCAGGGCGATTACCATTTCATCTGATGGCCTACATAAATCTTTTTGGAAGAACCTTAACTCAGCAAGAAACTGTGCAAACTCTGCCACTGATAACGTTATCTCCATCTTGAGAACTTCAAAAATTTCGTTACCACAGAAACCAACAACACCAAGATCTTCAAATGCCATTGTTCAGACAGATGATAGTCTAAGTTTTTTCATCAAAAACAACACTGATCCAATGTGCTTCAAGAGAATGTTCTCTCAAAAATTATTGTCTTTTTCTCCAAATATGATTTACTATACGGATGGTTCCTTTTCCAATAGTGCAACATCTTATGCCATAGTTAGACAAATATTAACCACTCATTTTGAGACTATTAAAGAATCTCGATTACCAGATCATACGGGAATTTTCATGGCAGAGATCGCCGCTTTAAAAACAGCCATTGATCTTGCAACCCAGCATGGGGGGAAAACATTAATTTGTACGGATAGCCTGAGCGCAACCCACGCTATAATGAAAAATCGCAACGGGGCTTACGATAATATAATACAGTTGGAGAATGAAACTCACCAAATCCTAATACTGTGGATTCCCTCACACATTGGAATTCCGGGAAATGAAAAGGCAGATTATAGTGCTAAAAGGGCACTAAACTTACCCCAGATAACGGAAACTCCATGTTTCCCGAAAGCCATTATAAATCAATTTAGAGCAACCCGAAGTCTACGGAACATATCATCAACGAGACCTGCATACAACAGCAATTTAACCAGGTCTGAATGTATTATGTTAGCCCGCCTAAGGGTGGGTAAATGCATATTTAACTCAAAACACTACTATGAGAAAACTGAACCACAAAAATGTCTCAACTGTAATGTTATACTTGACGTCCCACATTTGTTTACTTTTTGCCCGGTCTCGGAGACTGAACAATCGCTGGAAGAGATTCTCGATTGTACGACTACCAAAAACATCACGAAGATCAAGAGAAGACTACAACAACAAAACATTCAGGATGTCTAGTCGGAATTATATTGCAAGTTTATTTTATCCTCCACTTTTTATAAGATTATCTAACCATTCTAAATATTGAAATGTAAATATGTACAATGTATATATGTATAGTTATAATTTTCGCTTAATTTTTTGAAATACGAGCGCATATGGTCTTGTCACCGGCGCCTTTTTTACTATATTTTGTAAATTTATTTTATAAAATATATTGTATATAAATAAATAAATAAAAACTTCCTTACCATTTAAAACATTAGAACCCTAGCCAATCTTGTTACAACGTCTGCAAGTAAAACAAAAAAAAAATGTGTGCTCTACGAATAATATAGTGTACAATGTCAAAAACAAAAACAAAACAGAAACAAAGATAATAAACAAAATTTTGACATCCAACAATTATAAATCTGAAAAAAAAGTTATTAGCAGTGCTTTTAAGACCACCTGTAACAAATTCGCCTTGGCATTATCGATATTTTGAGACCACTGTTGCCAATATCCCTCAGAAAAACGTGACTGAATAGACAACAAGGCGAATATAGTAGCTGTAGGGGAGAGTATAAGCTACAAGTTCAAGTCGAATGTTCACAAGCACGACTCCCCCTATCCACCTTTCCATAAACTATTTTCCTGGTCCCAACACAATGGAATGCATAAGTGGGATCATCCATAAGTGCTTTCCCTAACAAAAAAGTGGCGTCACTACCAAACAATAATAACGCATAATTTATTGCCTGAAATTTGGTTTTAGCAAGATAAACCAGGCAAGCGCAGCAATGTTATATTTTTGTACCTAATTTTTAATCACTGTTACCGAAAAATCACGAATCACAGTTGTGACCAATTTTGTCAAGTAACAGGAGAGCATGTTCGACTTAATGTTGCTACGTGTGTAATAATGTTTCTTGTTGAAATTCGTGATACCATTTTAGTTTCTCAAATATTAAAATTTGTTGATATTTTATGTATTCAAACACATCGTGTGTACTGTCTTTCATATCAATTAATTTGAGTTAACTATTAAGTGAACTAAATCCTTCCAATTTAGTTATTGTTTCACCAATATATCTGAAGTTGGAAAATACAAATGCTAATTGACTCTTGATATTATTTAAATTTAATATTTCTTTTACTTTTTTTATTGCTTAAGCATCGGTAGCAACAAGTTCTTCAATAACATTCTTAAATTGCTCAAAGATTTTTGAATAAATAAATTAATACTGGCTGCGGTTGTGACGATACCAAGAGATACATTTCATTAAAAATTGCAACTCGTGAAGGAGCCTAAAAATATTTTTTCCCATATGAAACCAATAAATCAATTTTATCGTTAAATATATTATCTTGTATTTTAAGCAGAGCTCAACAAAATTTATTTCTGAAAAATTGAAGGAATAGGACTATTACAAAAAAAAAGCTTTATAAAATACATAACTGAAATTTAGCTCATAGAATAAATTCGAAAAATAAAAAATGTTGAATATAATATAAAGTAACCTTCCGAAGGAAATAATTCCCAGTTTCTATTAATTGATTTTAAATAAAATTTCTTTTGAAAATTTTTTTTACAATTTGTAAATTTTTTGAAGAATTTTTTTTATAATATGGAAATTTAAAAAAATATATCACTAAAAAATGTTAAAATATTCTTTTAAAACCAAAATATGCAAACATATAAATTTTCACCAAAATATGCAACAATATGCAAAAACAAATCGATGCCATTTTAACGCAAATTTAATGACTCAAAAAGATAATTGGTCCACATCGATTTTGGACTATCGACAATAAACATGCATTTGCATGGAAATCGCTTCCCTACTGATGACAGCATGGTAAATACTGAAACTTGAGTAGTAATCCATGTTTCAACTTCTTTTGCATCGTCTGTGGGCAGTATTAAAATTAATTCACAAAAGTATGGCATTAATTACTTAAAACTAAATGGCATCATTTCCTCCTTTACCCAATTACTCGTAACTTTCACAACACTAGCTGTCTGAATAATTTTTACAATAATTTATTTCAACAAGTTGCCTATTATATTCTTATATGCCTGAAATTAATTAAAGTAGAATTAATGATTTACCGAAGATAAATGTCATTAGATTTGACATTGTCCATTGAAACTGGTGCTGTAAAACATTTAAACAATTCACCCAACTACTGTGATTTCTGCAAGTTTTTGTTAGTTGAAGAATTGTGTCTCGAAGACGACTTTCGACTCATGCACTATGGCAAATGTAGTGTAATAGGAAAGATACAAAAAACTTTGGAAGGTGATGTTTTACTAGAAAATGTGCGAGTAACTAATTTGCCAAAGTAAGTAAATAATACTTCTTTTATAAGTATAAACAGGAACTAAAAACACAGCGTAGAAAAGAAGTTTCCACCCGAAAAACATATGGGTGTTAAAAAAACAAACAAGATTTTGTAAATGTTGAAGTCTTATGACTCAGTTTTTTTTAACTTGTTTTTGTTTTGTTTCTAAAATATTTTTTTTAAGTAATTACAAAAAAATAAGTTATTTTCTTCATACGCAGTTAAATAAAAGGGATTATTTCTATTTGATTGGATCATTAAATCAATAAGATTAATGTTAAGGCTTAAAACAATTTTCAACTTAATTCCTTTTGAGTTATGGATTTGATTTCTATAAACATTATGTAAAAAAATGATTTAATCAATTATCGTTACACCGCGCCGCATAGACCTTGAAATTTGGATTATACTATTTTTTAATATCGGAACTCAAAATTTTTAAAATCCCACGTTCTCATTTTACATTTTTGTATGTTTTAATTAGAAAATGTATATCCATACATACATATAGGTATGTATATTTATAAAAATTATTCTTATATAAAAACAAGAGTCTAATCACGTAATTAGAATACAAAAACGAAATTTCTATAGTAAAAAATATGAATTAATCTTTTATCCCATCTTATTTATTAATAAATGACACTTTTTGTGATTCTTTCCAAACTACTGAACCAATTTATTAAAAATTTTGCAGGAAGAACCCATAGGCTATATGAGTTGTGGTCAGTGTTGGGCAAAATAAATGGTTTGCGGTATTTAAAATATAAAATACAAAATACTTGCTGGTCATGTATTTAAAATACAAAATACAAAATACTTTCAGGTTATGTATTTAAAATACAAAATATTTACACATCTGTATGTATTTAAAATACAAAATACAAAATACTTCCATTTATTGTACGTATTTCAAATACAAAATACAAAATACTTTCACGCCATGTACCTGTATGTATTTAAAATACGAAATAAACTATTTTTATTCAAACCAAAAAATAAATTAGATAAAACTAATTAACAAAACAATTGTTTCTTTTCATAAATATCAGATTTTTGAATGTAGCATAAAACAGTTTCTTGTTGAAGAAAAAATAAAACCTGCTGAAGAAAAAAATCTTTCTACAGGTCCTGATGAGCACAAACTTGTATTTAATTCTATTATACTCTTTTTATATTTGGATAGCTGTCAAGAGTAATAATGTCTTTGCTCTTGTCACTGAGGAAACTGCCAAATTCCAACTCCAAATGTGATGTCCTAGATTCACCATCATCCCTATCTACGAAAACAACAAAATCATCGTCTTCTTTACTGGTGCTTCTACTTCTGATACGTTCTTTAGCGATTCTAGTTTTTGGTAAATCATAATGCAAACAATCTTCAATAAACTGAAAAATATATTTCGTAAACTATGTTTTTAAAATACAAAATACTCCCATTTTTATGTATTTAAAATACAAACTACTTCTATTTATTGTATGTATTTAAAATACAAAATACTTACTGGACACATATTTAAAATACAAAATACAAAATACTTGCACGTCATGTATTTAAAATACAAATACAAAATACGTATTTGTATTTTAAATACATATTTCAAATACATGTATTTCAAATACTGCCCAGCCCTGGTTGTGGTTCTGAATCCACACCAACATTGAAGTTATAACATGTTTTAGAAATCGAGTTCGAGTGGAAATAAAAAAGTGATTTTTTATTTATTTTATTTATTTTTACATTACCTTTAACCTAGCCTTTAAAGCCCATAATCGGTTACAAATTTCTACCAACAATTGTAAATAAATTAATATATGATTTTTAGTTTTTTTTTTATATTTAAGAACAATTCTTATGCATGTATATACAAAGGTATCGACAGCTCAATTCCAAAACATGCTTAATTAAGTTAGCATGTTTTTAAGTTTTTTACGTTTTAAATAATAATAATATCCAATCAAAAGCTATGTACAAAAAAATACTTAGCTTCTCATGCTAAACTCGCTTTGTTGGGTTAGCCTGTTTTGGAATTGAGCTTTCGATATGCATATAAAGAGAATATATTTATGAACTTTCAAATAATGGTCGTTTTCAAAATTCGTTTGATTTCAATTTGACTCGAATTCGGTTTTTAGACCATGGCCGATTATTATTTGTTTAATACATACAGGTATGTTATGAAAATTGGTCGATTTTAAAACGATCGTTTCGGAATTATAGACTGGATGTTTTATCTAAAATACAGTAAAACTAACTATATAATGTAAAATTTTAAAGAATGTAATCAGAAAATGCATTATAAATAATTTTTTTCAGATGCTGAAAACGATGCTATCGTTTTTAAATCTTTTCATTTTCTTTCTCGATTACCATAACGTACCTGTAAGTTAGCCTTATTGAGGTCGTCGTTTTCGTAAACGAGTGTGTTGTTTTTTGTAGTAGATTAAAGAACACAGGTTTTGTGTTACTTTAATCTATTAAATCGATATATGTATATTCATCCGAGACCATTAGTAAATAAATAATTATAACTTTATTATTTTGGTACGTATATATTTCTTTTTCTTTGATTTTGTAAATAATTCATTTATAGATTTGTAAATAATTCATTTTTAGATTAGTGTTGCATACTTATTGTATAGAATTCTTGATACGATTCAATACAAGCGTAAGCTTTCGAATCGTTTAATAAATAAATAAAAAAAAAAAAGTACATACATATATATATTCTTGACAGATGAGTAATTTTAAGTCGACTTAGCCATGTCCGTCCGTCTGTACTTCTGCTGAAACACGCTTATTTTCGAAAAACTCAAAAGAAATAATATTCTAGTTATCAGTTGCAGTTTGGGATTGAAATCCAGAAAAATCGGTTCAGTAGGATAAGAGTAATGAACGCAAATGTATACCACCACCCTAAAAATTGATAATTTTATTATATAAATAAATAAATATAGCCCACTCTCGAAAAAACTTTAGTACGCCAAATAACATTATTGTAATACAATTTGCTCCGTCTTAGTTTCATACGATTATAAATAACACTGCCAAATTTCGTTCAAATCGGTTCGTTATTTACCATAGGTCCCATATAAGGACCACTCCTAAAATATAACTGTCGTTGGAGGGTATCAAAAGCCGAATAAAGCACTCTAACTTGTTCTTTAAGCAAATCCTATTAATTCTTTACACCTATTATTTTATATTATATGTAAATTAAAAAATGAAACCGAAACATTTTATGGTCAAATTTTACCTTTCCATTTTCACTATTTCTTTTACTTCTAGCGAATATTTTTTACCAGAAGGTACCTTAAAGGTACGTCTACTTACATTTTCATATTTTGGCACACAACTACAAAATAATAAATTTGTGGAAATTACTGGAGAATTGGTACTTTTCAATACTAAAAATTTCCAAGATAATAATAAAACATTTCTAACATCCAAAACTATTGTAGAACAATTAAGTCTTACTAAAAATGACGAACAGCACAAAAAGCTATTAAAATATTTTCATGATAATTACAAGCCTGCTATAAAAGTTTGGTTTGCACAGCCTATAAACAGAGCAGGTGATTTAATACAACGTAATTTGGAACTAAGAATGTTACAAGAACTAACGCCTTAAAAAAACGAAAAAACAACAATTAGAATGAGCCAATATTTTATAGAATCAAAAAGTAAACAACCCACATTTTTTAGTTTCAATAGAGTAATACAAAATCAAGAAATTGATTTAGATTTTGATTTATTTATTAAAGAGTTTCAAGAAAATTACGAAAAAGAGCAACAAGAAAATTGGTTAAAATTTTGGAATATACAAGGCGAAGAACATGTCCTGCATACCTGGAATGAAAAGTACAAAGAGTATTTGAAAGAAGATAAAGAATGTGAAGAGAGTGAGGATAAAGGTTGTTCTAGAAATAAAAATGAAGAAAATTCTGCAAAAGAAACAGAATCGTGTGAATCAAATTGTAATAAAGAGGAAGAAGCGAAACTGGTCACCACAGCAGGGATAATTACCCAAGAATCTTGTGAATCAAATATAGATTTAGCTGAAAAATTGTGGGAGGATTTGTGGCATAAACATCGAGAAGAACTTTATTGTGAACAATATTTAACACTTACAACAATATTTTACAATTATTTTTTAGATTTAAAAAAATCGTGTGAATTTCACCAGCCTATTGCAGAAAATCTTGAGGATATTAAAGAGCAGGAAGTGGAGTTTGAATACGAAAATTTGAAACTATCACAAGAGTTAGAACAATTACATATTTTGGGTTTACCAACATCATTTGGTGGCCGGCCACAAAATTCAAATAAAAAGCATAAGAAAAATCTTATACACTATAGTGATTTTTTCTCAGACTCTGAAATGGAAAACGATTCTAATGATAGTGATGTGGAAGATTCTGATATTAACAAAAAAGAAGAGAACTCGTTGCACTGTGTGCAAGAAAAATCATCGGGCAAAGTTCAAAAGAGGAAAAGAAATCGTAAATTAAAAAGCGTACCCTCGTTTATATTGGAAGAAAAGGGCCTTTTAAAATATTGGCGCAAACGTTTCAGTCTCTTTTCACGATTTGATGAGGGCATTCGACTGGATCGTGAAAGTTGGTTCTCCGTTACACCCGAAAAAGTGGCCAAACATTTAGCCGAACGTCTTAAGTGCAACATAATTGTTGATGGTTTTTGTGGTAGTGGTGGAAATGTCATACAATTTGCCCTGACTTGTGAAAAAGTAATAGCCATTGATATTGATCCTGTCAAGTTGGAAATGGCTAAACATAATGCTGAAATTTATAAAGTTTCCCACAAAATAGAATTTATTTTGGGTGATTTTCTACATTTGGCTGCTGGGGGTAAACTTAAAGCAGATATAGTGTTTTTAAGTCCGCCCTGGGGTGGCCCTAAATATAAGAACAAAAAGGAGTTTGATATTGAGAAATATTTACTACCAGTCAAAGCTTCCGAATTAGTTGAGGCTTCTAGAAATGTTTCAAAAAATATAGCTTTATTTTTACCGCGTAACTCTAGCGTTAAACAAATTGTTAAACTAGCTGGCGCAGGAAATCGTTGCGAAATTGAACACAACTATTTGGATTCCCGTTTGGTGGCCATAACCGCATTGTATGGTGAAGAAATATTAACCAAAAGAGCAACAAATTAAAAACATTATCAAGAAAATCTATAGTTTGTTAAGTCTTTTAAGGCATACAAAAATTTTTTACACATATTACTTAGCGACATAAATTGTTAAATATTTTTTTAGGGTTCAACAAACGAATCTTCTTAATGGTTAGAAAAATAACATTTGTTTTTTTTTAAATTTTTGTACCAAATAAATTTCTTTACTTAACATTAAATTTATATTTTTTCTTTTTTTTTTGTATTCACAGATTAAATAATTAAAGAACCAGCTAGCAGTTGATTTTGTAATGCACTAAATTATTTTTAAAATCGTTTTTAATTTTATGTAACGATATTGCATTTATCAGCAACTTTAGTTAAAATTATTTTGTTTGTGAGTTTGTAATACAAAAACTAAAATGGCCGACGAAACCGATTATGAGAAGGATTCTTCTGTACGTGTTGCAGTTCGTATAAGGCCACAAAATTCAAGAGAAATAATAGATATGTGTCGAGTTTGTACAAGTGTTTTACCCAATGAACCCCAAATTATATTGGGCTTAGATAAAGCCTTCACTTATGATTTTGTTTATGATGAGACATCAAAACAAAATGAAATTTATGATGGCTGCGTACATCGTCTTGTTGAAGGTGCCTTAAGAGGTCTAAATGCCACTGTTTTAGCATATGGACAGACTGGTTCGGGAAAAACTTTTACCATGGGTTCAGGATTCGACTACGAATTAAGCGACCAACAACAAGGTATAATACCCCGAGCAGTCCATCATATATTTTCGCGTATTTTAGACAATAATAATGCTTTTAAGTTAGATTCTGTTAATAACACAGAATTTAGTGTCGCAGTTCAATTTATTGAACTATACAATGAGGATGTAATTGATCTTTTAGATCCCTATAACAAAAAAAAGATATTTAAAATACAAGAAAATGAAAATGGACAAATATCAGTGGTGGGGGCCTCGATAAAGCCCGTTCATACACCCTCGGATGCTTTGAAGTGTCTTCAGCAAGGTGCTTTAGCCCGTACTACTGCGTCAACGCAGATGAATGATCAGTCATCCAGATCTCATGCCATATTTACCATCTTAATAAAAAGACAACGTTATATAGCCACACAAAGTGAATTTGTAAAAGATGACCTTGAAACCTTAACCTCAAAATTTCATTTTGTCGATTTGGCAGGATCAGAGCGATTGAAACGCACTGGTGCAACTGGTGAAAGGGCACGAGAAGGTATTTCTATTAATTGTGGCCTACTAGCTCTGGGAAATTGCATTTCCGCGCTGGGAGATAAAACAAAAAAAGCAATGCATATTCCATACAGGGATTCAAAACTCACCAGATTGTTACAGGACTCTTTGGGCGGTAATAGTCAAACTATAATGATTGCTTGTATATCTCCCAGTGATCGGGACTTTATGGAAACTTTAAATACTCTCAAATACGCCAACAGAGCCAGAAATATTAAAAATAAAGTACAAGTTAATCAAGATCAAAATTCTCGTACGATTTCCCAATTACGGCGGGAAGTCGCTTCACTACAATTAGAACTTTTAGAAATAAAACAAGGTAAACGTTTAGTAGACAATGAAGGCAATGCTTCAATATCGGATACGTTTTATGAAAATGAAATGTTATTGCATGATAACAAACGTCTCCAGCAACGTTTGAAATCTATGCAGGAAACTATAAATGTTCTAACCGAAAAGAACTCACAGTTACTATTAGAAAAAGAAATGAACTCGTGGTCCTCCTCAGTAGACACTGATCAATTGATGAAAAATATGATTGCTGGTTATTTGCTGGAAATAGAACAATTACAGGCTAAGTTAATAGAATCCGAAGAAATGTATCAACAACTTAAAAAAATTGGAGAATCCTCCCCAACTACAGAAAATAAATTATCTACAAGTAAAAATACCGAAAGTATTATAGAGCTGGCAAAGCGAGAAGTTAAAAAAGAAAGAGAATACTTGATGACAAGATCCTATAATGATAGTTCCGCAGTAATCGAGGCAAGTGATTCCGAAGAAAGTGACGATGATGGTGAAAAAACTTACGATGTGCATGCCGATCTTGATGAAGTTAATTGTGATATTGAAATAAAGACTAAGCTGATTGAACAATTAGAATTATCGCACAAACGAATGGAACTTATGAAACAACGCTACGAGGATAAATTATTGCTTTTGAGCTCAAAAATTTTGAGTACTCAAAGAGAACGAGATGAAGTTTTAGTTAATATAAGCTCAACCGTAGACAATCAAAAAGATGATCAAAAAGTTCATAAAGTTCGAGATGAATACGAACGCAAGATAACAACAATGCGAAATGAAATGAAAAAATTGCAAATGGCCCAACGTGAACATGCACGCCAACAACAGGAAATTTTAGCACAAGAAATAAAGTTACGAAATCTGCGAGAACAATTAAATGGTCTCAAAACTATCAAGGCCAGATTAATGAAAACCATAGCTGAACAAAGTAATAAACACCGATTGGAAGAGACCCGTAAAAAGCGCGAAATAGCTCGCCTACAAAAAGAGCATCGCAAACAAGAAAATACTGTAAGATCTCTAAAAGCAAAAATGGATGCAAAAGATCAAATTTTGAAGCGTAAAACAGAAGAAGTTTCATCATTGCGACGTAGTCAACGATCGATTACTTCATCATTTCGCTTAAAAAATAAGGACAAAGGAGTGTTTGATCCACATTCCGCTCTTGAAAGTTGGAATAATCTATCAAAAGCCTTAGAAAAAGCTGCACGCAATCGTCATATGTTGCAACAATTTGAACAGGAATTGGAACGCTTAATTGAGGAACGCAACAACTTACAGCATGCATTGGCAAATTTGAAAAATGATCCCAACAGACAAAACAATGAACTAGAAAATGAAGAAGATTCAATACAATCTAACCTAAACTACATACAAGATAGCATCAAAAATATACAACAAACAATTATGGAGTTAGATGATACAAAAGATGTAGAAGTCAACAATATCAACAATATACAAACGATTATTAACAATACTAAAAGTATAGAAGAAGCGAAATATTTACTGCAACGCCTTTCAACATATGCTATTAAATTATCCTGTAATTTGGTTATTTTAGAGTATCGTATATCGGAACATGTAACTTTACTGCAAGACTCGCAACAGGAGAACTACATTCAACAACAATTATTACAACATTTCTTGGTTCAAAATAGCTCAGAAAAAATTACCGATTTGTTTGAATCTATAACTGAGAACCTTTCGAAACTTTCGAATAATAATTTAAGTGGTTCTCAGAGGTCACTTAAGAGCAACGAAACTTATGATATACCTATAATGGAAAGTTCATTAAATACTTTGAGCGACCTTGCTTGTAGTTCTTCAGCTCCAATTTTAAATGAATTTACAACTAAAATTCGTTCCCGTGCTGCTCTTCCGCATAATATGTTATTCGGCGAAAAGAAATAATAATAGCGATAGTAGTATGGAATAACAAATAATAACAAACATGCTAATATAATATAATAATTATAATAAATATATTAATATATAAAGTTAAATATTAAACTTAAAGTGAAACAATTCACAATTATTAAAATTAATTTTATTTCGGCATTCAATTTTATTACTTATTTATATTGTATATAGTTAGATTAAACTAAAATAAAGTGCTAAAATAAACTGCATATAAATAACAATTTCGCACGATACTTTTTAGTGAATAATAATCAGGCAGAAATTATTTACCAAAGTAAGTTTTAATTCATGTTTTGATAAAAAAAAATTAGTCGAAAAATGTTCTTTTAGTTTTATTATCGCTTTTATATGATTGTTATACACTTTATAGATAGAGATTTCGATATTAGATCCCTATTACGGTTTGCAACTCAACTCAGTTGAGTTGTAATTTCTTATTTTTTGTATTATGGTTTATAACTTTGCTATATTGCGGTGTACAAAAACATAACAAAAATTACAACTGATCACAACCAGTTGTCTTAATTACAACTCAACTGAGTTAAGTTGTAAACCGTTATAGGGGCCTAATAAAATTTTTAGAGAAATTTTTTAAAACGTTTCCAAATTCTATAACAAGGCTTTACTCATTTATATTCTTAATTCTTATAGCATATCATCAATCAAGTTTCCAAAGCTTTCGGTTATACCTAACGGACATGTTTGATATATAAACCAAATACAAACTAGAGCAAGATATGGTTAAAATATACTGAAAACATTTTTTAAAAATTATATATTAGAATAGCAGCAGTTCTGTTAAAAATATGTGCATATGTAAGTATACCTTAGAATGTCTCAAAAACCACAATATATACATATGTAAATTAAAACCAACAATTTCAAGAAAGACCTTTGCTTGTATGTATATAGTCAATATTTTCTATAATAACACTGCTCAAATTTAACACTTTTCTGACAAGCGATACACCCGGCAGTTAAACCTAATTCAAGTAAGCTGAATCCAGTAGCGTTAACCGCTTTTTAGGTTATTTCGAAAATGGAAAAGGCTGCATAACATATTCGTGTAACTCAAAAACGATTTAGTTGTTTAAATAAACTAAAAAAACGAAATTCCGCAATAAAATTACCTGTATGTAAGAGCTAACCTAAAAACGTGTATAGATGAGAAAACCTTAAAGGTAGAAGTACATAACACGCGTAAGTGCGCGAGCGCTCTGTAGACTTCTGTAAAATAACGTTAAACTAGTGTATTTTAATAGAACAAGCTACATGCAAAATATTTTGACGCGTTAGCGCCAGAAAGTTGGTTAACTTTGAACTTTTTAACGCGTTGTGTATTTTTGACAAGTTATCAGCTGAGAATAAAATAAAATTTAACAAATTTGCGAATCGTGAAAGCAAAACTTATTGAAGAGCTTCAAAAACATACTATATTTATATAAAAATAATAAATTCAATAAAATAAATAAATCTTGATATACTTTCGAATATGTTTTTAATGCAAAAATAAGTAAACAAATAAAAAACAGCTGACAGGAACGGCTTTTGTAACGCGTGTTGTGTAACTTGCAATTTTTCATGCGCTAAAGTTTTTAAACGCACCAAAAACGTCGATGAATGAACGCGTGTTATGTACTTGTACCTTAAGGCCCTAATTATACAAAACGCAACGCAATGCCAAAGAATAAAAGTCATACATATTTGTTTAATTTTATGGTTGCTTTCTACAGAAATTTATGAACCGTTTTAAAATTTTCAACGCCACAAGTCATGAGGAGTTTGAAATTTTAAAAGGCAATGTGAAATTCTGTAGAAAGCAATAACAAAATTACAAAATATTTATGACTTTGTTTTTGCTTTCAATGCAATTCTTTGGCGCTTCGTTGCTTTTAACTTATTAGGGTCTAAGATTCTTTTGTTTTCTGAATTATAAGCAAGACGAATTAATTTCAGGTGATCTTAAAAACCCTGCTGACAACTTTTTTTAGCTTTATAATTGTTGGATGTAAAAAGTTTGTTTATTATCTTTTGTTTTGTTTCGGTTTTTGACATTGTACAATGATTTTACAAACTTTAGTCAGCCATATGCTAGTAACACATTTGCGTCGTACGTCTTTAAAACGTATGGACGCAAATTTATAAAAACAATTATGTATTGAATTTGAAAACACAAAAAAAAATTCCATTCTATATTTTTTTTAATTTTCTTTTTCTATCAGGCCTGTTCTGAAAATCACTTTAATTCAAATCACGAGATTTCAAATCACATGTGCCTTTTAAAATTACACGTGTGATATTTTGGTGTTCCGTTTTTGTGTGTTTCGTTTTGATTTTCAATTGCCGAAAGCACACAGAGTAACACAAAAATGATGTGATATTCAGAACATTATCAAATTCCTATGACACGATTTAAAACCGATGTAATTTTCAGTTCATATCTTTAAAAATTATTGCTAATACATTTACCACTGATTTTCTGAATATCGTCAGATTATTATTATTGGTTAGACCTACCGACCATTTTTTTAGAAATTGAGTTTGTATGTATGGGGCGAGGTATGGGGTAGTGCTGGGATACTACCGATATTTTCTACTATCGATATTTTTCGATAGTTCATATTTAACTATCAATATTGCTATCGACTGAATGTTTGTACTTCAGTAGAACAACTTTAACTAATATTTTATCAGGCTCATTGTTTTTAAATAAGACTTATGTATGTATGTACATATGTACGCACTTTATTTTAGATGAGTTTTTGAAAAATTGTCACTTTAAAAATATTTTTTTTTCTTTTCTTTAAATATTACATTTTAATAGCAACTAAAATTAATTTTTAATCCAAATTTTGATATTCAATTAGGCTTAAGTTCATTAAACTTAATTTAATTTTCATTAAATTATTTTTATGAAGAAAGAAATTTTACAACATGAAATTAATTAAAATTTATTGACAATTTTTCATTCTTGACTGACCTGAGGCTCGAGCCCAGGTGTTTTTACGGACAGGTTACATGTTTCGATGGCAACCACTCAATCTCTTCAGAGGGGTTTGCCGGTAAACACTCGCGGCCATCGACGAATAAATTTTAATTAATTTCATGTTGAAAAATTTCTTTTTTCATAAAAATAATTAATTGAAAATTAAATTTGATGAACTTAAGACTAATTGAATATCAAAATTTGGATTAAAAACCATAGAACAGTTCAACCACTTTAACTAAAATTAATTTCAATAACTAAATAAAACAACGAAATCAAGCTCGATTTAGAACTTGATTCGGTTTGCAACATACATTTTAAGAATGTATGTTCAAATAAAATACGTTAAGATTTATTTAAAAAAAAAACTATAAACCATAACATTTTATTAAAAAAAACAAAAGAAAAAGTAAATAAATAGAACTTAACTAAAATGTTAAACAAAAATATTATTCATATTAGAATTTCCTACGCAACAAAAATGGTAGTTAGAAAAAAAATAATGATTAAGAAATACATGCATACATGTGCACATGCTGTATATGTTTACGTTCAAAATAAAAATACATCAACTATTTGATAAGAAATTAATTTTTTTTTTGTTTAATGCAATTTCTCATGTTATTTAATACATTACCATACAATACAGCACGAATTATTAGCAAGTAAACTTGCGGCGGAAAACTGTGATTATAGCTGCTGTTACATGTTTTAAAAGCTGTATTTTAAATAATTATATCGATATTGATTTTTACCTATCGATATTTTAAGACTATCGATAGTTTCCCAGCACTAGTATAGGGTATATATTTTTTGATTTCCGCCTTCTGAATCTAAAATCGGTTTCACGAAATTTGTTATGGTTTCTGAGATATTAATCATTAATTTTGCCCAATATCGACTACAGTTGAAACTCGGGCTCGGTGAAAGTTTCGAGGTTGTCGCAAATACCGAGTATAATTTCCTATACAAAATAAAAGGCACTGCATCTGTATAAAATCTAATTTTAATATTTCAATTCAAAACACTTAAGTTCAACACGAATAACAGTAAATACATATTTTATGTGGAATTAAGAAAATTAAAATTTTTGTTTGTTTTGTACAAAGTCGCTTGTTCAGTACTACACTGCTTCTTAGTATCTGGAGCATCATAACATCGTCTAATGAAGCATTGTTTTGCGACGGGGATTTTCCGAAATGTATTCAGTCTAAGAAAACGTAAACAAAGCGGAACGCAAGAGTATGGAGCACAAAAAGCTACTTTTTAAAAATAAATTTAGAAGAGTGGCGTATGCCACAATTAATTTTTACTTTCAATAAAATCCTAATAACTTCTAAGTTCGTTCATGAACGTTCACAAAAATAAACATTTTCTTCAAAACATATCGATCCCTAATAGCGAAAATGATGTAACCAACATTTAGATTTTGGTGTTTTTGATGAAAATCGATAATTTTTGATAATTTGCATCATCTCTAAAAATCTCATATGTATCTTTGGAAAGCACTGTTACGAAATAAGACCAAAAGCAATTTCAAACAAAAACCTAGACTTGAAGCAAAGACATTTAAAAAAACCTCCTGTACAATTTTATTTTTGTTGGTTATATCATTTTTGATATAAGGGCTCGATATGCCGGAACAAAAAATTCATGATTATGTTAATTGAACTGTACCTATTTTAAAGATAAAACTAACCCTTTAATTCATAAATAAAGTTTTAAATCGCTCGAAATTCTTTACTTCTTTTTAAAACGATAGTTTTAAAATCGATAATTTTTCATCACATATGTATCTGCTTAAAAAAAGTAAACTTTATTAAAATTATTTATTTTTCAAAATCCAATCAACAGCTTCTGAAAAATTCTCTACTAATACAGTTGGCGGTGGTTCAACAACGACATCGGGCAAATATTTACCAGTTTTAACTTGAATACCTTTAAGGCCAACTTTCATTGCACCAACAATATCGTCTTTGGGATCCTAAAAATGCATATTCAACATCAAAATTTCAACAAAATATGTACATACATCCATATATACACAATTTAATAAAAAAAGCACTACGCAATACTAACATCACCAATCATAACACACTCTTCCATACTAATGTCATCGGTTAAGGCACTTTTGAAGAAATATTCATTTGGTTTACCAATTAATATGGAGCTTGTTCCAGTGGCATATTCCAGGCCTTTTACAAAACAACCGGGACCCAAAGCCATGCCATCATTGCGTTTATAGTATTTACCTTCGTGTATGGCTATTAATTTGTGCTTTTTGTTAGCCAATAAAATGCTGAAAGGAAATGCTTTAGGAAACTGTACACAAGGTAAGTCTAAAACCTTTATAACATACTTAAAAGCTTTATTTAGATTTTCATAATAAAATTCATCTGGTGCCAAACCGACAGCCACTGAATCAAACGTTTTCCCTTCATCATTTGGCGGAAAATCTGTGCGTGCATCTTTGCTTACTAAATAAAAGGGATTTAATTTTTCCTTTAAAATGTATTCCACTGCAGCACTTAAAGAACTGTGTATTTCATCTTTGTCCAATTGAAATCCAATAACTTCCAAACGTTTTAATAAAGTGTTCTTAGATTCTTTCGTAGTATTGGTGACAAATTTTATCATCACACCAGACTCACGCAATCTTCAATGAAACCCCTTTATAAATTATATATTTAATTAGGGAAAATACTTACATACCTTTTAAGGGCATTTACGGCATTTGGTGTGGGCTGGTCTTCTACGTGTAGCGTACCACTTAAATCAATTAAAGCAGCTTTAATGTGCATTTTACCATCCACTGAGTAATTCCACAAATTTTTAAAACAATAATTTATAAACAATTGCTGTTGATGATTTTTGGCCAGACAGTAGGGCGATAAATATTTTGCAAACATTATTGTGAATGATTGTGAATTTAAAATTAACCTGTTGTGTTATTGCAGAGGCCTTGAAGCCAATTTTTTTTTAGTGCAGGTGTTCCCTGAGAAATTTGCGGTATCCGAAAAAAACTAAATTAAAGGAGTTGAAGCCTTTGATACAAATTTACTTACATATTTATGTACTATGTATCATAGATGACGTCATCGCACTAGTTCTGTAGTTTCAATCAGTTTTGTCGGAATTCAAAATTTTATAAAGTACACAAAAAAATTTGGTGTTTAATAACAACCCTACAAGAAATGAATGAGCGAGTAGTCATATTTTTCATTTTGGTGTTAAGAAAATGATAGAAAAAAATGACCGAAATCAAGTTTACGCTCACATTCGGTAATTTAAAAATAACCCTAAAAATAAAATGAGATATGACCCTAAATTTGGGGTAATTCTTCATTATAAAAAATCACCTCAAATTTTATAATGAACTCTAACCCCAAAAAAGAACACAAAGAAAGTTATATTGAAAATTTTGGGTGGAGTTCATATTCCCGAATCTAAAAATCCCGATTTCAAAATCCGAATAATTTTACAGTTTTGGTTTTAAAAATCGTACGATTGATAGTATGGTTGGGCTTTCGGGCATGCGCAAGGATTTTTTCCAGGGACCGAAAATAACTGTTAATTTTGAATTTTTGATTGAAAAAAGCAACCTCAAGGAAATGTCGGAGAATGAAACCAAGTATACCATTTTGAAAGTCTTGGACCAAATTGTCAGAAAATGCGATGCTTTTTAAAAATCTGATTTTTATTTTTTCAGGCAATAATAACAGTTATATTTTGATTTTTTTGAGCAAAAATAAGAGTTATTTTTTAACTTTTATTTTTTCTAGCAAAAATAACAGTTATTTTTGACTTTTATTATTTCGAGCATGAATAAAAGTTATTTTTTGACTTTTATTTTTTCGAGCAGAAATAAAAGTTATTTTTGACTTTTATTTTTTCGAGCAGAAATAAAAGTTATTTTTGTGTTTTCAACACCTTTTTTTTAATAAATATAATGAATTTATCACAAAATAACTTTTATTTCTGCTCAAAAAAATTAAAGTCAAAAAAAACCTTTTATTCATGCTCGAAATAATAAAAGTCAAAAATAACTGTTATTTTTGCTAGAAAAAATAAAAGTTAAAAAATAACTTTTATTTCTGCTCTAAAAAATAAAAGTCAAAAATAACTGTTATTTTAGCTCAAAAAAATAAAAGTCAAAAAATAACTTTTATTTTTTATCGAAAAAATAAAAGTCAAAAAATAACTTTTATTTTCTGACTTTAACGATAAAAGTTATAACAGTTACGGTCCCTGATTTTTTCCTCTATGGTATAACGAACACTGTTTTTGCTTACTAAAGCCTCACGTTATGGCCGGCCTTCGGCCGGGCCCAAAGATTATCTTCTCTATGGTATAACGAACACTGGCTTCGCTTACTAAAGCTTCACTACATAGCCGGCCTGTGGTCGGGCGGAAGGATTTTCTTTTGTATGGTATAACGAACAAAGGCTTCGATCAGTAAAGCTTCTGTGAATAGACGGCCTTCGGCCGGCCGCAGGGATTTTTCCTCTATGGTATAACAAACACCGGCTTCGCTAACTAAAGCATCTCTGCATAACCGGCAAGGATTTTCTTCACTTTGGTATAAGAGTTCGGGTATCTATATATTTATTTATTTAATTAAGTCTATGGATACACTCCTTACGCACTAAATATTAAATTTAACAATTTTTCTTAATTTAATTGCAGTTACGTGTTTAAACTTAAAATAATATTGCGTTTAATAACATCAACATTTAAAGAAAAATCTATAAAGTTAAAAGTGTCATTAAAACAACAATATAATTTCCTAAACGGATCTGCCATCTCGTAGTTTGTTTGAAAAATTTTTACATATGGGCAAATCCTGCGTGACGAACGCTACATTCGCACGCGTTTTCTGATTGATATATACACATTTTTTGGTCTTTCAAAAGAGATAGCTTCAACTTATATATAGTTTTTAGTCATGTCATATATATCATAATTTCTTAGCAGGTATTTGTTGCGAAATAATTGATCACAAAGTTTTGTGACGCACGCCACAAAAAGTGAAAGTAACTTTAAAAGTTGTAGTGTGTTTTCCTAATTTTTAGCAAATTTTTAAAGATTCCTAAAAGAAAGCTGAATATTAGAGAATTCTTAAATCACTTGTTCGCAGCCAAAAAATGTTGTGAATTTTTGACAAAAGCCGTGAACCCTTTGTGACGAACGCCACACAACGCACATTACAATTTTTCTTTTACTTAGTATATAAACCCAATTTTATTTATTTTAACAAAACAAATTATATTTTTATGAATTGCATTTCTTAAACTAATTTTGTCATTATTAAAGAATATACATTTTTTTAACGAAATTTATATTTGTATGAGTCTGCTGCAAGTGTTATTTAAAGCACATAAAGCACCTAAAATAATGTTAAATTCATGTATAATATTAATAGCTCAGGGGTTGGGCAGGATTTGGCAAGAATTATTGTATTATGATCATCGAAATACATGTTTTTTAATATAAAAATGAAATTATACATCTAGTCTTATATTTCATTAAAAAAAATGAATATGAAAAATTTTTGTTTGGTGGATTGTTTCTGGGATTTGCCCATATAGTGGGTTATCGTTATGTGCGTTGAGGAACATTCAATGATATTTTACTTAAAAGAAAATCTGATACAACATTTCCGTTTAAAAGATTTACAGGAAATGAAACGTTAAGTATAATTCTTCGGTTTTTAATGTTGGCAGTCGAATCATTAAATTTAACAGATTGTGTTCTGCATTACAGATATGACTTTAACCAGCTTAAATAAGTCTTATCGAACGCCATTTTATCCAATTTTTTAAGCAGAAGTTTGTGATTTTATTTTTTCAAAGGCTTTACTGAATTCAGTATAAATGACGTTAGTTTGTTGACCAATAGTAAATCCTTTATTAATCAAAGTAGTTAATTGTAGAATCCTTTACGAAAACCGTGTTGACATGGCGTAAGTAAGGAAGATACTTGATGAACGAGAGAGTCAGTAATAAATTTTTCAAATAGTTTTGGAATAGCGTTTAATTTAGCTATGCCTCTATAATTTATTATATTTGACTTATTGCCAGATTTGAATAAAGGAATGAGAAAGGATTTTTCCAAATTTTAGGGAAGTAATTATATTTTAATGAAGTATTAAATATAGAAGCTTTTACATAAAATTTTATATAATTTGCGTAAAAATGTTTGGGTAGATTTTTTATTTTTAAAATTTGCTTTTTTTTTTATTAGTAAACGAAAAATAGCCCCAAAGTAAAAATTGTGATTTTATTTGGGGCCATTTTTCATTTCTTGATATTGGGGTCGTTTTTCATTGCACTTAAAATGCAAAAACACCCTAACGAAAAAATGAAAAATAACCCCCAAAAATTGCGTGTTTTTGCGTCACATTTAAAATGTTGGGGTCGTTAATCACTTTCCTTTTGGGGCCATATTTCCTGGGGTCATTTTGCACACCGCCAAAATTTGAGATAGTCGAGGTCTTTTGCTCATATCTCAGCCATTTGTGGTCCGATCTTTCAATAGCAAGAAATGGTGGACTATATGTGACATAAATGCAAAACAACATATCATACCTGGAGGCTCCCAAAAACACATATCAAACGTAAGACGGACGGACATCGTTAAATAAACTTCTCTCCTCATAAGGACCCAGAATATACTTACATATATACTTTATAGGGTCTAAGATCAATATTGTAGAAATTACAAACGGAATGGCAAACTTATATATGTATACCCTTTTCCACCTGTGGTGAAGAGTATAATATGCACTTATTTGTTTTTGTATTTCTATTCACTTTTAATTGTAAAGGGTCCGCCAAATAACTTTTTTTTTTTGAAAATGCTATAAAAAAAACTACTGAATATTTTCTCAAATTTCTTTTTTTATTTGAATGTACAATCCTCCCGGTTAATAATGGAAAATAATTTCATTCTAATGGCTGCCTCGGCTGGCCATGCAGTAGCCTACACGATCGGTCCAATTTTTAAGCACATTATCGATTGTGTGCAGCTGTATTTCACCAATGGCTTCACAAATATTGTACTTTAAAGCGTCAATTGTCTCTGGTTTGTCGGCGTAACACTTATCTTAAACGGCACCCCACAAATAATAGTCCAACGGTGTCAAATCGCAGCTCCGAGGTGGCCAAACGACATCAGCTCTGCGGCTGATAATGCGATCTTCAAAAACAGGGCGCAAAACATCGAGTGTAGCATCGGCTGTGTGGCACGTAGCGCCGCACATTGGTTGAAGTTCATATAACGAGCGGCTAAAAATAGAAGAAGTTGTTGAAGGACAATGAAACTTGGCACATAGTAATTTTTTGTATGAATCAAGAAAAAATGGAAAAATCAAAATGATCCGCCCACTTTTACGCCCACCTCCCATACAACTTGTATTGAAAAAGTGGCATAACTCCCTTGATTTTGATTGTATCAACTCAATTTTCACTAAAAATAAATATATATTATAATTGTAGAATGGGCTCCTGAAAATATATACCTGATCCGCCCACTTTTACGCCCACCTCCCATACAACTTGTATTGAAAAAGTGGCATAACTCCCTTGATTTTGATTGTATCAACTCAATTTTCACTAAAAATAAATATATATTATAATTGTAGAATGGGCTCCTGAAAATATATACCTGATCCGCCCACTTTTACGCCCACCTCCCATACAACTTGTATTGAAAAAGTGGCATAACTCACTTGATTTTGATTGTATCAACTCAATCTTCACTAAAAATAAAAATTTTAATTGTAGAATAGGCTCCTAAAAATATATACCTGATCAGCCCACTTTTACGCCCACCTCCCACAGAAAAAACAAATCGAAAAAACATGAATATGAATTTTAAGCATAGTCTTTAAATAATTTTTTGGCATCATTATCGTACTCCAATTTTTTGATTTGCAGCTTTGAGCGAAATGTGTTTATAAATGGGTCTGAAGACAATAAAAGATTATGCATTACGTCTTCATTAGTGGCTAAACGTCCAGTTCTTCGCGAGTGATGTAATCTATAGGCTCTATAGTCTTTATTCCTTGCTTCCTGAGCTTCTTCGGACAGCATACCTGATACAAATAATTAATTAAAATGTAAAAAATCAAAATCAAATCATTGAAATCAAATCATTGAAATCAAATCATTTAGATCGAGAAATCTGGTTTTCATGCGAAATGCTTTTTGCCATCTATCTTTGAACTTTGTAAAAAAGTCTTTTTTCAAAAATCTAGTAAAGACTTCAACATCCTCAGCAGTAATTTCTTCATTGTTATTTGCAATGACTTCGACAGTAATATCAATATCCATTTTGGTATCAATCAATATTTCGCAAATATTTAAATAAGAAATTGTTAAATTTTCCATAATTAATAAAATAAAATGTTGATATCACTTAATAATACACCACTTATCACTGCACTTGCCAATTTAATGTAAATTAGTAAACAACAATTCAAATTCAATTGAAGCTTATGCTTTTTTCAAGAATGAAATGTATAATTAACACTATTGACTAGTATGTAAATTACATTTTGTAATAATTTTAAACAGTTCAGAATTATGGCAACAACAACAAGCATGAACGAAAATTCATGTTTTGTTACTTTATCACTTTATCACTTTATCACTTTATAGTTTTTACTGTTTTTTTTGAAAAAGTGCAAATATGTGCAGCTGAATTTTTTTTTACTTTTAGCTGAGACTTCAAGCTGTAATTTGACCTCATTCGTTAAACAGCGCTAAAAAGATACCGCCTATTGAAGTTGATGAACATTGAAATTTTGATGTTGTTTATATTTTGTTCTACGATTTTTTTTATATGGTACTTTTTCCAACTTTTTTTAATGCAAATCTCATCTTTGACAATTGTCATTTACTAAAATATACTGTAGACTGTACCAAAAGATTGAATATACAGTAAATTTGCATGCCATTATAAACAAGCGAACATATTAAACTTCGAGCGTGTCTATCCAAACAAATAATAAATATATCAGCCTAATATTACGGAATCATAATTTTCAGATATCTGCCAACAAAATACCAAATTATTATCCAAATCGGCGAACATGAAAAAAAATAATTTTGGCCACTCTTCAACCAATGTGCGCCGTCCTATTGAAACCAAATGTTCCCAATATCCTCCTCTTCAATTTTTGTAAACAAAAGTTCGTTCAACATGGCCCGATAACGATCGCCATTGACTGTAACGGCCACTCCTTGCTCATTTTCGAAGAAAAATGGCCCAATTATGCCTCTGGACCAAAATCCGCACCAAACAGTGACTCGTTTTGGGTGCAACGGCTTTTCAATGTATGAGTGCGGGTTTTCTGTGCCCCAAATGCGACAATTGTGCTTGTTTACATACCCGCCAAGATCAAAATGAGCTTCATCTGAAAAGATGATTTTTTTAGCTAAATCGGCATCTTCTGTTCAAAGTAATGTCGCAATATTTCCTAGCGTTGTTCAAGCGTATACACTACCATATTCGTTCAGCGGAAGGATAAAACTAATTATCTGTCAAATCAGACATGAGCTAAGTGTTACCATTCACGAAATAAGCACTAGTTGAAAAAAACGTTAGATGGCGGACCCGTTGTTTCAGTAAATTAAAAATATTTTTTTTAAAGAATTTGTGTAAATAAATAATAGCTCTGTTCTTTTACTTAAAATGTTTACAAATTTGTAGCAATTGTTACTAGTAAAATTTTTTTTAACATGTACTTTTAACATTAACTTGTAACAATTGTTACAAATTTGTAACAATTTTTAGTAAATGAACCAGCTAATGTATGTATATATGCCGCCACAAACAAAATGACTTGTCAGGTGGTTTGTCAGTTCAAAATAGAATACGCTCTACATTTACAGAAGCAATTTTTTTTTACACGATATGTACAGTATACACTACGGTTAATAAAACCTCTAATGAGAACCTCTTAGAGATAAATTATTTGTAAAAAAATTTGTAGACCTCCTTTACTAGCATATAACCTTCCTTTCCATATACATGCATAATTTTTTTTTTATATTACTTTTTCCTTCAGAACTATTTCAAACATGACAATTGTATTTCTTTGATGTTATAATTTTGCTCTAGAATTCATTACGTTTTTCAAATTATGCACGCTTTACATTAAAAAGGGTTCAAATGACAAAGTATACGCAAAAGCATTCCAAAATCATTGTGCGACAATCCTAACATGGGGGAAGCTAATGACATGTTAAGGCATGTCGTCAACCCTTCTCTCTTTTCACTTTAGTAACAATAATGTTTCCAACTTACATAAATAACTAAATATTGTCTGTTAATTTAAACTAATGATGCTATGATTACTTAACCCTTACTAAAAATAAATTAAGCTGTTGTCAAATAATTTATTGATTAAGACAGTTCAATATGGACACAAACTTAATTATAAATCGCAAGAACCGAACAGTAGGTTAACTTTTAGTTTTAGCTAAATATAATTAATTTAAATCTTGCCATTTGTCTTCAAAATTAAGAATAATGTTCTTAAATACATATTGAAAAGATTTTTGTTTTTGTTAATTAAAATAGTGCATAAATGCCACAATTAGATAACATCCATATTAAAACAATTTTTCTGAAAAAATGAACATCCAAACAAGACTTTGTAACATTATTAATTTTATTCATGTAGTATGTCCAAACATTTTAATCTCTCTAAATTGGATTAAGTACTTTTTAAAAGGTGCTTCTTTGTTTTCTACACAAATATTATTCTAGAACTCATCCAAACCCAACAATGCTTTTCTCTTTCCCATATTAATGTACTCACATCATTTGGCAGGATTTGCATGTCCATTTTGTGTATCTCCTTATGCCAACGTATCATTGTTTTTGCAACATTAAATCTTCTTGTTGACTTTTTTTGGGTTGATTTCAAAAGCTTAATTTAGTATGATGTGATTTTTTTGCAGAGTCTTAAAAGGTGTTCATCTTTCATCTCCAAATAACTTTGGATTTGTTATAAAATAAGAAAAAAAAATAATAGCCAGGCCACTAACAAATATGAAATTTCGGAAAGGAATATTTCTAATGAGCATGTTAATCCAAAAGACCCAAAAATATAAAAACTGGTTAAATTTTTAAAGTTTTACTTGACCTTTAATATGATTTTTTTTTTAATTCCCTAAGGTAATCCCCGCGAAGCTGTACGCTTGTCTGCAGGAAAGAAACCAGAGTCTCTGGCGGGAATCTAACCCGCAACCCATTTGCAATTGTTAACGATAGGAAACAAAATGTTCTATACCATTTGTGTATTTTACTAGTGATGTTACGAATATTCGCATTCGAAATGTCGAGTATTCGGCTATTTTATGACATTCGTATTCGTTTGTGCCAAACGCAAGCGAAACCACTGCTGCTGGCATATGTTTTGAAGAAAAATCTAAGCTTTTGTGAACGTTTTAATGAAAGTGAAAATTATTGCTTTGTGCTTAATACGCCATTTTGACATTTTATTTTGCTTTTACTACTTTTTTTATGGCAACAAAGCAAAGTAAATGAAAAATTAATTGTTTTGTTGTCACTTTATTTTGCTTTCGCTTAACCTTCTTGTTTTTCTTTCGGCAAGGAAGCAAAGCAAGAGAGAAATTTATTTTGTACGTTTTTGTATGATGAATTTTCAGCATTCACCAAACTGTGGCTTGTAGAGCAAAACAATATTTAACAAACTTAAAAATAGTTGCTATGAAGCAAAATGTATGCTAAATATCTCAGAAACCATAAAAAATTTCGTTAAATAGGTTTTGGATTCAGAAAGGGGGGTATTCAAAATATATATACACCGTACCTAAATTAATTTGTTTTACAATGGTCAGTATGTCAAATCTATGTATAATGAGCTAACGATTTATCTTTTCATTTCAAGCAATTACGTAATTATCGTATCGACAACTGAAATGAGTCAATAAAATATCAAGATAATTCAAATCCCATTACACAAATTGGAAATGCGTACGCTGCGGTGAATAGAACAATCGGCAATAAACTGGAAAATACAACTGAAATTCATGAGACATTAAAAGAAACTCGAAGAGACATTTTCGTTCTGCTTACACAGTGAAATAAATGAAGTGTAAACTCCTTCTCGTGTAGAATTTATCGGAGTATTTATCAAAGCCCACAAAACGCCATTTAAGTTTTGCTCCTTTATCTTCTGTTCAGATTTTATAGCATATTTTGGCTTGATTTTTTCGAAGAAAATACAGTTTACCTCACGTTATATCACGGAATTTTTTACTACATCGAGATTTGAGGAGAAAATATAGAAAAAAGGGAATTTCGTGAGCTCATTAAGCATTCCATGGGAAAAATCTATTAATTTAGATATTCCCCGAGTGGCTAATTCTAGTTTCCTAACCTGAGAAATGGCTCGGCGGAAAGATATTTGACTCCAACGATGACATCATCTGACATACAAATACTCATTTTGAATTCATTCTTTATCACTTCTGAAGTGTCTTTTGTCTACCATAGTTGGACATTTGTCTGAAAAACTTGATTAAGTTTCCACTTAGTAACGGCAACCAATTTAAATGTCCAAAGGTTACTAAGCTAAAGAGATTTTTAATGGTTTATTAAATACGACGACTTGTTTTTATTTCGTTTGTTTGAAAATCCTGATTTTTAATTATGTTTTATATATCAAAATAAAAATTTTTAATGTCGATGATGGCAAAATTTTATACAACTTAAATTAAGAATTGGGCATTTTTTCTTTAAATGTGCAACCTTCATCAAGTTATGCATGTACCTCTCTTTTAAATAATTTTTTTAATGGAAACTTTTAAGCTATGGTCACACTTATTAAATATTTGACCAAATAAGCGCAACCACTACTTTTGTTAAATGTTATTGATATTTAACATGATCTTAATATCACAAATTACACTAATTATACTACTAGACATAGCAAAAAACTTTTTTCTGTAAGTTGTGGAATTATAATCAAAATAAATATTGGAATTTTTTACGTAAAATTTTGGACAAGTGTGACCGTAGCTATAGCTGTTAATACCCTTTTGATCAGTGTTCCCATTTTAGCATATTTTCTGCTAGATTTAGCAGATTGATTTGGGTAATTGCATATTTTTTTAAAAAATATGCTAACTACTTTTTAGAAAAGCAGAATTTTTTAGCAAATCTAGCAGATCTTTAGCATAACATTTTTAAAAAAAATTCAGCAGATTTTTAGCATATTGTTTTTTTGTATAAATTTAATATATTTTTGGAAAATTTAATATATTAAAAATTTTATGTCTTAATATTAGCATATTTTCTTCATTTTAAGATTTAGCAGATTATTTTTGAAGTTTTGGCATTTATCGAAGTGATTCAGATCAGGCTTATATACCAATTTTCCTGTTAACGTTGTCCAGATTTACAGAAATCTTTAATTTCTTCGAAAAGAGTGCCACGCAAACTTCTTCAATATCGCCTACTTTTTTTTTTACAGATATTGTGTATTATGAACCAAGATTTTTTGAACAATCTTTTTTTTTTGCCACTCCTACTTCTCCATTCCCGCCCACTTTTTTTTGTCATATGTTGTGTATTGTGAACCAAGCTGTTAGTATCAAATTTGGTAACCGTAGCTGTGCCGAAGTCGCAAGTGAATAAATGTTACATTCAATGCATTTTGTACCACAGAAAATAAAATCAGAAGATAAAGTTTTTTCTAAATGAACGACGCACAATGCAAGTTGTGCAAAAAGGTGTTAAAAACTTTAGGGGATCCTACCAAAGGTCTTTTGACACATTTGCTTAAGTTTATTTTATTAGATTCATACTTGCATATCGAGCCCTAACCGCGAAAATAGTGTAAGCGACATAAATTTCAGTTTTCGTTTTTTTTAATAAATTACTTTATTGGCAACACTTGCATCATCTCCTAAAATGTCATGGTCGCATAAGGTACCGTTACGATTTTATAGCAAAAACAATTTTATTGTAAGTACCGGTTCACACAAGTCAAGTCAAGACTTGACGAGTCAAACTTGACTTGTGTGAACCGGCACTAAGCGACAAATTTCATACAAAATTTATATGAAATAAAATAAAAAAGCTCTCTCCTGTAAAATTTGATTTTTGGCGCTTACACTTTTGTCGCGGTTAGGGCTCGATATGTATGTTTATATTTGATAAAAAATAAATTAATTACTGTAATGAGTTTAATATTCTTCATGAATTTATTTGTTTTAATACTTATACATACACATTTTATTATAAATATGTATGTATATGAATTCCAAAAATTGGCCTTTATATCCCGATCCGTCCCGGGATCCCGTTTTTTTGAATAAAAAAATCCCAAATCCCGGGTTTCAAAAAACCTGGTCCCATTTGGCATCCCTATGCCACACCCATTTGAAAATTTTGACTTTTCTTTTTTCCTAAACTGGAGGAAGTATCCAATTAGGTCCAGTCGTTTTCAAGTTTTTAGCATTCGAACAAACCACGATTCAATTTATTTATTTTATTTTCTTCAATTACATAACCGAGCCTTTAGGGCCCGTTAGAGGACATATTAGCTCAATTAAGTCAACTTAGCTTTTTAACATAGACCCTATCGTACAAAATCCGTAAATTCAGTACATTATTTCCCCTGGCCACCATACAAATCTGCTCTTTTTAGGGGCCATGGAAAAAATGGACAAATTTGTCTCATATTTCATATTTAATACTTTTTATGCTAGGAAACATCCTCTTAGCTTATATGACATGGACACTATTCAACCGAAACTACAAAAAATACTCCTTACCTCAAGAAACGATTTACAATAAAATAATAAAAAGAGTTTTCTAAAAACGTTGTCCTAATTTGTCATCAAAAATGTTATTACCACAAGGTTAAACCCATTAAATTAGTTTTTTCTTCCCCCCCTCCCATCAAACAAGGGCTATCTATTTTTTAATAAATCCGATAATTTGGAAAGCAAATCTTCATATTCATGGTTAATTTATGACAATTAATTCCACTTAACTGCATCGAATAAATTATATTGTATTTAATATATTTGTATACAAGTCAGCTTTAGTTTGACGCAGACAAAAGAATCAAAGTCATAAATCTGGCATAACATTCGAAGAAAGAAAATTAGCTTAGGGGAGGGACACCTGTGATGTAACTAATTTCAAAGTAAACTTATTGAAAACCAAAATTCGTTTAAAGGGAACAAAATAAACCACCCTTCAAATTAGGCCACCCTTCATCTGAACGCACATACAAGCAGACAGCAACTGGTATAAAACTGAAGTGTATGAGTACACTGTTAAAAATTTTAAAATAAATTGTTTAAACAGATTTATTTAAATCATTCAGTAAAAGAAAATGTAGTCACGAAGGAAAGATAGACCATATATTGCCTTACACTACTAGCTGTCCGCCTCGGCTTTTCCATGACACTGTTATTTAGGCTTTACGTTCCGCTGTGGTTTGTGACTTATTCGCATAGAGTTGTGGCTCAAGGTAACCTTAGAATATATAAATATGTTCCTTTAACTCCCACTGGAGCATAGGGCGCCTTAGAAGAAATAGTCAAATTGCGCGATCGCGGGTAGCAGTTTATATCACCAGTACGTTAATCCACCCTTAAATCGTTTGTGCAGGAAATCTAATGTGACATGCAGCGTTGCCGTTGTGATACTAAAGTATTACTTTTGACCCTTTTTCATGCCAAAGACACTTTTTGTGACCCTTTTTTTAACTTTTCCCTTTGTATCATTTTAACAAAATTTATGAAACTCTTTAAACCTTTTTGAAAATAAGTACAAATTTTGTCCATAGTGTCCACGGACACTGTTTACAAACAAACTTAAAATATACACTTGTGAGCCCATGCTTTCTTCTCTCAATTTGCTCGAATCGGAGCTGGAAGAATGGACTCCAAGTGAAGAATTAATTAGAAAATATAGAATGAGTTTGTATTTCTAAAAAGTGATAAACATTATCAAAGGTGTTTGTAAAAGTAACTCATTTTTTTTGATAATATGACTAATATTGGAATATACTTTTGAATTGTTTCTTAGTTTTAACATTGATTAATAATTCATGTTTGTATAATTATTTTTATTTTAGTCTAATGTATTTAATTAATACATACTAATAAACGACCCTATTTTACTTTTAAATACCATTTTTGGCCCTTTTTTCCTATATAACCTTTATATGACACTTTTTCGAAATTTTCAACGGCAACCCTGGTGACATGTCGTTAAAGTCCACGTTATCTCATTCAAGTCAAACGAATTTGGCAATCATCGACCAATAGCGCTTACCGATAACGGTCATGGCCTGGACAACGGCACTGTGGGATTAATGAGTCAAAAATAACTTTTTTACTACTCGATTTTAAAAATCGAAAAATGAAGTTTTTTAGAGTATTCTTTAAATATAAAATGTGCAATTATGGTTCTTTAGAAAAATTGTATTTTATTTCTGAAAAATTTAAGTAAAGTCAATGGAAAGTTGCTAAGCACGAAATGGCTTATATTATCACACAATTTAATGGTCTGGCTAATTTTTTTTTTGATAATGCCATTTGACTTTAATATACATATCTATACATAATTTTGTTATTAGTGTGTGAGAGTTGAGAGAGAAAGGGGTGTGGCTAATTGTGTTATTTACAGTGTTACCACCAGCAAAATTCAAAATTGCCCATGAGATAAAGCAAAATTACTCGATTTAAATAAAATTACACCTGATATAAAATTGAAGTTTTATTTAATGAAGGACATTTACAAAGAAGCAAAAACACAACAAACTCATTGAAAGAAGATCAATATTAGTCGGACTGTTGTAATTTTAAATAAATTAACATTAAAATAAATAACATTCAAGACTTAAAAACAATTAATAAAACATAAATTCCACATTTTGTTGCATATATGTATCTAAGGAAGGTTCAAAATGCTCATTGTCATTCCTTTATAATGGGTTAGCTTGGTTAGCTGTCAAACGAACTGTCATACTGCTCTCACTTTTTGCTCAGGCACAGCATCATAGAACAGGCACATCATCATTGAATAACGCCACCAAATTATAAAAATTTTCTTTAAAAATAAGACATCAATTTTCGCAACTTATAGGCGACTTTATGATTTAAATGACGCAAATTATTTTTTAACAAATGAAAGCGATGTGTTGATTTAAAGAAAATAACTGTCAATTAGACTTCAAAACCGTGCGATGTGATACCTCTTGATTTTTTCCGTAGGCATGTGAATCACTGGTTTATGCTAATAAACCAGCAACAATTGACGTCCAGGAGGTCAACATTGTTCATTTTATTCGTGACATGCAGCCAGCAATGCTCGAAAAAGAGGAACAAAATTTGACGTCTGCAATACGTTTCGTCTTAAATCAGTTTCAAATGGTTATGCATTTGTTTTGTGTTTTCTACCATTTAAAGATTCATGGTCTTAACAAATACCCTTTTTATCCCATATTTAGTAAAGTAAATGCGTCCAGGGTTTTATACAACTCTCCCTTTCGTAATTCAGTTTTACAACTGTTAAGGACATTTGAAAGTTTCCAGACACAAATAAAATTTATTATATATCAGAATGTTGGACACATTTCTACCCCCAGGCTAGTTTGTGGTTTGAATAACTTTTTCTAATAAACTTCAGGTTCTAAATCATGATAGTCATCTTTATCCAAATCTCAGTGTCAATTTTGAGACATTTATTACCAACCTTTTGAAAATATATATTTAATGATTGAAGACTTTTCCTAAAAAGAAACCGAGACTTTTGTTCAGAGGACTGTGCATTTTTTATCAACAATATTTAAGAAGAAATAAATGTCATGACTGAAATCGAATCTTGATTTTATTTGGGTATCTGTGGTAAGAATTTCAAATAACACCTAAATTACACCTTAGAGAAATTACCCACGCTCTACCCACGACAGTAAAAACTATACCAAATTCGGGTAGTTACCCACAAAGTGGCAACACTGGTTATTTAACATTTCAGTTAATTTTGAAGCCCCCTAAAGACCAATGAAGCTAATAATTGCCAAGCATATGGTACTGACGATGGGGCTTACCTAAAAGTAGTTTTTCTTCCATCCTGGAAGGGGCAGGCTTAACAGCGAGTTTCAAAAATAAAGCATTTCTCCATAAAGTAAAAGAAAATTATGGGGATATTATTCATTGCTAAAATGATATGCCCAAAATAACTTATTTTTTGATTTTCAATTGAACATAACAACAATTTTTTAACAATTAGAGCAAATAATAGAGATAATAAAAAACAAAACGATATGATTTTTAGTACTAGAAAATTATTATTTTATCATTTTGTAATTAACAAAATAAAGAATAACAATAGGTATTTAGGTTTAATTGGCGGTGGGTGTGGCCGATACACATAAATAAAACTTGTGATCAAAGTGTATGTACGAAATTTTGAAGACTTATGCTTGGATAGGAAAAGTTTTATTCGAAAAAATCGATTTGGATTGCATGCTGGTGGTGGGCATGGGCGCTTTTAATGAAATTCAATTTTTTTTCTTAGTTTAGTCAATATAGTGCTCACTGCCCACTTTAAATGATCTAGGACAACTCCTTTTAGTTTTTGCACAAACATGTATAAAGTCATCCCACAGTGCGACGTTCTCAAAGAAATATGGACCGATGATGTCATCAGCCCAAAATCCACACCAAACAGCGACTTTTTTGGGATGCATTTGACGATGTTGGATCACATGTTGATTGGTGTCGTCTTAAATTCGTTTATGACGTTTTTTTTTAAGAAAATTTTAGTCAGTTCAAAATTTTAGCATTTGCACGATATATGCATCCGTCCATGGTAGTTTGGAAAAACAGACTGAATAAATGACAGCCAGTTTGGCAGATCTAGCTTTGAATGGATCGCGTCTAGTTATAATAAAAGTTTTTTTTCTTAAATTTTATTTTAAACAAACACTTTCAAATCATAAAAAAGATATATTAACCCAGCAAACACAGAAATACTCTATATATATTGCGAAACGTATTGCCTGGATGAAAAATATTATTGCGGCAATAATCGATTTCGTATTGCGGAAGATACTTCCTTCGGGAAGAAACGTGTCTCGATAGCAATACTCCTAAACAATACGAAAGCGATTCTTCTAGACGATAAACTAGCAATATTGCCAGATAACCACCTATAAGAAAATAGGAAGATGTCGCCAAAATATCATTAGGATGATAAAGAGAAGATTTTGCATTTCAAAAAATATAAATTTACATATAACCACACATTTTTATTTTTAAATTAAATTGTTTATTTTATAAAATATAATTACAAATAATACAATTTAGAAAAAAAATAACAAAATTTGAGAAAGAACAATGAACATCATCTTTATTTACCCCATGTATACGACACTTGTGTTAAATCTTTTTTTGTTTTTCGTAAAAATTTGTCATAAATTTTGCTGCATGTCTCTAGCTTAGTGCTAAAATATCTGTAATGCTTGTTATCGTGGAGATTACGCCCTTTTTATATAATTTTCGATAGGTATACATTAAATGAAAGTGAATGTTTTATTAAAAAAAAAAAATTTAATTTTTGTCTGTCTGTATTCTTTTTTTAAAAAACTATAAATGAAAGAAAATTAAAAATTACTTTGATTATTTTCTTCTAGATGACAATATTGGGATATTGCTAAACTATTGCCTTAGGTGATATCTTCCATTTGTTTGCAGGGTAAGTTATAAGGAATTCACACCATTTCATTTTCATTTCATATTCACATATTTTAAATATGTTAATTGTTAATTGAACTATTTTCAATAAAGAATATTTTAATTAAAGCTAAAAATATTTCTTAGATATTCCATCTTCATAAGTCTTTTTCAGTGTATTTTTCACAAGAATTTCACATAAAAATTACAATTAAAGATGAGAAATAGAAGAAAATGGGATCAAACGAATTGTTAAGATGCGATGAGTTGAGCAAAAAAGTTGATAAACATAAATTGCCTCTTAGAGCAGAATTGCTTATGAAGAAATGTGGCGGCAATAACTTATTGACAATAAAAGAGAAATGTAATAAAACGTAAAGATAGTCGTAAAACAAGTGAAATATTCCTTATAGTCACCCTTTTGTGTTAAAGATGATCTTTATTTACATTTAAGTACTTAAGATGTCATTAACAGCACATTATGGTGGCAATATTAACATCTGAGAAGTATGTACAGTAGAATCGCGAAAAAATTAACTCTCGGAAAAGTAAATCTCGTGGATAAGTTAACCGAATTTTAACGTCCCTGCGTTGCTCTAAAAAGTTAACTTTTAGGTAACTTTTCTGAACGTTTTAATAAAAAAACATCGCAAATGAGCAGAAAGTATAGAGTTTGACCAAAATTAATTAAGATATTCAAGGAAAACTAATAGCGTTGGATTATTTATCTTAAAAATAAGAAAACATTTTTTTGAAGTTTTCGATGCAGTGGCAAATAAATATGAAAAATCTAAGTTTATTTTTTGTTATGATGAAAACTAAGCCGTTGGAATAAGTTAATGTGGTATTTCCAAAAGATCCATGCTTATTGTTGTATATTTTTCAAATTTAAACCCGGTTAGAAAAGATAATAGTTCGAAAACCCTTGGGACATTTAGGTTAACTTTTTCGCGATTCTACTGTAGATGTTTTTCTGCGAAATGAAATCAATAAACCAGGTAATTTTAATTTAAATGGTGTATGAGAAGCCAAATAAGTGGTAATAGTCTAACTGCCGCATTCATAAAATTTTAAAATGGATTTGAATTGTTTTTAAAGAAAAAATTTTATTCAACACTTTTCCAACTAACTTTTTTTTATGAATTTTATGGATTTTAGACTTATTTATCATTTAAAACCGAAAATTGTTATCGTTTTATCAGTGTCATCCCGCATAAGCTTCAAATGCAAATTATTTAAATTTTTAGTTTATAATTTACCTTTATATATATTTATTCCTTTAACTCTCACTGTAGAATAGGGTGCCAACAATTTCATTCTTCCATATCACTCGATTTTAGGCTATATTTCTAAGTTGATTCCAACCAATAGATCTTATTTCGGCTTTGGTGGAACGTCTGCAAGTTGTACGTGGTCTACAAACTCTTCTCTCTGCGTGGGTTAACATCTACTTTGCGTAATGTAGAGCGTCATTCGTTATTAAACGAAGTAAGAAACTGTCATGAATCACAGAAACAAGATTGCGCATTGCGCACGTCCGTTATTTTTGTGTGTGACGATGAAAAAGACTTTGTATATGTATGTATGTGCATTTGTGTGTGCCTTACATTTTTTTACAACAAACACTCATTGGAGACAACGATTTACGAAGGTGTGTATTCGATTGATAACAGGACGGACTTAACGTTGAAATTTAATATTCTGGGCTTGGTCCGTAGGCTTCAGTTGTTGTTCTTCCAAATCGGCACCAAAATGGCAAATGCTGTTCTTGCTCTATTGGTTTTAGCTTCTACATAAAACTCTGTGTCACCATAGAATACTTTTATCGGTTGTAGGGTGATGCTACGAATCGTCAAATATTTGGTTTCAACCGTATTTTTAGGTATGTGCTATTCAGATTACCGTAAAGGTTTGAAACATACTGTTCATCCACTTTGTTCGACAGTATACAAATGTCAGCCGCATTGGGTAAGTAGTTTAAGAATTAAGGAAGTTAGTACTTTTTCGATGGCAAGTAAAAATAGAATAGGCGATAGTGTACAGCCTTGGCGTACTCCACATAATCCTTAAAAATGCTAACACAATTTTCCTTAATGCAGCAGATAACAGTTTGCGCCTTTGTAGCTTTTTTTTGTAAAGGCTCAACCACAATGTGCTTAAGTTGGATTAGGCAAATATGCGAATATATGTTAATTATATGAGACAAACCATATTGAACTTAAGGAAACTTTTTGCTAAGTTTAATGAAACTGACATTTGGTTAAGCAAGGTGCGAATCTAATCGCACATTCCGTACGGCATCAAATATTTTTTATTTTGTTTTTGTTTTTTTAAATACATTTAGAGACTTTTTGTTAATTTTTGACAGTAGGTTAGGCCTTAAGCTATTCTTATGTCATGCGTTCCAGATACAGTCGCGCTTAATGCTGTCAAATGTTTTTTTTTGTAAAATCGATGAAAAGTAGGTGTAGAATTGTATTAAACTCGATACTTTGTTCCATAATCCATCTAATGGCCTTATTACTATCCGCACAGAAGAAACCACTTTGAAAGCCGGCTTGAGCGGTGTCAACGAAAACTTCAGGATATTCTTTGATGCGGTTAAGAATAATTTTTACAATCAGTTTTAATATTGTATGTTGTACGCAAATACCATGCCAGTTCCCACAGTCTTAAGTCTTCCTTCTGGGTAATTTTTACTATTATTCAATCTTTCCATTCGTTGGGTAGGCCTCTTGCTGCCATACATATACATAGTATGTATATCGACGTTGTATATTTCAGCAGGCATGCCATCGATAACGGCCGCTTTTTAATTTGCTTGTTCTTTTATAGCAGTGGAGACTTCTCTCAAACTTGGCGCTGTTGACCGTATCCTTGTATTTGCCTGATAGGTGGCATGCTCAAAATGTCGTTTCTGTTGCGCTGGATCGATATCAGCGTTAAGGAGATTAAAAAAGTTTTGTCTCCGACGGGAAAGTTGATTACCATCGGCGTTGAGGGGTTTACTTAGTTGGTCCCTTAGATCTTAAAAACAGTCCGGGAGTCATCTATGTACGCTCCATTTTCAGCCTCAGTTGTCAACTCATCGATGCGGTTTCGTTTATATCTTCTGACGGGATGTTGCAAAACTTTGTAAAGGGATGGATATTCTAGCTCAAGTTTCGCCATTATATCACAACGTTTTTTGACAATAGTCCATTTGGCATATTGTCTCCTTTGTGCATTTTATCAGTCTATCATGGCTACCCATTTTACTACAATATGCGACTCTTGTGTTATGTCAGCTTGAGCCTCTTCTACTTGCAGCTGGAAACTGAACCTACTACTTCCTTCGTTGTTCGTTGTTGTTTGCTGTTGTTCAGACCTGCGTATCCGGATGTTCGAAGGCGTACTTTTGCAACTACCAATTACCCAGCATTTACACATGCCACTGCCAGTTCGAAAAACTCAATACACTCACACTTTTTTACTAATACACTCACATTTTTCGCAATGGCAGCTCCAGTAGTAGCAAAAATTGCATGCGAGTGGAAATTAAATGTCAAAACGATAAGCAATGTTACCCTGTTAAAAATTGAATGCAAATTTACTGGATTATTGTCAAATTGTAATTAAAGTTTTAACTTGATAAATGTATTATTATGATTAATTTTTAAAACGCGCATTAATAAAAGCAAATTTGTTAATTATAGAGGATTAATATTGTTTAAATAATGCCTTTATAAATAAATGAAAAAATTTCCCCAAAAATGTGCCAACTTGATTAACTCGGTAACTCTATTTTGTTTTCTGGTTCCTTTTTTTTTAATTTGAGAAGTAAGGGCTGGTTCACACACGTCAAGTTTGACTCATCAAGTCTTGAGCATTTAGGAGAGAAGGGAAAAGAGAAGGCCATTTCTTTTCCCCTCTCTCCTAAAAACTCAAGACTTGACGAAACAAACTTGACGTGTGTGAACCGGCACTAAACAAATTTGCTCAAGCTGACGCTTCAGCGACATTTTGAAAATGAACTCGCAGTGGCATGTGTAATCACAAAAGCCAATGGCATGATATTCGACTATTTCGAACAAATTTTCTTTGATAATATGTATACAGTAGTGGCATGCCACTACTTGCATTTGTAAAGGCAGGGTTAGTGAACTCTGAATTTAACAACATCAGATCCACAATTACATCGAACGTCCAACAGATATTTTTGAAATCGACGGCTAATTGCAATGTGATCTATTTGGGTGACAGTATTGTGTCACCACGAGGAATTGTATCATATACCGCGTTTAGAATTGAATGATGGTTACGTATCTACATAATTTTAAATTTAGAGCTAGCGGTGATAATTCGATCCGAAAGTTGTTTCTATGATAATAATCCTGCGCCAGATTCGTGGTTACTGCCAAAAAGTTTGCCTAAATAAAGGAATTTGGTTTTTTCATTGGCAGAGTCGTATTCACCCGAGTCATTGCAACGAATTTCACTAAGGCCCAGCATCGAAATTTCATATCGCAGCATTTCACGGTCAACTTGGAGAAAATTTAATTTTTGACAAGGTGTTGTCGATCTCCTTGAGAATGCTCAATCCAATCCAGAATCCAATTATAGTCCATTAATGGTAGCCAAAGGTCGTCAACTAGTAATCTTGTGAATTTCTGCGATTTATTTTTAGCCATTTTTATTTAGAGTTCAATTCGAACTCTGAAAAATTTGTTAAATAAAAGAAAAGTTGAAATAAAAATTAAACCAAAACAAAATTTGT
Source organism: Pollenia labialis (assembly GCA_949318255.1). Classification (NCBI taxonomy): domain Eukaryota; kingdom Metazoa; phylum Arthropoda; class Insecta; order Diptera; family Polleniidae; genus Pollenia; species Pollenia labialis. The sequence goes on from OX439139.1 coordinate 24,697,519, forward strand.
TTATGAAGGATTTATTTGGCTAAATACCAACTTTTGAAACTTTTTTTATTATGTTAATTTTTTAGAGTTGTAAAAGTGTGAAGTACAGTGTAACCTCGGTGAACGCAACCAATAGAAATGTTGGGCTGAGTTGTTGCGCAAACCAAGTCACAAATTTCTAGTCATATTTTTCTATCCAAAAGCTTATTTTAAACCAATCAAAAATTTTATAAAAAAAAAGAATCGTATTTATTTGATTGAAATAAAGAATAAAAACAGAAAAACAAAATATACATCTAAACAAAATTAATAAAATACACATTCAAATGTATGTTAATTTGCACTGATGGTTGTTATCGAATAATAATGCTCAGTGACAGTTCGTCTTCTTCAGTCCATCCATAATTTGGGCGCAGTACTACGTTCCAGCATTTCGCAACGGTACTGGGCGTTATTTTATTTCAAGCGTTTGCCAAAAGACAATCAGCATTACGCAAATGTGGGCCAAAAGACTTTTCTTATCTAGAAGTTTTGTAATTTTTTTTATGACGTTTTGGTCCATAGGCTGAAGAATTGCAGTGCAGTTTGCTGGAAAACACATAACAGTTATCATTCCATCATTACTTCTCAACTCTCTCTCTCTCTCTCTCTCTCTCTTTGGTATGACAGGGCGCTTTCTCCAAAAGTAACAAAGCCTTTAACGGAAGTTGTTTGGAGGATAGAAAGGAGTTTACCTAAACAAAATTTTTAAACTACAGAATTAAAAAAAAAACGAAACCTTTGCTACAAAAGTTTTGTGAAACCATTTCTCGAAAAATTCTTAAGTCATCCAAGAGTTTTTGTTGGCTTTGTAAACAATTGGCATATTGACAAATCCTTTAAAAGCTCTAGGTTTTTGGTCTTTACCAATTACAAAAGGCTTAACTTTATGTGTTAAGCGAGGCTTGCGCACATCGAGGGTTCCGTTCAACGAGGCTACACTGTATTTGGGTACTAAAGTAATCAATAGCAAAAAAATTATTCATGTACTTTTGAATAAATTAACCCGCCACAAGTTAGTAAAATGAAATAAAATAAAAACCAAACAAACATGAAAGATTACATAAAATAATTTGTTTGTATTTTCCACAAATTTTCGGTTTAGAAAAAGTATTTAATCGGGTACCGATAAAAAAACGACTTAAGTAGTCAAAAGTGTAAACATTATTCAGCACTTCAATTATTTGCCGTCAGCCTTTAATTTTACAAATTTTACGTTCGCGTACTTTTTTGTACAACAGGTTTTTGTGAGAGCACATTTTTCAACTTACTCGTTTACTGCATTTTACTGCAAAAGTACTCAAACACACCCATTACTGAGCTAATCAGAAGATTTTGGTTACAAATTTAGATTTTGCCTTTTCAAACTTTTTTCATTTTTAAAATTTTTTAGGACGAATTTAAGGTTTTGTCCGTTCTAGTTATTCTTACTTTATACAAAAAATTAAAGAAACAGATCTTTTGTTGGTTATTTTGCAGCTGAGTTACCGTCAACATAACACTCGAAATTTGTTACTGACATTGTTGTTTCACTATTACAGTAATCCCTTGTAGTCAAAATAGTAATAATAATAAAAAAACAAAACCTCTCCCTTTTTGTATTATATTTTCCAAAATTTGTCAAACATTAACGTTACGCTTATTACACCAAAAATGACAAAATTAAATACACACCACCATCATAAAGGGTGACTTCATTTGTTTTTCCGCTACCAATTGTCCGCAACGGATTCGATTTAAACGATTACAAGCTAAACGAGAAGAGTTGAAAGAATTCGGCTTTCATCCTTTTAAAATCTCTAGCATACGTAAGGGGGGTGTTTTTTTTTTAGCAATACACTTGCATTTTTACATACTTATGTACATACACAGGTACGTAAGAGTGTGTTTCGGAGTAGGGATTGTTAAGGACAGAACACGTGCTAGTTTTCTAATAAAAAACAAATAAAAGTTAAAATCTTTGTCAACGTTATTTGTTGCGATATTATAAATTACCACGTTATAGTCGTATTTTATTGTTCATTATTGTTTTAAAAAAAAATAAAATGTCAATTACCCGACAATAAGGTTGGCATTAGAGCTGTTAACAACGGCGATGACAACGACTATAGTGATGATAAGGATTATGTGAATGGTAAGAGTATTTAGGAGTTACATAATGATATCTGTGGCGACAAGTGCTAAGCCATTTAAATAGCTAGTTATTGTCGTTTAATGTCAATTTCATCGTTTTGCCGTTTGAACGTTTAAATGTTAAAAAAAAATATTGAAAAGATTGCAACTGATAGAGTAGTAACACGTGCCTTTTGTAATAATAAACTGATTATCCATCTCAGTTACTCGATCTGATGGGAAATTGATTAATGTTTTTGAATTTCACTTTAATGTGATGTTTTTAATATAAAATGTTGTAATGTTGTTGTATTCAAATCGGAATTTTTTAACTTTTTAGAAAAAAAAACTTGAAAATTATAATAAAAAATTAAATTAAAATCTTATTTACGGCCAATTTCACCAAGTTCAGTTCAGTAATTAACTATCAGTTATAACTGTCAAGAACATATTGTTAACTGGAAGTTGAAGTAATAGTTAGTTTTAGCTGAAATGGGTGAAATTGGCCGTTAATGTTTAGCCACGATATACTCCAGTCAATTAAAATCGTCTTGAACATACAACATTTAAAATTGAATTGCTTGCCATTAGTTATTTAGCTTTTTAGTAGTACTAATTTCAAGTCTAATACGTTTTAGAAAAAGTCTTATTTTTGCTACTGTGATGTTTTGAACCCCTCAGAGGTTGTGGTTATGCGTCTTGAGGCGCACTTACCTCTTGCCTTAAGTTTTTTTGGGAATTACATTTAGCAGATCTAAAGATTGCTATTGACCAGAGACTTTTCTTAGACAGAATCTAGTAGCCCTCAGATGGAGAAGACCTAAGCAAGAAGTAAAAGCATAGTTCACAAAATCATTTACTATGGTTTGGTTCCACACACCGGGCTGCTATTCATACTTTGCTTTTTTCTAGATGTTTAGAGCACCGGAAGGTAAGGCCGTAGCGCAGGTACTTAAGTTAAAGTAAAAAGCATTTGTGCGCTTGGCCTCAATTTATAGCACCGCGCTAGCGCAAAGGTTTTTCATTTCGTTTGTAATTTCTATAATATTGTTGTTAGACTCTATAAAGCATGTAAACTGGGTTCTTATGAGAAGGGAAGTTTATTAAACGTTGTCCGTTGAAATGAGTGGGGCCTAGGTAGTATATTAATACCACATATCGTCAGCTCATTATTGGTTTGGCGCATATGCCAAAAAGTCGTTATGGAGAAAAGCGAGAATGAAGGTTTACATGAACTTTTCTGCAAATATAGCCGATAGATTTTTTGTGTATTTTCACCATTGCTTCCTACATATGTTTAGAAGAAACATTTTAATTTTTGTGCATGTTCATGAACGAACTTAGAAATTAATAGCATCTAATTGAATGTGAAAATTATTGTTTTGTGCCGCATACGCCACTCGTATACAATTATTTTTTAAAAGGATCTTTTAGTGCTGCATACGTATACTTACAGCTGTATATTGAGTTGCTGACATTTTATTTTATTTTGCTTTTGCTTTAACTACTTTTTTCTTACGGCAATGAAGCAAAGCAAGAGTAAAATTTTAATTTTCATTGCTCTCATTTTGATCTTACTTTAACTACTTTTTTTCTTACTGCAATGAAGCAAAGAAAGAGTGAAATTTTTTTTGTACGTTTTTGTATGATAAATTGTCTGCATTCGCCAAACAATGGCGTGCAGAGCAAACCAATACTTAATAAATTTTAAAATAACGGGTGGTTAATTTTTTAAGGCTGATGTTGAATGTGAACCGCACCTAAACGTCAAGTTTTTTTCTTCATTTCATTTGACATTTCTCAATTTCAGATTAACTCAATTTGAACCATGGAAAGATACACAATCGAGCATCGCGTTAAAGTTATTCAGGCTTATTATGAAAATGTGCGTTCAAATCCAAATGCATATCGTGAAATTCGTGATTTTTTCGGTCAATTTAATCGTCCAAATGCGCGTACAATCGGAAAAATCGTGCAAAAATTTGAGCAAAGCAGGTCTGTAGGAGATGTGAAAACACTAGTGCAGGCTTGTACTGCAGAAAATATAAGAGCCGTCCACCTCAACTCGTCGTCGTGCCCAACAATTGCTCGTCGTTGATGAACATTATGCATTAAGACTGGCATTGACACGCTTTCAAGGTGCAAATGACTCAAGAACTCAAGCCTCTGACCATTCCAAACGTCGTCAATGTTCAGAATGGTGGCAAGAAATGGCAACAGTGGATGATAAATTTTCGAAGAAAATCTTCTTCAGTGATGAGGCACATTTTCACCTCAGTGGATTCATCAATAAGCAGAATTGCAGCATTTGGGCGAATGACAATCCAAAAAATAATTTTGTTGACACACCCCAAAATACAGTCCCTTTTTGTTTTTATTTTTCGCCGCCGTTTTAAGTTCGAAAGTTCCTGCAAACTAAGAGTTAAACCTTTTAAAAATATATAACTGTTAGCTTTTAAACTATTTAAAATTTATATTCAACATTTTTTATTATTCGAATTTATTCTATGAGCTAAATTTCAGTTATGTATTTTATAAAGCTTTTTTGTAATAGTCATATTCCTTCAATTTTTCAGAAATGACTTTATACACTATCAGACTATTATATTGTATTTTCTGATAGTCTGATAGTGTATAAAGTCATTTCTGAAAAATTGAAGGAATATGACTATTACAAAAAAGCTTTATAAAATACATAACTGAAATTTAGCTCATAGAATAAATTCGAATAATAAAAATGTTGAATTTAATATAAAAGTAACCTTCAGAAGGAAATAATTCCCAGTTTCTATTTAAAATTTATTTAAAAAAAATATTAATGACATTACAGTTATTAAAAAAATTTTTGTAGATTTAAAATTTTTGCCAAACTTATCCGTTTTGTTATTACTTTTTGAAATGTTTAATTTCATAATCCATCTTTCCAAGTTAAACTCTTGCAAACAAAGCCATGTAATACATACCATGAAATGATTTATAAAAAAAACCGTTGAAAAAGCAGTACAATGCAATTATTATCATGACTAGTAGCATTTTAATTAAAAGCCAATTACGCGGATAAAAAGGGCTAAAATATAATTGCAACAATCACAAAACTTGTTACCATAACAAACCTCATCAATTGGTAACAATGAAAAGTATGAAAAAATTAATGAATGGACGGACAGATGGTCTGCCGATGGATGATACAACCAGGTTCTAAACCAACAACAGCCATTCACAAAACTATGTAGTGTTCTCCCTCCACTTATATAAATGAAAATTTTGGAAAGGCATTTATTTATGGCCAGCATACAAAATAGCAACAACAATTTAAAACAATATTGCAAATTAATTTTTTTTTGCTTTTTTTACCCTTCACCACAGAAGAAAAGGGTATATATCGACAGCTCAATTACAAATCATGCTATGTCGACTTAGCTAAGGCTTTTTTTTTACTCAGGGGATGCCCCCTACTAAGGCAATGCATTTAGTTGGTATTAGGAAAATAGGTTATGTTGAGAAGGTAAGAGGGAGTAGTGTTTGTGGACATTTAATTTGAATTTTAAAAGTTGTAGCCGACTGGGACCATTTCTGCCGGGAATCTATTCCACATAATGCTAGTTCGACCAAGGAACGAATTTTCCGTAATGCGTTGTGCAATACATTGGACGGACAGTCGACAACGAACGGATGTGATCTGCTGAAAAAACGAGTACTAAGGGCATGCACCCGCATCTCAGGGACGACTTCGCCTATCTCAACTGAACACTTACCGTGGTAATATCGATCGAACAATGACGCACAACACACATTCCCACGATGCTTTAATGAGTCAATAGAGCTAGATACCCTACTATCATTGATGAGCTTCAACGCAGTTCTTTGCACCCGATCCAGAAGTCTCAAGGTATGGGATCAATGCATTGCATATGGCAAAAAGTGGGGCGGCGTTGGAGAAGTGGGTGCGGCTGGAGAATGTTTTAAGAACAATTTTTCAAATTTGGTAAACAGAGAAGGGTTAAATCATTTAGTACAAATAACTTCGATGCCAATGCAAGACCTCTTTTAGCACCATGGTGTAGGGTATATAAGATTCGACATAGCATAATATAGCGACCTTACCTGTATTTGTTGTTGCTGGCCACTTGACTACATATATAAATTGTATGTGTAACCGAGTACCCGTACTGCAAATCAAATGAATTCAATTTTCATGGATCAGCAGCAGCAGAAGCCTAATTTTTTTTCTTGCTAACCCAAAAAATTCTAAAACTTATTTCAAAATTATTTGTTGTTTTATCTATTGTTTTGTAACTGATTTAATTGGAAAATATTATTGGCCATCACCACTTCACCCCAATAGACCCAAAAAAAATAACAATAAACTAATTTAAATAGGAGAGCAATTATAAGTCGGTTGGTTGGCAAAACAAAAACTATTTTGTTGCATTTTCATTAGCGAAAAAATACTTTTTACACCCATCTATTTGTTGTTGTTGTTTTATTATTTTCAGGCTAAAAGCTAAAATGTGCGTGAGTGTTTGTTCTGTGTTTGATAATTGGTAAAAAGTTATAAAATTTTTAATTAAAAACAATAATACGAAACAAATTTTCATTAACTAGAATTTGAATTATTTCATTACCTCTAATTGTGTTTTTTTTATGGAGAGTACGAAAGCAATTGCGAATGCAAATGGGGGTGGTAGAGTCGGGGAGTCATGATCCTCCGGGCTAGTCGAGCACTGTTGCTCTAAAATCCTAAATTGAGTTTGGAGAATGTTCCGACTGAATTTCCATTGTTTGACCCCCCTTCACTCCTGTACAGAATGGCGAATCCGCCCTTGTCAAAAGTAGAATAATTTGATAGTTATGGTTTTATGTCATCATTGCCAATTAGGTGCAATTTCTAATTCTGATATTTAAATAAAATAAATAATAAACAAATTTTTTGAATCACTTTAAAAGATTTTAAAAGTTCTTTAAACAAAAAGGTTTTTATAGGTTTAATCACAATTTTTAATAAAAAATATTTTCTTTTATCGCGATTATCGAATCATCGCACTTTAAACAATTTTGCATTTTATTTTGAAACTACATCAACAATTTTAATACAAATTTTAACTTTAAATAACATTCACAGAGAGGAAAAATTCGTTTTAAAAAGGCTAAAATAGACACATCCGTTGTCAAAAGTGGGCCAACTACGTTTATGTTTGATTTAATAACGGATGGTGTCAATATTTTTTAAACTACAGCATAGTGAATTTGTCACCCTTTGGTCTCATTCTGACAACAAGCTTTTATATTTATTATCTTTATAATAGTTTCATTCCGACAACATGTTGTTTTTATTTTTGACAACACACCGTTGGTACATTGACAACATTCAGTTTCCGGTGTACAGCTAATGCAACAGCGGCTTGTTTTGATAATAAAGGATCTCTAAAGCTTTTGTTTTTCCAAAATTCCAATATATTAGCACTAAATGGACACTTTTCCCCGTGCTGCAGTTTTTTTAATGAGTCCTGCACAGACGAACAATTACGGTTTATGCACACAGTTCAGTATAATGTATTATTAAAAAAAACTTTTATGCCATTACAATTTTAAGCGCAATTTTATATTATAAATTTTATTTAAATTCACAATTTTAACTTCAAAATTGAGTTTTTATTGTTAGTTTCTAAAAACCAAGGCCCATCTATCAGGTCTGCTTACTTGTACAAAAACAAAAAACGATTCTTTTTAGTTGTCAAAAATTTACTACCACATATATAGCGTTCTCAACAAAAAGGGGAAATTATTTTCAAATTGAAAAATGCCTTTATTTTCAACTTGCTTTCAAACGTAATTCTCAAATGTTTTTCAAATGTGGATTATAATAGAATGTGGAATATAAATAAAACTATTTAATTTTTTTAATTTAAATTTATTATTTATTTAAATAAACTTTGAGATAAACATTCGGTTCCATAGCAAAAAGATGAAATAGTGTTCTTTCCGTCTTCTAATTCTTGGAAAGACAAAATACTTGGCTCCCTTTTATTTTGAGGATTGTAGCACCGCAATCGTTCAACAATCTTTCTTCACTTTCCTGTTTTATTATTTTTCTTTTTTTTTTCGTATTTTTAAACATTGTAATTTCTCACAAATAATTTTTATTTTTCACTAGAAATAAACTGTTCACTTTATATTAAAATTTATTTTTAATAGTAAAACACATGTAACCACAAGGAAAAATAATTTAACTTTAATCGCCATTTGTAATGCTTACATTTATTTTTCGCTTTAGTACTGCCAAGTTTATTTTTGATTTGATTTTAACTTTGACAAACATTTGACATCAAATTGAAAAAACATTTGATATCAAATGTTTATTTTCAAATCATTATCAATTTGAATTTAAATGTTAAATCAAACAATTGAAAAACGTTTGAGAATTGCGTTTGATGTCAAATGATAAAGTCATTTCATATCAAAGGTTTGACTTCGTGTTTGTTAGGATACCATAAACGTTAACAAACGTATACATGCACATGTAAGCAAAATGTAAACAACTTTTGACAACTAAAAAGAACATAAACAATGATCATCAGGCTTCTTGCGCAGACCTTTTCAATGGGCCTTGCTAAAAACAAACAAAAATTATTTTTCTCAAAAACGTTTTTTTTTAAGAACTTTTTTATTTTGAACTTTAAGAACAAATCAAACAAAATAATTTTTATAAATTATAATCCTTTTTCTTCGACCTTTTTTATTAAATATTATTCTTTTATAAATTTGTTTAAGCATAAGGTCACTTTTTAAAAAAAAAATTAAAATATTTTTATTTTCGATATTTCGATTTCCGTTGGAAATCTTCTTCAGGAAATTTATATAATACAGGTATGTTCTGAAAATCACGTGATTTCAAATCACATGTGCTTTTAAAATCACACGTGTGATTTTGTGGTGTTCTGTAAATCACACCGTTTTTGTGTTTTTCGGTGTGATTTTCAATTGTCGAAAGCACAAGCAAGCACAAAGGATTTGTTTTTTAAAATTATAGCTCATTTTTAACGCTTTTTATGTTATTCTCCGACAATTTGTTTTTTTTAACCAATTTTGCGATCTCAAATTAGTTTTAGGGTTGTTTAAAATTTTGTATTTTTTTTTTTTGCGAATTTCAGCCATGTTCGCGATAGAAGCGATTTGTTCCTGTAAGATTTTTGATTCTTTACAGCTTTAACGATTTATAATAAAAAGTAGACTCAGCTATCATGCCGCTGTTAGCAAATTTTTGCGAATTTCCGCTAATTTAGCAATTTTTACCGAATTTTTGCCATTCCTTATAGTTTTAGGAAGTTTTAATCAATTTTATGGCTTGTTTGAAATATACAATTTTTTCGCGAATTTTCGCTTTTTTGCAAATTTTTTTTTCTTATTTTCCGACATTTTTTTTATGCATTTAGCGATTTCAAATAAATTTTAGGATAAGTTTACAAGTTTGCAATTTTTCGCGAATTTAAGCTATTTTAGATATAGAAACGATTTTTTCCTATGATTCTTTACAGCTTTTACGATTTTTAATAAATATTAGACTTTGCTTTAATGCCGCTGGTAGCAAAAAAGCAAACTTTAATTAATCTAAAAAAAATAAACCTGAAATCACAACTGAAGTCAAAAAAGCAAATATCATTTGGTAGTATCGTCGAATTTTCTTAATTTTAAATGATTTGTTGTTAATAAAATAACTTATTGCATAAAAAATTAATAAACAACACATGGAATATTTTATTTAAGAAATTTATTACAACGGTCAACTTACAATAGTCGCAAAAATAACAAAGTGATTTCAAAAAGTTGTTTACGTAGCTGAACGTTTTGAAATCACAAAATAATATGCCCAGAACACTTTTCTTGTGATTTGAAATCACGTTCATAAAATGTGATTTTCAGAACAGGCCTGATAATATAAAATTACAAAATTTGACAATAAATGGAAAATAAAATTTTTAAAAAATTTCAATTAACAAAAAGTATCATAATAAATTTAAAATTCCATTCTACAAAATTTAAACAAAAATACAAACAAACAAACAAAAAGGAAAAACAAAAAACGCATGAGTTTTGAATTTTATAAATGATGCCTGATTTTGAGTTGACTCTCTTTAGGGCAACCAGTAGCCCGTTTCTGTATTTTTCGCATCGTAAAATTTTCCGCATGAAACCAGTGAATCGGGACATAAACAGTGCAAAATGAAACAAAAAATGGGTTTTCTCGCACAAGTGTTTCTGTATCTTTCCGTTGCGAGAATTATCAGTCATTTTAATAATTTTCCAGCAATTATTGGAAGGATGCGAGAAAAAGTGTTTCTATAACAATATTTTGCGAAAAGTTTCTTTCAAGAACTGTCAAAATAAGTCACATTTGAAATTGGTGGCGAGAAAAACAAAATGTAGATATTTTGAATTTAAAATATGTTTATACATATACTATTTTTTTTAAATAAATAAAAAAAGTAGTTTAAATTTTTTGTTAGTTTAAATTTTTGTTAGCCTTTTCTTGTTTTGGTTTTAATCAGAGCTGCCAGATAAATTTGTGTCAAAATCGTAAATTTCCTGAGAAAAAAATAAAAAAGATCGTCTTTTTTGTTTTAAAAATCGTGCAATTTAAAATCCATTTTAAACAAATTTTTTCGACTTTTATTAAAAAATAATCAAACAAAAACATAGTTTAAGTTCATGGGTATTTAATAATTATTATTTAATAATTGAGATATAAATCTTTAATTTACCTATTCCTATAATCTTTTTCTTTTTTACCTGAAATAGACTTAGTAGAATACCTTGTAGTTAAAATTAAAAAAATCGGTTCATAAATAAACGGGTTAAAGACCCAGTAAAATCTTCGCCTACAAAATAATATGTTAAGTAATCAGAAACACATAAAAGCACTACATACAATTCTACTGAAAAACTAATGAATTTTACAAGGGTTGTGCCAAAAAGAACAAATTCAAAAGTAAGTCATTTGTTTTATCTTAATACATCAAGAAAAAAGTAGTTATCGAAGTTCTTATGGAAGAAAGCTACTTAATAACGAGTAAAAGAAGTTATCCATTTTGAAAAAGTTTTTACTGGGAGACAAACAAATTTCTTTCTTGCCGGAATAATGGTTTTGGCACAAAAGTGTACATATAAGATAAGAATATCAAATATCAATCATATTTTGTATATGTATATAAGAAGTATTAAATGTTCAAAATAAGCCAAGTCGGTCCATTACTTTCCCTCGAAATTTTGCTTTTGCCGATACATTTTTTAGGGAAGAAACAAACAATTTCGAGGACAATTTTCACAATAGGGATAAATATAAAAATTTAAGCAGCCTTGTTTCTAAAGATATCTTTTTTTCTAATAAACAAACATATAAAAATATTTACAGTTATCTTATTTCGAAGACTAAGGGGCTTATAGTGTAAAACGCAACGCCAACAATTTCATTAAAAGCAAAAATAAAATCAAATATATTTTATAAATTTGTTGTTGCTTTCTACAGACATTAATATTATTTTTTTTCAATTTTCAACGCCACAAAATAGAAGTGTTTGAAATTTAAAAATTCAAGATGAATTTCTGTAGAAAGTAACAACAAAATTATAATTTTTTTTTGATTTTGTTTTTGCTTTCGTCACTTTTTTAGAAAAATCATCAAAACGTCACTTTGTTAATATCGGAACAAAAAATCATCAAGATGACGATAACTCGTCAAATCTGGCAGCCCTGTTTTTATTATATTTATTTCTTTTGTTGACGTTTCGCTTTTATTTGACACTTAATTACTGGAAATATTCCAGTATAAACAGAATTTGTTGTGTCTGTTTTCGCATCCAAATACAGAAACACTTTTATCTCACAAATCGAGAAACGATGGAATTTTTTGTTTCACACTTCGTGTAAGAAATTTTACGATGCGAGAAATACAGAAACGAGCTACAGTGCGAAATTTTTTTTTTTGTTTTATTGAATCTTTCTTGTCGAAAATTACAATATGTATTCAAAGCTTAATCCTAATTCTTATTTGTATTTGTTAGCCGTTACCAATGTAACCGCTAATTAATAGCATTCAAGTGCCAAAAAAGCCTGCAAGGCTCAAAGTGTCGGATCTGTTCAGCCTCCGGTGACCTTCGAACTTTATTAGATCCCGAGCGAGGTAGTTGGGATGGACCATTAGTTTATCAATGTATTTGTCTGAATACTTTTTAATTTCTTCCTGGATGGTAGCGATGTTAAGATCTCTGTGGATCATGTCATTACGTATATACCATGGGGCGCAGACAATTTGCCGTAATATCCTAGACTGTCTTCTTTGTAGCTTCTGGATGTTTGATGCGCATGCAGTACCCCATAATTGGATGCCATATGTCCATATTGGCTTTATGATAGACTTGTATAAGAGAACTTTGTTGTCTAAGGACAAGTTTGAGTTTCGACCGATTAGCCAATGTAGTTGAGCTGCTTTAAGTTTCATAGCCGTTATTTTCGCTTCAATATGACGAGACCAGGTCAGGCGTCTATCTATATGAATTCCCAAGTATTTAACATGGCTTTCTACCGGAACAGTGATGTTATTTATTTTTACAGCAGGGCACGTTTGTCTTCTGAGCGTGAAAGTTAAGTGGGCACATTTAGCCGGGTTAACCTTTATTTTCCATTTTTCTAGCCAGGCTTCTAGTTCATTGATGTGGGACTGTAAATGCTGCGATGCAACTTTTGGGTCCTGATTAACACTAATAAATGCTGTGTCGTCTGCAAACGTAGAAGTGTGTGTGCTCGGGCTAGTTGGCATATCAGCTGTATATATTATATACAGTAACGGCCCTAATATGCTGCCTTGAGGGACACCAGCAGATATTTTCTTGGTGGGGGAGTATTGGTTTTTTGATCTAACCATGAAAGTTCTGCCAGTTAAATAGCTCTCAAGGAGTTTGTGAGTGTTTTGTGGAAGCATTCGTGTTATTTTAATGATCAGCCCATCATGCCAAACTTTGTCGAATGCTTGGGAAATGTCTATGAACAGTGCTGAGCAATATTCTTTTCTCTCAAACGCTGACCTAATTTGGGTAACAATTCTATGCACTTGTTCGATTGTACCATGCCTTGCTCGGAATCCGAACTGATGATCCGGAATGATTGCGTGTTCATTAAGATAGGGAGTTATACTTAAAAGGAATATTTTTTCGAATAGCTTTGATAATATTGATAGTAGGCTGATTGGTCTGTACGACGTCATTTGACTGGCGTCTTTTCCTGGCTTAGGAATCATAACAATTGTAGAGGTCTTCCAAGAGGAGGGGAAGTAGCCAACTCGTAATATCGCATTAAAGATGAGCAGCAAGATTCTTGAAGCAGACGTAGGTAAGTTTCTTATCATTGAGCCTGTGATGCGGTCAGGACCGGGAGATTTTTTAATGTTGACATTTTCTATCGCTGATTTTACTTGGGGTAATTTAAATTTTATTGGATCGTTAACTGTATCAGGAATAATTGGACGACAGGAACAAGTATCAGCATCATGGGGCTTGAAAACTTTCTCCAAGTGGCTTGCAAAGGCATTTATTTTTTCATTTGTGTTTTTGGCCCAGGTACAGTACCAGTACCAGTGCGAAATGATGAGTATTTACTTATTTTTTTTTAAATTTTTAAAATAAAACTAATATTCATATATTTCATGAAAAACAGAAAAAAATATGGCTTTAATTACCATTATATTATTTTCAAAACAAAATTGTGAAATAATTTTTGATGTTAAACGTGCAAAATTGAAACAATTAAGCATTTTGTTGTTTGTAATGACGTCCTCAACAATGACATTTATAATTTCATCTCTGTGATCACAAATAAATTTTTGATTTCGGCTTGCGAATTCAACTTGAGTTTTTCCTTTGGCAGATTCATTTGAGCCTTTAAGTACTGAAATATATTATAATTATCGTATTTATAAGAAAACGCCATGGTTTGATTGTGTTTTTTTCCTAGAAATTGAAGCATTAGAAGCTGACGCATAATGCACGTTATAATTTAATAATGAACTAATTTTTTGTTAACGTTTTTGGTTTTTTTTAAATCAACTATGAAAACCTTGAGAAAAAAATTTCAGAAGAGATCATTGGACCTTATTTTTACGAAGCAATGTGGAGCCACAGCTCCGCTGTTTGGTTATGTATGAGGCATAGTTTCTTTCAAGCTTATATGAATTTATTTATTTTATTCTTCTAATAAGTAAACACAAGTTTTAAAAAAAGCAGACACTAAAGAGGTCCTATATTTTTGAATTTTTATTGTTTATGTGAACACTCTTATACCGATAGCTAACAGTAGAGTTTAACCGGCCTTATAAAAAGTGTTCCATTAACTTTAACCTAAAGTGAGCGATAAAGTAAATACCTGGTAAGTTAAAATAAAGTTGTAATAATGGAACACTTTTTATACGGCCGGTTAAACTCTACCTTTAGCTATCGGTAAGTTGTGAAAACGGGCCTTAAAAAATTTATCATCATCATAAACATAATTCAATATTTTGACTTTTTTAATTGATTATTACATGGCTTATTGGTTCAATAGAAATATTATATCCACACTCATGAACGTACTTATTATATAAAATTTCACCAACCGAAACAACTGCATCATCCGAAAAATATTTTATATACAATATATTCTATGATGTATATAAAAAGATTTTTTATTAATAAATATGAAAAATAAGTTTTTGGTGGTTGAATACATACATACTTTTTTGTATGCATGTATGTATGTTCGTTTATATGTTTAAATACACACGGACAAATTTTATACCCATACAAAAACATAGTTTGTATAAAATACCAAAAAATTTTATATAATCAAATGTAAATCTGTGTGTTTATTTTATTCGTAAGGATTTACTGTATGAACAGTGGGACTGAAAATATGCTACACAAAAAGACATTGGATTTAACAATAGTAAGCAACTGAATTGTTAAAGGATCTTATTGTGTGCTTTGTAATGCAATGCGATATTATTTTTATGTGGTAGAGGTTGTTGAGTGAAGCCTCCCAAGCTCACTGCTGCCAATAAGAATGTAAACACCAAGTACAAACAATTTTAATAGCAGTTTATTGGTTTATATTAAATGTTTTAATTCCTATAAGTTAACACAATTAATTAAAAAATAAAGAAACAAACATATAAATACACACTTTTTTATGTACATAGTATGAAAACCGAGCAAGCTTCTTTACAAGATTAAGGTTGATGAGCATTTAAACTTAACTAAATCGATCTTGATTATATATTTAAGTTAAAATTTTGACCCGATATAAAGATGATTTTTTCCGTGTGGAATATTCGAGATGTTTATAACTAATTTGACATGTATCTAAACATTAACACTAACGCAAAAAATACGGATACAATTTGTAATAAAAACAGTATTCACAATAGTGGTTAGGCAGTGGCGGTTACAGAGGTTATAAAACGTTTCTGCAAGTAGCAAATTATTAAAAAAAATATACATATAAAGGGTGGTTAAATTTTAAGGGCCGATGTTGATTTTTAACAAAATACAAATTATTTAGGAAACTATTGTCATTTCTTTTAATCATGATAACATTGGTATGGTTCAATTATGTATGGAACAAAATATCGGCCAAATGGCCGGCGCGACCTTGGCGGCACACTTCCATCCGTTGGTCCAAATTTTCGATGACGCTGAAGCATAATTGAGGTTCTATTATTATTCGAATTATCTCATCCTTTAGCTCTTGAATTGTTGCTTGGCCTAAAGCCCTTATGACACTACATTTTTAATGCATTATTCAAGTTTTGGTGAACAGTGCAAATATAAAGTAATAGACCAAGTGCGAAGGATTCAACCGTATTAAGATAAATGGCAAACTGTCAAACATTTTACTAAAGTTATCGATAAAAAATTAAGTTATGTCAAAAAAAATGTAAAATTGTTCAACTTAAAATTGACATTTCAAGCTTGAAATATTAAAAGTGTTGCTGAATCAGCGATTTATGAGCAAATTCAGCGATTTACCGCTTTTTGTTTTTAGATTTCTAATAAACAAAAAGTTGGCAACATTTAATAAAATTAACAGAACAGGGATGGGTAAGTTGTTTCCATTGTTCTTTTTTGTTCATACTTTTTAAACTAAAATTTATAATCCCTTTTTGTGGTGTTTTTAAGAACATAAATACAATTAATTTCAACTAAAAAAACTTTTAGTACAATTAGGGTAAAAAAGTAATAATTTTTAAAAGTTGTTGGTACAATTTTAAAAATTCTTAACGCCATCCCTGAAACAAAACCATAACAAGAGAAAAAAATCTAAAAAACTTTGCTTACGTTTTTTATAGTTTGCTCTTTCTAACATTTACTGTTTATTTCTATCAATTCTATATCAATTAATGAATAAAAAATGTAGTGTCATAAGGGCTTTATCGACGTACACCTTTTCTTTCAAATAACCCCAAAGAAAGAAGTCCAACGGTGTCAAATCACATGATCTTGGCGACCAATTGACATAGCCACCACGTGATATAACACGGCCATTGAATTTGTCGCGTAAAAGAGCCATTGTTTCGTTAGCTGTGTTGCAAGTGACACCGTCCTGTTGAAACCACATATAATCCACATCCATATCTACCAATAAGGGCCATAAAAAGTTCGTTATCATCTCACGATAGCGAACACCATTCCCAGTGAGTGCCTGACCGGCCTCATTTTGGAAAAAATACGGCCCGATTTATTTTTCGCATTAGTGCTGCCAAGCTTATTTTTGATTTCAGAATAATATTTACTAACAATTTGATATTAAATTGATAAAACATTGTATGTTAAATGTTTATATTCAAATCATTATCAATTAGAATTCAAATGCTAAAATCAAAGAATTGAAAAAGGTTTGAGTATTGTGTTTGATGTCAAATGATAAAGTAATTTTAAATCAAAAGGTTTGACTTCGTGTTTGTTGGGATGCTTCCATCTCATTGTATACCATTCTACATTTTTCGATTATCATTAATTATTATTATTGTGGCATCGCTGTCAAGTTTTTTTCAAGTTTTTTTTTTTTTGTTCAATTCCAAATTCAATTTGGTGTTTTCTTTTAACATTTTGGCTCTTTTGTCTTTCTCCGATTTTGCCTATGTAAATTCAATTGCAAAAATGGAAAAAGGGAAAAAAAACTCCCGGGGAATTTATATTTATAAGTTGGCTGTTTATAAGGCTAACGATTTTTGAAAAAATTCGTTTTAAAAATTGTAACGTACAAAATATACTTTGATATAAATATCATCATATATATACTAAGAATATTTCTTCCACAAAAAAAAAAATCAAACAAAAACAAACAAACAAAAACAAAACAAAATAAAACCAACATCACACAATGAGCGATTTTGGAAAAAATGGAAATAATTATGTATTTTCTAAACGGTAAGTCCGAAAACATCATTATACCATGATACTAGAGCCTCCTTGTTTGAACGTTCTCAAAGTTAACTTTGTCTTGTTGACTTCTAACCACCTAATCAAAATATTTTCGATTCATCAGCCCAACGAGTGTTGCACCTCTTCTCAATGGGCCAGTCTAAGTAGTTTTGTGCATACCTTGATCGTTTCTCATCGTTGTTAAAAGCGGAACTTTTCCTAGACTGTGACCTTCAAGGTTATGTTCTTAGTCTGGAGATTAAGTTCCTTTTTAACTTCCAAAGCTGACATTAATGTCATCTTTTTGATCTGCCGCACTATGTAATTAACCATTAAAGTTGATGTACACAGAAAAAATTATTGCCGAATTATTTTCAAACAAACGATTGTTTGAAATTTTTTTTAATTTCTACAAATTTTTTTACTGATTCAATTAATATTTTTGTTTGATTTTTATTTAACCCACAAAAATGTTGACAACTTTTCAATAATATAATATTGGTTTCAATTTTTCATTATTTTGTATGAAATATTTAACGCTCTTTAATGTTGTCGTTTTTTGCATTTTTTATTTGATCGTAAGCAACACTTCTTTATGTGAAATATAAGAACAACAGCACAAAACACATACAGTTTATTTTTGGACGCTTTAAAAAAGTACAACAAGAAGAAAGATGATAAAATAGCGCGACGAGGTTATTAGTAAAAAAACAAAAAAAATAGCAGGTAAAAAAAAGGTTTCATTCTTTTTAAACAACAGAAACAACAACCACATTATAAGAAACAAAATTAATTTTTGGTTGGTTTCAAAGTTGGAAAAACAAGAATGAAAAACAAAATCCCGTATTCAATTTTTGAAAACTGTTTACTTAAAAACATCAAATACAAAAATAAAATGATGACGAAAAACATATCGAGTCGGTCTGCTGCCGTTGTTTGTTACATTTCTTCTTCTTTAGCCAAGGAAAGGATACAGCAACAGTGAGTGATGAAGAAAAACATTGTGTGTATAAACAAGACTTCGTTCAAAAATTATTCCAACAAAACATGTGTCTTAAAGCCAGCCGCCGCTCTGCTTCTGCCTTCATCTTCTCCTTCAGTGATAGCTTGGGTGCGCGTCATTGCTTGTGCAAAAAATTTTTGTTTGATTCAGCAAAATTATTTGTTTGAAATTTATATGAATTTCAGTAAACTTTTTGTTTGATTCTGTAAATTATTTGTTTGAAAAAATCAGTGTTTTTTTTTAGTAAACAAAATGCAAATAAATTGTTTGAATATGCGAATTTGTTTGTAGGACCGATTTCAGACAAAAAATGTTTTGATTCTACAAATTTTTTGTTTGAATTCGAAAAATAATTTTTTCTGTGTAACTGTTTTCTTCCACTTTAATTCTTCTTATTGCGTTTCTTATAATTTTTTTTTGAACACCCAAACAAATTTCTAATTTGGGAGTTTATGTTTAAATATATGTTTTACTCAACTTGATTTTACAATTCTGAATTATGATTAAAATTCAATCACATGCAATTTACGGATGAAATTTATTTTTAATTTGTAGTGGGGAATGTAAGAAAAGATAAACTCACTGTTTGTTGTTGTTGTTTTTGTTTAAGCTTTGATATTGTTACAAGTTATGCTGTTGCTTATAATTCTTATTTTCTTAACAGTTTTATTTGTTAAATATCTTTAGTTTTTCTAAAATCTTTGGATGCATTTTCCTAACGATCTCTGGCCTAAGTTTCACTGGTTACTGCGCATAGGAATAGCATATCCCTTCAACAATAAATTTCAGTGTTTTTATCAAGAATAAGCACCGACATTGAGTGCAAGTCTAGATGTCGATGTGTGAGCAACATAGTTTTAAGTTTTTGTGTCTTTAAAAAATTTACTGAAAAGAAAGCCCTGATGATGATCTTCAAAGAAGGTCGAAATATTGGAAGCAAATAAAAAGAAATTTTTATATACAAAAAAACACTGGCCTCGAGCTTGATTAATTTTTATTTATTTAAATTTTTAAATGTTATTGGAAAGTTCTGAAATTCCACAAATAGCAAATGTAGATTCAACACAATTAATTTTTAAAAATGAAGAAGTAAATGAGGCATTACATAAACATTTTTAAGACTGATATGATGATGTATTAATGGTCACTCTGTTAGTAGAGATACTAAAAAGTATGAGTTTATAGTAAAACCGAAAATATGTACAATGATAAGCTACCAAAAGGATGTACACAAATCCATGTAATTTGGTGTATGAATATGGATGCATATTCCTTCATTCGCTCACATACTACATATATGTTTGTGTGCATGCATGTGTGCTAACCCAAATATGTATGTGTTGAGTTAAATAATACATATGGAATGTTTTATGGATGTGGTGGCTTTAAGCTTTTTGATCTTTACAAACGAATGATTTTTAATAACCGTAACAAATAAAAGAATGCCATAAAGTTGTTCCTTTATTTAAAAACAATACATACAAATTATAACAAACATACATGCATGCATACATTTATATGTTAACATAAATATCTTTTAAGTTGATTGTATTTGTGCGTATTTGTATAACGGTATTAAAAAAAAGTTATGAAGTCAAGGATATTTTTCGAGATCATAAAAATAACAAAAAAAAAGGGATTTAAATGCGGTGAATAGTGATATAATTGCACACTTTTTGGGTTTTTCATGCTTTGAATTGTTTTGTAATAAATTCTTTAACCTAAAACCAACTTTTTAATCGAGCTTTAATGTTTGCACTACATCGAAATCTAGTATTTACGAGATTTCGAGCAAAATCTAGTTGTTATACTCTCCACCACTAGTGGCGAATGAGGGTATATGTACTAAGTTTGTCATTCCGTGTGAAAAATTTTTTACTATTCATCTAAAATCCCATAGAGTATATATATTCTGGGCTCATAGTTTCATTAGACTCTAAATCACATGGTCGAATTTCGTGCAGATAGGTCCATAATATACAATATGTCCCATAAAATACCCACTTTTGGAAATCATTTATATACGCTTTAAACCCTAGCAAATATAGATATTGTGATACAATTTGATCCAATTTGATCCAATTTAGCTTTATATGGCCAAAAATAATAGCCTGTCAATTTGTGACAGTCGGTCTATAATTTACCATAGGTCCAATTGAAAGCAGCCTCCTAAGAAGCACTTTAAAACGCTAAAATAAATATCACTACTGTATTGTTATTTGATCTTATTTAGGTATTTATTTACTGTAGATAATTTAATGGTGATATTTCCATAATTAACCAAATTTCCCATCTAAATCATGATATTTTATTCAAATTAGTTTAAATTAAGTTTTACATGAAAGTTATTTTTGGGAATACAAAATTTATTATTAATAAGATTTCTCTGTGACGTGGTAATTTCCCAATTTTTATTTTTGATAAATATGTACACTGAAATTATTGTTAAGGGAAAGCTAATTTATATGCGCTTCCACTGGCTGCTTAGGCCATATCATCAGTAATGACTAAAAATAAAAGCATAAACGTCTAAATGGTCGGCCAATAATGGTTTGCCGCACAGAACGAATATGTTTTTCTTTTTTGAAAAACGTAGTTATCGTTTGGATTAATTTTAAATATAAAATGCGATATATGTTTTCTATTGAAACTCAAAGTAAATTATAAAAAGTTATTAAGATTTAACTAAAATAATGAAAACCTTTTTTGTGAACAATTTACCATTTTATGCACTTATATTTTAAAATGGCTCAAAGAGGTTAAAGTATTTGTACAAGCAAATACAAAGTAGAAACCGCTTAGTGTATCGACGGCCGTTTACTGGTTTGCCGCACGGAACAAAAATGATTTGATCTACTTGCTTTGAATAGAACATGCAGCATAACAATTACAAACAATAATATTTTTTCTTTTACTAAAATTGAAATTTTGCTTCACAGCACAATAAGTGACGAATGCAGCAAAACAATGTTTAGAGAACTGTAAAGTTGAGGATATGAGGCAATGGTAGAACTCGATATCTCTTATTATATTCGAGATATAAAAAAAGGGATTAAAGTTTAAAAAAGAGAATTGATTTAAAACTAATATTTTGTAAAAATGGGCCATGTGGCATACCAGAAACCACCCGACGAGATGTGTAAATCACAATTAATTATAATACTCAAGTCAGTTCTTATGAAATATTCTAAGAGCCGATTATATTAAGGGTGATATCGCTCACAGAAAAAAAATAAAAATTTATTTCAATTAAAAAATTTGTGATATTAATTATTTATTAAATTTTAAATTTAAACTGATGTTATTTTTGATTGGTGAAAAATTGTAAAGAATTTGTTCTGTGCAGTTACAATGCTTACGTTCTCTTTTGGAGTCCCTTCGTAAAGTGTCAAAATTGTCGCTTGCATTCTCATTCCGTGCGACTTCTACTATCGCGCAAGCTTCTCTATACTTGCCGCCTACACACACGAGTCGCACTGGACATGTCGCAGCGACATCATCGGCACAGCCGTATATAGCATATTTAACTTGTTTTTAACTAGATTTCCCATACAAAACAAACTCTTCTTCGTGACCGGATTTTGAAAAAATCTACTCGTCACGATCGTAGTACGTGATGAAATTGAATCTAAACGCAACTTTAATTTAAATAAAAATTAACTAAATACTCCCTTCCGGAATTTTATAGCAAGGTGCATTTGGCATTTATTTGTCAGAATAAACAAAAAAAAATTTTTTAAAAAAATAGAGTTACGCCATTTTTATATTAAGCCATCGATATTATCTTTAACGGCATATTTGTATAATACATACATAAATATATTTTATTTAATAATTATTGATAAAAATTATTATTGATAAAATTAATTAAATTCATGAAACTGTAAAACACAAACAATATATTAACGAAAATATCCATTTTTGTTGTTAAAAATTGACTTGCAAGCATAATAATCCCACCACTCACCGAATACATTTCACGATTTCCGTTTCCTCCCCCATCAATGACATTTTCAAACTTGCTGCTGGTTTTTGTAAAGAGTAATTCATGGAGAATTTAATGTTGGTTAAATCAAAGAGCAAACGAAGCTCTTGTTGAGAGTGGTGGGTGGGTAGAAATTGTGTAGGTGTGTGTGTATATGGAGTAAATATAATGATAATGATGGTAATTTTGTTTCATACAAAAGAGCTTATGGCATTTAAGGAATTTCAATTAATTCCCATAATTTCCCCAACAAGTGTATACTAAGATATGTATGTTTATGTAAGTATGTGTATGTGTGTATTTGAGGATATGTGTTTGTTATTTACCGCTTAACCTGAACACATTTACACACGTACATTAAAGAAACGGTTAATCTGAGTTAATGTTTGTTATGAAGCTGAAACATGCCACTTACAGATTCTAACCTTTTTTTTTAGAAAATAAATAAAAAAACTTTAAATTTAATTTGCTTTATTAGCTAAGATTAATTATATTTTGAACTAAAAAAAATTCTAATTTTATATAATAAAAATAAGATGTTCGTTATCTTATAACTCGAGAATCACTCAACCGATTCACAGACCAATAAATGAGTTGGAAAGGCTACCTTCACTGATTATGAAAAAAAACATAAAAAAAACCTTAAACCACGAGTGGTAGTGGGGGGCAATTTCTGCCTGTGTGAAACAATATTTTTCTAGCTAATTTTATGACTTTAATAACGTCTGTAGATTAAAAAAAATTTTAATAATTAAATTAGTATTGTGGTAATTTTGTTGAACTATTTATGGTTTTCAATCCAAATTTTCAATATTTTTAATCAGGCTTAAGTTCATCAAACTAATTTTTATTTAATTATTTTTATGAAGAAAGGAATTTTACAACATGAAAATTAATTAATATTGTTATTGATAATCATTCATTCTTGACTGACCTATGATTCGAACCCAGGCGGCTGGTTACCCTGACATGTTTCGATCGCTACCACTCGATCTCCTCAGAGGGATTTGCCGTCTTACACTCGCAGCCATCGACGACTGCTGACGTCAATTGTATTCTTCATAAAAATAATTTAATGAAAATAAGATTTGATGAACTTAAGCCTGATTAAAAATATTGAAAATTAAAAATAAAAAGTATTGAAAATTTTAATAATAAGTTATAAAAATACAAAACACATTTAATTAAAATTATAATTCAAAGAAAATCTTACAGCTAAAAAATGGTTGATTATAACGAAATTAAGTTGGGTAGGTATATAATAAGGGACATACTGCATCGAACTATATAAATATGTATGTAAATATGTATGTATTTATTATATATTTAAAAAATAAAAGACTTTTTTTTTATTTTTAAACAAGTTTTATTAAATTCTTTAAATTATTTTTATTAAATGTAGAGAAATACTTTAAATAAAAGAGAACCAGATTATATGCCTAAAAATTCTTTTCATACAAAGTATGTACATAAAAAATTATTAACATAAAAACATCTTTTTATTGTGTAAATGTGTTTTTTTTATTTCCTTTTTTATGTATTTATATTCATACTTACATATACTATACATATTCTAAAAAAAACATCAAATAAAAATCATAACAGGAAAAATTTAATTTTAAAATACTACACGTCTTTTGAATAAGGTAACGAATATACATTTTTTTCTTTATTTTTCATAATGCTAGGAACACGGTTGTGTCGTGCGTCGTAAGAACTTGGAAATAAACTCTTCCGTCGTAAACGTATTTTGGTTTCTTTTAAAAATTGAAAATAATAGAAAATTTCAAATTAATTGAAACTGTTGTTCCTTTTTACTACTGTTATTTTTTTTTTTAATATTTAATTTAAGTTATAAAATCTTATTTACTACAACCTTTTTTTAAAAAAAGTAATTAATATAACCAAGGCGAATTCACACTTGCTACGTAAACAACAGCTGATAGCAAACCATATTTCAAAATAGATATCGTTCTGGTGGTTCAGGCAAATCTTTCATAAATTCTATAATTTTCACTTAAAAATTTAAAAGGTTTTTAAATAATTACATTTTAAAACACGCAACTTAAAATTAAAAACAAAATTAAATGTGACTGCATGTGGGCATTTTGACGTGTCGTGGTATTTGTACCACAAAATGTAAAAAAATTAAATGAAGAAGTCAAATTTGAAAATAGGGTTTTTATATATGCAAAGTAATGAAAAAGCACTATATTCAGAAAAAAATTACAGCAATCGACGCTACAGATTTGCAGTTCTGGCGTTACGTTACAGAAAGTAGACTTTTCGCTGGAACTGCCCATATATTTATGACACACAGCTAACTGCCTGTCTATAACAGAGCTAATATTTCGCGGAAAAATTGCAAACTTTTAAACAAGCACTAAAATTTCTTCGAAATCGCTAAATTGGTTAAAAAAAAAGTAAATTCGTTTTATTTTCACCAACCCCTTACTACTCTAATTGAAAAGGAATAAAAACATGTGGATGTGAAATGCAGAACACCAAAAATGCTGAAGTAATCAACTTTCGAGTGGATTCGGATTCTAGAACAACCCCGAATATCTAATCTCTTAGTCCTTTTCCTGGATTTCTCTAAACATATAAAATCTTCCAATATGCCTTTAGAGTCCTGTTTTAATTTTTTAAAATTATTTTAAGCTAATTGTTTCAGTAAATTCTATCGAGAGTTTCTCCTTTTGTCAGGTCTCCATCTAAATCATGCGAATTCCTTAATTTCTGTTTTTTAAACGTATTTTAAGAATGTATTTCTAGAATTCTACATGGTTGCATTGTGGAATGCATTTAAAAAAGCAAGTTGATTTCAAACTGACGTTTCGGAACTCACCCATAGTAAAAAACACAAAAAATATGGTTTGAAACTACAAAAAATTTTAAATGTTGTTGTATCGGTTAATCGACTGTTACTAACCGGTTTAATCGTTAATCGAAAAAAGGCAATTTTAAATTAACCGATCAGTTAATTGGATAGTAATTAATCGGTTAACGATTAACAGTTAACCTAATGAATACCCTAATATTTATTACGACCCATTTTAGACACGGCAAGTTAGTTGCGCAAGTTACTTGCCGACTACAACAAAGTCTGTACAACATTTTTTTCCTTACCCCGACCTAACCGCTGACGTCTATAAACCAAGAGTTGCGCAAGTAACTTGCCGAGTGTGAAAGGGGTCTACCGGCAATTTATGTTGCAATAATTTTCGTAGGCAATTATTGATAAAACGTCAAATGTGGTTGGGAAAGAAATTCAGTTTGTAAAATTGTAACAAATTATAATTGAATCTGAATAAATAATAAAAAATAAACTAAAATTATTTATTTATTAAAAACTAAGGCCTCGAGCTCAATTATTCGCTTACGTATTGAAAACAAAAAGGTCGAAAAAACATACATAATAATTAAACTAAAATTATTTTTTTTTTTTTTGAAAATAAGCACTAAAATAAAATTGCAAAAATTATTTTTGTTAATATCAATATTTTACTTATTTGATATTTTTTACATAAATTTAATAAATAAATAGGTACATAAATACTTTTTTAAGCTTGAGGTATTTTTTTTTTATATAAAACCGTTTAGTTTATGTTAACCAGGAAAAAATTGAATAAATTAATTAATATTTTTTTTGGTGGGCAGTACTCGTCTCCCCCTCCTATGCCTCCAAGATTTTGTTGGAACTTGCAGTTTGTTCTAAGAATTACGTCCATCAAGTGTGCCTTACTATTGTAGTTTTTCAGATGTAAAAAAATTATTCAGTAAGTGCTAATATTTTATACTAAAAATTTTATTCCAAATTAAATATCTTGTTCCTTATTTAATTAAAGCACAGTATTTAAAATGTAACATACAAGCAACATTATTAAAAACATACCACAAATGTTATTTTTATATAATTTGTTTTTTCTTTTATTTCTATCTTGTTTTTTACATCCTCATTTTTGAGTCCATTTTGTTGTTGAATAACAACAATGTAATGATGATGATGTTCATGATGCTGGTTTGCCCTTAAACAAGCTGTTCCGCAACAGGAGCAGAACATTAAAAAGTAGATCCCTTCGTCCGTCTGCATAGATAAAGTGTACATCTATTATTATGAGGATATTAAAATTAAGGAAATAAAAAATTACACACACAATTGTTCACTCATTTACCATGATGATACTATTCGTTTTCCATTTGGTATGAGTTAGATGTAGTAAAGTTGAAAAATTGTTAAACATTTTGTTCTTTCTTTTTTTCAAATCAGGGATCGGGGATGGAGCAGAATTTGTGTACAATTTTTGGATTATATTTAATATTTTGTTGTTGCTTATTTGCTGTGGACGAGGTTTAACTTTGTGTATGAGAGTCTTTTAATTTTTTACTTTTCCCTCTCGAATAACAACACTCGTATTTATTATGAAGGGTAATTTTGCAATATAAAATGTACGTTTTTTTTAATATCTGTTGTTTGTTTGTGTGACCGTCTGTTTGTATGTATGTAATGGCGCTCAATAATAAAAATTATTTTTCTTTAATAAGGCGGTGCTTTATAGTATAAATTGTTGTATGAGTGTATGAAGCTTATACACACACTCACACACATGCACCCACCCACATAAAAAGATGATCAAAAAAAGTTCGTTTTATTAATGAGAATTCGCCTTGATTATGAGAGTATTGTAGTTGTTATTACAATAAAATATAAACATAAAAATACCAGAGACGGAGAAGTTTTATTGTTGTAAATATTAGGCACAAACAAACATCATAACCAAGGCGAAATCACCACAAAAGCAGTGTTGTGAATTCGTCTTGATTATAACTAGGGGTGAGATTTGCATGCACTAAAAAATCGAAAATATGCGCTTAAAAAATGCACTAAAAAATCAAAAATATGCACTAAAAAAATAAAAATATGCACTAAAAACTTAAAAAATTTTCATAAAAAATAGTTTTTTAATTTTACTAAAAACAAAAATACCAATATAAAATTCGGTCTATTGTTAAATAACTAATTTAATCCAAATTTTGATATTTTAATTAGGCTAAAGTTCATCAAATTTAATTTTCATTATATTATTTTTATGAAGAAAGGAATTTTACAACATGAAAATTAATTAAAATTTATTGATAACTTTTCATTCTTGACTGCCGCGGGGCTCGAACCCGGGCTTCCACGGACAGGTTACCCTTACATGTTTCAATTGCAACCACTCAATCTCTTTAGAGTGTTTTTTGCCGTTTAACACTCACAGCCATTGACGACTGCTGGCAGTTAATAGTCAAACATAAATCATTAAACCAAATTGTATTTAAACCTTGGTAGATCGAAATTTGCTTTGAATGATTATTTATTTTAATTGATTTACATGTTCTTCCTTTCTTCTGTTTATTCGTCCATTTGTTCAAGAATTATTCTTGAAGTCCAAAGTACATTTTTCTGTTTTTCATTTTTGTTTGTCTTTCATTTTCTTGTTGACCTTTTTCAGCACAACTTGAAGAACAAATGTTAACATAGAGCTCGTGCCTTAGCTTTTAACAATAATTAGTATTGTGGTTTATTTGTTGAACTGTTTATGGTTTTTAGTTCAAATTTTGATATTTTAATTAGGCTAATTTTCATTAAATTATTTTTATGAATACTAATTATAAACTAATTTAAATTTTAGTTTGTTAAAATAAATAAGAACTGTTTTATTAAAAATAAAACTTTTCCCTGTACTTAAAGAATGCCAATGCATTTTGAAACAATTTAGATCCCACTTTGATTCCAGATGAGATCAAAAGTATTTGAAATTTAATTTATTTTTTGAAATCCTTAATTCTTTTTGCAAAACCTTTTGTATTTTTTGTCGGGCTATTCTTCCTTTCGCATTGTTAATTTTACTTTCTGCAATATCAATTAATTTGACTTGAGTATTATGTGAACTAAATCCCTCCTAATAACTTATTGTTTAAACAAACCACAAATAAATTTTATTTTGTTTGTTTACTAAACATCAGAGTCCTAAGCCGATCTAATTTGACGCCGCAAGTGTTCGGATGTTAGCCGGATAAAACTATACCATCAATGTCGACGGCTGCAAAAACTAATGCGGTTCGGCTCAGCGCTCGGCTCTCTTCTGATTATTTACGACAGCACAATAAACATACCAAGCAAAGTTCTATTAATTTAAGACACTTTTTGTTAACAAAGCAACAACAATTTTTTTTAAACCATTGTAAAATGTAAGAACATTATGACTAGGGACTGGATTTAAAACCGAGTTTTATGCGCATAAAACATACACTTAAAATATAAAAATATGCGCTATAAATTGAAAAAATATGCACTTTAAATTTTTCGTAACACATTTTTAAATCATAAACAAAACATTAAAATAACATAAAACCCCTAAAAATTCAGTCTCGTTAACGAAAATAAGGTACACCAAAAAAGCAGAAGTAAAAATATAGTAAAACACAAAATATAAAGTAAAACAATAATGTAAATTAAGTCACTTGTTAGATAGATATGTGAACCTTCATATAAAATTAATTAAGAACAATACTCATTTTCATATATGTACGTTCATTTTCCACGACGCTGTTTTCGTAAAAATTTAAATTAAATATTCCAGCAGTTTGGTTTATTGTTTTGTGTCCTTCATATTGCTAAAAACTTTATCAAGTTGGATACGAATTTGTTTACTTAAGTTACCCTTAACTGCATACATTCTATTTATGACATTATCAATTAATTTAATTTGCATTCTCAATGAATTTTATTTCTAAATTTGACAATAGTCTCACAGATAAATCCGTAATTTGAAGAAAATTTTATATTTGGTAAATATGTTATTTTTTTTGGAACTGCATTCATTACCATCGTGCCATTACATCTTTGAATTGTTCAAAATTTAATTTTCAGCATAATGCACAACTGATTTCAACCACTTTCCCCGCATTTTGTTATAGGATACTTCTCCTAATATGCGACAAAACGCGATGTGCTTTGCAAAATATTTTTTCCCAAAAATGCACCAAAAATATGCAATGTCAGCAATATATGCAAAAATATGCAGTTAAATCATAATATGCAAAAGTATGCTCTAACAAATCGATGCCATTTTATTTAAAACTTCTTGGTTCGAAAAGATATCAAGTTTATGTTGATCTCAGACTGACGACAACAAATATGCATTTGCATAAAAATCCGGGCCTTGATTATGACAATATAACATGGTAGCACACCTTGTGAATACCCCGGTTGTCTAGTTAAGGTCATAACCGTCGATAAAACTGTGTTTAGTGAACTGTGTTGTTTAAATTACAATAAAGGTTGTTAAAGTGAATAAGAGTGCTTATAACTTTCAAATTGTAAATTTCCAAAAACTTTTCCACGCTTAAAAGACAATTTTTTATAATACCATAATCTAAAAGTTCTTGTTTCATTTGACAGGGATTTTTATATTCTCAAACTTCTGTGAAATTTCACATATTAAAAGTGAGAAGGAAAAGGTATTTTCCTAAAATTTGTATTCTCCCTTTTGCCAACGTTTCTGATTTCATTTAACAAACATCAAGATACCTATAAGAGCATTTAATTATGTATGTAAACAATTACTCGTACTAACATACATACAAATTTATTTTATCAAAAAATTCTTTACATAATAATTCATCGTAAAAACAAATAAAACAGCAATAAAAAAGTTTTTATTTACCAACAAATTTAAAAAAAAAAAACATTTTTATATGTATGCATGTATGTATTAACGTTTGTGTAAGTCTACTTAAACCAATTTATCCAACAAAAACGTTGAGAAAAAATGGTTAACGATTTTTTTTTATTGCGATATAACAATAACAAAAAAGAAATATGGATTTAAAATAATGTAAAAGAAGCAACTTCATCCGTTAACATGATGCCTGGCTCTTCCTGAACGATAAAAACTTACGAAGTTTATAAAATGGTAAAAATATGAAAATAACAATGGCGTCTTCCGGAATAAAACCAAACACACATACATACATAACACAACATAAATAAACACTTAAAAACAATAATAAATACGAGCTCATCATCCGAACGAAAAAAGATACATTTGGCTTTATTTTACATAAGGCCTTTTCGGATTACTAAAGGGTCCTCCAAATAACTTTTTTTTTTGAAAATGCTAAAAAAACCTGAATATTTTCTCAAATTTCTTTTTTAATTTGAAAGTACAATCCTTCCGGTTAATAATGGAAAATAATATCATTCAAATGGCTGTCTCGGCTGGCCATGCAGTAGCCTACACGATCGGTCCAATTTTTAAGCACATTATCGATTGTGTGCAGCTGTATTTCACCAATGGCTTCATTTTCCTTTAAAGCGGCAATTGTCTCTGGCTTGTCGGCGTAACACTTATCTTTGACGGCACCCCACCAATAATAGTCCAACGGTGTCAAATCGCAGCTCCGAGGTGGCCAAACGACATCAGCTCTGCGGCTGATAATGCGATCTTCAAAAACAGGGCGCAAAACATCGAGTGTAGCTTCGGCTGTGTGGCACGTATCGCCGTCCTGTTGAAACCAAATGTTGCCAATATCCTCCTCTTAAATTTTTGTGAACAATTTTGCTTGTTTACATACCCGCCAAGATCAAAATGAGCTTCATCTGAAAAGATGATTTTTTGGAAAAACCGGCATCTTCTGTAAGTCGATCGCATGCCCACTTATCGAAGCGAAAACTCATATTTCCCAGCGTTGTTCAAGCGTATACACAACCATATTCGTTTAGCGCCAGGACAAAACTAATTATGTGTCAAATCAGACATGAGCTAAGTGTTACCATTCACGAAATAAGCACTAGTTGAAAAAAAAACGTTAGATGACGGACCCTTTATAATCCCATTCTAAACTTATTTCCAACAAGAGAGCTCTATAAATTGAATAATATGTATATGCATTAGTAAATTTCCAAAGAAACCAAGCAATTTTTGCACTGTGTTTCTTTTTCAAACTCAGTGTGAATATTCTTTGACGTGTCGTGATATTTGTACTACAAAATGTAAAAAAATTAAATGAAGAACTCAAACTTGTAAAAAGGGTTTTAATATATACTAAGTTATGAAGTAGCACTGTATTCAGAAAAAAACATTACAGTTATCGACGCTAAGGATTTACAGATATAAGCAAAAATCTTCGCTGGCGTGACGTTAAAAAAACGGAAGTGGATTTTGACTTGCATTACAAAACTGAATAAGACTGCGAATTGAGCAAGATGTTTTGTATAAAACCTTTTTTAGTAAACTTTGGACTAATACAGATTTATTTTTCAAGCTATAAAATATGGGCATTTTCAGCGAAAAGTCTACTTTTTTTTTAATGTAACGCCAGATTGCAAATAAGGTTGTATTTTCGAACCATGTTGTTTAATCGTTATCCGTTTTGTTACCATTTGTAGAGCTAGTTGCGCTTTACACCAAAATATAAAAAAGTAAACTAAACATATAAAATTTTTTGTGAAACAATTTAAAATACTTCTGGCGTTACGTTACAAAAAGTAGATTTTTCGCTGGAATTGCCCATATTCGTACTTAATTATAGGCTGCCACTACAACACTGAAATGTTTGATACTTTAATGGGGGAATAATTAGTACCCAAAAAAGGAAATGCGGGAAATTTGATATTTTTCTTTAGCTTTTTGGTTCTACAAATGGTATTTTTTTAATAAACTTTGGCATAAAAATATGTCCACGAAGAAAAAGGAGACGCTAATTAAGTTGTGGGTTAAATGCTAGTTTAAAATATTTTTATGAATACGGCAGTTAGCTAACATTTTTATGTAAATTTTTTTCAGTAAATATGAATTAAATAAGGATAATTTAAATTATATAATTCATATAAAATGAAAATGTTTAAATTGAACTAAGGATTTTTTGTTGAGTTCCAAACATATCAGCATACGACTTTTTCTGTGTGACCCACTTGAAGTGCGAGTTGCCGTATGTCGCTTGCTAGAATTCTCAAGGCCCTCTTTTAAACATTAGAGTCGAAGTATAGCTTAAGAAGTTTTAATGATAATCTTATTTTCCTACCCTTGATATCGCTAAGAAACGTCTAAAGATTTGTTCTAAAAGTCCTTGTAAGTTATTTATCCTGTAACGATTTATATACATAAGTACAATTAAATATTACATATAATACGAGTATATACATACATATGTAAGTACATTACAAATATGTACACATATACATATTTATACAATCATATTTATACAATCTGTATATGTAAGTAACGGTGTTAAAATGAACATTCATGGGTTTATTTCCCTATCCGTTTGCTTGAAAATGTTTACAAGAGCAACAAAGAGAGAAATATTAATATTGTGGTAAATATAACTGTATAAAAAGCATTCACCACAATTACAATAAACAAACGCAAACACCTCCACCCTCCCCCTTCCGCCAACCTGCAGCATTAAACTTGCAAAATTTTTTTTATTTTTAACAATATTTTATAAGCTTAAAGTACAACAGGGAACAATATTAGCAACTTTTTTCTCTGTTAAAAATCTGAATAGTTGCACGAATTTTTGTATATTTTGTTATTTTTGAAAACAAGAGAGATTTTCTACTTGTTATGCGCATTGCAAATCCTTTCTCTCCAATCTGCTGTGGCTTCTTCAAAATGCTGGCAGTGGAATCAAGGTTTAAAGGCCTTGGAAGTTGAAATGTAATCAAGAGACCCAGTTAAAACACCCCCTAATATTTGTGGGTACATTAGCACTAATGATGATTGAAATGTATTGTTTTTAACTGACACACACACACACACACACACACATTAACGTAGTTTTAATATACACAGATACATACATGCAAAGTTGTATATAAATGTTATGTATGTATATGTAAGTTTTAGATTGTTGGAACGGATTTTTTTTCATTTTTTCTCTGTAACCTTTTCTCTGTCAAAGAGTGGGTGGTTGTTTGGCTGGTGAAACGGGTTATTATTGGTTCATATTTTCAACATCTTTATAATGGAGTTTGTGTTCTACATATTTTATGCGAGTTTTTATAATCTCCATGTTTTTTCTTTTATTCAAAATTTTAAATATTATTTTAAACGTATTTTTATAGTTAAGTATTTTAAATACATACTTAACATAATAAGCATTAAATTCTGGATTTTTTGTTGGCTTTAGTAATCCGTAATTGTTTTTAGTTGCTATAAGAAAAAGTGTTGAATTTTTTTATTTACTAATACATATTTTGTCCGCATAATAAAAAATTCTTTAAAATCCCTCTAGGAAATGTCAATAGCGAAACTGTACTGAATCGCTATTGACTTTTTCGCCAGTACTACTGACCAACTGTAGACCAGACAATGCTTTGTGTTGAAAACATTTAACATGTATTTGTCATTGAAAATTCACTACTGACTTTAGAACTATGACGTTTGGACACTTTGGAACAAGAGTTCTAGTCTACATTCTTGAATATGCATTTTTGCTAGATTTTCCCACCGATAATATTAGGGGATAGGGCAATTAATTAAATGCAAATACGTATAAATTTTTGCTTAAATGCGATGATTAATTAATAAGCCGAACTTACATACCGTTAACTTAAATGCAAAAAGGCGTAACTAACAAAATATTCAAAATCGAGTTTTTGATTGATTATTACAAATGTCATTAAACTTCATGTCTTGACAAAATTGTACACTTCAAAAATTACGCTTTTATTAAGAAAAGAACATATTGAAGAGGAGAGATTTCCAAATATTATTCCTTCGAAACAGAAAAGTAACAGTGTTTGGTTTTGAACGAGGGGAGAGGAAGAGATACACAATAGAAAGCTTGAGAATACAACAAAACATAATGAACCACAATGAAGATATTGACAACATTGGCGCTAGTTATAGAACCGCAATAGTATAATAAAATCTGTGATAATAATTTTAGGTTGTGCTTTACTGTTTTTTTGTTAAATGTTTTTGTGCAATTTAATTTTATTAACAATCTGATGTTTTTAAAGTAAAATAATATTTAATTTTTATAAGTTGTGTTTGCTTATTGTGAAAAATATTTTGAATTAATATTGTCTTTTTTCATTTTTATTTAAATAGACGACCCATGAAAAAGTCGGGTGAAATGTAATAAATTTGTTCTTATTTGCATCAACTTCATTAGGTCTTTTTAGCTTAAAAAGAAATATTACTGAAATAAAAACAATTTTGTAGATGCAAAACGACGTAAATACACATTTTTTTCTAACAAAATATCATGAAATGGGTTCCTTTGAAAATTGACTGAAGAATTTCACGGACGGCTTATCAATGCATGTTTTTCTAACATGTTTATAGTTTTCATTTTATAAAGTTTTTTTACTTCTCCTGACAAATTATATTTTTATTAGTTTCTCCTTTTGGGATTTTAGCTAACGATACATAGAACTATTTAATAAAAAGAAAAAAATACGAACTTTCACTATAAACTGTTGCATCACTGTTGCCAGAAAATTAATCTAAAAAGTCTGCAAAATTGGGCTAAAAAATCTCGAAAATCTGCAAAAAAAAAAAAATGTAAAAATCTGCAAAAAATCTGGGAAATTAAAATACTTTATTTTGGGATTGATTTTTTTTTTCGAATTCATACAACAAACTAAAAGGTGTATTTAACATTTTGGTACATTAAAATAAAAATTTAGTATATACAAAAGAAAAACATTATATAAGTATACCTATAAACGATCAGGTATTTGATGGAAAACTATTTTTAAAAAGAAACGATTCAAATTCGATAACATCGTTTTCTGTATCTTTTAAAAATTATTTATAATACATTTTTCTCTTACTTTCTTTGTATATTCTTGTTAGATCATTTTTTGAACAAAAAATAAAGACTTATTCAGAAATGAAATTAAAAATTGCTCGAAATTCATCACAACTTTTTAAAACGATTGTTTTGAAATCGATAAATTTTAATCACATACCTGAATATTTATAATTTTTTACATAAAACATAAAAATGTATATGGGCATTTCCAGCGAAAAGTCTACTTTTTGTAACGTAACGCCAGAAGTATTTTGAATTGTTTCTCAAAAAATTGTATATGTATAGTTTCCTTTTTTTTATTTTGGTGCAAAGCGCAACTAGCTCTACAAACAGTAACAAAAGGGATAACGATCGAACAACATGGTCCTAAAATACAACCTTATTTGCAATCTGGCGTTACATTAAAAAAAGTAGAATTTTCGCTGAAAATGCCCATATTTGCCCTAAAACGAGCAAAGATTTATAAATTTTATAGCTTGAAAAATAAATCTGTATGAGTCCAAAGTTTACTAAAAAAAGGTTTTACACAAAACGTCTTGCTCAATTCGCAGTCTTATTCAGTTTTGTAATGCAAGTTAAAATCCACTTCCGTTTTTTTAAAGTCACGCCAGCGCAGGTTTTTGCTTATATCTGCAAATCCTTAGCGTCGATTACTGTAATTTTTTTTCTGAATATAGAGCTACTTTATTACTTTGTATATATAAAAACCCTTTTTACAAATTTGACTTCTTCATTTAATTTTTTTACATTTTGTGGTACAAATATCACGACACGTCAAAATGGAAATGCCCATATCCAAAAACATTGTTCATATATCGTATTTAAAATAATTTATGCATTTATTTATTGTAAATTTCAAAAGTCACAATTAATTTAAAAAATCTGCAATTTGACAGCAAAAATCTGCAAATCTCACTTTGCTATTTTAGCAACGAAAAAATCTGCAAAATGCAGATAAATCTGCACTTCTGGCAACAGTGTGTTGCATCCTTTTTACTAATTATAGTTTTACACCTGTCTAACATTTTTTCTTTTTTTTAAAGGCAGACGCTTTATTGACAGTGTCCAAAATAATCGACAAAAAAGTCGACTTGGACACACTTGATCTCAGATTTCCTGCAGTGTTAAATACCGAACTTTATTATAAAGAGGGTATTAATTCAAAATTTAAAAATTTTCGGTTGAAGCAAAATAATTTAATATCAAAGATACATATATGAAAAATAAATTTTTAAACAAACCGTTTGATTACCAAAAAAATAGACAAAATACAGCGGGTATGAATAGAACGTGTTGGTTTTTTTTCAATAAGTGAATAAATAAAAATTTTGATTTAATACCCTCTTTATGATCAGGTGCGATATGTATATATACATACATATGTATGTAAGTACATGAGACGAATGTAAACTAATAACTATTTAAATAAATCTTTAAACGAAATATTTTTATGAGGTGTCCCACTTTTAGTGGAAGTAACTGTACAATATAACGGACGGAGCCTTAAAAAATTAGAAGTGATGTCAACTTTGGCGTTTTCGGGTAAGATTTAGCACTTTTTAAAGTTCCTGAAACGCGAAAAAATTTTAATTCGATAAACAAAATCTTTTACTTTGATATTTTAAAATTTATTTTATTTTTTGAAATCCATAATTTCTTTTTGCAAAACGTTTTGGCTTTTTTTAATTTGTCGGGCTGTTCTTCATTCCACATTGTTAATTTTAGTTTCTGCAATATCAATTAATTTGACTTGAGTATTAAAATGGAAAATTCAGTATTTTGGTTCTATTTTCAGTACTTTTTCCTTTCAAAAATACCACGGTAGCCCCACGTCCGTTTTAGTACTCGTTTCTTGTTAAGCTTCTTGGTTTAGAAATTTTGCGTTGATATTTTTTTAACATTGACAACCAGGACCGTGGTGTCGTCAACAAAAAGTACTAACTCCGACTCCAACCGCTTGAATTCCAACTCCGACTCCTAATCTAACCTTAATTTGACTTAAACTCTTTTTTTAATACAGTACATTTTAAATGGTTTAATATAGCAAGGAAAGGATTCAGTAAAAATAAAAAAAATTTGGCATCGCCAATTACGAAGTATTTTTATTTTGGAAATTGTTAGAATATTTGTCTAAATTTTTTATGCCGAAAAATTTTGGAGTGGGAGTCACGAATTTTTTATGGGTACTTCGACTCCGACTCCGGTACAAAACCTCAACTCCGACTCCAAAGCCTTCTTGACAACATTGGCTAAACAAAATTTATTCTTATCAAAAGTATATAGGCTGGTTGATATATTTTAATTAAAATAAAAAAAAAATTGTATATAATTTTTTTATTTTTAAATTTATTTTCAAAAAAAATATAACATGGCTGTTTACGTACTTTTTTATTAATAGGGTTTATTTTTAGTGTTATTAGTGTTTACTGCTTGAAATGTCAACTGTTTTTAAATAAATCATTATTAAACCAAAACAAATTGGTTCGGACTGTCAAAGTCAACAGGCTTTTCGCTACCAATTGTAGTGAATTCGCCCTGATAATAATTTTGTAAAGTGATATAAGACTGATTTTTAAGTGCTATGTTTCCTTGCTTTGTACTGCCTGTTCAACGAGTTCGAACATAAACGTTCTTATAGAATTTTATATGGAAAATATTTCTAAAACTGAGTGTTTTCTATATACCAGTTTTCTATGCGAACGTTAACGTTCGAAATCGTTGAACAGGCAGAAATTTTTTTAATATTTATTTTATTTATTTATCTGTATTTCCATACAACAAGACATACATCTTATAGTTATAGTATGGCACTAGAAGATGTTATGGTAATACAACTTAATACATTTTAATTTAAAAAGAAGTATGCAAAGATTTAAAAATTTTAAGGATCAAAAAATTAAAAAAGAAAATAAATTAAATTAATTAACAAGGTGAATTAATGTTAATTTTATTGCAAAATAAAATCTGAAGTGCATTTTCAAATTGTCCAGTTATTTTTTCATAATCCAGGTTAATTTTCCCTATTGTCCAGTTATTTGACTATTGGCATCTGGCAAACCTAAGCATAGCCCATGTGCCAAGGCTTAAAATAGAAGGATCTTTTGTCGAAATCTTGAAAATCTAGTATTTAAAGCATAAAGAATTTATTTATTGATTTAAAATTTTTTTTTTAAATATTTTTATAATATGGAAATTAAAAAAAAGTCACTCAAAAATGTTAAAATATGCAAAAATAAGCATTTTAACATAAATATGCAAAAATATGCATTTTCACCAAAATATGCAACAATATGCATCAACAAATCGATGCCTTTTTAACGCAAATTTAATGATTCGACAAAAAATATGCATTTGCTTGGAAATCGCATCCCTAGTGATAACCATAAGGAGATCTCGTGCCGCCTGTGTTTTTTACCCAAATCCAAAAGAAAAAACCTTAAAGATGTCAGATTTGATTATTATCATTTCAGACTCAATTGATACGAGGGCGGGTAAATAAGTTCGTGACTTTTTAAACTCAACACAGCGTTTTTTTATAAAAAACCATTTTATTTTTCCACGTAGCTTTATACAGTTTGTCTAACGTTTCTCCAATTTTTGAAACCTTTCAAAAATTAATATTTGTCAGGTCATCAAAATAAATATTTGTTTGTGAAATAGTCAAATCTCTTGTCGCCGAGCCATTTCGTTAAGCTTGGAAAGAAGTAATAGTCACTCGAGGGTTAATCCGAAATAAAGAGATGGTTAGCCAAATTCGTGGATTTTTGCACATTTTTCCATATTATCCTCAAATCACGAGGTAGTCTCCTGTCAATGGCTGGCTAAAACAAACTAAATGAAGCAGCTTATTAAAATGTCTACAGAAGAGAACTGACAAATGCCTTCTGACAGGAGCTGTGTTGTCCTTTCAATTAAGAAGCGGGAGATTAAAAAAACTAAGGAGTTACTTACCCGTCCTTGTAATTTTAGCTGAGTTTTAAACAAAGACTTCACGAGTCACATTGATTTTTGAGAATTTCTTGTCGAGTTGAATTAATGTAGAAAGAAGAAGTTCCGCCAATTTAATTTAAATAAATTGCTTTCAATCGTTATAATTTTGGATTGCAATCAATTCCACTGATTACTAACTGTAGAAAGATTTGCAATTTCCTTTCAAAAATATACATACAAACTTAATCATAGTTGCGAGTAGCCTTAATAAATTAATTAACTAATTGCAGATAATTAAATAATTAGCATAATTTAATTTTTTTTAAAACTGCTTTAATAGTTATTTCATTATTGTAATGTACTCTCCACAAACATAATAAAATGTCTCAATACACTTACACATACACAGCCTCAAACAGATTGACATAATTATATGCGTTTATGTGTGTGTGTGTGTGTGAAAGTAAATTTTCATAGGTTGCAACGGGGTGAGTACGAGCGAGGCTCATTGTTATATGTATGTAATAGATGTAAATTGCTGGATGGTCATCATATTGTTTGTTGATAACGATATTGTTATCATATTATAATGAACGACAACAACAACAAAAACTACAAAAACAATCTGCTTGAGAGCAACAATTTTATGTGTGTGTATGAGATCCGAAAAAAAGTTCAATATTTTTTTTATTTTCTCGGTATTTTTGTACACCCACCCCTAACAAAGGATTCGGTTTTTCTATTTTAGACGGAAGGACAGACAAACAGGCGGGCGGGTGGGTGTACGAATTGGCTGGCAGTCATGCAGCATTTGTATGTAGTTGAGGACGACCGACTGCACTTGTTTCATATGATGATGGCTTTTTAACAATGAGCACAATTTTTAATCGTTTCAGTTATAAATGTTATTAGCTCGCGTTAACATGTTTAATGTTCCGCAAATAAAATAAACGGAATCTGAATAAATATTTTTATAACGGTACATTTTATTCTCTAATTGCTATGAGATTAACCGTCGGCGTGTGAAAATTAAATTTATAGATAAATTGATGAAAAAAACAAAGAATTTCAAATTTAAATATGTATTTGCATAAAAAGTTTTAGGTGGAAAAAAATATGTTAAACGAAATATTATTGGATTAACTCAATA
Source organism: Pollenia labialis (assembly GCA_949318255.1). Taxonomy (NCBI): domain Eukaryota; kingdom Metazoa; phylum Arthropoda; class Insecta; order Diptera; family Polleniidae; genus Pollenia; species Pollenia labialis. Next base: position 24,737,979 of record OX439139.1, read on the forward strand.
CTGGATTTGATTTTGGATAATAATAAAATACTCTTTTAAAAGGTTTGTAAAATCAATAGTTTATAATTTGGAAAAAACTGACTTATCTAAATTTAAATCTTGGACGCAAAAGGAACTTTCTTACATTTAGAAAATTTTACAGGATTAGCCAAAACTAATTCAATTGTTAAACTTATAAATTGCCTTAAACTATTTAAAATAAATTTTTCTTCCATTTTTGTTTGTTTTGACAATTGACAGTGTAACATATTATGCAAACTGTTACTTAGGCCTTTTAGCGTTTGTCCTATCCGGGCATGTTCTGATAATCGCAAAACGCTTTACATTTGTGATCTTGACTTGAAATTGCATAACATGTGAAATTAAATATTTTTTTTTGTTACAATTAACTATAAAATGTGAAATGTAAATCGCAATCGCAAATAGTTTTGTGACTTCAAATTGCAAAAGTGCGATTGTCAGAACAGGGCCGTTTGTTTTTCTTAATAAAATCGCAAATTTTGGTCGAAAGATTCCAACATTTTTTGTAGGCATTTTTATTGATGCAACAATACATCAAAATTAATGAAAAAGTAGATTTTAAATGTTTGGCTAGTTAGGGCCGTTTGCGTTATAGATAACGATTAGGGATGCCAAACGGGATCGATTTTTAACAAATCCCGGAATGTTCGGGATCAATTTGTTTCTTTAAAAACCAACTTTTTTAAATAAACAACACTTTGTATTCCCAAAAATAACTTTGATTACACTTTGTTTATATATATTTGAATTTTTAAAAAAGAAAACTTAACAAAACAATTCATAAGCAACTTTTTTTTTAATTAGCTAAATTTTATTTATTTTTGAATTTTTAAAAAAGAAAAAATAACAGAAGAACTTCATTAACAACTTTAAAAAAGAAAACTTAATAAAATAATTCTTTTTATATAAAAATTTTAAATTATTATTATGGTTTTATGTCTTAAATTAATTCTTATTGTAATGATTATTAAATTTAACAACGTTTATTAAACGAAATTTTCATAAATAATTTGTAAATTTATAATGGTTTACACATTATTAAGTTTTAAAATTTTTTGAATACAGTCATAAATCTGCAATATATGTTAATAACTACTTAATCGACCAAAAAATAAAATAAATGACTATACAAAAAAAAAAAAAAACTTGCCGTCAACATGACATGAATCATTTGAACGCCAATTCATGTTTAAAGAAGAAAAAGGAAGAATAATGACAATAAGACAAGAGCCATATGAACTCGGACTTATTAGGTGACGAAATATAAAAGACAATATAATAAAGATTGGGCAAAAGAATGCAGGGCTATTGGTTAGTACTTATTATGCTTCGAAGTACTAAATAATCGACGGATTTTTGTATTTTTTTATGGATGGCTAATACCGACTGAACAAGCTCCAAATTCTTAAAAATTAGCTCATATGTCTTCAAAAACAGCATATTGCTCTGCTTGTAATTCCTCACAGGAATTACATAAAAAGGATTTTAAAAAACATGCCGAAACCAGACGCTACAAACAAAATAAAAAATTTTTTTAATAAAAATTTTTATTTGGGGATCTCCTATTAAAATGTTTCTTACTATTTTTAAAAAATTTAAGATTTTTAATTAACAAGATTAAAAATTTGTTCAGAAAAAAAAACAAAAGAAAATATTAACTTTTTAAGGTTTTAATTTTTAGTTTGGGGATTTTTGGGGATTTTTTTTTAAATTTTTTGGGGACAAGGCAAAAAAGTACCTGGCAGCCCTGGAGCCATGCCATAAAAAGTAGTTTAATCATTTTCATTAAATCATATGACTTTTAAGTTCTTGATTTTTTTTTGCACAAATAATTCTAAAAACATCGAGTACGTTCCTCAGAGGATATGAACTGTATTAAGGGATTGATCTGGTTATCTAGTGTTTGCTCCGAAAATAGCAACCAAAACTTGGAAAAAGAAAGAAAAGTAAAAAAGATGATTTTCCCTGATTTTTCAAATAAAAACACTTTCCTGATTTGATTCCACACGTTATAAAACTTAGATTTTATTGAAATGTTGAAAATTTAGATCTTCCACGGCAAAGAGAAACTTATGTATTTTTGCTATGGCGGTTATACAATGAATAATAATAATTTTCAGAACAACTTAATTTTCTTAAAAGAAAAAAAAACTTAACGAAAATACACAAAAATTTAAATATGAGCTTAAAATAAACCATTTGATGACAGTGGCGCCTCGAGATGTCAAAGTTCATCTAAATAGACTCCGGGGCTGGAAACACCGCTGCCTTCAGTTTAGACGTAAACAAAACTTATTGGTTTCCAAATTATCGTTTTTAAAAGGGGTGATATATTTCAAGCGATTTTAAAATCCATTTTTTGAATTATAGTCTAAATTTTTTGTTCAAAACACAGTATAATTAAAGCACATCAGCGATTAACGTTGTAAAAGCCACTTTTTGCAAAAACTGTTTTTTTTTTGCAAATTATCGTTTACATTACTCTCTTACATTGTTTAAACATCATGTCACCCAACATTTTGCACCTAAATCTTTTCAAAGTGTAATACAAAGAGTCAGCCAGTGAAAGAACGTTGTAAGTTAATAAAAAAAATAATACAAACTAATGGTTTTGCAACGTGGAATTACATTTTAAAATCAGCTTGTGTAGTGGAAAAACGTTTTAAATGACATCGCGATTGTGGATATCAAACGTTTTTCCATTAAAAAAAAGTTATAAACTGTAAATTTGACTGTTGTTTTAAATTCAAATTTGTTGATTATCCTTAATTTTAATAATCTAAAAAAATTTTAAAAAAGACAATGCTGCCTTTTAAAAACATTTGTTTTCTCTGAAAAATAATTATATAATGAGGAGGCTTATAACAAGGGTCAGGACTATTATACAGTTAAAACCACGTTTTCAGCATAATACATAATTGCTTTTAATCACGTTCCAAACCAGGCTGTTTTAAAGCAGAATCAGTCTTAACTTTCTGTTCTGTTACGAATCAGCTGATTTGTTTTTGTTATTCAAAAACCTGTGATATTGATAAGTTTTTCTGTGCTGTTACGGTCCAATCTGTAATATTAAAAACTTGTTAAGTAATTGTAAGTGACAGCAACATGTATTCGTGCAATTGCTTAAGTCAACTTATGCACATTATGGTTGGGCCTTAACTGAGCCTTTAGGCTGCGGAGGAAGACAGAAATCGAGATATGTACTTCTCTCTATATTCGGCAACACGCGAATGTGTTTTACAAAATATTTTTTCCCATAACAATATAAATATCATCGAAGTTGTCATTTCTCTCTTCTGCAACGTGGTGCATGGCAAATAAAGTAATTAAAACAAGTTTTATAAAAATATGCATTTAAAGCAAAATATGCAAAAATATGCACTAACAAATCGTCGCCATTATACTGCAAATTTCTTGATTCGCAAATATATTTAGAATATGGCAATCTCAGACTGATGACAAAAAATATGCATTTGCATAAAAACCCGGGCCTTGTTTATAACAAACCTCAACAATTCCATTTTTTTTTAGAACCACATGCGAATGTAGCTTTTTACATTTCGTGTACTATTTATAGGCTTAACAATTATTGCAACATAAATTGCCGGCAATAAATCTGTACAAAAAATTGCTTTCTACATTAAAGATAACATAAATTTGACATTTACTGTAATAAATGTCGCAATATTTATCTCTGGTATAGACGGGTAGTAATAGTCAATAGTGCTAACGTCAGTAGTAGACAGGGTTGTCAGGTTTTTTTTAAACACCATCGCCAAACCGGATGTCAAAAATCACCAAAAATCGCCAAAAGTAAAATTTGTTCAGTTTTTGTAATATTTTTTTTAAATTAAATTTTGCATACAAAAAAAGCTGGGGAAAACATACAAAAAAATCTTCGAAAGTGAATTTTTTTTTGTTTCTATTATTTTTTTTTTAAATAACATAAAATGGAGATCATATGCCTATTCATTTAAAAAGACTAAAATTAAGTACACAAGTCTATAAGATCGTACACTTCAGCCTCATCGATTTCAATACTGGTGTTTTGACCTGCATATAAACTATTAGAATTAAATATAAAATTCACTTAAAATGACAACAAAACAAAAATCATGTGAAAAAAGTTGCCAGTTTTTTTTTATTTTCTTTTAATTTCAAATGAAAATACTACTGAGCAAACTTTATTGAAAAAAATTATTGTATAATGTTCACAAAATTTATCTACTGTTGTTAATAACGAACTGAGCCGTTTAATATTTCAAATAAAACTCAACTAACATTTATGAGTCAGCCTGTATTTATAGTTCACAACCTTTTCTAGATGTTTCCAGAACTTTCTGTTCTAATTAGTTTAAAATAACTTTTGTACATCTATATCTAAAGTCTACCTTTAGGCGTAACAGATATTATTTTTCCATTACTAGAAAATTCCGTACAGTGGAGTTGACACACAACTATTCCTAATGATTTAAAATTAATACGACATTAAGTTATAACTTACAAGAAAACATAAATAATTCTTAGATAAATCTTATTTCGTGGCACTATAAATTAACTATCGACAAGCAGTCAAACATTTAACATGCATACAAGCAACCTTAACATGATTGTGGTAGACATGAAAGGAACTAAATGCAATCATAATATGGTTCCATAAAACATAAGTATGATTCATACATATTTTAAATTCTTGGCAACCATACTGATTGAGCTGTCTGCAAACACATCGAATCATATTTTTTTCTTTAGGTGGATTGCCTTTAGTAATTCTAAGAAATTTTCATTCTTAAATGCATCTTAATGGGCATTAAGTTATTAAATACACTCACTTCCGTCATAATTATGCTACAGCATATTTAAGATCTTAAACACATTAACACTTAACAATGGCGGTAGTCTGGTATGTTAATTCAAGTACTAGTTGCATGGACATAGTACATATTTCCATACCGAATGTCATTTGATAATTACACATCGTTGTTGTATTATAATCAAGTAAATTGATATTAAAGTTTAACTATTGTCACCTTCTACACAAGAGAGTTTACAAAATACGTACGAATGTACTTGCATTTACATAGTTACAGCCAAAAACTTACACCGACTTACTACTTCGGTCAAACCACAACATTTTGAAGCAAAGTCAGTCAAGTGTCCTACGATATTCATACACATACATAAATTCATTTTTCTACATACATAAGTACATGTTTCTGTTTCTGAATGTTTGTAAGTATGTGTTTATTTGAAATTATCCAAAGTGCAAATACCTCTTGAGGCACTTGAAGATTGTTGTTGAATTTGTCTGAAGAACAATCTGCTGAGACTACAACAAGGTGTTGCAATTGAATTACTTGTTATAAAATATTTTGTGAAAATATTGTAGAATTAACTAAATGAAGATGCATTTATTTAGCTGTGATATTTACATACTATCAGCACATAAGCAAATTGAATTAAAAAATAATTAGTTTCATTAGCGTTTAAAAAAAGGCTTGGGGATTTAAAATTGTAACACTCGAAAAATTTTAAATGAATTTAAAATGGGCCTTAAAAATGTCCAGAGAAGTAAAAATCTTTAAGGGCCATTATTACAACTTGCCAATAGTTAAAAGTCGGATTTTGTCGGACCGATAAATAGCTTTGCATTATAAAGGGCCTGTTCGGAAATGCATCACTGCGCTGCATCAGAAAAGCAAACTTTTTTTAATGCCGATAAAAAATAATTTAATTTTTTTTTATTGTGTGACTATTATTTTTGTGGAGTATTTGACAATTTTTTGGTCCACATCCACTTCACAGATATACATTTAAGCATTTGAAATCACCGATGCAGCGCAGTGATGCATTTCCGAACAGGCCCAAAACCTTCATTTATTATGTTTTCACCTATTAAATATTATTATTATTGAAAATAACAGCAATAAAAAATGGAAGTTGTAATAATGCAATGCTATTTATCGGTCAAACAAAATCCGACTTTTAACTATTGGCAAGTTGTAATAATGGCCCTAAGCATGATAAAGTTTCAAATTAATAAGAGTGAGATGGCTATAGCTGAAGGCAGTGCCAAATCTATGATCCACCATTAGTTATAAAAAAAAAAAAGTAACGTAAAACATATGAAAAACGTAACTCTTCGTTTAGAACTAGTACACAGAAAGAAAAAAACACTCGGAATAAATTAAGTTTTTTAAAACTTACTTTAATTACGAGTCGTACTATAAAATTCAAGTTCGTGCAACACTAAAACGTACTCAAAACAATCCCAAATGATATAACTTTCAAAAATCAATGCCGGAATTTCTTAAAATAAGTATAAAATTTTTAAATCAAGTAAAAAAAAGATAGAAAAGCGAACGAAGCATCGCAAATACTTTCCCTGCAGCAGCGTTTATATGATCTGTTCAAGTAAGAGGGAGTTCACACAGTGTCTTTTCAGACATGTCTAACAAACACGTCTGTTTTGTTTATAGGCGATCGGGGTAGAGAAGAAGACGGGTTGCCAAACAGACATGAAATGAGTTTTCATGTTTGTTTATCAGCCCAATTATGAATAAAAATTCCCCGGGAGTTTTCTCCCTTCTCACATTTTTCCTATGTAAAAAATATATATACTTTATGGGGTCTGAGATGAATAATAAAAAAGTTTCACACGGAATGACAAACTTAGTATACCCTCTTCACAACTTACTGTGGTGGAGGTATAAAAAAATGTACTTTGGACTTCAAGAAGAATTCTTGACAAAAAGTACAAAAAAACAGAAGTAAGGAAGAACATGTAAAAATCAAATAAAATAGAAAATCATTCAAAAGCAAATTTCGATTTACCAAAGGTTAAATACAATTTGGTTTAAAGATTGATGTTGGCCTATTGGCTGCCAGCAGTCGTCGATGGCTGCGAGTGTTATACGGCAAATCCCTCTGAAGATATCGATTGGTTGCGATTGAAACATGTAAGGGTAAAAAACGCCTGGGTTCGAGCCTCAGGTCAGTCACGAATGAAAAATTATCAATAAATTTTAATTGATTTCATGTTGTAAAATTCCTTTCTTCACAAAAATAATTTAATGAAAATTAAATTTGATGACAATTTAGTATAATTTTTATTGACCTTATCTATAATTATGTTGTTTTTTCTTAGAATTATCTAAGTCAGGCTTTCAAGGTCACAGTAAATGAAAAATAAAAGACTATTTATTCATAATTTTACTCCTCCGACGTTTCGTTGAGATTTTTTCAACTTCTTCAGGGATTTAAATTTTATTGAATATATAATCTTTACATTATAATTTTAAATAAATTTGTTTTTAAACAATACAAAAAGTACCACATAAAATACAAAATAAATAAAATAAATAATAAAATAAAATATATCACAGATGAATTTTCTTTTGGTATCACAGTTTAAAATTGATTTAAGCCTAATTAAAATATCAAATTTTGAATTAAAAACCATGGAACAGTTCAACAAAATAACCACAATACTAATTATTTTTAAACATTTTTAAAAAGCTATTTCCCTTATGTACATATTTAAAGAAAACAGCTACTGAAAAATTATAAATTTTGAGTTAACCCCTTTAGAGGAACCAGTCCGATACGTAAATGGAGAAGGGAGAATTACAACGCCAAGTTCTTCCGGAAATTTTAAGTAAACCAATTTACTATTTTTAGTGAATTATAAACATAAGCTAATATCGTACTTATAAAATTCTTTTAAAATAGTTCCAAGATTTTCAAGTAGACATTAAGAATTAAAATCAACTAGAATAATGGGAAAATTTCTTTACAATCATTTTTGTAAGTTCATCACATTTATATGGGACTTTGTGACATCTAAAGATTTCTTTCCACATGGTTTAAATTAATTTTTTTATCAACAATTGCATATCAGGTAACTTTAGAAATTGTTAAGCCAACAATAGAGTTAACAACACATAACGCCACCTTAGTGAAGTTTAAATTGATAAACTTAAAATTTAATTGTGTCTTCTTTTCCCATTACGTCTCATTACAGAGTTTTTCTTGTGCATTTTTTCAAATGCAAACCATAAAACGCATCAAATCAGACCATTGACCGTACCGGACTACAACAGCTATTGTTTAAAGGAACAAAGAAAAAGAAGAAAAAAAATTATACGTTTGTATGTATGTGGATGTAGTGGAAACAAATTGCCAAAGATTTTCCAACCAAAGGTATGAAGATAATTTGCTGTTAGGCTCAAATGTAAAAGTGACACCAAAGTGCCAACAACGTAAACTTTTTTGCAGACGCACTTTTCGTGTGTATGTCTGGCAACAAGAGAAGTGTTATAAGGAGACACTTTATTAACTCTAGTGGACAGCAACAGGATAACGGTCATAACAAGAATGCTACAAAAATATCATCCAAATCCATTGTCACATTTTCTGGCGCTACACAATTCGCAAGCAACGCACCATAATGTTGTCGATGCTCATACCTTGGCCTCAACCCTTGCCAATGGTCATGCACAATTTCAACAACATCATCAACAACAACAACATCATCAGCAGCAACCTACCAACCCAGCCTTGTTAGCAAATCCCCATGCACAAAATACACATAATCATCATACAATTGAATTGGCAGCTCAACATTTGAACTCTCATAACTCGCCTACTCACATACAAAGAGACCATCTCCACCAATCTCATCATCATAATAATCAGCTACTTCATCATCATAACCAACGTAATTTACAAAACCACCATCATCATCATCATGCACAGCAATTAATTGAAGCAGCAGCGGCCGCAACAGCAAATACAACCCTTGATGCAGGCAAATCTTTTACAATAGCCGCCATTTTAGGTTTACAAAAGAGTGCCATGGAGAATACGAGAAAGGAATACACCAACAATGTTATTAACCTATCATTAAATGGTGCCAGCTACCACCACCACCATGACAACAACAATAGCACACAACAACCACCCACCAACAGCACACCACCCTCTGATGTTGATGATGAGCAACTTCATCAACAACAGCAACAACCCCATCAAACACAACGCGACAATCTTAACAGTAATAATAACAACAACAGTAGAGATGTTAGTAACTTGAATGTGAACAAATCAAATATTTGCAATAGTTTTAATACTACTGCCAGCAGCAACAACAACAACAGCACCACCGGTAATAATTCTGTAAATAGTTTCAATTGTGATAGTTCGAATGCCTCAGCTGCAACTGCTGCTGCTAATGTTTTAATGAATCGTTATTTACCGTCGGCCATGGTAAATGTAACTGGTTCAAATGTTGTAGCCTCGGCACCTTCATTGGTATCTTTCGCCTCTAGTCCTGTTATGGCCCATCAACAACATGCTCGTGCAAATAGTTTTGTAGCTGCGGCAGCTGCTGCAGCCGCTGCAGCTGCGGTAAATGGAGCTCCATCGGCCTTGCAGAGTTTGCAACAATTGCATCAGCAACATGCCCATCACACGAGTTTGAGTTTTCAAAGGGAAAAACTAAAAGCAGGTAAGTCTAAAATTCTTTTAGTTTTAAAGAAGTTTGTTTTTAGTGTTGCGCTGTTGCACTTAAAATTTTTTGCAATTAAAGCAATTCATTATAAAAAAAATTTTTTTTAAGAAAATCTACTTTTTTGATATTTTTATTATAATCGCTTTAAATTAAAGATTGTCATTTTGCTATGTCTATAATGTTGATCTTAGATCCTATACATATAGTATGATTTAACGATGTCATTCCGTTTGTCGGTCTGTCTGTCCAAGTGTTCGTGCGATTTGGAGGTACGATGATTTGTTGGCAGGTGATTTTCGGAAAACACATACCACGATCAACGCCCGCCGATGAATTTAATGCATGTTTGAAGTCGTCTGCTTTGTGGAAACACGTTAGGAAGCTCAAAGAGACTCTAAACATACGGGTCAAGCTGCAGAACAATCAATCTCGAGACGTATTTTCCAAACAACTGCTGGACATAGGAAACGGCAAAAATCCCGGTGGATATTTCAATTTCTGCCAGTTCACCGAATCAAAGTCCGAACTCATCCGAAAGGTGTTTCCAAGCTTTACACAAAATTACAGAAATCATGTTTGGTTGAGCGAACGTGCTATACACAGAATATACAGAACTGACACGAGACGGAAGATTTTGCCTTTTTTTTTTGTCTCTTTCTAAGAAAGCTGCCCTTTTGCATTTTTTGTTTTGATTACGCAATTCGTGTTGATAGTAGCGGCCTGTTTTTACACATTGCCACTTTACTACCAAAAAACATTTTCTTTCTCTTTCTTCGAAAGCTGCCCTCGCAACTTATTTGGGCCTTTTTCACACGTCACTTTTTACAGTTCTGTGTATTCTGTGGTGCTATATTAGCTACGAAAAACGTTGATGTCGGCAAACTGAATTTAAAGAATCAAAGTGAAAACGCGGGCGAATTGAAGATGTACAAATCGGTAGATTCCGTTACTTTTCAGAACGATGTCGTCAACTATCCAATCGAATTTTTAAACTCCTTGGAATTACCCGGATTACCGCCTCATAATCTCAAACTAAAAGTTGGATCGGTAATCATAATGTTACGAAATACATATAAACCAACCACGTCTTTGTAATGGCACTTGACTTACGGTAAAAAAAACTGATGAATAACGTCAACGCATTTTTATGCATTTTTGAAGAACAAAAAAACACTTGCCAGAAAGAACCAGAGAGATTATTATTTTTCTTACCCGTTACACATGTTTATATTAATTTTTTTGTATTCCGCCCTTTGTTTACATAAGAATTCTCAATTGTAAGACAACAGCAGCAAGTCTAATATGGTTTTCGTAATCATTCTACTTTGAAAATTTGATGTATTTAACTAAATAATTTAAGCAAATAGAATATGGGAATTATTGCTTCTTATTTTACTTTTATACCATGAAAATATTATATTTGTTTCTTTTTTTAGTGTTGTTGTTGTTTCTACAACAAACTTATACAAACACACGCGTATGCACGAATATTGGTTTTCGGAAGTTTTCCCATTTTGGATTGTTTTGAGTACTTTTAAGTGGTATTCGTACTTTATTTAGTACGAGTTTTTCTTTCTGTGTACTTCTTCATCGCGCTCTTATATCCTTCAACATCGCGCTCTTATATTATGTTGATGATTTGGTGATTATTGTTTACTAAACTTGAAATTTTTTAAAATTTTTAGTACACATTTGAAAATCAAAGATTTGAATTAACAAAGTAAATTATGCAGGGCTGTGGAGTCGTCCGAAAAAAGTACTAACTCCGACTCCCACTCCAAACGCTGAAATTTTTTAAGTGTGACTCCGACTCACAACTCCGACTCCTACTATAATCTTGATGCTAAATGTATATGAGACTCAGTGATGTTAACTTTTATTTTTTCATTACCGTACGGCCTTCTAAAAATTAGAGTTTTTGAGAAGAAATTACCGTACGCAAACATTAATGTGCTGTTTCCAAATGGCAGGCGATTGATTATGTAGTAAAATTTATATGAAAAGCACTCAGTCCTCTCATTTGGAAACTGCACATAAGAGCAGTATTCATAAACCATTTATTTAAATTGTAAATGTGTTTTAAGAAGATAATTTTTATTTTGGAAAATTTTTTTAAAATTTTTTATGCCGAAAAACTTTGGAGTCGGAGTCGCGAGTTTTTGTGGGTACTCCGACTACGACTCCGGCACAAAAACCTCAACTCCGACTCCACAGCCCTGCAATTATGTGTGTCGAACTGTTCACGATTTACCGTTTTCCCACTCCTGCTTTGTCAATAAAAATTCCATAATAAGTGACAAACTTATATAAAAAACCGAACTTATATGTTTATACCCTTTTCACCTGTGGTGAAGGGTATAAAAATACCAAAAGTATATAAAAATGTTGGCAAAAAACCGAAAATTAAGTTTAAAAATCTAATTTTTTGGGTTAAATATTTCTGATTAGATTTTTCTACAAACGGACTTGGACGCTATGCATAGATGGTATAATTTACACTTAATGGGGCTAAGCTTTAAAAAAAAATGCAAATATTTGTCCACTAATCCTTTTATGTCGTCAGCTGAAATGCCAAACCACGTAAATAACGAAAAATTCGAAATCGATTTTTTTATTGATATTTGTAACGTAAAATATTTTATATGTAAGGATAATGTTTAAAAATCACCAAATGTAAATAAAGGGAATTTTACCGTAACCTTTAATAAAAAGAAATAACCATTATTTTTGTGGATTGTTTAAAAAAAAAAACTTGTAAACATTTTTCTATAAAAATGTCTATTATAATTTATTTTTTCTACTAAATTCCTTTCAGATCACAACAGTAAAAAATCCTCCCTTAAAAATAAACGTGTACGTACCATTTTCACACCAGAACAATTAGAAAGACTTGAAGCAGAATTTGAGAGACAACAGTATATGGTTGGACCGGAACGTCTCTATCTGGCACACACTCTACAACTAACAGAAGCCCAGGTAAAAGTCTGGTTCCAAAATAGACGCATTAAGTGGAGAAAACATCATTTGGAAATTACACAACAACGTTTGGCCCTTCTCAGACAAACGCAAATCGCTACCAATGCGAATGGAAATTCCGAAACAGCCACCATTAACATCGATACCAATGACGATGATGATGAATGTGAAGACATAAAACGTGAAGAATTAAGAGAATTGAATGAAAGTCGACAAGATACAGAATCGGATTTATCAATATGCAATGATTCAATGGATGCTGAAAGTATTTTAGAAGGAGATGATGAAACATAAGAATAATTTGGGTGTTGTTGATTGAGTATTAAAAAGCTGTAAATAGTATTTTTAAGAATAAGTTAATGATTTAAGAAGTACTTAAATGTAAATATATATAAATTAAAGTAAATGAAATAAGAAATAAAATTTAAAAAACGTTAAAATGGAAAAAAATATTTCAAGTGTACATTAGGGTGGGTAAAAAAATGTTTTTTCTCTTATCGATTTCTAATAGCGTAAATATGTTGTATTTTTGTCTGAATTAGATTCCTGTAAAATATTATTAATTAATTTTTAGTGTAAGAGCCCGCGCTTTGACCTTCAATTTTGTTAAATTTTGAATATAGAAACAAGAGAATTGTATTGCAGAAAAGCATATTATCAGGGGTGTTCTGGACATGGAAAACGCAAGAATTTGGAAGTTGTTTTTAATGCACTTTTAATCTAATTTTTGTTGTAAAATTCTGTTGAATAGAGAATTTTTTGTATAATATTTGTCATAAAGTTCTTTTATTACAGAAATCTTATTAAAAAACCACGTTTCGATTTCAAGAAGACCCCTGTATTTACTGTATTTTAACGAATTTTAGGTTCGTGAAAATAGTGTCAGAAGCATGCATGACTCTTTGCGCTAAAAAGTCTAGAGATGGTTTAATATAGACGAAACTTGAATCAAGACGAGAGATGTATAAGAACCAATTTTTTTTTTTTTAAGTTTAATTCAAAATGTTTTTAGTTTTAATTAAAAATAATTGTTAGTAAATAAAATATTAAAAAATGGACTTTTTTCAAATAAACTTAATTGTTAGGAGCTCCTGCGCGGGCTCAAGATGAGAAGTTAAAAAATTTTTTTTTGCAAATTTTATTTGTTTTAACGTAAGTGACCCACCCTAGTGTACATCATGTTTGCTGAATTTTGAATCAATTTAAATAAGTATCTTCTACAGGAAGGATTTATTCGGACTTATAATAAGGGTATTCACGTCACAAGTTGCACCCTTGTAAAAAAAGCAAAAGTGCAAACACGTAACAACAACCACACAGACAATTAGTTGTGCGTAAATCATTGTTGTTAAGTGTTTGCACTTTTTCTTTTTTACAAGGGTGCAACTTGTGACGTGAATACCCTTAATGTATGCATGTTTGTTCATGTGAAATCTTGCAACTTAATTTTGAAGCAGGTTTCTGCATTCGATTGAGCTGAAATTTTTTATATACGTTCAGTTTGGATGGCAATGCCTGGTAAACTGTGTGACGTTAATCTAAATCCAATATGGCGGCCACGCACAACATGGCGGGATAGTTATTTTAAATGCACTTCTACAATATGGGTATCAAATGAAAGGGCTTGCTAAAAATAACTCGAAAAATAAAGTGACGTCACTCTAGATACAATATGACTGACTAATAAGCTGAAAAATAAGTGAATTAATAACTTGATTTTAACTATTAAAATATTCAAACTAAGTAAATATATCATATAAATTGTGTAATGACGTTGATAAGTTAAGTTGATAGTAAAAGTTTTAAAGCAAAAAATTATTTTTTTCTTTTTAGCGCATTCAAATAAAAGCTTGTTTTTAAAAAGGTTTTTTAATTCGAATTAATTTACAAATAATTTAGTATGTGATGTAAATCGATAGATTTCAAAATGATTTCAAAGTGATGAATTTCAAGCGATTCTAAAATCCATTTCTGAATTTCAGTTGAAATTTTGCAGTTTTTAGCACATTTGTACAAAAATTAAAGTGGTATGCTCACGATCAATCATAATAATATTATATTACACAATTTACAAAGTTCAAATTTGTACAATGACCATCGTGATTACCCTTAATATAAAATTTAAAGGAATCCAGACAGGAAAAAGAAGGAAAATGTATTAAAAATTCATTTTTAAAGATTCAATACGTTTTGTTTTCAAAATCGTTTTCCATCAAATACCTGAGTAACAAAAATAAGAAGACCACTTTTTTACTTGTATAAAAAGGTATATTTTTAGTTTTAAATGATATATTTTCATTTACATGCGAGAAGAAGAATAACAAAATTATTTGCATTATTGTCCCTTATCACACACTCTAATTTCGCATTTCTCTTAATTTGTCTGGGTTGTACCCGACAAACTCATTTGTAATTTCTTTTCACATAATTTTTTAATGTGTACCTGGTTGGTGGCTTCTGCTTGTCTCAAAATCTTGCGTATATCCGATAAACGGTTATATTTATTTGCCAGCAAATAGGCCGATTTCAATTGTCCGATAAATATGTGCGAAGATATTCTCAGTTCAATACTATTTATTTTCATGGCCAAGCTATCTAGTGCTGCTTTAACTCCAGGCTCGTGATTGTTGGTTGCCGAATTGATAGCTACACTCAGAATTTCATCAATATCACGCGTACTAAAGCCATTATTGCTGGTTATGCAATTCAATAGTTTATCGACGTCGTTAAGACGTTGATTACGGGCTAGAACCTTAGCGGTGCCAGCAAATATTTTTATCGCTGGTAGTTTGTAATCTTGTATAATTCTATTAAATAAAAAAAAGTAATTTACTAAGGTCAGTATTTGTTCGTTGATAAATTTAATTCCATTACCTGTAAAGTAAGCCGAATCCTTCGTCAATGTTTTTGCCACACAAAAGTATTAAAATGCATAATTGAATTTTCTCCTGGACCTTATCGAATAGAGTTGGCAATGTTTTATTCGAATCTATACGTATCTAAAAAATTATTTGAAACATTTTATTTTAACGACGAATAAAAGAAACATTTTCTTTTTGAAGCTGAAAACAAAGTATGTATGTATATAAATTCTTTATAAAAGAAAATATTTCCGAATTCTATTTCTAGTTACTTTTTAAAGATTTCCAATTTGAACTTTTCGCGTTTTGAAAAAAAAACACGATTTCAGTGTTACACAAATGCCGTCTTCGTGTATCAATTTTCAAAACTACAGTAAGTTTTTTTTTTACTTTCACTGTTAAGATGCGAAATGTTAATAAACTCGTTTCGTAGGTACAATGGGACAGATTATAATCTTTATTGTCCTTTTTAATAAATGAACACTCTTAATTTTGTTTGGATACTTTTAATTTTCTTTTTAAAAGCTAACACCCGTATTCAAAACAAAAATTTAGTTACTGCATATCCCATGATTAATATTTTCTTATTCAAAACACTTTTTAATAAACTATGATTACTGAATGATCTAAGACTTTTTAACTCCTAACCAAGGCGAATTCATAAAGGTGACATTTTCGAGTCATCTGTTAAATGTTTATTTCCTTGTGTGTATACTGAATGTCAAGCGTTGTTTACATTTTATGAAAAAAATTTGTTAAAATTTAAAATTCAATAAAAATATAAATTCTTGAAAAATCCCAGTTTAAATGTTATAAAACAAAAAAGTGAATATAAAATTTAAACACAAGGATTTTAAAAGGCGTAAGGAATAAGTGCAGCCACATTAAAATTGCAATACAGGAAAAAAATTTACATTCTAAAGCAATTGTGTACATTTTATAAACAAAATAATTTTGACGTTCACTCTAACTTTTTACAAAAACAAAATACATAGCATTTTTTCAAAAAAAGGGATAGCTAGCATAGCTCTATCTCATGATGCGGTCACCTTTATGAATTCGCCTTGCTCCTAACTAACTGCTGTCAATTTGCTATTTCTGCCAATTGAATTAACCTAAATTTAAAGTGTTTGGAATAAAATCATGACTAAATGGCGATTAAGCTTAACACAAGGGTCTCACGGACAATAAAACATAAAAAGTGCAAGAGATAAAAATGGCATGAGCTTTGCTTACAAGCCAAACAAAACATTAAGTGCAATATTTACAAATACAAAAACTGCAATAAACAAACTACAGCAAATAATAGTTGCAATCCCATACTTTTTGGGTAAAGTTCTGATTATTAAATAATAAATATAACCCTGGTGACGGAATTATAATTGGTTTGTCATCGAAACTGGTATTGTTACTCAGATGTATGTTTGTTTCATTTATGATGGCTGAATTGGCAAACAGTTTACATTGCACTGGTGACTGAGCAATTAATACAAAGTGATGATACTTCGATATTCCAATTAAAGTTTTATATTTAGTGGAAAAGTATTCGTCCCATTTTCTCCACTCAACAACAGGCTCACTTGAGTTTGGAATTTGAATAGGTACAGGAACATTAAATCCATTACGAGATGATTTTCTACACAATCAACTACATCCATGAAGCAGTCGACATTAGTTTGGGTATATTTTGATTTAAAAACTCCGAATAAACGATCAGGTGAAAACTTTGTATGTTCGCTTAACAAAAAGTTCAATTCAACTGACTCACATCTGGATGTATCGACAAGGTGTTGTAAATATGTACCGTATAATCGCATTGTTTTTATTTTGTGAAACACAGTTATCAGCGAATATCACTAATTTTTTAGTTGAATGCACTTCTCGTAGGTAGTAATCAAGCATTGATACAGTAGTTTTGACTTAGCTGCACAATCTCCTTTGCACGATTTTTTGTGCAGGTAAATCAAAAATGCAGCTATCTTAAATGCATTTACCTGCCTTAATGTGCAGGTACACAATTGTGGTTACCTGCACAAAAGTGCAGCTAAAGTAAAGTGTTTGATTTAAAAGAAGAATAAAAAAATTATTTTTTTATTACATAAATTTATATTTTATTAAAATTTTATTTCAACCCAGGAGCTTACTGGGAATCTCACAAAGAGTCTTTTTGATCGTCGACGAACTCATTTTTAATTGTAGACGATTCCTAGCACGGTAGAAACTGTTACACGTGCTGATTCGTAAGAGAGATTCTTCCATAACGCAGCGAAAAACGCTTATATTAATCGTAAAGGGAATCGTTTGTGATGTTTGTTGAGATTATCTAACGAGTCTTTCAAAAAGCATGCTAAGAGTCGTATGAGACTCATGTAGGTATTATTTTACAACTCGTGAAATACTCAGCCGTATGACGAAGCTACCTAAATAAGGGCATCAGGCGTATTTTTCATGCCAAAACTTCTAATTTTCATACAATTTCTATAAAACAAACCTTAAGGTCGCGAAATCAACACCATCCTGTCGGAAAATCTTTTTTTGCAGATCCTTAGACCGGTTTGTTTTATTAAAATTGTATTGGCAATAGCATTTTCATACTTCAAAAACTGTCTTATTTAGGCAGCTCAGTAATTGCTATTCGACTCTTACAGAGAGTCCCAAAAGGTTCATTTCAAGATTTAAAGACGAGCGTGTCAAAAAATAAATAAAAAACTAAATAAATTAAAAAAAGATTTAGATGTTTTTGTTACTCGTCAGATAATCACCAGAAGATTCTTTAAGGAGTTGTATATTAAACATAATCGTCTAACAAACAGCCTATGCTAGCTGGGAAATAACAGATCATTTTATACATGTATGTATGTTTATTTAATATAAAGGAATAATTAACAAAAACAATGAGAATTCACAAAGAACATAAAACATAAAAAAACAAAATTATTGCGATTTATATTTTTTTAAACAGCTTAAATTGGATATTTATGTGAAAAAGTGGCCACCATATATTTTTATGTGTGCAGCTAACTTTGATGTTTTGTATGAAAATATTTTAAAGCTGCCCAAAAACATGAAAAATGTGCAGGTATACAAAATGCACGTAAACAAGGATTTTGAAGAATAATTCCAGAAAATATTTATTTTGGGCAGTTAAGTCAAAGTGCAGCTAACTTTGATATTTTTTATGAAAATAATTTTAAAATGCCAAAAATTTTGTGCATTTATCTTAAATGTGCAGGTATAGAAAGTGCACTTAAAAAAGGAATTTGTATGGAATTAGAAAGAATAATTCCAAAAATTATCAATTTTGTGCAGTTAAGTCAAAAGTGCACGTAAACAAAAGGCAGTTAAGTCAAAACTACTGTATTACTGAATTCAGACCTTTTTCAATGGAGCGATTCGTCAATACAGAAGATATGTTGAACATTTTGACGTTTGTTTGTAATTCCGAAAATTGCTGTTTTGTGACCTGATTTAAAGTATGCAGTTCCTATTTGCTGTGGACCCGAAGGAAACGAAACATTTTGAGCATAATCCATAGATATTACTAGATAATCTTCCTCTGGAATACCTGGATACATGGCATTTGGATCAGACTTGACTAATGTTCTCAAGTCGCGAAGTTTTACGATTTTACCACCCGGTTCAACGCTGTTGGTGTATCTAGGGCAAACAGAAGTCTTACTTTCAGTAGTTGGAAGTTTCAATAAACGATAATCACGATGATTTGGTTGACGTCCAGGTAAAGTGATAGCAACAGTTTCAGCGGCAAACGGCAGATAAATTAAACAATTTCTTTTTTTTCCAAAGTAGTTAAAGCATCTGTACGATTAATTTTATTCGTCATGCCATGTTCGCGTGGATAAACACCATTTTTGTCGTAATGTTCGATTAGATTTTTGTAGCGTTTAATTCCCATTGTATACAGGAAGAAGTACATATCACGGCATATCAGAGAACTTCGAGAATAATATATCTGATTGTACCGTTTCTTCATAGATCGCGATCGCTCACCAACTTTTGACCTGAGCATTACATCGCCACGGTGAGCTGCCAGATGTTCGAGAATAACTAAATCATGGGATTCCTTATTTTAATTCATGAAAGACGTACGAAAATCCACAGTCATCTTCTTTGGTATCACCTCATTGCATTGATTTGAACAACACGGAGGTATTTTTGAACCATACAGTCGCGCAACTACCTTTTCTTCGCGTAAATCAAGATCAGATTTATCAAGGTACATATTTATCGGTATCATCTTCAGAGTGACTATCCGATAATTCGAGAAGTGATCGTCATCAGGGAAGCGATAAACTAAATCTACTTCTGCGAATTCGTCCACCATTTCAGCCTAAAACAGTCAGTAAGAATGTTATTAGTTTTAAATTATTTTCGCGAATAACATAATAAGGTTTTGTGAAAAAATGTTCGTACTAACAGAGTGGTATTCACGATTTAAAAGAACTATAAATGAGTATTTATTATAATTCACAATTAATAATTTCAGAAAATAAACCTGGATTCGAAAAAACGCGAGCAAACTTGATATCAAACTCATGGAAACAGCGCTCTAGGTAGAAAACAGTCAAAACCAACTACACAAAACAAGAGGTAGGGACGACCTACGCGCGTTTTCAAGGTTGACCAACACGTTTCTGACGTCATGAGATGTGTCGCTTTCAAATCAGACCAATACCGAAACGCTCAGTGATGGTACACCAAAGATACACGTATTTAAATCTTTAAAATGGCTCTCCTAAATAAAACCGGTTTTTACCCTTAGGTCCCCTTCTATTTTGCGCGTCACATATACATGTGTAAAAACATTTATTTTTAATATGTATTTAAATTTGTTATATTGCGTATATAATACCTATATATTATACTAGCATTTAGCCAGATACTTCGTTAGCGTCTTCTTTATTTTCTCATTCACTCAGGACCTTGCATGTTTAATTTTATCTTTCTAGATCCGATACTAACCGAACTTCAAAAAGTACCAGTTAATGAATAAAAAAGTACCAAAAATTTCCCTCTTATAGATTCTCATCCACTCAGGACATTGCCAGTTTGATTTTATGTTTATAGCTCCAATACTATCGGATATTCAAAAAGTACCAGTTAATGAACAAAAAAGTACCAAAAACTTCCCCTTATAGATTCTTATCCACTCAGTACATTGCATCTTGAATTTTATGTTTCTAGGTCCAATACTAACGGAAATTCAAAAAGTACCAGTTAAAGAACAAAAAAGTACCAAAAAGTTCCGTCATAGATTCTTATCCACTCAGGGCATTACATGTTGAATTTTATGTTTCTAGGTCCAATATTAACGATAATTAAAAAAATACCAGCTGTAAAAACCAAAAAGCTAAACAAAAATATCAAATTTCCCGTATTTCCTATTTTGGTGCTATTTTTCCCCCCATTAAAGTATCAAAAATTTCAGTATTGTAGTGGGAGCCCATAATTTAGTACGAATATGTCAAAGAATGGAGGAAAATGTTTTGTAAAAAAAGTACCAAAAATAGTTACGATTTTCACCCCTTAAATGTTCGAATTTCAAAAAAGTACCAAATTCATATTCGTCTGTTTTTGATAAGTTTCGAATGTGGTATAAGCTTTGGTTCTCTGTTTATTGGTTCAAAAGATAGATGGGGTGTCAAAAAAGTACCAAAATTCAGGTTTTACCCGTTTACTCCCTAAAAGGGCCAAATTTCAAAAAAGTACCAGACACCTGTCCGCTTATTTTTCTAAAGAACAACGATAAGTATAGCATTTTTTTTGTATCTCTTTTAGTTTTGGAGATATAAGGTTACCGTATTTTCCCGTTTTTACCCCCTAAATATGCATAATAATGTCGCTCACATTGTCGTTTATGACTTAAGTGCCCTTTGTTCGAAAAAGTCGTCGACGATTTGCATGGGCTGTCGCCAACATGTCGTCAGGGATTTACTATGGGTCTTGTACGCGTCCTCGACGTTGTCTTGAAGACATGGCCAACTGGGTTACTATGTTTTTATTTAAAAAAAACTTTAAACAAAAACTGAAATCAACATTTAAATGTAATAATTATTTAATAAAAAAAATTCAAAAGATTACAAAATGCCTTATTTTATTTACATTTTCATGCTTTTCTTAAATTAATTTATAATACATTCCCATAATGCATATAAATATGAATATTGAGTACCAATGAAAATACGTATTAAAATCACGAAACGAAACGAAACGTCGGGAAAAATGATATAAAAAATGTTGCATTTTTATTTTCACAAATGGAGTTAGTTAAGCCTCTCCAGCTAAATATTGTATAAAAACAAATATATAAATATGAACACAAATTTTTGTTTTGAATACGGTTGTAAATTGTTGTAAGTTTGTAATTAGTACTTTAACTGCCTGTTTATCGATGTCGAACGAATTTTCCATTCGCTTGTATTGCGAAATTAAGTCTGGGTTCACACTATGAAAGTATTCTTTCGGAAAGTCTAAGTTTATTGGGGAGAGGGGAAGAGAACATGCTATTCGTCTCTCAACAATAAACTCAGAATTTCTGAAAGAAAACTTTCATAGTGTGAACCCAGTCTAAAGACCAATACAGAACTGCAAAGAGTTGAATTGTAATTTGGGCATTAATTTAGAACTTTCAGATATTGTTTTGATATTGTTTTCTTTCTAAACGAAATACACTCATCATTATCGTGGTTGGCGAATTTAAAATACGCCTGCACCTGTTTGGTAATACAGTCAAATCCCGATAATTCGTACCCAGATATATCGTATTTTCCGATAATTCGCAATAAACTGTTGGTCCCTTGAAAAAATCTCGTTAATTCGTAAAATTTCCATACATTTTGGTCCCCTCGCTAATTCGTATTTTTTTTTCAAATAAAATCTACTTTACCTCTTATAAATCGTAATTGTTTGCTTACTATCACTTATAATTCGTCATATAAAACAACAGAAACATCGAAAGAATGAATTTTTGTTTACGGCTATTTTTTTTTTGCGTGGGATTTTACTTTTGCTTGTGTGTGTGTTTATTATCTTAAGATCTTAAGATGTTTTTTTTATCGTTTTAGTAAATAAAAAAAAACCCGTTTATTTGTATTTATTAAATTTTACCCCGTTAAATCGAAACCCCGCTAAATAGAAAACCCCTAAAATTCGTAAGAAATGGCCTGCCCCTTGCGTTTGCGAATTATCGGGAGTCCACTGTAGATTAAAAAGAACGTGAACTTATTTCTTTTAATCTATTACCAAACAGGCGCAGGCGTATTTAAAATTCACCAACCACGATAAGAGTGACTATTATTTGAGCTCGTACTTATTTCAATTTCCCCAACCAACATACCTGCTTTAAAAATACCTCCGTTATTAGCTCTTTACCACTACTATTTTCAACTTCACATTTGGCTAAAAATTTCGCCACATCTAATTGTTTCAAAATCGTATTTATGTGGGCATTTAACGATCGAGCATCCATTTGCATTTGAAAATTTCCACTACCCATTGCGGAGGAAATACTTGCTGAACTTGACCGGCGGCTAGTGTTGCAATGTTTTTCTGATTTATTCGTATTAAAATGTAAATGCTCCCACTTTGAATTTTCCAGTTCGGTTTGTAAGTGTAGATGGGCATTGTGTAAATGATGGGCGTTCATATGTTGCTGTTGAAAATTATCACAATTCATGGTATAGAATTTAACACATGTCATGGAAGCTCTAATAGGATCGTTTAAAAGAATTTGCAATTGATAGAGCGAGTTTAAAATATTTTGGGTTTCTAGGTAACGGCAGGCCTGCAGAAGCACGATACGCCAAAGTAATAACTGGCTGTCGAACTCTTGCAGGTGGTTAATAAGTTGGGGCAGCCTACCCTTTTTTAGATGATTCAGTAAGATGTGTTGTATAAACAGATCCGGTTCGAGTTTTTGTAGGAGAAAGTATTTTAAAGTGGCCATTATTTCATCGTGTTGCATAAGAAATTTTAAAACATCAGCATGGGATCCATAAGTTAAAACATAATAAATACATTCTTCAAAGCCGCGTGTTTTACGGAATAAAACTTTGCGCTTAACAAAAGGCGCATCACTATTTGTGCGCTTTAAAGAGGCCAGAGTATTTAAAACGTTTATAGCCGGCTCGTGCATACGCTTTACATAAGTCTCCTTGCGTCTTGAAAGTAACGAAACTAAGGAACTATTAGAACTTCTTATAATGGAAGCTCTTTGCAAAGTTTCTGGTTGTGTCTTATTTGGCGATATAGATTCAATTAATTTTAAAATTTCCTGCAATAACGGAGGTCCATGTTGAGGTCTACGTACCACAGTTATATCATGATCTTTAGTTGAGCCCAAAATATTGTCCAAGTTACCATTTGTGCTGGGCGATATTTTGGTGTTGAAAATGATTTTTGATATTGTTGTATTTGTTGTTTCGTTAGATAATTTTGGCATACAATGATAAAACTTTTCGCGTGCTAAATTACAAGTGATAAAATTAAAATAGTTGGTTAACTTCGTTTATCCTAATCAATAATTTACCCGTGTCATAACACCCCACACGCAAACATGATAAACCATGTGCTGCCATTACACCTGCTGTTGAAAATCCAAATTTTAAATGTACTTCCAATGCCAAATCCCACCGTTCCGCTTGTACCAATGAGTCGGCTAGTTTTCGCAAACCTTGATCGTTAAGAGGACCTGGTGGTATAAGAGATTCACATCCATTTTGTACTACGGATATTATTATTTCGGAATGCTCTTGTATTGTTTCAAATTCTGCGGGAGCCCCACGCACCTAAATAAGAAAAAGTGCATTGGAAGGATACAATTTATATATTTTTATCGATATTATTTTAAAAACAAGACGCATTTTTGTATTCTTAACGATTTTTTCGAATTTGGTTTTTCCATTTAAATTTAAATTTATTTATTTTATGGGCCAGATTAAATAAATTAAAATGAAATGAAATTTCCATTTTGGGGATTCACAATGTGTGCAATCAAGTCAAATCGTCATAATGTCCTAAATAAGATTTTACAATTGTTTAAAAAAAGTATAGTTGTCTTTGAAACAAAATAAAAATTTTAATGCTGTGTTCATTGATTCGTCATAACTGTACAGTAGAAATCTAAATTATAAGCGGTTGCTCACAGCGGTCACATATATTTCATGTAATTATTTTAAGACATATGACTTTACAACTTTATGACTACCTTGTGAATCTCCCAATTAAATATACGGGCATGTTCTAGAAATCGAAATGAAGTGGAATTGAAATCAAACGAGATTTTGATTTTAATTTTTTACAAAATGACTATAGTTTTCCCTGTTTTTAAGAGTTCTTATTGTTAAGTTAATTGGTACTTAAAGTATGAAGTAAATAAAAGAGTTTTGTTAAGTGTGTATGTAGACCTTTTCACTTGTTAAATGTGTTATGTTTATATTGTTCGGCTTGAGGTCTGAAGAGAACTTAAAACGACAACATCGGACAACACTGCATTAAATATTAAATCATAATTTTTTCCCTGAGGATGACCAACAAAGTTGGTCGAAATATTGGAACAAATAAATAATAAAAATTAAAACAAAAACAAGAGTTTTTATTTTTATTATAATTTATAAACAGACCTCTAGCCGAACAATATAAACATAACACATTTAATAAATAAAAGAGAATATTTAGATGAACTTTCCTTACAGGCTCGTTTTCAAAATTTGTTTGATTTTAAATTCACTTCATTTCGATTTATAGAACATACCCGTATCGGCTTTTTTCACTTTTGAAAATTTTAGTTCTATACGATTGTATTTAAGCAAACCTGTCGAAATGTCAATTCCAGAGTGTTCATTGGATTTATCTATTTATAACGTATTGCGAAATTACTAAGGTAATTTACGTCACAAGTTGCACCCTTGCGATAAAGCCAAAGTGCAAAAACATAACAACAACAGCATATACAATTATTTGTGCGAAGTGTGGTTGTTGTTATGTTTTAGCACTTTTGTTTTTTCGCATGGGTGCAACTTGTGACGTGAACTACCTTATTACAATTTTTTTTTGCATTTTGTCAGTCTCCAATTAATTAAAATTTTTTTTTGAATTCGTTATAATTTTTTTTTCTATTTCGGTCTTAATTTTTAATAAGCAGTTAATGTTTTTTTTTAAGTTTGGATAATTATTACATTTTATTTTTAGCACATTTTCGATTTTCGATATAGAGTTTTCTATAAATTTAGGATTTTACTTTTTACTAACAGTTTAAACGATTTTTTTCTATCGGGAATAATTTTTTTTGTTAAAAATCTTACCTTTGCCGCCAAAGCTAGACAATTCATCATTTTTGCCACCAACTCATAGTCAACCTCTGGATTTGGAACAATAAGTTTTTCTAATTTAAGACAATGAAACAGCAACAAGTCTACACATTTCTGCTTATCTAAATGATATTCCAAAATTGATAGACACAAGGCCACGCTAGGGGCATGTTCATAGCAAAACTCTTCTCGCAACAATTTGTCGTGTGTTATATTTCCACTTAATTTCCACTTGAAACGTTCACCAGGTTTAATACGTGATTTAACAGGAATATTGTCAACACCTTCGGGTTGAGTATTTGAAGAGTCGCGATTATATTGACGTTGCACATTGTCCTCACACAAACGATGACAATCGTTGCAAATACGTACATCAACATCTTCGTAGAGTTCTGGAATGCGCATGCGATGAGTAGAACAAGCAAAACATACCACACGTCCACAACGACGACAATGATGACGACGCATTAGCATAGTAAACGCAGCACGACGACAGCACATACAATGAGTGGCGTCTTCGTCTTTTATCCACTCACTACGATTAGGTGCATGACGGGGCATTTGAAAAGCTCCGCATAAGGAATCAAGTGACTGCTCCATATCACAAGTGCTTTGTGAACAGGGTTCCGAAGAGGAAGAAGTATCAGAGATTTGATAATCTAAAGCTTTAGTTGCATAAATACGCAACAATAGATCAATGCAATCATTAGTTATCAAATGGTCTTTTTGATAAAGGTTGAAATTAAGCAAAATAAAAGCTGAAGAGTTTGAGCTCTCGCCCGAGCCCAATTGAAAACGTGATTTTAATGGAGAACTATTTTTGGCATGTAAATCATAAATATTGCCATTTTTATCAAAACAAAAAGGACATAACTTCTGCCCTTCCCTCTTCTCATTGTGACATTTTCTATTAAGCTCATTGCGCACAGCCTGCAACACTTTAGTTAATATCTCAAATTTGGCATTCATTATCAATTGTTCTATGATCAGCAAAGGAAATTTCATTAAACTCCAAAACTGCTTACGTATACCAGGTTTTAATTGTTCAAAAATTACTAAAGAAATTTTATAATTTATATAAATTTCTTTTTCACCTGACATTGCAAAACGTTCCAAATAATCTATTGAATATTTTAGTAAAACCATTGAACGAAATTTATCCTTATTGCTGTCCAAGAAGGCGATACAATCAATTTGGGGAAATGTTTCTAAAATATGCAGTAAGTATTCATATGTATTTAGTTGCATATCTTGAGATTGCTGTTCATCACTCATATCAGTAAGGGCATTAAGGAGAATATTTAGCAAATGTTTACGTTGTGGCTTGAAGTTATCGGCCAATTTTACCACATTGCACCATTCATAACAGAGTTTATACAAATGCAATTGCAACAAACGTTCAAATATAGTACTGGGTGTTTTCAAGCCAAAATCATATGCCTGAGGCCAAGTTTCGAATTGCATTACTTCAGAAACTTTGGCATAAATGGTGATATCGATTAATGTAGCTTCCAATTGTTGCCTTAGTTTTTTTGGTATCCTCTGCACAGCTTGTCGATGGTGTAATGTTGTTTCGATAAGTTCTTTCGCCAAGCGCGTTGTGGCAATTTTAGTAAATTTTCTATGAATTAAATTTGCTCTGTCGGCAATGTCGTGAATTTTTGGCGATAAATAAATATTTTTGGCATCTTCTTCAATTAGATCTATAATAAGAGAGTCTATGCGTTTTAATTTTATAGGTTTCGATTCTGCAAATAGAAAGAAAACTATTAAAATATCATAAGTAATGAAGTAAAGCCAGACATTTTGTAGGAAATGTGATTTTTATAACAAACGTCTCTATCCCAAGCCAAAGGATTTAACAATATATACCAAATGATTTACCTTGTACATACTCCAAACTTACCTTGTACTCCAATATCAAGTCTCAACAGCTCCAATTGCTCCTTTTTCGATTTTAACTTATCCAAAAGTCTCATGCTAACATGATCACTACGTAAAGTAGCAATTATCTTATTACCTCCATACAACGATGACAATCTATCAATTTCTTTCATACACAAAAAACGTTCTAAATAAGTGCTATCGATACTTGAATCATCTTTTGTAAAATGGTCCTTATTGTTAATGCCCTGCAGCAAAAACACTAACAAATTATTATAATTGGATATATAATTGAAAATTGTCGTTTGTTTTTGAACAGTAAGTTTCCGATTTTTCAAACCACTTCTGCCCACAATTTCTGGGCATACATTTAATGCTATAACATGCACTAAATTTAAATTTAAAGCTGTGACAATTGCTTCAATCTCGAGCGGTGTCATATCGCAGTTAAATATCAATTCGCCTACAACATCACAAGGATCTATTTTCATCAGTTCTTCAACATGATATTCACAGTTGGGATCCCTTAAATGCACCAGTTTGGTAAGATGATATACATAATTGCAAAATCTTTGATAGTAATTACATTTGGACTTTAAGTTCTGAAATTGGGTTTGTAAAGATTTTAAATCATCACAACGACTTAATTCAGCGGATGTTTTATAGAATATTTCATTGAATATTTTTTCTCTGGACAATTCAACAGCCAGTTTTTGGGGTCTTAAGGAGTAGGTATTGTCACATAATAAATCTCGTATAGATTTACCCTCCAATAAACGCAAGCAATTATTAAGATTTTCCAATAAATTTAAAGGTCCTATATTTTTAGGCAATTGCGATTTTTCCAAGGACTCTGTTTCCTTAAAGGATGATTGTATTGATTGATTACGTTTTATAACCATTAATATACTTGTGATTATATCACGATTAAAGGGTAAATTTAATATTAAATCACAAATGATTACAGCATTTAAATTACTTTCTTCGAATTGTGCTAGAAAACGATATTGGGGATTTTGTTTATGTTTTTGTATTAATTCTTTTACAGATTCCGTTTGTTTAATACGTTGAGCTTGCGTGAAATTATCAATTACGCTTATAATTTTTGACACTTCAAATCCTTTCGCTGCCACATTACGTATTTGTTCCACTGTAGCTAAGGGTTCATTAGAACTGCTTGTTTGTTTTTCTTGACGCTGATAATTATCATAGATTATCGATAATTTTTGTTTTATACTTTGTTGCTGCTCTACGTATTTTAATTCGACATTAAGTTGCGTATTTTCTAAATTGAAATTCTGAAATAATATTGAAATTTTTTGTCATATTTATTATGGATTATTTACTTACAACTACAATATGAGAGCATATTTGAAAAAAATTGGCATAACTGATTTAAGTCCGTGCTAAAGCTGAAGATAATAAGTTCCTCTAAAGGAAATTAACTTAAAATTTATAAATTTTCATTACAGAAAAAAAACTTTTTTCTTTTTGTATGTACTCTTATGCTACAAAGGGTATAAAATTTTATTTTTTTTGGCAAAATACAAGAGAAATTGATCTAAGATTTTAGCAATGTGTATTTATGACCACTGGTTCATAGATTTCTTGCAAAAAGGTAATATTGAAAAATTAGAGTTGACTCTCTTTAAAGAAACCAGTGCGAAATTTTGGGAAAAAAACCTATGAAATACGAGTGTAAAAGCATTAGATGACTTGATTTTAACTCTACGATTCATTTTTATACAGAATCTAATTATCAATTGTATGCGAACCGGTGATAATCATTTAACGTTTTTATGTATTGTAACTTTTGGAATTATAGTTTGCTATTTAAAACAGCTAAAACTGTGCTGTTTTTTTAAAGGGTTCTTGCACCCAGGACTGTGGAGTCGATAAAAATATTTCTAACACCGATTCCAACCGCTGAAATTTTTAAAGTCCTACTCCAACTCTGACTCCCATTCTTACATTGATGCTATACATGTATATATGAGACTGGTCCTTATTTGGCTTTAAATGCATTTTTTAGTTCAATACAAAATTTAAAAATTTTCAAATCGATATTATAAATACAGTCAAATCCCGATAATACGTAATCGCAAGGGACCGGCCGTTTATTACGAATTATAGGGGTTTTCGATTTAGCGGGGTTTCGATTTAACGGGGTTAAAAACAAATAAATACGAATTAAAGGGGGGTTTCAATTTATTCACTAAAACGATGCGTGTGCTTTGACATTTTTCTTTAATATTCATGTAACAAACTGATCTTAAGAAAATAAACACACACACAAGCAAAAACCCACACAAAAAATAGCGGTAAACAAAATATTTGACATTTTTCTTTATTATTCATGTAACAAACTGATCTTAACCCAACAAACACGGAGGTTTGATTTCAAATTGAAAATGATTTGAAATCAAACGTTTTCTCAAACGACAAACGTTTGGTAATGATTTGAAAATCATTTGAAAATCATAGCGTTCTCAACAAAAAGGGGAAATTATTTTCAAATTGAAAAATGCCTTTATTTTCAACTTGCTTTCAAACGTAATTCTCAAAAATTTTTCAAGTGTGGATTATAATACAATGTGGAATATAAATAAAACTATTTAATTTTTTTAATTTAAATTTATTATTTATTTGAACAAACTTTGAGATAAACATTCGGTACCATAGCGTAAAGATGAAATAGTGTTCTTTCCGTCCTCTAATTCTTGGAAATACAAAATACTTGGCTCCCTTTTATTTTGAGGATTGTAGCACCGCGATCGTTCAACAAACTTTCTTCACTTCCCCGTTTTATTATTTTTCTTTTTTTTCGTATTTTTAATCATTGTAATTTCTCACAAATAATTTTTATTTTTCACAAGAAATAAACTGTTCACTTTATTTTAAAATTTATTTTTAATAGTAAAACACATGTAACCACAAGGAAAAAAAATTTAATTTTAATCGCCATTTTTAATGCTTACATTTATTTTTCGCTTTAGTATTGCCAAGTTTATTTTTGATTTGATTTTAACATTTAATAAACATTTGACATCAAATTGATAAAACATTTGATATCAAATGTTTATTTTCAAATCATTATCAATTTGTATTTAAATGTTAAATCAAACAATTGAAAAACGTTTGAGAATTGCGTTTGATGTCAAATGATAAAGTCATTTCATATCAAAGGTTTGACTTCGTGTTTGTTGGGAGTTAGCAAACAATTACGATTTATATGTATGTAAGTGGTAAAGAAGATTTTATTTGGAAAAAAAATACGAATTAGCGAGGTGACCAAAATGTATGGAAATTTTACGAATTAACGAGATTTTTTCAAGGGACCGACAGTTTATTACGAATTATCGGAAATTACGATTTATCGGGGTACGAATTATCGGGATTTGACTGTATTGCATCGCCAATTTCGAAAAATTTTAATTTTGGAAAATATAAGAAATTTTTATGGCAAAAAATTTTGGAGTCAGAGTTGCAAATTTTTGTAGGTTCTTTGGCTCTGACTTATATGCATATCCCGCATTTATGCATTACAATATAATACAGTTTATATAATTTGCTTTTAAATACATAAATTCTCTATATTTGCATCGTTTTAAGCTTGAGTCAATAACAAATAAAAAAAAACAATTCTGTAAGAAAAGATAAACTTACTGTTTGTTGTTGGTGTTTTGTTTAAGCTTTGATATTATAACGGGTAAGACTTTTGAGTGTTTATAATTCCTATTCCTATAATATCTTTTGCTTTTCTAAAATCTTTGGATGAAGTTTCCTGATGATCTGGCCTAAGCAACCGGTGAATTGCGCAAAGAAATAGAGGAATTTTAAAACTAATTTTTTGATTCATCTTTACAGAGTGATTTTTTCCACTGCATAATATTTTAATTTAATTAACATTTTAAATAAATTTGAAATGTTTAAATATATTTTTATGTTTGTATATACTTTTTAGTTATTTTTAGCACAACTTTTATGGTTTGCAACCTTGCTTATGCTTGTCTTTGCTAAAAAATTGTGGGAAGAACCAAAAGTAATGCACTATCATTACTATGAAAGCTTCCAGCTAATGGAAAATAAATCTAAAACTATGAAAGCTATGGAATGATATATGAGTAGACTATTTCTTAAATTTATTTGTATATGTATATACTGTTTATTTAATTTATTATGTTTAGTTTAAATAAAGATAATATTGCTAAAATTACGTACATACATACCTTAATTATTTGCTTGGCATCGTTAAAACTCTTCAAAGATAAAGCCAGAACTGCTAAACGTTGAGGAGATTCCAATAATTTTAGAACAATGCTACGTTCTTCGCTAATTTCTTTATTTTTTTTGCAATAATCCAATCGTCTTAAAGGATCAATATTTGAGACCGAATTAGCTAAAGCATTAGCCCGAGCGCGACACTGATGCAATGACAAGTCATCTGTGGGCGTTGCTATCGTACCACTAAATGTAGCACGACGGCGTTTTTTGGCTGCCTTGCGTCGTGTTAAACTTGTGTAATGACTATGATAATTGGATTGTTTATCTTCATCATCTGACGACATGCGTTCCAAAACATCTACGTGATAGCAAACAAAATGAGGTAAATATTCAGGATCTAAGTAAATGTCCACATTATTCTGCTTTAATTGATTTTGCAATTGTTCCAGTTTCTCCAGCAATGAATATTTCCATAATATATCAGTGATATAGTCAAAAATATCCTGGAATCTATGTTGGTTATCAGAACAGGCATTTTTGAAATCAGCCGAATGTAGTTTTTTAGTTACAAATGTTCTAAGGAAATAAAAAAGTTTTGCAAAAGCTATAGATTTACATATGAAACCAGTTTTATAATACAGTTTTGTTTTAGCTTTCGTTTTGCTTGAACTATCGGGCAAGTCATCATCATCCGTATAGGAAGCATCTGAAGAAACTATTAGTTTTCCTGATAATTTACCACTATCTGTAGATTTTTGCAAATGTTCCCAGCGTAAATATGTAAACTTTAGAACATCTTCCAATATTTGACACAACAAATCGAAATTTTTCATTTGTCTTAACAAAGAATTCAATGATTGTAATTTTTGTGCATAAAACTCATAACAAGTTTCATTGGAAGGAGTCACAATTATTTCAAAGACGCACGATAAAATAAAGAAATGACATACCGTTTCCAATTCATAATCTTTAATGGAATTACTCAACGAGTTTTGCCACATATAATAGTCCTCTATGAAATTCTTAGTTTGGTCATAGTTCTCCAATAGTTTAAATTTATTTATAACTTCTAAATTAGACGTATTTAACAGTATGTCTTGCACAGTAATAGAAGACGACAAGTCTTTAAATTTATGCGCATAACTTAAAATTACAGTTAAACGTTTAAAATCTTTGTAGAAATAATTATAAACTGGACGCAAATCTTCTGTTAATGTTTCAATCTCAAAATAATCCAAACATTGCTGTACATCAGGCAGTTGGTTGAGCAGTTGTGTAGTCATGGAAAATTCTTGCACTAATTTCAAGATTATTAAATTATTTCTCAGTTGCACATCTTTTATATCTTTAAAACTATTTATTTGAGTTGGAATTAATGTTAAGAAATGTGCTTTATTGTCTAAAGCCTGATATAAAATGTATTCTTTTGTTCCCAAAGGATTTCGAAAGTATTGCCACTGTATTTCTTTCAGCAGTTCCAAAATGTCATGCATGGATTTTGTTGTTTCTCTACCAATTATAGATAAGTAAAATTCTGCACTCAGCGTTTCTTTAGATAAGCATTTGATCATTGTTTCTCTAAGTTCTCCTTCTAAACTATTCTGCAGTATTTCTTCGGGAATTTTATTAAGAAATTTTAATATTTTGTTATTAAAACCTTCGCTGGAAACAACATTTAAAAAATCTTCAAAGGTTTTTAGTAGTAGAGGTTTTATGTGATATTTAAATTTTGTATACTTCAATAATAAAATGTCCAAAAGTGGATATGGTTTCTTGAGCAAAAGATCACATATTTGTTTTTGATAACGTTGATCTGATGAGCTTTTTTCTAAGCTTTCAAAAAAAAGCTGAAATTATTAAAAAATTAATGTACATAATTAATAAAACATTTAAGTTTTCAGTTAAAATTACCTAGGAAAAGATTATTAGAATGAAACCTAAACCAACTAAAATTTTGATTTAAGTAAATAAGAGCAGCATACTGCCATTGATGATGTCTCTGTTTTTGCTTCGATGGTGTTTGGACATTAAGTATGCTTAACTTTATACACATACATATTGCACTTGATCAACAAAAGTGGATTAACTCGAAATTTAAAAATTTTTACTTCTTAATTTAATATTAAGGGCATATGAAAAAGAATTTTAAAACCAACCGTCTTATAACGAAAAAGTATAGAAAATAGCACGATATTTTTACAGCGAGAAGATATACATAACTATTACATGTCGATTTTTCCAAAAAGTGAAAAAAACAATTTAAGTTAATACCGAAGTCGATATTAATGTTAAATTTTTGTCATATCAATACGGCGACTAATTTGAAATTTTAGAAGAATGTTGTGTCGACGTCGCTTATCGAAAATCTGACAAAAAAAAATCCGATCTCTTATTATTTGCCTATTATGTTTGTTCTTCATCATTATATTGGTGTTTCCAAAGTAACGGTCCTTACCTATTTTATTTATTTATTTATTTATTTATTTATTTATTTATTCATTTATTTACGTAATTTTTTAAATAAAATTCCAACCTTAAGTTTTTGCTAATTTCCGCTAATTTAGCCTTTTTTTTTATCAAATATTTGAAATTCCTTATAGTTTAAGGGACTTTAATTTTATGGCTCGTTTAAAATATCAATATATTTCGCGAATTATCGCTATTTTAGCAAACTTTTTTGAATTTTCGCATAGCTTTGTTGCTTTAATTGCTCAAAAAATTGTGCCCATAACTTCTTTTAAATTTTCATTTTTTTATTTTAAACGTATTTAATAAGTATATTTTACATTCTTTCTATTTAAAATTTCTTTAACTTTTATATGAGCCGTCGTAAAATTTCCTGTCGACTAAAACGGACACAATTCTACTCGACGCTTTACTGCCTATTTTCGATGTGCGAAAGATTCTTGTAGGCTACAAGAAAATTTTTCATTTTGGTGTTAAGAAAATGAAAAATGTGACTACTCGCTCATTCATTTCTTGTAAGGGAAAACATCAAGTGACTGTCAATAGTAATCGATTATTGCCAATAACGACCAATAAAAAGCAACTTCTGTTCCGGTGCCGTCGATTTATGTCGACATCGACTTTCATAATAGGTGTGAATAAATAATGAAATGAATTCAAATAAAAAGTATGTATGCATTTAAACAAGGCGAATTGACTTTCAGGTGGCGTTGAAAACACAGCTGTGCTACTTTTTTTTCTTAATTAGAGAGAGGAACGTCAAAAGTTACTTGTGTTTTTGAAAATCGGCCAACGAAAGCAACAAAAAAATACATTGTGGTGTTTTTGGTGTTGTTACTTGTTGTAGTATCGACACCACCGTTTACATGAATTCGCCTTGCATTTAAAGTTTACCTTAACATAAATTCAAAATTTAAGGACACTACTCAAAATAAATTCTTACAGTACAAAGTCCCCTTTTTTGTTTAGCCCCAATAAAGAAAATAATATAAAGACGACCCTGAATATTGAACTAGAAGATAAACAAAACAAACCTTTATCAATTCTTGTTCCTCCTGGGACAGCAATAAAATGTAGTGGTTTTTTAAACTTTCCATTATTGTTTAATTAAAAACAATTAAGTTTGTATTTTAGTACAATTTTAGAGTTGTTAAAATGTGTTTATGTATTTAGCAATAGATTCGCGATAAGCCACTTTACAACACAACAAAGAAAGGTTTTTGCGAAAAGCGCTTCTTACATTTTTCTTTTCATTTTTAATTTCAATTTATTGTATTTACTTTTATTATATTATTTGCACATTTACTGTTAATTTGTGAATTTTTTTAGTTATTTAATTAGATTAAATTCACGGATAAAAAATGTAATCACCGTTTACATTAAGATGGTGAAAAAATCAAAAACATCGCTGCAACTTGCAGTTGTTGATTCTTCTTGTGCAGACATCAGCTGTATTTTTACTTTGTGTATTATTGTGTTTGTTTATATTCATTTAATTAAACGTTATGCCAGACTATTAAAATTGTAACTGACATTTAGTGTGTTTTTGGTTTTTTTCTCGTGTGTTAAATTAAAATAAACATAATGAAACATATAAATACATAGTTTTAAAAATAATTTGGAAAATCAGACTTTGAAGGTTTAAATTATTATCACAAATAATAAGGTATTCCTTGATGTTTTCTCATCTGGAATGTAAACAACTCATTCTACGGGCTTTAAAATATTTTTTTTAACTCAGAGGCCCAAAATACCATAAAAAAATTATTTTCATAATATATTTCTATTTATTCTAAAACTTAGTCCCAATTTACACTAGGGACATTTCTTGCCGGACATTTTTTGAATTCCCTTTTAATCTTACCTGAAGCGTTTACATATGAAACATTAGAAGTCAGACAGAAATTAATACTTGTATGTAAACTACGAAAAGTAAGAAAGAGAAATGAAAAAATGCCCAGTACAGATAGCCATGTACTACACACTCTACCTTTTCGACCCCTCACCTTAAAACTTCGTATGTCCGGCAAGAAATGTCCCTAGTTTAAATTGGGACTTAGCATTAGAGAGTTTCAAGTTTTGCTGCCCACAGACGATGCATCATAAGATAAAACTTGCTACTATATATGTTTCAGTTTTACCACACACGAAGAAACTAAAATCGAAACATAAGTATTTATTGTAAACATGTATTTATTGTTTTTTGAATATACTACAACAAAACAAATACAGTTTTTTTTTTTGTTTTTTTAATTATCACATTGTATGTCCCATAAAGCTGGAAAAAATTTTATTATAATGTCGCCATTTTCCCATATCTATTTTAATCACCCTTATTGGGTTTGGCGTATTTAAAATACGCCTACGACAGTTTGGTAATAGATTAAAGAGAACGTAAGCTTATATCCTTTAATCTCTTACCAAACAGTCGTAGGTGAATTTTAAATACGCCAAACACAATAAAGTTTTTTTTTCCTCGCTAATTGCAAAAATTCTGCACACAACTGTAAAACAAGTGAGTTTGCTATATTTTGCTATGCCGCATCTTATATAGCCTTCACCATGGTGCGATAAGAATAGAAAGTTGCATAAATGCCGTTCTTAAGATTTAAATAAAGCTATTTAATGGCACGCCCACTTCTGTAATCCCGCCCACATTTTGTCGGTTGCTGTATTGATTACTTAATTTAGAAACTTTGGCTTTTGCCATTCTTTAGATATACAAAAATCGATAATGTCTTTGAAAGAGAAGTGTCTCGACCACTTCTCCAATCCCGCCCACAGTTTTGAGAGGTAGTAAACTAATAACCCTGCTATGTACCAAATTTGGACAAAATTGCTCTTTCTTTAGATATGTATAAAAAAAAACAATTTTGTGAAAGGATTAGGCAATTTCAAAAGAGTATGATAAATGCCTGCCTTTCAATTGCAACATTGTTAATGGAGACAAGCATAAAATATTCAAATATTTTTATATTTGAAAAAACAAAAAAGTTACACAAATTTCACACGAGCAACATTCCCGTTTTTTTACTCATGTTGCGCCTTTAACAAAAAAAAGCATTTCCATTTACATAAATTCATCTGGTAACTTCATATTTTAGTCAGCTGTCACTATTTCTGCAAAGTTGTTAAAAAAAATTTTTCCGTGTTATCGGAAAAAATATAAAATAAATAAATAAAAAATATTAAATCACACAAAATGCATCTGGCATATAACATACATTCAATATTAAAACAAGGAGTTCACATTGAGTCAATTGCCGCCTATGGTAACTCTCATTGAGATTAATTATGAATTGAAAAATAAATACATATCAGAATGTACTAATAATATATATTTTCAGATAACAATGTTATTTTGGGCACACGCAGTGGGCAATTGATTATGTATTCGGTGGATAAAAATGGAGCTGTCGATATGCTTATGTTTAGCAAAAGTTTTAGCAAAAAATCCATTGTTCAAATGGAAGTGATTGCTGTTGAGAATCTTTTGTTTGTATTAACCGATGGTATGATACACGTTTGCGACATTAGTCGGACGGAAAATAATTTTACATTTATACACAGTTCTCAAATTACAAAGGGATGCAGTTTGTTTACGTTAGATGCACAGGTGAGGTCTATTTATAGTACTAACTACTTAAATGCTATTATTGTAATTTCCCTCAAAAATTCTAAATTGAAAATTTGATTAAAAAATCAATTTTTATCTCTTTAAATTTTACAACCATCTAATTTTCAGTATTAATTTAGGGTTATCGATTAATAATAAAATACAAAATTTTTAATGTTTTTAGACTACTAAAACCACGACCGGTAAAACAGCCACTGTTATTAGAGTTTGTTGCGCCATTAAAAGGCGTTTACAGATTTTTTACTGGAAACTAAATACTTTGGCTTCTCCAGAATTTTCTATTGAGCTTAAAGATGTACCAAAGGCTTTATGTTGGGTAGAAGATCTGATATGCGTTGGCTACAAAGATGAGTACATTATGTACAATGTAAGTAATAACATCAATTGATATTAAAATGAATTTAAAAAAAAAAACTTATAGATTAAATACAACAAAACGGAAAAACATGATCTCATTGTAACATCATCGTCCCACAATTTAGATCCTTCTATATGTCTATTAAAAGATGATATTTTGGGAATTTCCAAGGATGAATTTTTAATTGCTTTAAATCTTGAAAACTATAAAAAACGCAAAGATGATTTAGCAAAGGCACAAGGTTCTTTAGAACAAGCTGGGAATAAAGGAAAAGCAACTCATAAATCTATGATGTGGAGTAGTCCCTTGTTAGGCTTAGTTTGGGATGAACCGTTTGTTGTTGGTCGTGTGGGTAGTGGTATAGAAGTGCGTTGCTTAGAAAACAATAGCATAGATAAAGACACTTTGGTACAGTCCATACCAGAATTAAGCAAAATAAAACATTTAGTACGTTCTGCCAAAGGCACAATATTTGCTGCAGCAATTTCGGAACTGTGGTGTATAAGATTGGTTGATGTAACTATACAAAGGCAGCAGTTGTTACACCAAAAACGATTCCAATTGGCTATTGAATTAACAGTAATTGAAAATGTAAATATTAAAATTAAATGATTTATTCATTTCTTTTATTTTATTTCGGACAGAATATATCTGATGAACCTGAATTAGCTAAAGCTGAAACTATACGTCAAATTCATATGCGATACGCCAAAGAGTTATTTGCTTTAAAACAATTTTCTGCAGCAATGACTGAATTTGAAAATGCCCAAGCAAATCCTTATGACGTTATACGTTTGTTTCCTAGTTTACTGCAAGATCAGTCTAAAACAACAACTAATGATAGTTTTGATGCTGTTGTTTCTACAGCTGCTATGCTTCAACTGGAAGATAAAGACTTGGAAAATGCTCTCTTGGCACTTATTGAATTTTTAGCATTAGCCCGCCAAAAAGAAG
The DNA here is from genome assembly GCA_949318255.1 of Pollenia labialis. Classification (NCBI taxonomy): domain Eukaryota; kingdom Metazoa; phylum Arthropoda; class Insecta; order Diptera; family Polleniidae; genus Pollenia; species Pollenia labialis. Next base: position 24,777,196 of record OX439139.1, read on the forward strand.
TAGTCAAACTACGTGATTCTAAAAGTACTTCGAAATCATTGTTATCCATTATCGACACAACACTATTAAAATGCTATTTGCAAACTAATGATTCTTTAATAGCTCCATTATTGCGACTTAATCAATGTCATTTAGAAGAATCGGAGAAATATTTGCTAAAACATGACAAAATGTCCGAACTCATCATATTGTATCAAACAAATGGTAAACACAAGAAGGCTTTGGAGCTATTACAATCTCAAGCCAGCAAAGAAGGTTCTTGTCTGTATGGTTATGAAAGGACCATACGTTATTTGCAGCAACTAGGATCTTCCCATTGGCATTTAATTATGGAATTTTCTGATTGGGTTCTAAAGGCCAATCCCGAACAAGGTTTAAGAATTTTTACAGAAGATTTTATAGAAGTTGAGAATTTACACCGTCCTAAAGTATTGGATTTTTTAGTATCACATCACAAAGCATTAGTTATACCGTATTTGGAACATGTGATTGATGTGTGGAATGATAATAATACCATTATACATAATATTCTCATCCAGCAGTATCGTGACAAATTAGAAAACATTATAAAAGACTTAGCCAAAGAAGGCTCCAGTCAGAAAAAGGAATTAAATGATGAACTCAAAAAGTATCGCAAAAAATTATATAATATATTAGAAAATTCGACCAACTATTCTCCTGATGCCGTTTTAAAAGATTTCCCCACAAATATATTGTTGGAAGAGCGAGCAATAATTTTAGGACGTCTAAAGAAACACGAAAAAGTTTTGGCCATTTACATACAAATTTTAGGTGACGTAGAAAAGGCATCTAAATATTGCGAAGACACTTACGAGGATGAACGTGATATATTTTTTTTATTACTTAAAACTATTTTAAATCCCCAACAACAACCACCTTATGAAAATGTTGAATTGCATAAAGATTTTGTTAAACCTAACATTGACATTGCTTTGGTATTATTAAACAAACATGCCACCAAAATACAACCAAACAAAATATGGCCGGTAAGTATTTTAAAAATTTGAAAGGCAAAAAATTAATACATTTTCTTAAGTATTTGCCCAAAAATTTACCAGTGCGTCGAGTACATCATTATTTAGACACGGTTTTGCGTCAACAAATCGCAACACAACGACAACTGGAAGTTAAAAAAGGTTTACTGGAGGCCCGCCTTAAGAGTTGCACGCAGCAGGTTTTGGAACAACAACAAAAACACTTTGAAATTAACGAGTTTAGTGTTTGTCCCGAATGTAAAAAACGCTTTGCCAATCAAAGTGCTTTTGTACGTTATCCCAACGGGGAAGTAGTACATCTGTCATGCCATGATAAGAGAATGATGGCTGCTAATCTATTTGGGGATTCATAATTATTTTATAACTTTAGTTTGTTAAAAAAAAACTTTATAACTAGATTACTTAAACTTAGAAGTATTAAAACTTAAATATTTAACAGCAAATTATTGCTATTATATATCTTTATTAAAAAAAAATAAACCATATTTACATAACAAGCTATTGATTTGTTTAATAATTTACATTAAAAATCAAATTCGATTGTAACTGCCTGTTTTTAGAAAACGTAAGCAAGTGAGTGAGTGAGAAATTATATTGAAAACAAAAACAAATTTTCGTTTTTTATTGTTGTTTTCAATATAATTTCTCACTCACTCACTTGTTTACGTTTTCTAAAAACAGGCAGTAAACCTCTGTTAAAAGTTCATAAAAATATTCCCTTTGATATATGTACTTCATATCTTCAGCACTGAAGCTGGATCGATCATACTTTATGCAAACAACCAAACGATATTGTGAAACAAGCCATTGATTGGAACCAACAATGCAGCCGAAGAAGAGGATGGCCTTTACAAACACGAATGTTTCGAATAAACGGACGTTTTATATAGGCTGAGTTCCAAAACATCATAATACTTTGCAGTCGAAGTCAAAAATGTACCATCAAGTTTAACGATGCACAGTTTGCTCATTGTGAACGCATCGGTAACTGTTTTGATGCACTTTGGGACAGATAACATTCTAAAATTTTACACGGTTGCATTGTAGAATGCGTTTAAAAAAGCAAGTTGCTTTGCAACTGACGTTTTGGAACTCACCCATACTTTATCGAAAACAAAATATCCCTTTCTTAACAGTCACTCTCTATTACGAACAAAAAGTTTTCATAAAATTTCCCATTTTTTAAAAATACAACCTCTGCCATCGTTTCGAACGATTGCGAAAATCGTAATGCACAGTACAAATTGTTCGAATTCGTAAATTATTTATTTGATCGAGTGTACTGGAAAAATTTTGTTGTGGCCCTATGCTCATCACAGGAGTAAAAGGAACCAATATATACTATATTAACTCTAAATTTTCAGTAGAAGCAAAACAATTTTTAATTTTACAGACAATTCCATAATTAGATATATTTCGTTAGCTAAAATGCAGAAAGGCTTAACAAGCAAGTGAATAAACTAAAAATTTCTGTAATTATCTGTTGTTTTTCAAATAAACCGTATTACCTTGCAGCACTAGTGTGCATATCCTTACTTTTCACTATAAGATTTTCAGTGATTCTTACGAAAACTACAAAAACCTTTTACAGAAGAAGCAATAAACTTTGTAAAACGAAAACTATAAACATGTCTGAAACACATGCATTGATAAGTCGTCCATTGAGTTCTTCAAACAAATTTCAAAGAAAACCATTTCATATTTTGTTAGAAAAAATGTTTAATTACGTCATTTTGCATATGCCAAATAAAAACCCTTGTAGTTACGTGCCTTTGTTTTTTTATACCCTTCACCGGTATAGTGTATATCTGGAGACCGGCAAGAGCCAAAGTTTCCAAATTAGATACACACATTTAGGTTAACTATACACAGCATTCCACAAAATGAGGGCGTTGTACCTCCCGTACAAAAAATATCAAAAACTGTCATATCACCTATGGTTATCCCTTATAAATCAAAAGTTCGGAAATCTTTAGTAGAAAATTTTTTCTGAAAATCTCGGAAAAATCGGTTCAGAAACCAAAAACTTATGACCAAAATTAAAGTTGTTTTTTTTTAAATACCCGCTTTCTGGAACCATAGATCTTCCCGACTCCAAGTTTTATAACCTAACTTAAACTCTTAAACACATCGGTATATAAATCTGTCAAATCGGTTAAAAAATCTGTCAAATCGGTTAAAAAATGGCCCAAAATACTGAAATCCTAAAAATTACTCTTTTTTATAATTAAGTTTGTTTCTTAATACATGTATTTAACACCACGCAAACATGTGAAAATAATTAAATGTAATTAAGCGATTAATACAACATATATAAATATATGTATTTAGATATACGTGAAGGGTAATAAGATTCGGCATAGCCGAATATAGCACTCTTACTTGTTGTTAATAAAAGCGTGATTTTTGATCGTAGAAGTGTAAATTTTTGTGTACTCATAATAATCAATCAAAAACTCGATTTTGAATTTTTTGTAAGTTACGCCTTTTTGCATTTTAGCAAATGATTTCTACTTTTAAATACATTATTATTATTATTTGATTGAGGCCCGTTTTCACCGATAGCTAAAGGTGAGATTTTATCGCCCGTATAAAAAGTGTTCCATTATTACAACTTTTCTTTTAGGATGGACCTTAATTTGCTTTATCGCTCACTTTAGGTTAAAGTAAAGTTTTAATAGTGGAACACTTTTTATAAGGCCGGTTAAAGTCTACTTTTAGCTATCGGTAAGTTGTGAAAACAGGCCTAAAAGTTCATTTGCCACAACGTTGTTAAATAAATATTTATAGATTGATACAAATATGTATCTACTTTTTGAACAATTATAATTAGAACTGTTGAATAAATTTTTATTATAAATCAACTATTTTTCAGTTTCTGTAAAGTTAATTTTGTTACTTTTTAGGCCGTCCGGCTGCCTTTTTACCGCCTGATGATTGTTTATCTTTGTTAGTTTTACTAGAAACTAAAGGATGTATTTCATCAGTTGGAGCGTCTGGCAAGGATATATCGTAATTATTCATTTTTCTTTTCTTCGCTGACATTACATCGCCATAATCATGCATTGTAGCTGCATCATTATCCTTTGAGGTATTGCCATCTAAGCCATCTTGTACAGCCCAGCCATCTTCAGGATCTTCCACTTCGGGTGCCATTGGCAAAAATTGTAAAGCGTTTTCATCTTCTCCCTCCTCATCGGAAGAACAAAATGCCGCTACTGGTTCGGCCTTTTGTACGTCAACTTCAATTTCTTCATCTTGTTTTGCATCAGCATTTAAATCCAACGACTTGTCTTCATCGGTTATGTCAAACTCTGATTCACGTTCCTCATATTCAACATTTTCATCAAGTTCTTTGAAATCTGGGGCAAAGGCCGACCAGTTTTCTACTTGATTCTGAGCCCATATCGATACCAAGCCGGAACTAATGCTAGCAATAATAGGTCTCACAGGATGCCATACTACATCCAATAGGAGCTCACCTTTAGTACCATGAAGAATTTTTACCAAGTTTCCTATAGACTTTTCCCATATATACAAAGCATGTTGACGAGCACTACCTGCACATATATATTCACCATCTCCAGAAAAACAACATTTTTTCCAAGTAGTTTTATTTACTAAATCCTGTAATTTTTGTATAGGTTCTGGTTCACCATCTTTACCCAAAGCCAAAACCTCTTTGGAATCATAGACACGTATCACACGATCTGAAGTATTTATAAGAAACCCATCTCCACGTCGGGCAAATTCTATGCTCTTTACTGCTGTAGCACTTGAAGTACCCACAATGATGCGAAAACTGGCAACAATTTCCAAAGTTTCGACATCAAGCACTAGTATTTTACCCTTAGCATTGCCCGTGTAAATGTATTTGCCTCTTCTATCGAATGAGGCTACTATATTTAGATCTCCATCTGAATCGAGAGGCAAACATTTGTGAGCATCACCAATTTTTACTAACACTGCAGCATAGCGCATAGGGCACACCAAGAATCTTTTATCATTGCGAGGATCAAATTGCACTTTTAAAATAGGGGATGGAAATCGATATTTATGTTCACATTCCCCCGATAAAACATCCCAAATGCACACGTTGTTATCGGTAGAAGCCGAAAGCAATTTATGCCCATTTCGCGTCCAGCTCAAACTGCATACTGGATGCACATGTGCCGATATAATCTTGGCTATACCACGCGTAAGAAAATCCCAAACAACAATGCGACCGTCATTGCAGCCTACCGCTAAGAGTGTTCCATATTTATTGAAGGCACAGGTTACTGCCAACGAAATACAATCTAGAGAACCATCAAATTCCTCGGGATAGTTCTGACCAAATGATTCTAATAGTTCTAAATTCATTACATGAATAAAAGCCCACAATTCAGTAAAAACAAATGTATAATTTCAAAATTAAAAAAAGCGATAAAAAATGCGTTGTTATTAAAAATTGTAAACAAAAACTTCTTCGTGATTTTGGCAATGTGGCCAATAAAGTTAAAAAATCGCCAAAATTCGTATTGATAAGAGTAACCCAAAATCATGAAATTTGATCAAGGCACATTGTTGCGAGTCCAATTAATTAATGGCACGTTTTCCTTTCCCTTGAATAAACTTTAGGTAAATTCGCCTTGCTTTAGGTGGTACTCTTTAATTTGGCCAGCATCTCCGAATGCCTCAATAGTGACATAAGGATATGCTTAACTTTAACACTAATATGATGTAAGTGTTAAGTATAGACTCATCATGTTAGAAGTTTTCTCATGTTATAACACGGTTGTTAATGCAAATGTTTTAACAACGCTTTTATAACTTCAAGTTATAACAGCAGGTCATGTCAGTTGTGGACGGGCAGTAAAGAAACAAGGAAAAATATTAATACTATATTAAAAAGAAACTGGAACGACACTTCAAACGACCGTATATTTAAAAAAAATGCCAAAACGGGCATGTGCAAGTTGTGTGAGCAGAACAGAATGCTGAAATGTCTAGGCAGTAGGTTCTTAGGCGAATTGGAGGATATCTCGGATTGTGGGCTCGTGAATCTGACGCGACTCGTAATAAGAATGACCTGAATAAAGGGGAATTCATGTATACGGTTGTGCCGATACTACACAAACAACAACACCAAAACCACAACATTGTATTTTATTTGTTGCTTTCGTTGGTCGATATGTCAAAAACACAAGTAAATTTTGACATTCCTCTCTCTAATTAAGAAAAAAAGGAGCACAGCTGTTCTTTCAACGCCACCTGCAAAATAAATTCGCCTTGACCTGAATGTATAAAAGGCGTCGGGGATGGCGAATATTTAATAAATTTATTAATTGAAGTATTGTAAGACAAAGCCTTCAAGGTCCAAAATAAAATGTCGAACATAGAAATAATTAACCCGAGGCTTAAATCTAGCTTACAGATGTAAGCAAACAAATTTACAAATTTTTTAAACACTAAATTATAATTCATTAAAACAAAAAAGCAAAGAATAATGAAAAAGAATCGCCAGCCATAAAAATTTTATGATAGACAAATTTATCTGCAAAAATAATATAAATAAATAGTGGTCCAAGCAAAGCAATAATTATTACAAGAAACATAAGAATAAAAATTAAAATAAACATAACAGCGGTAATAACTCCATTCAGCGAAATGTCCCAGAAGAAGTAAGACAAGGTATATTTATAGCAAGTAGTCTCGGAAAGCCAGCTGTTTATTTTGAATTTCCTTGTTTTGTGATACGAACTGTCAAATGTTGTTTAGAAAACAAGTTTTTTGTCTCGTATCAACCATGGTGGATTAAGCAGGTGGAAAAGTTACGGCAACAAATACAACATTACAACAAAAATGGAATTTTTATATCACCGTTTACGTCAAAAAATACTTTAAACAAAAATCAAAGCGTGCCGCTGAACGTGATGAAATAAATAAATTTTTAGCTAATTTTTATTTAAACATGGTCAATATCTTATTTATTTTAATTTACAATTTTAAAAAACTTTAATAAAATACAATAATCACAGCACAAAACGTGGACTTTTTGTAAACATAACTGCCCGTCTATACCAGAGATAATTATTGCGACATATATTGCAGTAATTGTCAAAATTATGTTATCTTTAATGTAGACAGCAATTTGTTGTACATATTTATTGCTAACAATTTATGTTGCAATAACTGTTAGTCCATTTTCGTTGACAATTATTGCTTACAAAAAACGTCAATTTGGTTGTCAGTTGAAAGAAAGAAGCAAAAAAGAAAGAAAAATAGAAGCAAAATTTTTGAGAAAGAAATTAAGTTTTTGAAATTGCAGCAAATTATAATTGTAGTAAAATAATTAAATTAAAAAATTAAATTAACACTAAAATAAAATTGCAAAAATTATAATTTTTTCAATTTCGATCTTTATTGTTAAAATTAATATTAATTTGTTAAGGTTCGAGTTCTTTTTTATAAAAAAATAATAATTTTACATTAACAAAAATAAAAAAATTAATAAAATTAATATATTTTTATTAAAAATGACCTCAAGCTTAAACAAATTATTATACATTTAAATAATACAGTCGAATAAGAAAGAATTTATATTAATAATAATAATTCTTGTAAGATACAGCCATTTTTTACACTGCACCTTCTTTCTTGATTTTTTTCCAACTATGAGTTAACATAAATACGTTTTCCCATGCCTTTAACATAAGCTGAGCAATAAGAAATATTGCTCTGTTATTATGCCGACGTTATTGCCAACTTGCTGAGATAATTATCTTTAATGTAGACATAGGGTAAACAAAGCTTTGACATAAGACTTGACAAACAATGCAAGAGCAAAAACTCGTCATCTGGCGTAGTGCTGCCACCTTTATTATTTTACCATGGTATCAACCCCTTTGCTGTTTGACAGTTCGTATCACATAACAACAATAAAAAGCCCTGTTGCAAGGCGAATTGACTAGAAGGTGGGGTCAAGTCAACATATGGTGTTTTTTTTCTGTGGTCGACTTGTCAAAGTTTGTATACATTTTGACGCTTATCAATTTTTTTGTAATTCGCCGTGGAGACAGCTGATGAACGGCTGAAGAGATGAGTTTACCTTTTTAAATTCGCCTTGAGGTAAGTGCAACTCTACAACTACAAAAAGCCCCATGTATTTTGTTTTTACAATTTTATGGTTAGTTGTCAAAATTTTTTTATTGCAAATTAAAATTATCACTTTTTTATAAAAGAAATTAATAAATTCACTTCAATCATTTGCAGTTTTGAAATTTTTTTATTAAAAAAATAATATTTTTAACACTTTTCATTCAACTTCTTCTCAAAACAAAATCATATTTTTACGTTTCACCCAAGGCGAATTCAAACAGGTAAACTCATGTCTACAACTACAAAAAGCCCCATGTATTTTGTTTATACAATTTTCTGGTTGGTTGTCAAAATTTTTTTATTGCAAATTAAAATTATCACTTTTTTATAAAAGAAATTAATAAATTCACTTCAATCATTCGCAGTTTTGAAATTTTTTTATTATAAAAATAATATTTTTAACACTTTTCATTCAACTTCTTCTCAAAACAAAATCATATTTTGACGTTTTACCATAATTTTTAATTCGCCGTGGAAACAGCTGATGAACGGCTGACGAGATGAGTTTACCTGTTTGAATTCGCCTTGGTTTCACCATTTTTTTTAATACGCCTTGGAAGCAGTTGATGAACGGCTGACGAGATGAGCTTACCTGTTTGAATTTGCCTTGGGCCGGAGTTAGAGTAGCATATGTAAACAATAAATTTATTCATTTCACAATAAATATTATAATTTGTGATAAATATGGATGGTAAACAAAAGGCAAAAGTGCATTTTACGGGGCGTACGAAAAAAAAATAAAAAAAATATTCCACCCTATTCAGAATAAAAAAAGAAAAAAACCTAAATTAAAATTTAAGGGGACTGAGGCCCGTGGGCCCCCTGGATCCAAAAAACCGCCCACTTAGTAGAATGTGTGGGTACTCAAAGGTAATTGTACAAGAAAAACAGAAATAATAAAATTTAGGGCGGGCGGGACTTTTGGGGCCCTCTGGGTCAAAAAAAAAAGTGCCTCCATGCACTCACATCTATGAACATACATACATATGTGTAGGTTCTCAAATTAAGAAAGTTTGCTCACGATTGTAAATAGGTATTTTGTTTTATTTTGTATTTTTTAATGTTTTATGTTCGATTCTTGAAAAAAAAAATTTCCGATGTGCTAAAATTAAATTAAGAAAGTTTGCTCACGATTGTAAATAGGTATTTTGTTTTATTTTGTATTTTTTAATGTTTTATGTTCGATTTTTGAAAAAAAAAATTTCCGATGTGCTAAAGAATACTTTTCTGCGTAGCCGTCTTTTGGCCGGGCGCAAGGATTTTCTCCTCTATGGAATAACAAAAACCGGCTTCACAAACTAAAGCATCCCTGCATAGCCGGCCTTCGGCTGGGCGCAAGGATTTTCTGCTCTATGGTATAACAAAGACCGGCTTCGCTAACTAAAGCTTCTCTGCATAGCCGGCCTTTGGCCGGGCGCAAGGATTTTCTCCTCTATGGTATAACAAATACCGGCTTCGCTAATTAAAGCTTTTCTGCACCTAAAAGATGCTTAAATTAACCTAGAGAGAAAAATAATATGCGTACACCAAAACAAAATTAATATTTGCAATCGTGAGCAAATTACCTTTAATTTGAGTACCCACACATATCACTAAGAGGGCGGGGCAGTTTTTTGGGTCCAGGGGGCCCCACGGGCCTCAGCCCCCTTAAATTTTAATAATGCTTTTTTTCTTTTTTTTATTCTGAAAATATGCTACTATTTTTTTTATTTTTTTTTCGTACGCCCCGTAAAATGCACTTCAGCCAAACAAAATCCTATTTTTCAGCAATTTATTAAGTACATACTAATTTTTTTACCGATTTTAGATGTTAGTGATATAATTATAGAGGCTTTAGAAGTATTAATTAATCACATTTTGTACGTGCGTGATATATATCCCCAGCAAATTTTCAAAAAGCGGAGAATATACAATACACCGGTTTATGTCTCCATCTACCCTCCCTTAAACACATATTTGTATAAAGTGCTAAGAACTGCTAGAGAATTGTTAAAATATGGAGAGTTTGAATGTGTGGAGATGCTTTTATACAAGGATGATAATAAGGAATACGAACATTACAAATTTAAAGTTAAGCTTGAAAAAATTACCTCAAATAAAGACGAGTTTTTACTGGACTTTGAAGAAAAACTAAGAGCTTCTTTATGTACTTTAGCCGAAAGGCTAAAAGGATTAGAAAAACTACCCTCAGATGCAAAATTTAGAGTTTTAGTTCATACCACACATTCAGCTTTTATAAAATTAACACATAATTCTCATTATCAGGTATAAAGTTTTAAATTTTTATTCTAATTTCATTTTAAAATTAAAGACTTCTTTTATTTTAGGATTTTCCTTGGCTACGCGCCGATTTGAAAACGAAAACACCCCAGCAAGAGATTTCTCTGTTACCCTTAACACAGCTAAAATGTATTAGCTTAATTTTAAGTGCTGAAATTTTTTAGTATTTGTTTTTTTATTTGAAATCATGTTATAAATTTAATTTTTCTTTTTTATAATAAACCTTGTCTCTTTAAATCTTCGTACGTCTTACGATTAACCACATTTCCCAAAGAATCTTCAAATTCCTCTTCCTGATCAGCAATCCATCTTTCAGATTGTTTTTGTGATTTCAATTTTTCCCACAAAGTTATGGCATCTTCAATTTGCGTTACATTAGCAAAATGAGCAGTATTTGGTATACCCAGGCAACGCATGCCATGAGCATGTCTCCATTCGGCAAAATGACGTTGGAATGCTTTAGGACCTTTGTAGGTATAATTTCCACAAATTTCGCAGTTGTAACTAATGTTTAAGCCATGTAGTTTATATAACCAATAAGGTATTGGTTTACCATCCCAACCCAATGGCAAATTTTTTGGATTATAGGGAACCTCATCAGCATCAGGATCATCGTCATTGTCTGAATCACTTGCCTCTGCATCACTGTCATCTCTTTCACCGCCAGTACGAGCCTGTTTACGTTGAACATTTTCCTTAGTAGCACTACGTTGTTCAGAAACTAACTCAGCATATTTGTAAAGATAGGCTTCTAGCTGAGCAATATCCTTGTGACGCTCATTCTCCCTGGATTGTATGGATGAACTTTTAGCCGGCTTTTTAGCCATCAATGAGGGATCCAAGGTCTTTTTACCCTTCGTACAAAACAAACGTTGGGCTCTTTCTTCTAGAGTTCCTCCACATTTAAGTCCTAAAGCCATTAGTGCTGATTTTAAACGATCCAAACCCAATGAAGCTAATTCCTCCCAACTGGAAAAGGCTGACAAATCCAAATGAGCACCAGTATTTGCTAATGCTGATTCTGTCTCCTTTGAAGCCCATCCAGGAAAAGAACCCTGTAGCCATTGTTTTTGAAACTCTAATTCCACTTTTAATAACTCCTCTTCTAAGTCATACAAAGGTTGCACTCTTATAATGAAATTGTGCAAATAATCATTTAATGATTCTATATACTTTTTGTAATCCTTATTCTTCCTATCCTTAGGTATATCAAAAACATGATCAAATGTCATTAAATAAGAAATGTAATCAATTTTCTCCACTCCCCTTAAGTTTACATACATTTCATAACATTCATTCAAGTCCAAATAACGACCACCTCCTTCTTCGTCCGCGAACTCTACCAAACCAGACATTTCTTCAGCATTGCTGTAGGCTTTGATCAAATCTTCAAATTCTACCGACAAGGGAATACTGACTTCACTAGGATGTTTTTTATAGAATTCTTTTATTTGCTTTAATCTGTTGTAAAATTCATTAAATTCATTTGGCCCAGATAAAGCTTGTATTTCAGTTTTGCGTTCATTATCTTTATCTTCGTATAACTCTTTTAACTTTTCTGTGGAATTATGATGCAAATCCAGAAGGTATTTCAGCCGGTGCTCTGAATAAATCTTTTCCTTTTCACTTGCCTTTTTGTTGGCGTACTCATCCACCATAAGTTTAAGCAGACGTTCACGCTCCTCGTGATAACGTCTTTGCTGTTCTAACAAAGTTTCCATTGTATTTTGATTTTTTTTTATATTTATATACTTTTTTTTATTGAATTATTATTTGTAAATATTTAAATTTTTTGTAAAGAAAACAAAAACTGCGAAATACAGTAAACGTTTTCTAGACATATGTCAATTTTTCGGTGAAAAGTACGTTCAGTGGCTCCTGAGACGTGAAGTTGCCAGAGCTTAGATGCATTTTCATTAGTCAAGTATATATGTATTTATTTGATGATACAATATTGTAATTATAATAACTCCAAAATGTCAAATGTAATAATGTTATATATTTATTCATTAATTTTATTTATGTAATATATTTATTACTACTATGTTATTTTTACAAAATTTTAATTAAAAAATTAAGTCAGGCAGCTCTTTAGTATGAACGTGTCTGTTTTATTTTAATACGAAACATAACCAATACAACTCTGTAATGTTACTGATAAATATTTAGGATATTATACAAATTTTACAAATTGTTATATATGTTCTATGTAATTCAATATAAATGTTCTTGTTTTATTTCTTTTAAATGGCTTATTAAAAAAATTAAACAAACATTTATGACAATTAGTTTTTAATACCTTTTTTATACAACAATGGCTTTTTGATAATTTGAATTTTCAAAATGGCTGACGGCACTCTCCCTCTCTTTTTGCTCTTCTTTTTTTATGCAAGAGGGAATTGACGAGTACCAAAAATTTCTGTACAGAAAAAACAGCAAACACAAGCAAAGAAGAAGCGTCCGACGAGAAAAAAATTAATTTTCAATGTTTTTTATAAATAAATTTAATTAAGAAAACATTAAAAAATATAACAAATTATTTAAAGCAAGAAAAGATTTATATATATTAAGTGACAACAAATACATGCAATGAAAATTTAAAATTACAAAAACCGTGAATGAAAAAAGAATCTAACAAATTTTCACTTTTTGTGTAATGTGAGTGAAGTGGAAAAAAGGTTAAAAAAACCTCTCGAATATATCTGAAAATAAATTAAAAGTAGAAGAAACAAAATTTTAGATAATAAAAATTTCTTTTTTTAAAAAGAAAAACCTAATGAAATAAAAAAAATTATAAAAAAAGAAAAAAGCCATAATCAGCTTTAAAAGAAAAAAATCGGTGAAGCGTAGACAAAATTACCAAAAATTTAAAGTTACCTTAAACATTTAAAAAAAAATGCTTTGTTTATAAAGAAATCATAAAAAATTATAATTTTTTCATCCAACCTTCGTGTTCGAGGATTTTCTTATTTAAATTAATTTTTTTATTTTTACGCCTCTGCTTTGTTACGGTTGTTTCGTGCCAATTCCCTCTTCCCACGTTCATACGGCTGTTTTAATCGTCGATTGCCTTTTGCACCGCAAATTCGCATTTCAAAACGTGTGTTTCTGTATTCAAAAGAGCAATAGTGTGTACATATTTATAAACGGGAATTGTATACAAAAATAAAGTGGCAACCCGCTGCTATGTAACGTGCATGACCTGCTGCTAGATCACGCCGTGACTCTTCTATTTCTCTACCCCAGACTAAAGAGATTTCCTTGCATCCTTAAATAAACATTAACAACATGTTATTTTTATTAAACATTTAACATTTTTTTTATCAAACTAAAATCCTGCTGGGCTTATAACCCAGATCATCTTAGTTTTTTGTTTATTCTCTCCACATAAATTATCTTTATATCCAGAGTTTAATTCAATAAAATAAACGCCTGCAATCATGGAGTTAGAGGAATTATCTAATCTTAGCAAAAATGATTTTTTGCCTTTGATACCCTCGATTAAGCAAGAACAATTGGATACTGCTTTATCTGATATGGATACACAAGAACACTTAGCAGCTTCAACATCTGGTGCAGCAGCTTTCACATCTTCATCATCATCTTCCATAGTCAATCATCCATGCGATAGTGCTGAGAAAAGAGTAAGTTTGTTTTGATTTTAATTATAATATAAATACCTATTTGTTATTATTGCTGTGGCTTGTATTTTATTTTGATAACAAAAACATAAAAATCACTGAACTCTCCCAGTAACACAGTGACGGGCGACAAAGCAAAAATAAAAAATAGCAACAAAAACAAAGCCATCAACAATATATGTAACAACAACCTGCCTTTATTTCTCTATATGTATTGTTGTTTTTGTTTCTCACTGATTTAAGTTTAATTCGGTATCAGTCATTATTTCCGTTTTTTTATTATTGTTTTGGAAGTTTTTCTGTTTATTTTTTTATTTTCTAGAAGGTAAAAGCGGAAGTTTCGTTTGTCATCGTCCACACTTTCAATTTATGTTAGTGCAATTTTTAAATTCTGCTTTCAAATTGCATTCGTGTGTACGTTTTAGGAAATTCTAGTTTTGCAATTATTGTATTTTTATGTCGTCATCTACACCTTTTTTTATTTTTTTATATAAATATAAATACACCTGCAACCAAATTTAAGTTGAAAAGTGGGAATTATAAAACAAAACAGAATTGCAAAGCACATTTAACTTTGTAACCCTCCACAATCTTCTCACCACTCTCAACCATAAACTGCTGAAAGAAAAATTCCATGTTTCTACAAGACTGTTATTTTATTTATGATTGTTTCACCAGCTATATAATAAACTAATACCCCGGTTTGCGTCGTTTCGAAGTTGCGTCTTTTTAAAATTTCTGTGATGTCGAAGTTGCGTCGTTTTTACTTTAGTTTGCGTGGAATGGCTTCAAAGTTGCGTGGTTAGTGCTTCGATTTGCGTCTTTAATATAAACATAATTGTACAACACTAAAACCGAAAAAGGGGATTTCCCGTTTAAGTCTAATGTAAACATGTATATGAAGTCGTAGTAGTTTCAAATTACATTTGCTGAAGTGAAGTTAAATCTAAATATTTTGCAACAATAAGTCAAAAAAGAAAGCAAATAAATTTAAAACAAAAACTGGACATTTTTTATTAGCCACTTCTAAAATAAAAATCAAACCGCTACATCGTTACAACCAACATAAACAGGTTACAAAAATGAGGAGTCCTTTAATGAAAAAATAAAGCCACTTCCTATCATTTGGATTGAAGATCAAATTCAGCGAAGAATTTCCTTGAGTCAAATGGTAATTGAAAAAAAAGCTGTAACTTTATTTGAAGTTAAAAAAAATGATCCGTTCCCAAGTCTATCAAGTCCTCATTTATTTGTTCAGCTAATATAATGGATCTCGGAACCAGTTAAAAAAAAACAATAGAAATGTATGGAAAATCGTTCTTCGGTTTGCGTCCAATCATGCAATCATGGCTCCGCCAGAGCAAAATCGTGTTATACTTTTCAAATTTAAATAAGAGTGCCGAATATGATCTAGAAATCAACCTCAATTAAAGTTTTGTTCATATAAAGCAAAAATAGAGAATAGCACAAGATTTAGTCATGAATTATAAGATATTATAAAAGTTTTCGTCGCCAAATTTTATATCAATGCTAACGTTTTTAAGAAGTTAAGGCATTAAAAGTTTTTTTGAGAGATGTTTTTGTATGGGAGATGGTCAAGTACATATGGGCCTAATCCAATAAAATTTTAATCTTAATACATACCAATATAATATTGTATTGTAAATAATTAAATGGAAAATTAACTTGATAAATAATAAAAAAAAAAATAAAAAAGTGCTATACCTATTTGGCCATGCCGAATCTTCTTTGTCCCTACACCAGGGTGCGATAGAACAGAAAATTATAACTATAAACACAGTTCAAATAGATAAAAATAAATCTATTTTATACCACGCCCACTTCTCCAATCCCGACCACATTTTGTCGGATATTTTTTATGGATAAGCAAGATTCTTGTACCGAATTCCGAAATAATTTTTTTTGTACAGGAGCTGCCACTCCCACTACTCTAATCCCGCCTATATTTTTAGAGAGGTTGTGCATTGGCAACCAGATATTTATACGCAATTTGAACAATTTGTCACTATCGCCCACATTTTGTCAGATATTGTCTATTGAATGTTGAAGTGAAGAAGAATTGAAGCAAAAGCAAATTTAAATAAAGCTCTAAAAAAATTTAAAAATAAAATATTAATCGGTTATAAAAATAGACAGGACTATTATAGAACCATTAAAAAAATAATTTGTCGTATGTGCAAATAAAAAAGAAAAATATACCTATATATATAAAATAAATATTTATTCATCAAAGTTTAAAAAAAAAAAAAAAACTAACAGCGATGGCTGACTGTCATCATTGTAAGGCCTCTATTCGTGGAGAGTCTGGTATAATGTGTGAAGGAATTTGCAAAAAAATATATCACAGTTCAAAAAAATGTTCGGGAATAGATCAATACTCTCGTGGAATGTTGGATTCTTGTAATTATATCCGATTTTTGTGTGATGACTGCATGCAATATATTCATAATGTGGATTTAGCACTTGGAGAAATACAAGATGGTGTTAACAAAAACAAACAAAACCTGGCTGAATACAAAGGCGAATTTAAAGCGGCATTAAAACAAAATGAAAATGAAATTAAACAACTCCTCGAAGCAATTGAAAAACGATATGAAGAAAGACTTAAAAAATTAGATGAAGCTCAAAAATCGTGTGACACAAATATTAAAGAAATTAAAAAAGTATACGGAGTTATAAACGAACACGAAAATAAAAATAAAGAAATTTGTAATCTTATTGAAGAGAAAAATAAAAACATGTGTAATGAAATAAAAAAAACAATAAAAGAAACAAGTGACAAAACAAATAAGATATCATATTCAGATGCATTGAAGAAGAATGTAGTGCTGCCAGATAAAAATAAACAAAACCCGTTGATTGTGAAGCCGAAAGAAAAACAAGATATCAAAAAAACTAAAGAAGATTTAAATGATAAAGTAAATCCAACCAACTTTAGAATAATTAATGTAGAACAAAGAAAAAATGGATCTGTCGTTATTCAGAGTGAGAGCAACGATGAAAAAGAAAAAATAAAATAGGCAATACAGAATGAATTGAGTGAAGCATATGAAATTAAAGTACCAAATCAAGCAGAAATGACAATTAAAGTTACAGACATGACATTTAAATTAACTGAAACTGAACTTATTGAAAAATTAAGAAAACAAAATGATATAGTATACATGAGCGAATTAGAAGTAATAAAAATAAGTGAACATAAAGTTAATAACCGAATAACATATAGCGCGAAAATTAAAATAGACAATAATTCATATATAAAAGTTATGAATGTCCAGAAAGTAAATATTGGATGGGAGAAATGTAGAGTTTTCGATGGCACAGATATAATACAATGTTTTAAGTGTTACGGATACAATCATAAATCCAACGAATGCAAAAATCAGGAAACATGTTTTAAATGTCATGGCAACCACAAATCACGTGAATGTAAGAAGGATATTATAAATAAATGTATTAACTGCGTTAGGATGAACAACAGATTAAACTTAGGATTGAATGAAAACCATAGTACCGTATATAGAGAGTGCCCGGTGTATCAGAATAAGCTGAATGCAAAAAAGAGAAGATTTGGTATGTCAGCCTAACAATCAAGGCAAATACATGGTATTTATACAAATATACAAGGACTACTTAATAACTACACTCAATTAGAAATAATCGCAGAAGTGAAAAAGCCAGAATTCATTATACTATCGGAAACACATTTAACGGAGAATGTAGAAGAACAAGAAATAAAATTAAAAGGATACAATCAACATACAACATTATCAAACTCAACAAGAACAGGTGGCGTTATAGTTTATTTCAAGGAGAAATGGAATGTGAAAAAAATTGCTGAAATGGTAGTTGATTCCAAAATTTGGATAACAGCATATAAGGCCACATTTAAAGAAAACGAATTTATTATTACTGCTGTTTATAGATCACCGAGTAGTGCCGAAATGGAATTTATTTCATCCTTTGAAGAAATAATGGAAATGATAAATGAATTTAATTGTGATATAATAATAGCAGGCGACTTTAACATTGATTGGAAGAAAGACGGGTTTTATAAAAATAAATTAGAATGTTTAATGAATGATAATGGCCTTATGCAAATCGTAAAAGAATTCACGCGAATAACAATGAACTCAAACACCTTAATAGACTATATAATAACGAACAATCAAAATATATCGGCAAATATTAATATTGCAAACAAAATAGCGGACCATGAAGCAATCGACATAGTAATTAATAATACTAACAATTGTAATGAGACCATAAATGAAGAAATAGAAATATTTAAATATAACAACAGTCAATATAACAAAGAAATAAGGGGTATTCAATATATAAATGTTAATAATGACTTAAACGACGGAGTACGTGTTTTCGATGAATATTTGGAAAAGGCGGTAAAGAAACTGACATATAAAAAGGTAGTTAAATTAAACAATAAAAACAAATGGTTTAATAATGAAATAAGACGTATAAAAAGAGAAAAAATTAATAAATATCAAATAGCAATAATTCAAAACACGAGAGAAGCATGGACAAATTATAAAAGAATAAGAAATTTTTATAAAGTTCAAATCGAAAACGCAAAATGTAGATATATTAATAATAAAATAAATGACGCTAAAGACCAAAAGGAAATGTGGATGAAAATAAAAACCCTTATTCTCAAAAAAAGCCCGAATGTGATCAAATCTGTGATATTTAACCAAATAGAATGTAAGGAGAATTTTATATTGGCCAATAACTTTAACAATTATTTTGTGAATAGTATTAAGGAAATAAGGGACGAAATAAATAATGTGCAATATATTAACAAAATACCGGTGATAACCTCAACTTTCAAATTTCGTGCAATAACCTTAAATGAATTAAAAAATATATGTAAAAACTTAAAAAATAAGCCCGACTGCAATAAAATATCCAGAAAAATTATACTAAACAGCTGGAATTTAGTAGGTCAAACAATGTTAGATATAATAAATAAATCACTAGGAACAGGAGTATTCCCGGAAAATTGGAAAGAGTCAATGGTAACACCAATTGAAAAGATTGCAAAAACCTCCAAGTGTGAAGACTTTCGGCCAATAAACACATTAAAGACATGCGAGAAAATAATGGAAAAAGTAGTTAAGGAACAATTAGAGAAATACATGGAATCCAACAACTTAATATCCAAATATCAATCGGGATTTAGGCAAAATTACTCATGTGAAACATCGGTAAACTACCTAATCAATAGATGGAAAAAAATAGAAAAAAGTAGAAAAATTGTTGCAGTATTTTTAGACTTTAAACGAGCATTTGAGACGATAGATAGAAATATATTAATCCAAAAATTACATAAATACGGGATTCAGGATAAAGAACTAAAATGGTTTCAATCATATTTAACAAATAGAAAACAAATAACAAAAGTAAACAATATTAAATCTAATAAAATTAAAAATGACTATGGAGTACCGCAGGGATCAATCCTGGGAGCTTTATTATTTATTATATACATAAACGACATGCCTAAAATAGTTGATGAATGCGAAATAATATTGTATGCTGATGATACACTTATTTTTGTGGAAGCAATTTCAGATAGTGAATGCTACGACAAACTAAATCGGGACTTTGAAAAAGTTGCGGAGTGGCTAAAAATGAACAAATTGAAATTAAACGAAGGCAAAACAAAAATAATGGAAATACACACTAATAGCAACATAACTTTTAAAATAAATAATAACATAATTGAAAAGGTAGAGCAAATTAAGTATTTGGGTTTTGTAATCGATAAAAAATTAAATTTTAAAAATCATATCGACTATATTTGTAAGAAGATTGGAAAAAAAATAAGTTTCTTCAAACGGTTGCGAAAACAATTAACGATATTAACAGCAATTAATATATACAATACAATGATTAAACCTCATTTCGAATTCGGGTCAACAATTCTATTCTCATGTTGTACAATAAACCAAATTGAAAGACTGCAAAAGCTCCAAAATAAATCTATGCGTGTCATACTAAAATGTAACCGATACACACCAATTAATTACATGTTAGAATCACTTAGATGGCTAAATATAAAACAAAGACTTAAATTAAACACTATTAAATTCATTAAAAAAATAAAAAACGGAAAAGCACCAGAATATTTAACAGAACAACTATTATACGTAAGAGAGGCTCAACCTTACCAACTTCGGAATAGTGAAGATTTTAGACCTCAGAGGGCATCAACAACTGCAATGCAACGATCGCTATTATATAAGGGATTACAGCTGTATAACTCTTTGCCAAACAGCACAAAAATGGAAACTAATATAAATATATTTAATAGACTTATTGTATTCTTTGTAAAAAATTGTACTTTTTAATAGAGCTAGAAATATTTGAGACATACATTTTTGATATTGTACATTAAAAGTATTTAAAATACTAATAAAGAAAGACATAATAATAATAATAATAATAATAGAAACCCAGGATACTTGCACCTTATTTGGAAACTTTGGTTTTAGCAGTTCGACTTTATGTTTGCTACAATGACCGGCAGAAATATTACGGTATACATACCTTTTCGGGCTTGAAAATTTCTGGAGAGCCAAAAATGTTTAATTTAAAGCCAATACTGACAGATTTTCAATTTTGTATGGAAATCGATATTCAGTTTTCTCAGTAAATTGTGAATAAAATCAAAAGTTGTGCACCGATTACAATGAAACAAAACTCATTTCATTCCAAATTATGTTAAGCTAAATGTTTTTAGGACAAAACTGTAATTTTTGTCGCGTTCTTATTTTTAATGAATTTATAAAGAACAAAAAATAGTGTTTTTTTTTGCAAAATTTTCCTATTTTTTCTTCAGAAACTCAACGAGATTTCTAAAACTACTGGGCATATTTAAAAACAATTTAAGCCGGCTTACAGATAATAAGGGTATTCACGTCACAAGTTGCACCCTTACAAAAAAGCAAAAGTGCAAACACATAACAACAACCACAAAGAAAATTATTTACGCACAACTAATTGTGTTTGTGGTATATATATATGTTCCCGAATATCTTATAAGGAGCATAGGGACCCAACAAAATCTCCACTTTGATCTATCACAATTCTTTTCACTTCGTTCCAACTGGTCTTTGTGGTTGTTGTTATATTTTTGAACTTTTGCTTTTTCGCATGGGTGCAACTTGTGACGTGAATACCCTTAATTTTGTTGCCGAGTTTCGGATTTATTTTACTGAATATGGTCAGCCGTTTTCAAGTTATTCCAATATATGTAGACAAAACGGTATATCTCGAAAACTAGAGCTGATAGAGAAAAATGGAGTTTAGATTTGTAATCAGCGACCTCAAACTTACTGCTCCGCAGTAAAATAGCATAAATATTAAAAATATTCTGTTTTCCATTATTTTTTCCATAACGAAAGTGCCTTAATTTTAAACATACATAAAAGGATATCTCGAGCTGATAGAAAAAAATAAGTCCAGATTACAATTCAGCTTCCCAAATTACATCAAAAACATTCTTTAGTTCTTAATCAACAAAAACCTTGTTCACTTGTAGCATAAATTTTAATAATATACATTTTTCCATTATTATATGCCAAAGATCACCGGGAATTTCCTTGATTGAAAAGAAAGAAGAAATTAGGAACTCTACTTGTTAAATAGGGCTGGTTAATATTAGCTTTTAAGTTAAACTTTAAATATTAGCTTTATAGGAACATTTCAATAAGAAAAAACCCGTATTGTTAAACTAAAACGAGTAATTTTAGCCAGAAAAAATATGTTATGTAAATAAAAAAAAAAAAAAATCAGAAGCTGATACAACTGTACTCCAATAAATAAAATTCTTTTCGTTATTAATAAGATTTCCGTATGACGTGCTAAATTCCCAGTTTTTCATATTTGATAAATACACTGAACTTTATTGTTGAGGGAAAGCCAGCTTCTATGCGCATTTCACTGGTTGCCTAGGCCAGCTCATCAGGAAAAGTTTTCCAAAGATTTTAGAAAAGCCAAAAATGTCAAAATGATATCGTATGCCGACTGTACTATCATGGCGACGGGCCACAACATCGATGACCTATTTGGTAAACGGTTACCTCCATGATCTGGCGAACTTCTTCCACGCGAAGAATATGAACATCTGTCCCGCAAAATCCTCGGCGACTCTTTTCACGACATGAACAAAGGAAGTGGGATGACAGTTGAATTTGACTGTCGGCGGTGCCATTATTCCGACCAAAAATCGAACAAATATATTGGGAGTCACATTTGACAGCCTGTTCATGTCATTGGCGCATGCCAAGGTCCTCAAGTCTCTACCCGGCAGCACTTGGGGCATGGAAAAGGAAACCTTGTTAGCTACATATAAAAAGATTGGCCGATCAGTGGTTAACTACGCAGCGCCTGCGTGGACCCCAAGAGTCAGCGATACTCAGTGGAAGAAGCTTCAGAGCTGAAGCGAAGATGATGAAGGTCAAGGAACACAATATAATGCTGACGAAGCAGTTCCTTCTGGAATGACATCGGAGGGGACATTTTCAAAATAAAAAGGAGCCAATTATATATTGAAAGAATTAAAGGACGCAAAGAACATTATTGCATCTTTGAGCTGTATTCCCGAATATTTATCTCACATTTTATTTAAATAAATAATGAATTTTAATTTAAAAAATAAAATATTTTTATTTATTTTCTACATTGTGTTATAATCCACATTTTAAAAAACATTTAGCACATTTGAAAGAAACCTTGTTAATTAATTTTTGAATCCCAAGAAAAACTTTGAGAATCACGTTTGAAAGCAATTTGAAAATAAAGGCATTTTTCAATTTGATAATAATTTCCCCTTTTTGTTGAGAATTCTATGATTTTCAAATTATTTTCAAATCATTATCAAACGTTTGATTTCAAATCATTTTCAATTTGAAATCAAACCACCGTGTTTGTTGGGATATAGCAAAAAAAAAAAAAGAATGTCATATAAACATGCAAAAAAAAAGAAAGAAAAGTAAACAAAACATTTGTTAAGATCTAAAATTGAGTATAGTCATCAATTTTGTAATGAAATTAAGTTAACAAATTAAAATGAATAATGTACTTACCGCCTTATTTATAAAAAATAAAACAGGTTTATAACGGGTTTAATAAACAAATTTTCAAATCCGTTTCATACACATTTAAAACCAGTTTTATTTTTAATAAATAGGCCCGTAAGTAACTAAATTTCTCCTATAACACAACGGAACAAAATTCCATTTTTTTGTTGCATGGAATTTTATAGATATTGTTTAGGTCGCTCATTTTAAATCTAAACTCATTTTTTCCGATTCCATCAAGATATTTGTAATATAGAGGAGCGATACCAGTGTCAGTAGAATAACTGGATGCCTATACGATGGCGGACTATTGTTAGAGTATTAAAAATAATCCTTGTAAGCAAGATAAATTAGGAAAATCTTATTAAAGATCCTTTCGCTAAGTTATACATAATTTCATTCCAATATTAGGTATTCAAAATTTAAATTTAAAAACGTTCTTTCACTAAATTCTGAATAAAATCAAAAGTATTGCACCAATTTTAATTTAAAAACAATTTTGGCAATTTGTCCGCAAGTTTGTTAATTTCTTTTGAGTTGTTCGAAAGTGAGTGTGTTTTCAACAGACGGACATGGCTAAATCGATTTTGAATCACTCAAGAACCCATAATATATATACTTTATGGGGTCTGAGATGAATAATAAAAAAGTTTCACACGGAATGACAAACTTAATATACCCTCTTCACAACTAATTGTGGTGGAGGGTATAACAAGTAAGAGTGCTATATTCGGCTGTTCCGAATCTTATATACCCTTCACCATTGTTCGTGCAGAATACAGAGCAACTAAACAAAAACTAAATAATTTTTGCATATGCATACATATGTACATACATATTTACAATACTTAAAACTTCATTATAAATTAAATATAAAAAGCGAAAACTGGTTAATATTTTTTTTAAATCGTTTTGAGAACATAAAAAAATAAAAAAAAATTTCTTTTTGAAAAACCAAGATTCGATCCAGGGGACTCACAGTTTCTAACATTAACAAACCCCCTAGAAAACTGAACTATGAAGGAACGCTGTTTGATGAATGACATTAAAATGAAATATGGCCCGTTTACCGGTTCACAACTCGAACACAGTTCAGTTGTAATTATTTTTGATGTTTTTGTTCACTGCAATAAAGCAAAGTTGTAAACCATAATACAAAAATTAAAAATCAACTTATTTAAGTTGTGAACCGTAATAGGGGCCTATATTCACCAAAATGGCATGTACCATTTATGTGTATTTGTTTGACGGACAACCGGATTTGAACTTTGCTTTTCATAAGGACCCAGAATATATATACTTTATAGGGTGTAGGATCAATATTGTAGAAATTACAAAGTTACCTTCGGTGAAGGGTATAAAAACTAATTTCATTTAAAATATACAACAGAGTTATAAAAAAGTGCTACTTTGCCATACTTTGTGAATCACAAGATTGCAATACTTTGTCATTGAATGCAATCAATTTAATTGCAATCAGGGCTGGCAAAAACCCGGGTTTTTTAAAAAAAACCCAACCCAGCGGGGTTTTTCATGGGTTTTATTGGGCTTTATTGGGTTTTTTTGGGGTTTGTTGTTTTTCATGTAATGATATAATAATTGGTCTAAGCAATGCTATCCGGGTATGTTCCGCAATTCAAAATGAAGTGGATTTAAAATCGAGCTCTTTTTTTTAATTCCCTAATCTAATGCTTAACTGCCAAGTGTTGTACAGTGGAACTTTTTTGAACCATGACTATGACATTCATAGAATTTTAAATATCGTTTAGTTGTATAAAGAAGCTTTGAATATCCAACAAATGTTTATCAAAGTTCAAAAAGCTCTAAATGCTTTACAAAGTGACTCCGCTACAAATGCAACTGCTATTGATATAATTTGTTGAACATGATATACTACTTTCCAAACGGGATTTTGTTGATAAGCGTACTTACTCCAACTCATTATTTAGCGAATATGAAGCATCCCTTAAAGAAAGCAGAAGAATAAATATCTCAAAACCACCTCACATTTCTTGTATTTGTCATCTTAAATTTAAGCTGCAGAATATTTTTCACAATAACGGTACTTAGTTAAGATTTTATTTGATTGATTAAATGAAACAATGCATTTTTGCAATCAAAAAAATCTGAATGTCAAAAATTTTAAATATTTACCAGCAAACTTTTACGACTTTTTCATTTCAGTAATAAATTGCCCTGCTAGTTCAGCATCAATAGAAAAAAAATTCACGTTATTGTTTAATATAGAATAACCATATAAATCGTCTTGGATTGGAAAAAGCATTAGCTCTTGTAAAAATGTATCAACATTTAAAATCTGAGCCATATGTACGTGTTTGCGCTGCTATTTCGAAATTTTCGAAATCAAATTGAGTATTTTACAAATCATATTCCGCATTTTTCAAATCAAATTCGGCACTTTAAATATTAAAATAAATTTTAATCAAACTCATTTAAAAAAAACTGATTTTAATTTTTAAAATGAATTAGATTTAGAAAAGGCCGAATTTGAAGTTAAATACCTTAAAGTGGTATACTATCTATGTTTCAATAAATAAATAGAGGAAAACCCTCTAAATCTACATACGGACAAATGGGCAAATAAACACATTGTATGCATTTTATAATTATTTCCTTTTATGTTTCTGCAAACAAAATGTAAAAATGATACTATCTCTGTTTAAATGAATATAAAGAAAAATACCCACTTGGGTTTTTTTAAACAAAATACCCGTTAAAACCCGGTGGGTTTTTCTGGGTTACCCAGTGGGCAGCCAACCCTGATTGCAATAATTTCGATTACAATCAAATTTTAATTGAAGTCATGAGATTGCACTCAATTCCCTTTGCAATCACCACTATAGTGAAAATCTAACGAAATATTAAATTAAATTGGAATAAAGCGATGTAAGATTTTAGGATAAGACTGCTTTTATATGCACATTTTAAAATTACTACGTCCCAGTGCTAACAATAGTATATATTAAAAAATTATGACGTCACAGATACACATGTGTATAAAAGTCATATAATTGAAAGCAATTTAAAATGCTACCATTTACATACACCTTAAAAAAATTACTTCTTGCAACTTAATGTATGCAAAAAAAAAACAAAGAAACCCAAAACCAACTTTAAATCATTTTACATTTGATCAGAAATTTTTGCAACTGCTAGATAATAAATTTAATTTGACAATTTTGCGAAAATTATAATAAATAAAAATAAATATTTATGTAAACACCTTAGCAAAGTACTTAACGTTCCCAGATAATCGCTTCTAGGTTCCGGAACGCTTCGGAGCTGCAACAACAACAAAGTCTTAGATCTGATTGCTCAAATTTAAATTATATCTTATGTTAGGCAATATTCAGCATTTTCGATACAATAAACAGAAAATTTATTTGAAGAGGTTCTTTTCAAAATTTGACTATGCCACCTTTTATATTTTTTTACAATTTGATAAAATAGTTTTTTGGAATGTCATTTCGAACTGGAATAATCTACTTTGAACGAAATCATGCCTTTAATTTTTTTTTTTGTCTGGTGTAAATATAAAGTTTTAACCCGTTAAATATGTCCGTTAAATACGCCCTTCACTTATATACATATGTTAAACGAATTGCTGTTAAACGACTTGCTAAAACAAACTCTGACCAGAGTCTCACCACAAATGAGGGAAGCTCAAGACATGGTTCAGGTATTAACTACACTTTATTTCCCGGAAAATGTAATGCCAAGAGATATTCTTCAAAACGATTACACACAACCCAAATAAAAACTAACATGAACTAACAAACATTTTAAGAACCTTAATTACAACAAAAACGACAATATAAGTAATGAGCAGTGCTTCAAATAGAAATATGAATGCCGAAAGGGAATGTTGATTATTATTAAATTTAGAACGTTCTGGGAAAATAACAAAAGTTACAACTAGATACAAACCCTTAGCACTTAGTACTATAATTATATACGGATGAGATGGATTTAGCTCTACGACTATTTTCGACGCTGTATCCTTTAATATTCCATGTTCAATACAGTGTTTTCCATTAATACCACAAACACTATAGTGTGATTAAAAGTGTATTGTTTAAAAAGGGTTTTTATTAGGGTTGTATACGGTTTCGCATTTGCGAAATACATACTCGCTATTCGCATACGCACTTGTGAAAAGGTTTTTCTTATAAAATTATTTTTTTAACTGTCATATTCCATAACTTCTTAAAAATTATGTATGTATATGTATGTGTTGGCACAAAAAAACTTTTTACATAATTTCTATTAAAGGTATTAAAGTGTGATATGGCTACCAATTTATTGTTGAATCGAGTTAATATTTAAAATTTATGCCCGTAATTTCTACAAACAGATATCTAGTCGTGTTCGTACCTAACAGTTATCTTTACCTATCCGGTGTCACTATTTTGGAAATTTCAACGTTTATTTTACCTACGTGAATTAACTATTGAAAATCGGTGGTGTAAAATACATTTCACTTCAACCCATAGGTAACATTATGAAAATCATAGATACCTATACACAGCTAGATATCTATGTGTTGACATTACGGGCATTAGTCCCACTTGTTTTAAAAACTTTAAAACTATTATTTTTTAGGGTTAACTATCAATATAATTCAATGAGTGTATAAAAATACTTCACAAATTTATATTAATTTGTTTAAGTGTATTTTTTAACATAGAAATTACTAAATAAAGATGAACATCATTATCTTCAACATTTCACATGTGTTTCAATACATGAGACACTTAAAATTCTCTTGAGAAAAGCAATTGTGCTTGTCGAAAAAAAAAATCTAAAACAAACAAATAAAAATACGACTTAAAAAAACTCGAAGGAAAAAAGTCAAAACGTATCTCGTGAATTTTTGTTAACAAGTTGCACGAAATTAAATACACGATCAACGTAAAGTTGTACAAATACAAGAAAAAAAACTTAAAAAAAAGAAAAATAAATAACGATAATGTCTGCCACCTTTAGTAGATGTTTACAATGGTAAAAGTACGAGTAAAACAAAAATGGCTGTATGAAATTTGTAAAACGTTTTAATAAAACACATGTTGGTTTTACTAAAACAACAAAAATTTATCTATGTACAAACTAGGGATACCAATCGGGACTTTTTTTTCGTAAATTCCGGTATTCGGGATGTCAAAATATCAAATCTAGTGTTTTTTCTGGATATAGGAATTTTTCGGTGTTCGATGTTATTGAAAATTGAATGATAAATGCTTTTTATAAATATTTATTAAAAAAAAGTCGTTAAATTAGGTTTACAGGCAAAAGTTTTATAATTAATTTATTATTTTAAAGCTAAATATAATGTTATATTGATTAGTGTTTTCGAAGAAATATTTCAAGAATAAAGAAAACAGCTTGAAAGTTAGGCGTATCAAACAACGGTTCACAATGCAATGCAAGCAAACAAAATTTATTTAAATATTTTACCCAACTTAAATTCACGTTGAATACAAAGTAAATGCTTACAATTATAAGTTCAGAGAATCTTATTATAGCTATATACATATAGCTATATACTTTGTGCTGACCGCACGTAGGGCGAATTTGGTTGAGTAGGATTTCTATCGGGGCTGGTCCGAAACATTCATTTCTATTTATCTTTTAATTCTGACTATAAACATATATTGAGATGAATCTTTAAACTCATTTAATCCAAATGCTAATATTTAAAGGAACCAAATCATAGTCTGTTGACATTAAAGCAATAAATAATGAGTAAGGGTATTCACGTCACAAGTTGCGCCCTTGCAAAAAAACAAAAGTGCAAACACATAACAACAACCACAAAGAAAATTATTTACGCACAACTAATTGTCTGTGTGGTTGTTGTTTTATTTTTGCAGTTTTGCTTTTTCGCAAGGGTGCAACTTGTGACGTGAATACCCTTAGTGTAAAAAACATTGTACAAAATTGTGACTATACAATTAGTAATCAATGATTACTAAAATTTGTGAAAATTTAAAATTGTGATTTTTTTTTTCGTTATTAATGATTATTTTAATTAAAAATTGAGAAATAAATATCGTGCGATTTCTAACAATGTGTTAAATGATTCAGTGAAAAAATAATTACCATAAAATCTAAATTTTATTCAATTACTTCAGTTGATTAAATAAAAAAAAAACAATATATTGTAATTGAAAAGAGAAAACTAGAAATTGATTTATTTGTAATATTCTATTAAAATTGGTGTGGTTTAACAAAAACACATTTTTATACCAACCACCACTAGTGGTATGAATTACGTAGTGCATAAAATATACTTCTTAATTTCGTGAAATCGCCTCATAAATTACCGTAAGTCGCTATACCCAAGCTCGGAAAACACTTTAATAATCCTAACCCTGTAAAGAGTTAAGCTTAATTTTGGTGCACCAGTGGAATGTTTTGTGCATTTTAAAAGACATTTTTATTAAAGTATTATTCTTTTTCAATCATTTTCAGCACTTCTCACGTTAAATGTTCTTTATAATTGTTGGGCATGATTAAAAAGAATAACAAAGTTTAACTTTTTTCTTTCGGTTTTCAGTGAAAGTATTAACAGAGTTATACCGCATTTAGACTATGCAATTAACGCCGAGTTTTTTTTTCTATTTTCTTTCAAAGCAGTTGCTACGAAACTCTTTTCACATTTATATTTTAATTTTTTTCATGCATTTTTTCAACTTTTTCAATCCCGTTTTCTTCCCTACACCTCTTGCTAACAAACGAAAAGTTGCATGCGAAAGTTGCGGCGTTAATTGCATAGTGTAAATATGGTCTTAATCAAAAAAATATTAAAGATCAATATTGTGTTCCCCGTCCTCTAAGGGGGCATTTATTTTTATAAACAAAGTTAAAACAAAAAAAATTAAGTTATACAACTTCGGGATTGACTAAATCCCGAAAATCCCAGGATTATCGGTATCGGGATTTCGGGGTTGGCATCCCTAGTACATCCATATTTACATAATAGAAGCACAGCAAAACCAAAATGAAAAGAACTACCTACATAGACATCGTACTAATTAATAGGTACATATTATAAAAAACACTTAATAGTTATTTTACAATTAACAAATGCTAAGCACTAAAGTACTATTGGAGGTTAAATAGCACTGTTGTGAACAACCTGTTGTATTATAATTATTTGTTATTTATTTTTTATTGTCATATAATAAATAAGTTGACAAAAAAATATAATTAGTTTATAATACCTGAATTACTAATTAATCTTAGCAAAATAAAGACTTAAAACTGTAAACAAAAATCAATTGAAAAAATAGAACATTGAAAATACATACATAAATACATTTAGGTAAACAAGTTATATTGTTATTAGGCGTTACATCCGTTACTTAAATATTATATACCGATATATCGGGGTTACTTCAGGTTTTTCGATACAATCAGCGATATTTAACTGTCAATAGGACAAACAATTTTTTAAATAAATTAGAACACTTCCACAGAACTGTAACGTTAGGCCACCAAGCAATTTATATTGTATTTTAGACCCATGATGTTTAAATATTTCCTCTCTTTCACTAAATTACGCGTTCAACCAAAATACAAAAAAATTAAATAATTATATAAATGACTATTTGAGAAACAATTTGAAAAGATTGGTGGCGTATCTTTACAAAAAGAAGACTTTCCTGTGGAAAGATTAAGGTCTTTCTTTTCGTTACTCAATTTCACTGATTAACATATTTATAAAATCACCAATACCACTATCTAATTGATAACACTGCGACAAATGGTAGGGTTCAGTGATCGGGTAATGTTCAAACTACCGGGGAAAGTTATATCAGTAAAAAAGAAGTTATACCTGACCCGGCGTTTCGCTATATAAAAGAGTAATTTTTGGGGATTCAGTATTTCGGTTATAACTCAGCCATTTTTTAACCGATTTGACAGATTTATATACCGACGTGCTTGGACTCGGGGAGATCTATGGTTCCCGAAAGTGGGTATTTAAAAAAAATTTTATTTTGGTCATAACTTTTTTGTATCTTAACCGATTTTTCCGAGTTTTTTATAAAATATGTTTCCGATATTTTGGTATATAAGTCATACCCATAGGACGTATGGCAGCCCTAAAATTTAGGTTTTTATAAAAATTTTGATGTTTTTTAGCCCATTTTTCAAATCGATATACATATCTCGATTCCTAGACGTGACCCACCGAAACGCCGGGGCAAAATGTTGTCTCTCTACTTCTTTAAATTGATTACTTGAAAGGTATTGGGAATGTTCTCTGATTCGAAATGAAGTGGATTTAAAATCGCACACACTTTTGAAACGATCATAAAGAAAGTTCATAATAATATTCCTTTTTGTATTCATACTTTGAGTACCAATTATCCTTACAAGAATTATCTTTACTCGTGAAAACAGCAAAAACTACAGTAATTTTGTAAGTAATTGAGATCAAAATCTCAATCGATTTTAATTCCACTGCATTGCGATTTCTAGAATATGCCGATATGAGTTGTTTTTGTATGTTCTAATAATGGAAATTTTAAAATTGATTTTTTTTTTAAATTTTTTTTAACAACTGTTTAAAAAGATCAAAATATACATAATATTCCTGTCAAAACTATTGTTTATATTTATTTCCCTGGACAATTGTTAAACAAAAGTCTTGCTTATAATGGGTTTTTTTACCTTTAAGAAACACACACGCTTATTAGACTGTAAATACAGGGTTGTTAGACTTTTTTCCTCAAAAATCGTCAAAAGTTTTAACAAAATTCGTCAAAATCGTCACGAAAATTTAACAAAATCGTCAACAAAACGTCAAATATATAAATTTTACAAATTAAAGACAATTTATTGCATGGATTGGTTCGAAAATATAAATTTTTAGCAAGAAATTCTATTTATGATGAAGAAAGATATGGTTAAGTTTGATTCTATTTATTTCAGCAAGTGAGCTTAATATATTTATCATTTAAAAAGAAAACATAAGAAAAAATATAAATGCATAACGAAAATTGTTTTATTTCATTTATCCATATTCAGAAAAATATTAAATAATAAATAAAATCTCATTTGATTTTAACTCGAGCTATTTTTAATGATTAACTTTTTAGCGCTATCTCTATTGCAAATTGTTTTTATTGTTAAAGGTGCTAAAAACCAAGGATTCTGTCTATATCCAATATTAGTTCCAAACTAATACATTTTCTTCTCATTGCACTCATTTTTCTACACAACTTCTTATTAAAGAGTAACTTCTAACTTCCTAACACGCAATTTTACTAAGAATAACTTACCTAACAGAATTAGGTTTTGATGGGGGGGGGGGGGAAATTTTTTTGTTCAATTTCCAAAAATTTTTGTATTTCGAAAAATTGATTTTTAAGTTTTGGGCTGTTTTCAATATAATTGTAAATATTTCTTGTGCGTCAAAAAAATCGCCAATCGTCATTTTACTGCATTTTCTCAAAAAAAATCGTCAAAATGACGAAAAATCGTCACATCTACCAACCCTGCTTGGCAGATTAAAGTGTTATAAAATTGATGCCAGATTAAAGTAAATTTATTGACGGGATTAAATCGTCAAAACATAAGTGACTCTACATCAAAAATCGTCAATCGTCATTTTGGTAAATTCATCGAAAAAAATCGTCAAAATGACGTAAAATCGTCACATCTAACATCCCTGTGTAAATACTATAAAATGTATTGCCCATAACAAACAAACAAACGGTAACTCTGATATCACCATTAAAGATAAAAAAAATTAACAGTGAATGCAAACTGTGATGTGTGAATGATTCACAGTGTGTTGTGTTTATATTTATGAATCAACTTTTTAATGAATGCATATAACGATGAATAGGGAAATACACGGAGTTTAACATAGACAGACAGACATATTAATACTTTCACATAACGAAGAGAGGTAGCAATCTTAATTCACTTAATAATGTTCATGCAGGTCTCTAATATGTATTTATGTCATCAAATTTTATTTTATCTTTGCTTTTACTAAAAGCTATTTTATTAACCTCATTATTTAATATTAAAGTTATTCACGTCAGAAGTTCCACTCTTGAGAAAAGGCAGAATTGCAAAAATATAACAAACACAAAGACAATTATTTCGCTTTTTCGCAAGAGTGCTACTTTTGACGTGAATACCTTTATTGTATGTAATTAAGATTATTTTTTCATTTAGTTTTAAAAGTATACTCAATTCATAAAGTTTGCATTAAAAAAAAAAAACAAAAAATTATATAAAAAATAATGATGGATTCCACTTTCATGTGTAACGTCTGTAAAAACACATATTCAAACAAGAAATGTTTAAAAAAACATTTGCAAATACACGAGCCTTGTACTGTCTGTAAGCATATATCCCTTACATCTTGTGAGAGAAAACAACATATGAAAACCCATCAAAATCAAGATTTTCCCCAACAAAAAGTCAAAGAAATTCACCAAAATCCTTCCACATCAGCTGCATCTAGTAAGTGTCTGTCGATGTTTGAACCCAATAGATTTACAACACCATCTAAAAAACAAAAGCCAGAACCGTGCGCAGAAGCTCTTGTTATGTGTGAGGATTGTAATATTAAAATACAATCTCAACAATGGTTTATGCATTGCTCCCAAGCCGGACACAAAACAAGTGTTCAAAAAAAAATTGGAAACCGTATTATTTTATTAAAAAATTCGTTCAAACCACTACTTTTGACGTACCGTTTCCCTAAAGCAGATTTGAACCTAAATCTGAATGAATATTTGAAAGTGGGGCATATAATTATTAAGAAATTGTTAAATAATTGTCTAGCTGATCACATAATTATAAAATTCAATTTGAAATTAAGAGCTCATTATAAGTCACCAGAAACGGATATGTATCACAGCACAGAAATTATGCGTTTATCAAGGGCAGACGACATAGACTCAGCTCTCACAATTCAAATTCAAAAACTTAAAGTAAAGATTTCTGAGTGTCAAGATAGAGATTCCAGTTCAGCGCTTTTCCAAATTAAATGGCTGGAAATAAATATAAACAAAGCATTACCAATATCCGGATGCCAATATATTGCAACACCCGAAGAGCTGTTATCGAAACAGGCTTGTATTAACGTTAAAAATAATGATGTATTTTCCTTTAAGTGGAGTATAATAGCAGCTTTTTACAATGGTGATAAAAGTAAAGAGACATATAAAACATATAAAGTAAATGATATATCCGATAATATTATTAATCTTGATTGCGGTAGACTACTTAACTTTACATCAATGCAATTTCCCACTGATGTGAAGGACATTAAATTATTTGAAAAAAATAATAATGATATAAGTGTTAATGTGTTCGGATTCGATAGGAAATTAAAAGCGGTTGTCGGTCCATTTTATAGAACAAAAAATGAAAAGAAATTGCATATTAATTTATTGCTGCTGGAAAGTGAATGCGGGCAAAAAATGCACTATATTTTGATAAACAATATTTCTGGGTAATTATTGCATGATATATTTATACATTTATATAAATAAAATTTATTAACAATGAATACATACTTTTTTAGATTGCTTTCAAGTCAAGTAACAGGAAATAATGGTAGTGTCATGTTTTGTAATTTATGCCTCCTTTACCATACAACCATACCTGAAAGAACACAAGCTCACAAAGAAAATGAATGTGAACAATCCACTCCCAAGATGCCGGAGGAAGATGAATCCATATTAAAATACAAACATAACGAAAAACAGATGGAAATTCCATTACCGGCGCATGAAGGTTTTGAATGTATTCCCGACGAAATAGATGTAAGTACTATTAACGTAAATTTTAGATTTATTAGGAAACATGTACCATGTGCATATGGTTTAAACATTCATAACAGCCGTATTCATTATGAAAATTTGGCATGAAGTTAGCACAAAGTTTATTTATAATAATACACTTACCCAACTCTGGCTAACGATTTGCTTAACTCTTGTTAACGAGCTGCCAAACGTTTGCCAACTTGTAAAAAAACAGTTCGTCGGTGCTCCAACAAAATCAGCTATGTGCAAAATTTTGATTTTTTTTTATTACACCCTTTGAAACCTTTTGATTTAAACAAAATACATACTTCGATCGATTCTTTGGAGGAAATCATTTGCAGAAGCATAGCAAAGTTATATTGTCTCTTTTGCCCGAAAGTGAAGCAACAATTTGGAACTACATTGACAAGTTTTATTTAAAAAAGAAGTTTCAATTGCTCAAGTACTAATTTTTTCAAAAATTATCGAAAAAAAAATCTCGTAATTTATAAAATTTCTGGATTTAGAATTATTCGATTAATCGATTAATTTGAAAGTTTAATTCCTATAATCGAATAAGTTAAAAATGCTAAAAATCGATTAATCGAACAAAAATAAAATCCGATTAATTGAACACCCTAGATAAAACCCAAAAATAATGAAAAACTATTTTCCGATATTCTTCACTTATAACACCACATAACAAACTTCATGTTGTTTTTTTTTCGGAGGGAACCATATGGTTGTGGCTTCTTGATGGATAACTACTTTAACAATAGTATGGTTGTTGGTGACTATATTATGGTTAATAGTCCACAATATGTTTAAAATTTTTCGTTAGTAATAATTTTATTGGAGGTGAACATATTGTGCAATATGTTTGCTCTGGGTGCACTTAGGAACTGTTAATAGAAGGATCAAAATATAGAAGTATCCATAAAGATTTTAGAAAAACTAAAGATATTAAACTAAATAAAACTGTTAAGCGTAAAAGAATTACAGCAACAGTTCTATTTGTAACAATATCAAAGTTTAAACAAAATCATCAACAATAAACAGTGAGTTTATCTCTCCTTACATTCCCCACTACAATTTTCTACAGTTTTATTTGGTTTAATATCTTTAGTTTTTCTAAAATCTTTATGAATGAAGTTTCCTGATGATCTGGCCTAAGCAACCAGTGAAATGCGCATAAGAATAGCTTATCCCATCAACAATAAATTTCTGTGTTTTTATCAAATAATAAAAATTGGGAATTAAGCACGAATAACAAAATCATTTATAGCCTGTTACACAACACAATGTACGTATTTGAAATTTGTTCTATTATACTTCGTTTGCACTAAAAAAAAACCATCAGCAAAATTAGTAGTGTATATTTCAGTGCTACCACCATTGTTGCCAACTTTTTTTGAAGACTTCCGTTCAAAAACCTCTAGAAACCGCTAAATTTTTTATTAAGCTTAAAATGTTTTAAAAATATCGCTAAAATCTAAATAATATGGCAAATCTAGATATAGGGTGCTTTTTTAAAGGTGTATTATGTCTTTCAATTAAAATTATATTGTAAGTTTTTTAATTTCACTGACTTCTTTAGTCCCGCAAACGTTCAAAATGTTGATATTCATATAAAATTCAGGAATTTGTATTGCTTGAAATCTATTCAGACATTAGAGTTAAGTGCACTTAATATACTGCCAGTTGAACGATTTTGAATGTTATCGTTCGCATAGAAAATGTATATAAAAACACTCAGTTTTAAAAATATTTTCCATATAAAATTCTATGCGAACGTCTACGTTCGAAATCGTAGAACAGGCAGATAGTTTTGGTAAAGATGCTAAAAATTTTAGACCGAAGACCAAGATTAAAAAAAATCGTAAAAGAAAAGAAGAGGAAGTAAATGCAAGACAATCGATTTGAAATTTTACACTATTTTATATTTGATATATACTTACATTTACTTTCTGAGGTACAAAAATTAAAAAAGGTTGAATAAACATATGTACATACATATATATGGATAACATGGCCACTACTGCTCTATAATGTTTATAATTTTTAAAAGTTTTTGCTCGCCATTATTTCAAACAATCATGCTTGAAAACTGTTTTCAATCCTAACAAACGAATAGATAATTTTTGATTCGCTCCGAAGGCTTCGCTTAGATTTATACAAATAACTTTTCACTTTTTTAGGAAAACTAGAAATGAAGTTTGTATCCGTTAACTAAAATAAAAATATATAAGAATAATGGCATATCTAGTAACAATCTTGTTTATACTAAACAACAAACTTATATAAACCCAGGCAAAGGCGTAAAATGGCGTTTTCTTGTTGTTTTTTAAAGCATTACGAACAGTATTTCTTGAATTCTCGAATTACAGTACGTTGTTTGGCATTGGGTTTAACAAATGTGTGGAAGTTTTATCCGAGGGATATTAAAAAATACTTTTCATTTTTGGTTGCTTAAGTGCTTTAATATAAACATTGATTTGCTGTAGACAACGCCCTTTTAACTTTAGCTTTATTATATTATATTATATTTTTATAATATAAAAATATATTTTGATCGTTAAAAGTTGATAACACTGGTCCGCCGTAAAAAGTGTTGTAAATAAATTCAAGTCCGTTTTCAGTTTTTTTTCTATCACGTCTAGTTTTTTTTTGCGCTTGACAAATATTTCGCTGGAAATAAGACGGTTATGTTAATCTATTTCAATTTAATTTCCTAATAAGAAAGTTTATAAAACCTGCTTAAAACGTTGTACAATTTTTTATTGCGGAAACAAATTTCCACAATTTTTTCTTATTACTTAATTAATTTAATTGAAAATAAATATTTAAATCTTTTATTTTAATATAAAAACTGTAATTTTCAAATGCCTAGAACAAAAATTTTATTTTCTAATGATATTAAAAACCGCTAGATTTCCCGCTAACAGCCAAAACGGAAATTTTACCCCGATGGACACGTAAAAACTGCTAGAATCGCGGTAAACACGTCAAACAGTGGCAACAGTGGTCACCATTAGCAAAATTCAAAATTACGCTTGAGCTGAAGCAAAAGTACCCGATTTAAATGAAATCACACCTGATATAAAATTGAAGTTTTATTTAATAAAAAACAACAATTAATAAAACATAAAATATAACTCCGTAAATAATGAGTTTAGCTTCCACAGTTGGTTGCATATATCTAGGGAAGGTTTAAAATGCTCATTACAATTCATTTATAATGGGTGTTTTTAGCCCCATAGAGCTTACGGAATGATATATATCAAACGAACTGTCATACTGCTTTCAATTTTTTTCTCAGGCACATCATCATGAATAGATTCATGCTTGAACAACGCTATCAAATTATCTAAATTTACTTTGAAAATCAGCCATCGATTTTCGCAACTTATAGGCAACTTCATGATTAAACTGACGCAAATTATTTTTTAAAATGAAGGCGATGTGTTGAATTAGAGAAAATAGACTTTCAATTTGACTTCAAGGCCGTGCGATGTGACATCTCCTGATTGTTTTTCGTAGGACTGTGAAGTCACCGGTTTATGCTGATATAACAGCAGCAATTGACGTCTTGGAGGTCAACGGTGCTCATTTTCTTCGTGACAGGCAGCCAGAAATGCTCAAAAAAGAGAATCATATTGGACGTCTGCAAGCGTTTCGGCAAGGACATCGCGTAAATGTCATCACTGAAATCGAATCTTGATTTTTTTTGGGTACCTAAAGTAAGAATTTCAAATAACACCGGAATAACACCTAAGAGAAATTACCCACTTATTTGTATTGATTTTCATTAATTGGTTCCGAGATTCATAATTTTATCTGAAAAATAAATTTTGATTTTATAGACGGCCCTATGCTCCTTTCAGGAGTAAAAGGAACAAATATATATATATATTATAGACTTTATAACGGATAAATTTATTTTAGATCTTCAAATAAAGTTAAAGGTTTTTTTTTGAATAACCTTTTTTATCTGCAATTAGAACGCGTCAAAATGCCCAGTTTTTGTTCTAAGCTTATTTGCTTTTTTTTGTCTTGTTGCTACAAATGTAATTTGAAACCAGTTGCAATCAGCAGACAACCTTCGAAGCCATGCGACGCAAAGTGAAACAAAAACGACGCAACTTGGAAATCTCAAAAATTTTAAAAAGACGCAACTTCGAAAACGACGCAAACCGGGGTATTGGTGTACAGGAAATTTCATTAAATTGTATGTATGTACATTAGGGGTATACCCAATTTTTTGGCATAGTACCACGAGGTCAACCATGTCCTAGTAACCACGAAAATCATAATCTTTTGAAATTTTTCTCAAAAAAGTTCACGCACCAATTGGTTTTTCTAAACAGGTGTATAAAAAAATTTTCTTGAAAGACATTTTGGAACACTTAAAGCATAGTCCTAAACTAACAAAAATATTATTTTACATAATTTAAATGAAATGATAATAAATTTCTTAATGCAATATTGAATATTCATAATTTTATACGGTGTTTTTTTTTATTCATTTTTAATTTTTTTCGTTAAAAAAGGTTTAAGATACGTTTTGGTTTGCGGGAAAACCTCTTACCATCTCTAAAAATTAATGAAAATTCATACTTGAGCTATTTTTTGTTTTAAATAAACTGTTACCGATTGTGTTATTTTAATTTTTTATTTCTTATTTAATAATCAATTGATCCTTTTTTTTTGCTTAAAATTCCACGTGAAATAAGTGCAGCTTACATTATTTCGCAGTTATAAAAAAATGTTGCCAGAAATATTTCCTAACTTTTTCACAAAATGAACAGAGTACAACTCTATCAACATTATTTCATAGATATTCCGCACAAGTTGTTTTCATTTGCGTTTTGACAGCATTTCACTTGAAATGTTGAACACAGTACCAGGCTTTAGCGAAAAAATAAATATACGTTCCCTTATAGTTGTTTATGCTCTATCGGACTGTGCTATGCCAATTTTGATATTTTTAAAAAAATTGTTAAAAAGTTATTGCCCTAATGTACATATCTAAACAAATACCATCACATGAAAATTATTTCTTATAAAGAATGTATGTATCAATTCATCTTTTTAACAACAAAAACTTATTATAAATTGTCTTAACTCCTTTTTTTTAATAATTTCTATTTAACATAAATCCTGATTTTTTAATTACATTTTATTTCACCTTTGTACGAAACTGAGTAAAACATACAAAAAAAAAACTCCCAGTCAGTCTATCAGAGTATTCAAGTTTTAATTTCCTTGTTATATTATAAACCACATTAAAGAACAATGAAACTCTATGTTGGAGTATGAGCCATGTTAAATGAAATAATAAAGGGTGTTTTTTAAGCCGATAGATCTAAGGAAAGGTGTTTTTGTCAAATGAACTATTATAATGCGCTTACTTTTTTAACATTTATGATCTGTAGACTCTAGCCAATCATTATGAATAGATTCACGCTTAAATAATTCTAATAACACGGCAATATTTTAGTTTTACTGGCTTGTTAATCAACAAAATTGCTGCATATGAAGTGAGACCAATCCACAAAAGACCATGCAGAATCCATTACACCTAGACAAAATATGGCAACGTTTGGTTCGGCTTGCACGTGACATACGGCCAGCAATACGTGAGAAAGTGACCCCATTTGGAACGTCCCGAATGCGTTTCGTCGAGTACAGCCGTAGTGTACTAATGCTCAACACGATTTTAAATGTTAATGTTATTATCTTACGAATAAAACATTTTTGTTGATTAACATTTAATTTTTTGTGTTTTTTTTTTAAATTTAAATTTTATCGCACCTAAAAAAACACCATTTGCATATATACATACATATATATTATATAAACATATACACATTTGTACAACTTTGTATTTGGATTAAGTTCACAACATCATACATACATTCATAATCCGATTAAGTACAATCGAATTATATTATAATTCCAAGGCCTGTTTTTAAAGGGCTTTAAGGGAATTACACAAAGCAAATACACCTAACTACATACATAAATGAATATATGCGTTCATTATTATGTATAGGGTATACTTGTACTAGTTGAGACTTTAATTACTGGACAGTAAAATTACTTAAAGCCATTTACACAAAACACATTTCTTCGTTAGACTTTTAAAGAGGATTTATAAATATTGTCTATTTCGAAAACCGATTGATTTTTTTTTTTTGGAAATTTTTAATTGAGGTGGACATAAAAAAATTGAAACCCGATTTTCCTATATAGAATCTAAATATTTCTTTGTTCATAATACTTTCCTATATTAAACATTTTTTGGGATATTATTGAAAATTTAAGAAACATTTCTCCTTTTTGTTATTCTAAAATAATAATCAAACTATTTGAGCAAAACCAATGCTATTATGTATCAGCTGGTAGCGAAAAGAGAGCGACTTTGACAGTTTGATCCGTT
The DNA here is from genome assembly GCA_949318255.1 of Pollenia labialis. Lineage (NCBI taxonomy): Eukaryota > Metazoa > Arthropoda > Insecta > Diptera > Polleniidae > Pollenia > Pollenia labialis. Next base: position 24,818,632 of record OX439139.1, read on the forward strand.
TTGTTTGGTTTTGTTTGGTTTTACAAGGTTCTTTTTACAAACGATGCATGCAAAAAAACTGTTGTTTTTTTATTTTCTAGTTGCTGTAGTATTGCTGCCAACATTTAAATAAATTTTCCTTGATCGGATCTGTACAAATTGTTAAATTTTTTTTAAAAATTTGTTTCTTATACATATCAATTTGTAATGTAAATTCAAAGGTTTTATAAGATCTGCAATTCGTTTGAAAAATCTTTTTTTTTTTTTGCAAACTTTTTTTAGTTACATTGCCAAAGCCATTAATCCACGTACACTTTCATAAAGGAAGCAGAGAACTTACACCAAATAGTTCTACATCAAATAGTGAAACAAAAACAACGTTAACACAAATGGTCAATAGAAAAACTCAACAATGTACAGTCAATCACACTACACCATTAACCAATGCAAAGGTTAGACATAAAACCAACGAATGGCACGAAAACTAGAACGGCCTAATTGTCTTTAACCAATAACCACAATTAAGTGTGAGTCGCTTCCCCACCCAGAACAGTTTTAGGGATTTTTTGTGAATTAACGTTTAGTAAAAAACAGTGATAGTCAAAACAATTACATACTTTGATATTAATGCGTATATGTAAAGCAATAGAAATAACAACAAAACAGAAGCAGTGCAAACATAAAATGTCGTTTTAGTTATTATAATGAAAATCAATTAAAGGTAAAGGGGTAATTCCATGTCAAATCGACCAAGAGTGGGACACGACCCCTTCCTATTTTAATGAAATTTGGTGAGAAGGTCCCTTTTATCCAATAAGGTACATACATATGAATATGAACGAAAAAAAATGTTAAAATTTCTTTTTTCAAAAGTTATGACATATTAAAAATTTCATAATTTCGCCGAATTAGCCGAATGTGTTGAGCTTATTTCTGCAATATGTATGTATCTCGAAAACTACTTTACATACGAAGATGATTTTTATGCCATTTTAAAGAGAATACTTGGGGCTACAAACAATATATTGAAATCTTTTTTTTTTTGAAAAATGTTATAACTGTAAAATATTAAATTTTAAAAATGGACTAAGTCAAAAACCTATTTTTTTTGGCTGATTTTTTTTTTATAGAATACCTCAAACTGTTCTTTAAAAACTCTGAAACTTTGAAGGAGGTGTTTTTTTTAAGATATGAATTTTTTTCTTTCGCAACTTAAAAAAAAAATCTGAAAATAAAATTTTAATATTGTACTTTTGAGCAATAAGTACAGTGTGCTAGTTGCAAAAAAATAGCAGACAAGTTGGGACCCTGGCATTTTAATCCGGTGGAGCTAACGGTTTTTTTTAGGTTAGCTCGTGTTTGCAAGATACACCACTTTTTCGAAAATGTAGAAGGTTGCTCTGCATATATTCGCGTAACTCAAAAACGATTTAGTTTATTGAAATTACTTAAAAAACCGAAATCCCGCAATGAATAATAAAGTGGGGTTGGTCATACATTTGACCCATCTAGGATCATCCTACGCGCGTTTAAAATGTTTAACTTAAAATTGACATTTCAAGCTTGAAATATTAAAAGTGTTGCTTAATCAGCGGTTTATGGGCAAATGCAGCAATTTACCGCTTCTTGTTTGTTTTGTTTTCATGTTTCTCAAAAACAAAAAGTTGACAACATTTCATAAAATAAACAAAACCATAATAAAAGAAAAAACTTCCTTTACCTTTTTTATAGTTTGCTCTTCCTACGCACTGTTTTTTTCTATCAATTCAATGAATAAAAAATGTAGTGCCATAAGGCCTTTACGAATTATTAAAAACGCAACATATCTTCGGTCAGAAACTTTTAATGTAACACTTTTTCAAAGATTAGTGAAAGCTTTATTAACTGGAACTTTCGGCAGCAGTCGAATAGTTGTAAGATTTTTTTCAATATTCCTTTCGACAGCTCAACTTCAAAACATGCTAAGTCGACTTAATTTTTTTACGTTTTTGAATTAACTTGAATTCTGAAAAATTTTGGTTATGATCGGTTAATCCAAGCAAAAGCTTTGCACAAAAAAGTACTTAGCATACAACTAAATGTGGAACTGCGATCGGAAACCTATACTATTACATTTTGCGATTGTATGCATTGTATGAATTTTTCATATGTTGATGTTAATGTTGTTAAATTCTCTTTAATGTGTGTGCACACCTACGTAATAAAAGAGTATAAAATAGAATAAAAGCGAAAACAGAAAACGTGGGCCCTGATTTTGTGGATCGCAGATGTGGAATCGCTCGTAAACTTTTAGAGCTTCGCCTCCAAAACTCATTTTCTTTTGCCTTGACATTTTTTGGAATTAAGTTTGTGTTAATACCTACGAAAAGTTAAATTTATTTTTTAAAAATATCACATGCGATAAAAAATTGTATATTAAAAAAATGCGATAAAAAATGTTAAGAAAGTTTATTTAAACGAAATTTTAAAATTGTTAAGAAATATCAATTATTCCTTATCGTTTTTTTTTAATAATAAAAACTTATTTTATATTTCATTCTCTTAATATTAGCACTTTTATAAGAATTTAACTTTAACTCAAATTTTCAAAAATGTTTAAAACTTTTCACAAAGACAATTTGTGTACAGTGCTTATAGATTATGGCATCCTTGTCCATAGGCTTCATTTGCTTAAGGGCTTGATTCCCTAAGATGGAAGGATTTTGACACAGAGCACTTTCATGACCATTTCAGTCTAAGTCATATTTTATCAAAAATCATAAAGTTTAAGATTAAAAGCATAAAAAAAATATCAAATAAGATTTTAATCAGGCTAAAGTTCATCAAATTTAATTTTCATTAAATTATTTTTATGAAGAATGGAACTTTACAACATGAAATTAATTAAAATTTATTGATAATTTTTTATTCTTGATTGAACTGGGAATGGAACCCATGTTTTCACAGACAGGTTGCTCTGACATGTTTCGATTGTAACCAAAAAATCTCTTCAGAGAGGTTTGCCGTTTAACACTCACCGCCATTGACGGCGGCTGGCAGTAAATAGTCAAACATCAATTTTTAAACCAAATGGGATTTTAACCTTTTGGTAGATCGAAATTTGTTTTTTGAATGTTTATCTATTTGAATTGATTCACATGTTCTCCTTACTTCTGTTTTTCGTACTTTTCGTCAAGAATTCATCTTGAAGTATAAAGTATATTTTTCTGTTTTTCATGTTTTTGTATTTTTTTTTCTTGTTGACCTTTTTCAGCACAACTTGAAGGAAAAATGCAAACATAGAGCTTATGCCTTAGCTATTAACAATAATTAGTTTTGAGTTTTTTTTTATTGAATTATTTATGGTTTTTAATCCAAATTTTAATATTTTTAATAAGGCTAAAGTTCATCAAATTTAATTTTCATTAAAATTTTTTTATGAAGAATGGAATTTTACAACATGAAATTATCAATAAATTGTATTTTAATTTTATGTTGTAAAATTACTTTTTACATAAAAATAATTTAATGAAAATTAAGGCCCTAATTGTGTAAAACGCAAACGAAACGCCAAAAATTACATTGAAAGCAAAAAGAAACTAAAAAATATTTCATAATTTTGTTGGTTTTTTCTACAGAAATTCATATTGAATTCTTAAATTTCAAACGCTGCATATATTGTAGCGTTGACAATTTTTTAACACAAAATGGATTTCTGTAAAAAGCAACAACAAAATTACGACAAACTTTTGGCATTGTTTTTGCTTTCTATGTTATTTTTGGCGTTGCGTTTTACACATTTAGGGCCTAAATTTGATGAACTTTTGCCTGATTAAAAATATTAAAATTTGGATTAAAAACCAAAAAGAGTTCAATAAAATAACTACAATACTAATTAAAAGATTTAAATATTAAAATTAATCGAAAAAATAGTTAATATTCCATAAAAAACTTTGAAACTTCGTGTAAATAATCGTATTTTCTTTATAATATTTATTCGCATGCGATATTTAAAAAAAAATAATTTAATTTTTCCTATTTATCTTAACACATAAAGCTGTCATAGCTGATATTTTGTGTAGTGCATGAATACATTCAAAGTTTGATTAAATTTTAGAAAATTTAGTTTTTATGAAGTAATAAAGTGCGTTTTTTTATTGTATTTGACTCAAGTTTGAAACGATGCTTTATATGAGAATTTTTTAATGCAATTTTTTTAAATTTCAATTACATAAGAGTTTCCAATAGAAAATTGCTAATGCTCGAATTATTCAATAAATAATATAGTTTTTCTTTTCAAAAGGGTTTTAAGGTTATCTTTAAAAGATTCTTAAAAGTATTTTTCAAGTGAGATTTAATTAAAAAAGATTAATTTGTTTTTATTTTTTACAATCACGTAAAGTGGTCATTGACTTTTTATAGAGTCTATGAACAAACAAGTATTAACTGCAAAATAGTTTTTCCCTTCTTTGTATGTTGTTGCAATGATAGTGGGTGTAAATGGAGTAATTTTTGTGGTACAACTGTTTTTTTTATTTTCGTATTCTGACATTTAGATTTATATATTATTACATATTGTGAATAATAATCCTATAAATTAATTTATGTTTAAAATGCAGGTGATATTTTTTAAATCTTTTCTAAATTGAAATATGGCAACGTTGTATAAATTGATTGTTTTTGAAATTTCGAAACATTTGCTTATGTACTTGGGTTTTTAAAGAATCTTTTTAATTCCCTCTCAATATAAATTATTATACATACTGATAATAGCAGATAAAATTTTAAAATAAAACTTTATATAAATACACATACATAATTCTTTTTGAACTACCAACAGCTGTAAGTAACTGGAAAAGTTAAATACTAAATAAACAAAACAAAATTTATCCACACAAACTTTTAAAAGCACCTGAATGTAAAATAAATATATTTATGTTCTAATTAAAAATCTCTCTCCTTCCCCTTTATGCATGAGTTTTTGCGTCCATTATTTTGTGGTTATTTGACAGTTGTGAAATATGACAGAGGTGAGCAAACATATTTTCTTAAGATAAAAAAACCTTTATTACTAAAATTATTTTATAATAATACAGGTCTACGACGAAAAAGTTTTTTAACATAATTGCAAATATACAGCCCAATTATGAATAAAAAATTCCCCGGAAGTTTTTTCCCTTTTCCCATTTTAGCAATAGAATTTACATAGGAAAAATGGGAGAAGGGAAAAAACTCCCGGGGAATATTTATTCATAATTTGGCTGATAAACTTCGTTTATAGCATTGATCCACTATAACTCAGGCATTTTTTATTCGATCTAAGCCAATTAGCCACGTTATATAAGCAGCATGTACACGGCATGTTTTTTTTTACATCTGACTAGTCATCTTTTGAAGTCACATTTAATTGTGCATGTGTGTCAAAATTGCAGTTTTCATAGTTGGGGGTAGTGCACTAAATATTGATCTAAATCAGCAGTGCACTATCACTAAATAAAACTGCAAAGAAATTATTTTGCACTTTTTATGCCAGCTTTAGTGATGATTGGAATTTTTTAAATTCCACTAAAAATTTTTTAGTGATATTGCAAATTTTTTCACTATCACTAAACGCAGATTGAATGCAAAAATCTGCGCTCAATTCATATAGTGCAAAATTTGGACTTGCAATCGAAAAAGCTGTATACAAATATTGTATCACTAAAATTTTAAAAATTTAACTTTGTATGTGAATGCTTTTTGATTTTTTTGAGGATATGCACAAGCCAAGAACAATAAACAAAATGATATTTTGTCAATAACGGTATAATTATTGGCTTTAATCATGAAAAAACAAGGTTTTGGTTTTAAATTTAGTGCAACAATTTTAGTTGCACTCAAATGAGTGACGAAAAAAAGTTGCAATAAACTGATGATTGCTTTTTTTTAAACGAACTATTTTTTTGAGTGCAAAATGTTTTAACATCACTATCACTCGTGTTTAGTGAGGCTTCAAATTTTGAATTCATCACTCAACATCAAAAAAATTATTGCAATATTTTTGCACATTCACCAACTGTAAGTTGAAACTGCAAAATAAGTTCACTACCCCCATCTATGGCAGTTTTACATAAGGCTTATAATATTCGGTCACAAACGTACATACATGTAATTTGCTTCTGACATTGTCTCTATTTTTTTCGGTGCATAGTTATTGCAGAAAACAATGTTTGTAGTTCTCGGTTTTAAAATAGCGTGCTGCCGCCGCACACAAATTTTTTCTTTAAATTTATAAAAAAAATTTTTATAAATGTATGTACATAATTTCTATTCAATGCAGAAATGATCATACATATATCGGTATTGTCCAGAAGGCTAATGGTTCCGTCAAAAGCTTACCGCCGCTGACGGTTTCTTCCCGGCATAGAATTCTGACACAGCTGATGTCAGATGGTTTGCCAGAAGAAAATAGAGCACGCACCAATTGAAATTTTGTCAGATGACTTTGCATCTGACTTTTACAGAAGCAATGTTATAAAGGTAACACACGACATGTATGTATGTATTTTTCAGTGGAAAATATGATAAGTCAGATGCAAAAGACATGTCTTCTACATGCAGCTTAAGTAGCCTTTCAAACAAGAAGAAAAAGCCTGACCCAATTTATGGTTACCTATAAACATGTTATGGCAAAATATGACAATAATTCGTTTACATCTAATAAAATAAAACAAAGTAATTTGTTTTTATTTTTGTTTTGTCTTAACCCACTTACAACTACATTTAGAGTTGACAAAAATCAACCAATTGTAGTCGGGACTGTAAGAAAAGATAAACTCACTGTTTATTGTTGTTGTTTTTGTTAAAGCTTTGAAATTGTTACAAGTAAAACTGAGGTTTATAATTCTTATACGCTTAACAGTTTTATTTGTATAATATCTTTAGTTTTTCTAAAATCTTTTGATGAAGTTTCCTGACGATCTCGCCTAAGCAACCAGTGAAATGCGCATAGGAATATCTTATTCCTTCAACAATAAATTTCAGTTTCTCAATATGTAGTATGAAATGGGAATTTAACACATTTGAATGAAACTTTGTAATTAATTTTTGAATCCCAAGAAAAACTTTGATAATTATTTTGTTTTGAATTCACAAATACTTTGAAATATGTAAATATCATTACATATATACAGACATATGTACATATGTATATTCTAAGAATATTATAAAGAATAACATAAAAAAACAAGAGCATTTTCCTCTATTCCAATAACAACATGATATGGTTGGGGGTAACCATCTTTAACCTGCAGTAGGGGTGGATGTGAGAAATAGTGAGCCTCATTACAGTAGTCGTGGAGATATGAATTGATCTTCGGAAACAGGGGTTTTGGCCTCACTTTGGGTCGATTTTTTTTTTATAGAACACCATTTGACACGCTTACGGAGTTAATTGTTCTAAAATTTGGCAATAAATGATTCGTCGTCGTTCTATAAAAAATCTAAAAAAGTTTGTTTCGACTCCCCTTTGATTTTCATCCGTTAAAGTGTCCTTTTCAATGGTTTTGTAGTTAGTTCTGCCCTGATAGCTCGTATTTTAATATCTACCCAATTCGTGTACATCTATGTACATATAACTTTTGAGATTAAAATTGTTGTTGTATGGTTTTTTTGGTTTTGACTTTGCCAACTTTTCCATTTTTAAACGTCGCCGTTCTTACATTTCTGTGGTTTTTCGATAACAACACAAAGTAGGTTTTTTTTGTGGTTTTAAGATCTAGCGATATGTTTGCTTTTAACATTTCCATTTAGAACATCGACAATTTTAAGCTGTAATCAAAAACCACAAGTCTATTACAACAAAATTGCTACCAAAACACAATTAAAAAATATATGTACCTATAACTATTTATGTACATATATACGTACATATATTGTTTGAAAACGGTTAGAAACTTTCTTAAAACTGGAAAATTTCAACGATAAGTTGCAAAGATTGGTATAACGAATTAAGTCAAGCAGAAATATGAAAACGTTTACAAATAAAAAATTTCATTTTTCAGCTCATTTAACAACACTGTTGTTTTTGTTGTTGTTCATCCGATTACATTAAAAAGTATATATCGCTGACTCTTTCTCATCCCCTTCTCTAACCTACTGCAGCATTAAGAAGCCAAAATGTCTGCTGTGTGATTATAACGTCTATTGTTTTAATGGTCATTGAAAAGGTCGAAATATTGTTAGGTCGGTCGGTCGGTCGTTCAATGAATCACTTTTATTACGAGGTCATTACGTTGGCAATTTTTATATAATGTAAAATATTTTATATACTCATACAAATACAAAGGTTCACTTACATACATACATACATACATACATCTACAATTTAATAATAAATTTAATTGAAGCTTAAAATTACACAAAATGAAATTTTATGAAACGTCATTATTACGCTCAGCAAAGTAAAGTACACGTATATCCAGCCAGTCAGCCGTATTTATGAATGTCTGTTTTACAGCCATTCCATTAAACATTAATTGCATTTCTACATTTCATACAGTGTTCATGTGAAAGGATATAAATGAAAGATTATTTTTTATGATTACTACAATATATATAATCTTAGGACGGAATAATTATAGAATGAAACATTTTAAATAATTATGAATAATTATTTATTCTGTTTATTTTTGAAACCGTTAAATATTCTTTATTATTAAATTTTAAAAACAGGAATGAACTTGCTAATTTCACAACCGATTTTTTTATGTATATTATTTTTTTGAAAAACTGTATCTACTTGATAAAGGGTTAAAGTTGAATAATGCTTGCCCCTTGCGATTACGTGCCATTTAAATGACCGCCTCTAGATTGGTTGCAGCAGCCGATCCTTTTGTAGTAGATTACCACAACTTTGCCGCACATTTCGGACGGTATCTCGGCGAAAACTTGATTAATGTTGGCTTTCAAATGCTTTAACGTTTGAGGATTATCCGCGTAGACACGGTCTTTTTTAACGAAGCCCCACCAAAAAGTCTAAAGGCGTCAAATCGTTTGATCTTTGTGGCCAATTGACGTCGCCGAAACGTGAAATTACCCGATCTGGAAACTTTTCCGCAAAAAAAGTAAAAATCGGTCGTGTTAGGGGTTCATGGCACCGTCTGGTTGAAACCACATAACGTCCAGTTTATAATTTTCAATTGCAGGTCAACAAATAATTTAATAAAAAAAAATTCTGGGAATTCCCGCACAAATTTCCCGGGTAAAATAATATTTTTTTCTAAGCACTATCACTGAAGAACAAATAGAATAAAAGAGCTTTCTCTCAAGATATAAGTTAATAGAAAATTAATCTTTTTATTAAAAAATAACGCATTTATTTTTTTACTGCCTATTATTCGTGAAACAGGTTTTGTATTCAGAAAATACAAAAACATATAAAACCCGCGTGTTTTAATTATTAAAATTTCATAAAAATTGGTTAGATATTTCTGGAGTGGCAGTAATTCCCTGTATGCCCCCTCTTAATCCCTTTCTCATTCGGTCAGGGTGGGACAGTCGAGTGGATAGGTAGACTGGAGGCGGAATGGAGGGTGAACATATTAAAATGGCTTTTCTTCTCATTTGAGTGCGGAAACTATTGCTTTAATAAATCTGTTTTAAAACGATAATTAATATTTTCTGAATATAAGTAGCTTAGCGCCCTGAACCCTATCCTAAGTTAGTACCAGTTAGAGAAATACAAAGTACCATACTGTAAAATGCATATCGTGTAAAATCACCTTAAGTATTGAGTAAATTTAAAATTATTTTACTGCAAATGAGTAAAAATGTGTGTTCGCTGTATTACATGTATGACTGTACACAAAGAAAAAGTAAATACATACATACATATGTATTTTGATTTTAAGTTGCTGCCTCATTTTGTCCATCAAGCGTGCAACGCGGAGAGCAAAGTGCAACCTCAAAACTCATTTATCGACTACTCAAGTAATATTTTTATAAAAATATTTGAATTTGTTGAATATTACACATAATCATTGTACATTTTTATTCATTCTATATAATGGGTTAATTCACCCTTAAGGGACTTTTTCATACAACATTGTAATAAATCATTACAGAAATCATTTTATAAATTCTTCTTCAACCATTAATTACCTGTGGCATTAGTAATTATATAATGATGGCAGTTGAGGTTGTCATAAACTACTTTCAGTTCTCTACAGTACTATCGAAAATGAAAAATAAATCACACGATGACGAACGGAAAGAAACAAAATGACAGTAATTAACGTTTAAATCGCATTCAGTTTTGCTCGTTCATTCGCTGAATAGCCGGCTGGTTTAGCTCGTTAATTCAAACCGAAATTTGATGACTTTTCATGAACATAAACGAATGCAGCAAATGTTCAAAAATAAGCAAAAAATATTTTAAAAATAATAAAAGCGAAAAAATGCTGACGTGTCTTATAAATTAGCATTTTATTCAAGTTTTATTTTTCCTGCAAACGTTGCTTTTTTTTAACCGTGTGTCGTTTTTAGTTGTCAGGAATTTCCTATTATTGAAAAATATGTTATAAATTATTTATAATTTTTAATAAATATTAACGAGAAAAAAAAACGAAATATAAATAAAATTCTTTGTTGGAAACTTTCTAAATGTTTGTAAGTTTTAGCAATAAACTTTCGCCATTTTGAAAAAGTTTTTTTTTTATAGCATAAATGCAGTGATAGTGTGCGTTTGTATACAACTAATGTCAAACTTTTAAGATTTATCTTTTTAAAGAGTTTACAATATTTAAATATGTCGTATATTTTAAAAGAATTTTTCTTTAAAATGACTTAAATATAGCAATTAATATGTTTTTTATTTCTTTGAAATGGAGGTACAGAAAAGTTTTGGCAGTTTTTATTTTATGTGTCAAAAATATTTTCTTATTTATGCCGAATTTTCAATTACCACTTTATTTAAAGTATATTATTAGCCATTGATAGATGGGACTTTTTAAGGTGGTTTCCACAGCACACGTTATCTTTTGAGGTCCAGATTGAATCCAAATAAGTTTGATTCCAGCGTTTTATAAACTGCAGTGTCAAAGTAGAAAAACTGCAATTTCTTCTAATTTTTCATTTGTAATTAAAAAAAAAACTGTTGCTTTTACTTCTGCTTCATTAAAACAGTCGCTGTCAAACCAACTCAAAAAGCGAAAAGTTGTATACACATTTTTGTTTTATGTTCGACAGGTTTTGGTTTCGACTGCAGGTTATTAAACCCTTATTGAATATTATTGCCACGCCACTGACTTTCGCAACATGCACATAAATACAAGTGATGTTACAAATATTTGTATCGAGAAATTTTCGCCTATTCAATATTATTCGTTTAAGCCAATTTCAAGGGAATATTTCGCAAAAATTTTACGAAAACGTTCCAGAAAAAAGAGCGTAAAAAACAAAATTAAACAAAAATATTAATTTTAAAAAACACAGTCAAAATATATTCAAAAAACTATCAATCCTTTCGTAAAACTGCTATGGTCGGATAAGCAGCTCGCGCTCGTTGTCATTATTTTTTAAGGACAATCATGTCGTTTTTGTTTGTCTGTGTTTCGTGCGTTTCACCGCATTAGTTTTGTGTGGCGTTGCATAACAGTAATTAATCATTTTACGGGTTTTCGTGTTTCAACATTTATACATGGCGAAGACCATGTTGGAATAAGCTGATTACTTGCGGAGTGGACTTCAGGTTTTCCATCCTACTATTAGACGGTATAAGTCGTTGTGCGTATTCTTTTTTATGCGAAAAGTATCTATACGTAAAGAAAGTTTTTTAAATTGTTTTTGTTCTTTGGTTTCGCCATTTACACTGTTAAGATATGTATGTATATTGTAAATATATTTTGCTCCTAAATCAATAAAAAAAATTGTTAATATCATGTTAAATTAATGATCAAATCTCGGTAGAGCAATATTGAAATTCAAAAATAAAAGTTTTTAAGGATTCTCTCCATCAATCCTATTGGGATGCTGTGCGTAATTAATGGTGTTTTCTTTTCTGACATAAATGTTCCATGTATGCTACCATTCGCGCGGGTTTTTGTTCTATTCTAAAAATATATGCAAAAATGTGAGAAGTTGTTGTTTTCCTCTCTAAATATGTTGCAACAATAAATGGCAATTTTGTTCCATTTCTTACCCGCAGTTATAATTGAGTGTGAGATAATACCCTTTTTTGCATCTGCGTAAAGTACTTTTTTTTTTATTAATTTTTTTCTTGTGTTTGCGTACAATTTGTGTTATATTGTGATTTTTGGTTTATTGTGATGGATATAAAATCTTTTTGTTTTTCATTTGTTTTACTTTTATTTAATAATTGTTTTTTTTTTGCACAAAATTTTTAACAACAGCTGACATTAATTATTGAAAACCAGTTCTGTTAACGCTTATGGAATTCAAAGAAAATTTAATGTTGAAAATTGATGCAAGCGTGGTGAATATCGCTTTAAGTACAAACTTTGCATTCAATATTTAACACGCTAAATACACATTAGTGTTGAGTGTAAAACGTAGCTATTATTTTGTTCCATTGTAGTTGAGAAAAATGTATCACTTTGTAAGGGTACGTGTAAACTGATTAATATATTACACACTTATAATGCATTATTATTTTTTAGAAAAGAAAACACCATAAGTCTCGCACCACTAAACATTCACACGCTCGGAACACTCGTTGGTGGTGTCGATATTCTACAATTAATATTTTTTTTATAATTTAAGATCCTAAAAATCGTTTTTATGCTATAAAAATAATCTATAAAATATCTGCATTTGCCTCTAAACGCATTCATTTAAATCATATAAAAATTTTTTTAAATAACTTTAAATTGGTTGTCTTAAATAAAAAAAAAATTAATAAAATGTATAAATTTTCATATTATTCGAATGTGCATTATAAGTCAAATTACAATTTTTAAAAGCTTTTATACTTTAATAGTCATTTTCCTTCAATATTTTTCCAGGAATATTTTCTATGTACTATCAAAATTTTCGAATAATATGAAAATTTATATAATAAATGTTACTCAATTATTAAATTTACTTAAATTTCCAGATTAATAAAATGTCTTAAAAATGTCCATATTAAAAAAAAAATGTTTTATTTTTAAAAATATTTCACAAAAACAATACAATAAAATGCAAACATTTATCAAAATGTCATTTTATTTTTGGTTCAAAGAAGGATAAATCCAACAATACATTTTCTTACTTTATGAATGGTTTATTAAAGGTTGAATAGACTATTTTTAGTTTATGAATACAACTTTAGAAATTTTACCTTAAATATCGTTAATTAATCATAAATTAGTTTATCAGGGGTGTGCTGGAAATACGGCAATTAAACTTAAAACACAATATAAAAAGTAAGTCGTTGTCACTACGTAATTTAAACTACAAAAAGTAGTCGGTATCTACTGAAATGTTGCCACAGTGCATAAATAACATTTTTCATTTTATAAGACAGTTTTAATAATGAAAACTTAATGGCCACTTTTATTTAAATTTGTAATAACGATTAGATATTCGTATTCGGCTAATGTCGGCGCAGATATTATTAAGAATTATTATTCGTAACATTACTAGAACCTGCAAAAGTGTGAGCTTAAGACGGTTGTAAAATTGCTTGAAAAGTATGTACATTATAAAAAACCTGTGACAGCTATTGAATTCGAACAAGTTTTAAAAACGATTCTGTTTTGAAAGTTTATAAAATTGCTCCATTTAATATACTTCATACTTTGAGTTCCACCAGAACTAGAAACAATTACAATCATTTCAAAAAAATAAATTTAAAAATCTCCATCGATTTAAATTTCACTTGATATCGATTTCCAGAATATATTCGTTAAGCTCAAGGAATATGCATTAGGTATTTATTGCAAAAACAAAAGGCGACCTATTATAATGCACTTCAAACTCTTATCGAATGAAGTTCCCAATTTCCACTATGTCATTGATATGGTAGCAAATCGGGCACACACGACCATTATGAAAGCTTAACCGTGAGTCGCTTGGCAGTAATTTGCCTTTTGGGATATCACAAAGGGATTTAAATTAACGGACATAAGTTTTACTATGTCCAAGGCCTAAGCAGAAAAAGAGTATGGTGCAAAATTATAGATTTGTGTCTAGTCGCAAATACTCTTTAAATGGATCAATTGCTTGTTACCTGTTGAGTTGTGATTATCGTAATTGAAATTTTGACTTTTTTACATTAAAAATGGTATTTCCGCTTCTCTTTACCTTAAAAGATCTTTAAACACAATTGCTTCAATTGGTTTTGAACAAAGAAACCCTGTTTTAAACTTTCATGTGTATGTTGTTATTTTCAGTAAAGTTTTCCTAAAGGGTATATAATTTTGCCGCTAGCTGTATTTTTTATGTATAACCCAGAAGAGCTTTGCACATGGCTGGATTTTGAAGTTTTGTTATAAAGTACCCTGTCATAAAATTCATTACAATTCTCATGCATCAAAAACTAAAACCAGTTTCGCTTGAAATCCATTAAATAACAGACATTTTGAGTTATTTTTTTTTTGTTTTTCATTTTATTAATTTATTATTTGAACTCGATAAAAAATTAAAGATTATAAAACGTTAAAGTAAAAACATGTCGAATAATAAAACCAGACCAACGTCTAGAAAATTCTATCTACTTTATTATCGTTATATCGATTTAATTTGATTTTTTTTTGTTTTGTTTAAAGCATGATTTTCTTAAAAAATACTAAAATTTCTAAAATGGTATTCTTATCCGCTGCAATGCTTTAAAAGTTTTCTTCTTGAGAAACTCTTTAGTTTGGCTCGTTTTATTGGGGATCATTGACAGGCAGGCAGGCAGGCCTTATTCGTTCTCATGTTTCTCCAAAATAATTCAATATTATTGTTGCACAACAAAAATGCACATAAGAGTACATATTTTTCCTTCCTTAATGTATCATCTTTGTTTGGCAATTCAGAAGTGGATGTAAAAGTTGCATATAACTTTTTTATATTTTTTCTGCTATATTTTTTGAATACAAAGAATAATCTATATTTTGGTAGAAGAATGTAGTACATTTGTTCCCATATTGCTGCTGCTTTTACCTTTTTATTTTATATTGCTGCGAAATAAAAACTTTATTGTTTAACATAAATTTTGAAACGACTTTTTTCCTATAAATATTCTACCAACCTTTTTTCATTTTACTTCTCTTCTCTTTTTTTTTTTTTTTGCAAAGTTTTATGTTAAAAAAATATATATTTGTTGCTTAGTTTTTATTTCAAGTACATATGTATAATTGAAATTTAAACTTTGAACTCTTTGTTAGACATGCAATTTTATGCCATAATCCCAATACGCCTCAACGCACTCTTTTATTTATTTATAGCAAAACATTTAATGACTTGAAGCTTGCTTAACAATTTTTATTACAATTCGCAAAACATATTAATCGAAAATGTAATAAAACAAATTTTTTCCCAAACAGTTACGATTAATGATTACTTATTATTATTTTTTTAATCATTCACTATTTTTTTAAAATATTCGTAACGACAAAATAATAATCACAATTACTTTAGATTATCGTAAAACAATTTATTACGATTATAAAAAATCTAAAATTAATCACAATTACTTTAGATTATCGTTTAATAATTTATTACGTTTACAAATAATCTTAAAATAATCACAATTACTTTAGGTTATCGCAAAATAAGTTATTACGATTTAAAATAATCTTTTTTAAGTTTTTTAATTATTCGACTTTTTTTAGTTATAATTTTTTAAAACAAATAATTTATTCAAGCTCGATGTCAGTTTTTTCTCCTTTTTCTTTTATTTCTTTATTTTTCAATATTTCAACATCCTTTGGATGTCTTCTTCAGGAATCTTAAAATAAATACAATCATACTATCGTGATATTGAAATATGATTTATGTTTGCTTGTATTTATTTTAAGATTCCAAAGGATGTCGAAATATTGAAAAATAAAGAAAAAAACTGACCTCGAGCTTGAATAAATTATTTATTTTTAAAAATTATGATTTAAAAAAAAAACTTAAAATATCCACAATTACTAGCAACTTCATTCAAAGATTTTAGAAAAACTAAAGATACTATACAAATAAAACTGTTAAGCGAATAAGAATTATAAATAACAGTTTTTTGTTGTTGTTTTTGCTTAAGCTTTGATATTGTTACAAGTTAAACTGTATAAATAAAAACTCCCTGGGAGTTTTAACCCCTTTCTAATTTTAACAATTGAATTTTAATAGAAAAAATGAAAGAAGAGAAAAAAAACTCCTCGGGAATTTTTATTCATAATTGATATACTTATTATACCCACACCACAATAGTGGAGGGGGTATTATGCATCAGAGCTGTAAATGAATCATTCATTCATGCAGAAATGAATTTCAATTCGTTTCCAATTCAAATGAATCTGTAAAATGTATTGCAATTCAATTTGACAAATTCAAATGAATCTGTGAAATGAATAGCAATTCGTTTCCAATTCAAATGAATTTGTTAAAGTGAATTGCAATTCATTTTACAGATTTATTTGAATTGAATTGATTTTGAATTCATACAAATGAATTAGAAAAAAGAATTAGCAATTTATTTCCAACTCATTTGAATAGAATTAATTGAAATTTGAATTGACTTTGTAAGTAAATCTGCAGTAAGCATCACTGTCGTTTTGTTATTCAACTAATTTTTATTTTTTGTAAAAGACAGCAAGCTCGTTTTGTATGTCACCAAGTAAAGTCCAAAGGCAAAAACAATTTTTAGATTTGAAATTTCAATGATATACTGGAATTGCCAGCAGCAGAATACGAATTGAATTATTAGGTATCGGCGAAAATTCCATCAAAATGGAAAATTTTGTTTAGTTGCTAAAAGAGACCTAAATTTTTGTATGTATCAAATAGTGTGAAAATATTATTAAAGGTGTGTTTAACAAACATTTTTTATTTAATTAATCTCTTATTTGAATATTGTGGAAAATTCCTTTTTTTTTTTTTAATTTTCAATCGAATTTTAAAGATTTTAGCAACTTTGAATCTCAACATAACAATTTTTGATGTCAAAGCTGTATTCGTTTACTCGAAATTCTTACTACTTTTGCTACAATTGGAAAATGTGTGCACTTTTTGTATTGAAAACTTCTAATTGCAACAAAAATAGTAAACTGCAGTAGTTCCCCCTAGATCTGCTCTTGAATTTGATTGATTGCAACTCATTTTAGATTTCATTCGTTTGAATTGCTAAATCTTTTTTCTAATTCATTTGAATGAATTCAAAATTCAAATGAAAATGTGAAATGAATTGCAATTCACTTTAACAAATTCATTTGAATTGGAAACGAATTACAATTCACTTTATAGATTCATTTGAATTTGTCAAAGTTAATTGCAATTCATTTTACAGATTCTTTTGAATTGGAAACGAATTGAAATTAATTTCTGCCTAATTCGCTTGAATTGATTCAAATTTCATTTAATAAATTTTTTTTTTTTTTTTTGAAAAGAAAAACTTTCTGAGTCGATCTAACAATGTCCGTCCGGCTGGCTGGCTGTCCGTGTAACCTTGTGCGCAAAGTACAGGTCGCAATTTTGGAGAAAATTTGACAAAAATTTGGCTTTTAGGTTCTTATTGGCACAAGGACATATGGCCATTGAAATTTTGTATATAGTTTCACCATATTTGGGGAATATTGTTTTTTATCAAAGCTATTTAAAATTCTTGAGTATTAGTTTATATAAATCTCCTTGCAATATTGAATTTAAACAGGTTAAGATATCAGAAATGGCATATAAAAAAAATTTTAAAAGCTAATATAAAGTTGTATATATGTATATAGTTTTACATTTATTATTACATACTAATTTATTAAAATATTGAAATTTTTTTTTTTTGTTTTAGGTAAGTTCCAAAGAAATTGATGATTTAAAAACCGTATGTATCTTGAATTTAAAATGTTTAAATATGCATAATATTATTCTTAGACTGGAATTACATTGCTACTTCTTGCTCAGGGGAACGGGCATGTATTGAAATTTTTGGAGGCGAAGAGAATTAAGTAAAATCCTGTATAAATGTATTTCAAATTCAGATGCACAAAGAAATTAAAATCAAATGTGTGTTTAAAACGTTTTTGTACAACCACAATGAAAAACGATATGTGTTAAGGTTCGTCGCACAATTGAAAAAGTTCTTTGAGGGTAAAAGAATTCAAAGAAATACACTTCAGACAGTATTTGTTTTTTCAAAACCTTTCAATACAGTAAAAAAAATCCCAATACTCCTAGTACGTATATGACAATTACTTTTGTGGCGTACGCATACAAAGAATTATTGTTGCATCATTATCGAAGAAATTAACAAAATATGTCTTATACAGATATCCTAAATTTAAATTAAAAAAAAAGAGTGTGTATCTTTTATTCCCACTCTCATTGCTGCGTGTATTTTTTATTCCCTTGTTAATTTTTGAGAGTATTTTTGATACCCACACTTAAAATAAAGAGTTTTTTTTTTTTTTGCTTCTTCACGTTCACACAATTACATAATTGCTCGTGTACACTTCTCTCCATTTATTTGTTTGTGACAGCGACACAACAGTATAGAGTTTGAAAGGTGGCGCTTTCACTTATCTAACCCATTCTACTTTTTAAATAGAAAACTAAACTATTTGTTTCAAATTTATTGATAATCATGATTTGGTATTTGTTACTGTTCTGCAGATATGTATATATAAAACTATATTGGGTTTGTGTGGGACGTACCACGTCCACTTTTTGGCAGGTGTTGTGTATTGATAACCAAGTTATTTGTTTCACATTTGAAAACTTTTCCCGTAACCGTTCTCCAGATATAAGGCCCATCCTCAGAATGTTGCAATAAATAAACAAAAAAAATTACCAAAATCGATCCAGCCATTTTCCGGCGATGCGATTAGCTACGCACATCATTTCATTTTTATTTATATTGATAAAAAAAAAAACAGAACACATTACATATTTATATTAAAATAATTTGAGAAATTAACAATTTTAATCGGTAATAAATTAATTTTTTTGTAGAAATACAAGCAAATCGACTTGATTGGCTTTTTGCGACTTCAACTATCATTTAAGATTCTCTCAGTAGACACCGAAGTAGCAGCGATTGTAAGATATTTTAAAGTCACGTTTAATAGATAGTGAAATTGGCTTTTATTCTCAACCAAAAAATAAATTGTTAGTTGATTTGTTGTTAACCGGTTTTTCAATGTGTTGTCTGGCGTTTTTAATTCTGTTGTAGATGTGCGAATAATATGCGCTTCTTTTTCTTGTACAAACGATAGCTATGCTTTGTATCCAAAACTAGCTCACCATCTACACACCTGCAAGCAAAAGTAAAAAACAAAAAAATTAAGTAAAAATGTTTGTAATGCCATACCAATATCGTTGTGCTGCCATTTAAGTGCATGTTTTAAACATTATTTGTATACTATCGTTAGTTTAAATTTCAATCAATATTTCTTAACTATCTGTAATTTCCCATCACTAGCCCTAAATATTTGATAACTTATTTGTTTAGTCAGTGTTGGACATTAGTTTTTGTTTCTGTAACTCCTTCTTGTAGTTTTACTAGTTTGGAGTAACTTTTTCAGAAGAACCCGATTCATCAACGATTCTCTAAGCACAAATATTAAAAATTATTACGCGGCGAAAGTTTTATTTATGCTTGGAACTTAATTGGGACGTAAGTCGGAAGAACGTAGGAAGTAACGCCGTAAGTTTCTAAAAGCATGCTTTCTTTACCTACAATCGTGTTTATATATTTTTGTTTCCAAAGGTTTTCTTGGGAGTTAAAAAATTTTCATTAATAAGATTGAGTTTTTACCCATTATAATATCAAAGCTTAAACAAAACACCAACAACAAACAGGCAGTTGATCTTTCGTTTGAAAATATCATTAAAAAATTAAAAATTAATTCAAATTGTTGTTTGTTTTCTTCTTATTTAATTTTTGTTTTAAAATCTTCAATTTGAAGCCATCAGAAAAAACTGTTGGTTTTGCCCAAATCTTTCTCAAATTACGTACAAATAAGGTAACTCGCCCTTTAAATTTTTTTTATGTATGACAAATCATGTAATTTGGTTAATAATTGAGCTGTGAAGTGTGAACTACGAATGAGAAAGCGAATTACGAAACTATTTATTCATATGAACATTCTGTCATACCTCACTTTTGTACTTTTCAAGTACAGAAAAAAAACAAGTATAATATGCCAACTTGGCCATCCTTGCTGCATAGTGTAAAAAAACTGGTTTTCATTTTGGTGAACCCAATCGAAATCCTGAGATAATCTGTGTATAATTTATTAGGGCCTACTAATTCTGTTTTACGGAAACGATGATAAATTCTTAAATATAAATAAGGAGAAGTCATAATAATCTTCAGTACGTTTTCTCTGAAAATGCATTAACTAACTATTCCCAAAAAAAAAAAAAAAAAAAATAAAAAAAACTGTTCCATTAATTTTTGTTAAATAAAAGCCATATCATAAAATTTGGTAATTCTGTTTTATCTTGTGCACATTTTTAATAGTTATTGAGTCATAAAGTGGAAACTTAATCATAAAATTTTATGAGCAGCATTTCACTTTTTTTCTTTGAAAATTGCATTAAAAAACATATAATAAAAACTCTATAAAAAAATGGCATAAAATAAAAACAAAAATTTCGTAAACAACTTCAGAATCCTTAAAAACAGAGGTGAATTGAAATATTTTAAGAAAAGATTTTTTATTAAAAAAAAAAAAAAAAAAAAATACTGTAATTCTACCTAATAAAAAAAAACTTTTAAAGATTTTAAACAACCTTGACAGAATTTTTTTTAACTTAGAAATTTAAAGTAATTAAGATAATACTGGTTATTTATGACTTAAGTATAAAAACGTATGAACATATTTATATTTGCTGTACAATTAAGTTCTCGTATTAGGCAACAGAAGTTTCTGCCTATAAAATTTATTTACAATATTCATAAATTCTTCTAGAGATGTTTACACCCTCCACCCCTAGTGGAAAATGAGAGTATACTAAGTTTATCATTCCGTGTGGGAGCTTTTTAATACTCATCTTAGACCCCACCCCATAAATTGTATATGTATGTATGTTCTAGGTCCTTCACACAGAAAAAATACCAATGTTAAATTAACATGGCGAAATGCAAAAGTATGCCCTTTATTTAAATTTATCATTATTTCATATTAATTTTAAAAGAAAAATATTAAAATAACTTTAAATCACGTTTATTTAATAATATTCACTATTAAAATAACATTGTTCAATATTGAATCCATAAAAACCTGTTTTATATTAAAATCAAAAGTTTATGTTGTTAAATTAACATGCATACATACATATACATTATTACATAAGTATGTACATTTTTTATTTTTTCATGTTTAAAATATTCTCAAATTTCTACTAATTGAAGTGGGGAATGTAAGATGAGATGAACCCACTGTTTATAGTTGATGTTGTTTTGTTTAAGCTTTGATATTATTACAAGTAGAACTGTTATAATTCTTATACGTTTAACAGTTTTATTTGGTTTAATATCTTTAGTTTTTCTAAAATCTTTATGGATGAAGTTTCCTGATGATCTGGCCTAAGCAACCAGTGAAATGCGCATAGGAATAGCTTATCCTTTTGCGTTTCAGGTAACGATATACTTATTTTTGGGAAGGACATTTTTGCTTGAGAATTGTCTTTTAAAAATCAAAAATTGTATGTGTTGTCAACGGTTTAAGATTCTTTTTTTTTTGTAATTCTCCCTTTTAAAACACTCACTCAAAATTTTTTACGCTTTTAAGCACCTTTTTTACACACTTAAGAAAAATGGTAATCTTAATTAAGACGCTCTACACTGTATTAGTTGTTGATAAGAGTAAGGTAAAAGTTTTGCTAATTTTTTTATTTTTTATGTACGAAACAAAGAAAAATAAGCGTAAATAATAAAAGAAGGGAAAATTATATTTGAAATGTATAAAATCCCCGAATTTTTTTTTAAATCCCCGAAAAAATCCCCAATCCCCAATCCCCAAATGACTTTCTTTTTCCTTTTTGCTCGCATGAAATCCCCAAGTCTAACGGCCCTGATCGCACCTAATAATATTCTCTCTCTTATTATAAAAACAAGGGGGCAGGTCTGGTATTTTTTTAGAAATTCGGCTCTTTTGTGGAGTAAACGAAAATGACTGAATTTAATAAAATAACTGGAATATTCAGTTATTTGTTTTTTTGGAATATGTAGTTAAATTTTGAGTAGTAATTTATATAAAATAACTGAAAATGCATTTATTTTTACGAACGTGGGGTTGAATTTTTGACATAAAAATTTGAATGAACTTTTCCTTAAAAATAATTGAAAAATAAGTAGACCTGTTTTGAACTGAATTTTCATTTATTTTATATCACAATTTCAGTAAATTTTACGTACAGAATATTGTGAGTGTGTGTAAAACAAAATATCGGCTAAATGCTCGTCACGACTTTGATGGCATACCTCTATCCGATGGTTCATATTTTCAATAACTCCTAAGACATAATTGAGGTTCAATGTCGTCACTGTTCCGAATTATCTCATCCTTTAGCTCTTGAATAGTTCTTGGCTTATTGACGTACACTTTTTCTTTTAAAAACATATCCCTAAAGGAAGAAGTCCAACTGTATCAAATTACATGATCGTGGAAATCAATTTACATCGGCACGACGTGAGATAACACGGCCATTGAATTTACCTCGGAGAGGAGCCATTGGTTCGATAGCTGTGTGGCAAGTGGCATCATCCTGTTGGAACCATATATCGTCCAGGTCCATATCCTCAATTTCTGTTCACAAGAAGTCTATTATCATCTCGCGATAGCGAACACCATTCATGGTAACTACTTAGCCGATTAGTTTGGACAAAAATCTTGAATTTATGGTATGACTTGAAATTAACAATTTGCATTTTTGAATTTTTCTTCAAATTTTATTTTAAATTTTTTGTGGTAAAACGAATATAATTAGTTTCGCAAATCAACTACGCTAAATTTTTCTCTTAATCTTCTTCTCAAAATGCTTTTAAAACACATGTATTTCTCTTTTTCTTTATTTTTTTTTTTTTTGTTCAAAATACGTTAAAAATTAAAAAAAAAAATAAAAAAAAATTTATGCAAAACACAACAACAACAAAAAAGGAACACATAAAAGGTACAATTCCAAAAATAAATGTTAATTTTAAATTACCCTCCATCCATAATTTTTTGCATACAAAATTCTAAGCTCTAATTTTTCTTTCGTTCTGGCACACACACATTTAAAACAAACTATCTCTCTCTTTCTTAAGCAGTCATTAAATGCGCATAAATTTTGTATTTATTTATTTCATGTTGAAAATGCAAATAATGTTGTTGTTTTTTATGTTAAAAAGAATTGTAAAAATTTTATGCATTCAGCTCTTTTTTTGAACAAAATTATTCGAATTATGTGAAACGAATTTGTAAATGAAATAAATTTTTACATAAAAAATAGGGTTTTTAATTTTTCGGGCTTTTCCATTGCTGGCAACACAAAAAACTTTTCTGTTATTCCTGGAAATTTTTTGTTAATAATGCTAGGAAAAAGTTTATAAAATGCAATTAATTATATTCAAACCATGGTAATCAGTAAAAACTGAATCGTTTGTATTGTTTGGAATAAACTGATGTCAGACATCTTCTTCCTCATTGCATTTGAAAAGATTTAAAGTAAACAAAACGTGGTAAAATTTACGCAAATTTAAACAAATTGATACTGCGACTGGCACTTGCTTGAAATAAGAATATTTGACATTCCTGCAGCCGTATTCTGTAATTCGCTTAGCTAAAGCTAAATCTCGATCGCTGAAATACCTTAGAGAATATTAAAAAACTAGCAATGACATTAAAAGCTAAAATTGCGGCGAATTAAATTTGTATGGCATTGCTTAGACCCTGCCATTACGTACGAAATACAATGTCAATTAAATGACCGCGTCTAGATTGGTTACAGCAGTCGATCCTTTTGAGGTAGTTTCGAACACTTTTTTACACAATTCTGACGGTATCTCGGCGATAACTTGACGAATATTGGTTTTCAAATGCTCCAACGTTATGGAATTGATTAGACAGTGCGTTTACGCATCCCTACAAAAATAGTCTTACTGCGTAAAATTGCATGATCTTGGTGGCCAACTGACGTCACCAAAACGTAAAATTACGTTTTGTAAATGTTCAACTGGCTTTAATTGTGGCGTGAGTTGGTGCAAATCCAAATGCAAAATACACCATAATGATTCGTAAGATAGGCATCATTACTGATAACGCCGTGGTATTGACCAATTTGGATTATCCGCCACACTCACTAACAGACATAACCAATATTATATTGCTATTTATTTCATCTATTTTTTTATTTGGCTTATTGAGTCAAGTGGTAATTTTATTTCGTTTCTTTTTATTCCTTTTACATTATTACACATAACACGACGACCTTTTTCAGCATTTCTTCCGTTTTACTGGTTTGTACTACAACGTAAATTTTGTTTATTTATAATATCAATTAAAGGAAAAAGAATGTGAGAATTTGTTGCTCTTGTTTTTTCTCTTGTGTTGCTTGTTTTTGAACCGTAAATTATAATTTATGTTAACAGGGTTTCTTTCAAATGTGCTAAATTCCCATTTCATACTATTGGGAAACTGAAATTTATTGTTGAAGGAATAAGCTATTGCTATG
Source organism: Pollenia labialis (assembly GCA_949318255.1). Taxonomy (NCBI): domain Eukaryota; kingdom Metazoa; phylum Arthropoda; class Insecta; order Diptera; family Polleniidae; genus Pollenia; species Pollenia labialis. The sequence goes on from OX439139.1 coordinate 24,843,409, forward strand.
CGCATTTCACTGGTTGCTTAGGCCAGATCGTCAGGAAACTTCATCCAAAGATTTTAGAAAAGCTAAAGATATTATACAAATAAAACTGTTAAGCGAATAAGAATTATAAACCTCAGTTTTACTTGTAACAATATCAAAGCTTATTTCAGTTTCTCAATAGTATGAAATGGGAATTTAGCACATTTGAAAGAAACCTTGTTAATTAATTTTTGAATCCCAAGAAAAACATTGATAATTTATGTTATTTATATGACAAGATTTATAACTCAAGTACATAATAAAATTGTTAAATTTACTACAAATCTTATAAGTTTACAAATTTGTGTGTGCTCATTTTAAACTAAGTCCCGTTATATGATGTTAATAAAAATTTAGTTAATGTAATATACGTTTCGTACCGTTAATTAAAAAATCATAGTTACCAGCTTTTAAATATAATGCGTGCTCTTTTGTTTCTTACGCTCTTATCTCTTTTATTTGTTTGGTGTTGCAAAGTAAATGAAACTAGTCGTAAAGATAATGAAAATCTAGGTTCCATAAATTATATCACACTATTTCTGTCTTATTTATGTGCTAGTTTTCTTTTTTACTTTATTTGTTTTTGCGGTAGTGTCTCAAAAAATAAGAATGAACGTTTTTGAAAAAAGTACAAAACTTTGTCATTATTTGTTCATTCTATAAACGTAATTATAAGAAAAATTGTTAAACAACGTTAATGAAAAACGAGTAAGAAAGTATCGTCGGCCAAGCCCGACCGTATGATACCCTACACCACAGTATATAGGAACAAATTTTTGCAAATGTGCCCTATTTGGGACCCTTGGCCATGGGACGGCCCGTTAGAACAAAATTATGTAATTGAGTTTAAGATTTATATACAAGTTCTTTGTTAGATATCTTCATCTGAATGGAATGGAATGGAATGGGTTCATATGGGACATATAGTTATATTTGGACCTACCATCACAACATTTGGTCATGGCATAGTTGCTATCGTAAAAATTATTGTTTTTGCATTTAAAGCTGTTTTCGGGAATAGACTTGTATGGGAGCTATGGCAATAAAATTTGGTAAGATGATTTTAATTGCAATAAAATTAGTTTGGACCAAATTTAATCTTAATACCAACATAATAAGATGATTTGTGGACACAAAGACCCTATTCCGGTGAGTATTTTGTATGAAATTACATCAGACATCGTTAGATCAACTCAGAAAGTGATTCCGAGTCGATCGGCATACTTAAAGGAGGGTCTTGGACCAATACTTTAAGGTGTTACAAACATCAGTACAAATCCATAAATAGTAAAATATTACGTTTATACAAAATCGGAAATAAGTCTTAAGTTAATTCCTTTTTATATATCACTAGGGTTTTTTCCCGGGATTTCCTGTCCCGGGAATTCCCGGGAATTTCAATTATTTTATTTCCCGTTTTCCCGGGATTTTTGTTGCTATAACTTCGGTTCAGTTTGAGATAATATACCGATTTTTTGTTACGAGAAAGTATGAAGGAACACTTTGCTTAATTAAATTAAAATTAAAAAAAAAATTTGAGATATGACGATATGTTTATAAGGTGATAAACATAAATATGTTTCATTTTGTTACGGCTTATATAACCGGGAAGTGCTGGAAAACCGAAATAAAAAAAAAACTATGGAAACTCGTGTAAGATTCTACAACATTCAATTTTAAAAACACATTGTCCTAAAGATTACAGTTGGATCTTGTAAGATGAAGTCCGTTTGATGCTATTTTTTGCATCAACCTTGACATACATTTGACTGATAGAGACGTTGTTTATAAAAAAGAAAAATTACTTCGGATTGTGAATTAGAAATATGCAACAACTTTAAACTTTTTCACTTTAAACTATTTGTCCAATCTCGGTAAAAAAAAGTGAACGAAATTTTTCGGAAACATGGTAATAAGTAAATAAAATAAGAAATATACTCTTTGCCGACTTTCTAAAAGCATTTAGTGTGCCTTAATGTTATTTCCTAAGCTGTTAAACAATGTTAATATATGTATTTATTTAAAATATATATACTTATAAAACATATTTATTTAAAATATTTTATCTATTGTATGAATTTACTTTTTGATCTCATAACTTGAGTACCACAATTTTTGTTTGTTTTTATTATTGTTTTATGAATTAAATTGTTATGTTTATGTTATCTTTTTATCTTGTATCTAGAGCATAATGATACGAAATTTACATATAAACGCGTAAGGTAACAATAATTCAAGTTCCTCTTTCAACCTTTAATTAATTTTTGTAGTATTTAGGCATTTCTTTTACTTACTTTGTAAACAAGTTCCCTTACGCTTTTTAAAAAAATTTTTTTTTTCATTAATTTAAAACAAATTTACTTTGTATTATTTATATGGAGCGGGATCCCAGGATCCCGGGAAATTTAAAAAAATTTCCCGTTTTCCCGGGAATCGAAAAACTCCGGGGGAAAAAAAACTCTATATATCACTTACTAAAATCACCAATAACAATTACTTATTGTTTTTAATGATTTCGTAAAGAAATACGTCTGTGAACGTAAAACTTTATATGGACTACGTAAACTACGTAAAAATACCATTAAAATTAAAAGAGTACTAAAATTTTTACAATTATTCAATAAATAACACAAATTTTGTTCAAACATATTCGGCCATGTTCTAGAAATCGAAATCACGTGAAATTGAAATCGAACAAATTTTGAAATCTTTTCCGTGCTCAAGGTTCATAAAAATATTTCCTTTTAAATGCGTCATATTTTTAGGACCACTTTCATCTACCTAAACTACTTTTGAATTCAGCAAAAAGCTGCGTTCATTTTTACAAAAATTCAATTAAAAATCTTGATCGATTTCACTTTCACGTGGTTTCGATTTCCAGAACATGGCCGATTATTAAATAACTTTGAAAGTCAATTGAAAAGTTAATTTGTAATATTTTACTGTGCGGACTTTTATCTCAAATAAAACATCAAAGTTTTACGCAGTCGAAATGTAACGCATTTCATTCCTTTTATGGTACTACGAAATGTAATTAAATTCACGTTTGGAAGTTTCATAGTAAAGGGGGGCTAAATTTTAAGGGCCGATGTTGATTTTGAATACAACACAAATTATTTAGGAAATTTTTGTCAGTTCTTTTTATAATGATAATATTGGTATGGTTCAATTATGTATGGAACAAAATATCAGCAAAATGGCCGCGACCTCGGCGGTACACCTCCATCCGATGGTCAAAATTTTCGATGTCGCTGAGGCATAATTGAGGTTCTATGCCGTTAATGTGCCGAATTATCTAATCCTTTAGTTTTTGAATTGTTGCTGGCTTATCAACGTATACCTTTTCTTTCAAATAACCCCAAAGAAAGAAGTCCAAGTCAAATCACATGATCTTGGCGGCCTATTGACATCGCCACCACATGAGATAACACGGCCATTGAATTTGTCGCGTAAAAGAGCCATTGTTTCGTTAGCTGTGTGGCAAATAACACCGTCATGTTGAAACCACTTATCGTCCACATCCATTTCTTCCAATTCGGACCATAAAAAGTTCGTAATCATTTCACGATAGCGATCAACATTCACAGTAACTGCCTGACCGGCCTCATTTTGGAAAAAATACGGCCCAAAAATGCCGCCAGCCCATAAACCGCACCAAGCGGTCACTCTTTGTAGGTGCATTGGTTTTTCGACAATCACTCTTGGATTATCATTCGCCCAAATGCGGCAATTCTGCTAATTGACGAATCCACTGAGGTGAAAATATGTCTTATCACAGAAGATGATTTTCTTCGAAAATTGATCATCCACTATTGCCATTAACCATTGAAGACGTTTGGAATGGTCAAGAGGCTTTAGTTCTTGAGTCAAGCACCTTGTAAGCGTGTAAATGCAAGTCTTTATGCATAACGTTCATCAACGACGAGCGTGATAGGTGCAACTGTGGGCACGATGACAAGTTGAGGTGGACGGCTCTTAAGCCACACTATCGCGAACAGCAGCAATATTGTCTGCAGTAAGTGCTGTACGAGAATGCACTGGCGTTTTCACATCTCCAACAGACTCGGTTTGCTCAAATATTTGCACGATTTTTCCGATTGTACGCACATTTGGACGATTAAATCACGAAGTGCACGATATGCATTTAGATTTGAACGCCCATTTTCATAATAAACCTGAATAACTTTAACGCGTTGCTCGATTGTGTATCTTTCCATGGTTCAAATGGAGTTCGTCTGAAATTGAGAAATGTCAAATGAAATGCAGAAAAAACCTTGACGTTTAGGTGTGGTTCACATTCAACATCGGCCCTTAAAATTTAACACGTTATAAATCAAAGTTTCATTACTGTAATAAACAGTTTAGTATCAATAATAAATATTTTCAAAGAAATAATGAAAAGAGGTCAATAAAATGGTTTCATTCCTGCAACGAAGCGTGTTTTTTTTTCGTTGTAAAAAACTACTTAAAAAAAACTAGATCCAGTTTAATCAAAATTGCTTTTAGATTAAGTGGCAGAAAGATGGTGCTATTAAATTAAAAAAAAAAGTAAATTCTCCAACATTTATTGTCTCGGAATTCCCGGGAATTTAAAAATATTTTTACCGGAAATTCCCGGGAGTTTTTTCACCAAATAGAAATCCCTTATCAAAAACGGAATATACTACAACATCAAACGAGTATCATTGCTAAAGAAAGAGTCACAGTAACAAAAGTTTATTTAAATTTTGCAAAATAAATTGAATTCAAAATATTCTTAATTTAAGTTTCGAACTTAAAAACTATTTCTTTTTGCTTTATTTTGCATTGAATTTTATGGTTATCGCATAAAATTTTAATAAATAATCGCATGAATAATGTCAATCATTCCTTTTCTTTATTTTTAAATGGAATTTCACAACAAAATGGATAATTCAAATACATTCGATAGTGCATAAGGAAAATTAATCTTGTAATTAAAATTCAAGTTCATAACATTATTTTTTTTTATTATGGTTTGTAACGGAAATTAAAAAAAAAACTATAATTTCGCAATTTCCGGATTTAAATTTTTATAAAACTGATAATAGCACTTTTCTTAATTTTTCGTCTATAAAATTTTTTCAATATATAAAATATAAAAAACAAATGAAAAAAATTGCAAGAGGAAAATAATGTGGTGAAAGGTAATTGCATGTTGCCTGATGTAATTAAAAATAGTTTTTCATAAAAATTTTTAAATTTCAATAACTACAAGAAATAAAATAACTAAAACTATGTATTCGATTATCTTCGATATTTAAAAGAAATTAGTAGAGTCCGACCAAAATAAGGGTTTGGTGACGCTAAGTTCCGTGAATGTTCGGCGTTCGAATTAGTTTTTAAACCACTCGGAACTTTTAATAAAAAAAGAAAGTTTAAATAAAAAGTCAAAATAAATAAGCACGTCACATACCCAAAGTTTTAGGGTAATATTGTCTTCTATGCCGATTCATCATAAAAATGAGCTGACGTTAAATTTTCAAAATGGCGATACACATTTTTGTTCCCTCCTACCAGAATCTTTTGTTAAAACCGTGTTGTTTTATAAACAAAAAATTATTTGGTTGTTCAGTATAATTTGCGTGTTATTTTTTTGTATTAAAAAAAAAACAGCTGTGTTTTGATTGTAAACAATAACTTACATTTTCTAGATACAATTTAAAAAAAAAAAAAATTTTTTTTAATAACACAATTTATAAAAATATTTGCCGTTCTCTATATTAATTTCGCTTTAAATATTGTGACATTTTTTTTTTATTTTTATTATTTGTTAATTTTTGTTGATACTAATGTTCTAAAAAAAAACAATTGTTCCAATAATGTTTTTGATGAAATAATAAAGTAAATAAAAAAAGATAAATACATTTGTGTTTTAATTTGGTTTCAAGGATAAACTACAGGGTGACTTATATAACATTATTACTTTCTTAGTAAATAAATTAAACTATGGTTTATAGTTGCTCAATATTATTTATGGCCCTATGATCCTTATAGGAAACACGGGATCTAATTTTATTTAAAAATAAACATTCGATTATTCAGAAAAAAGATCATATAAAAATGTATCTCATGTTCGAAATGCACATATGAATGTAGGGTTTTAACAACAAGGGCCTGCATGTGATATTCCGCGTGCCGGAATACTTTGTGCTATTGAAAATATGCAAAGTATTAAGGAAAAACTTAAGACGTTCACTAGGCGGTCAATGCAAAAAAATTTTAAAAAATATCTCATGCGATAAAAAATATTAAAAAAATATCGCATGCGTATTATTAAGAAAATACGACTATTTACACGAAATTTTCCAGTTTTTATGAAAAATCAATAGATTTTATTTAATATTAAAAACTAATTAGATATTTTATTAGTCTTTTTATATATTCAAAGCTATGATTTTTGAAAAAATATGACTTATGGCCAATTTTCAGGATTGATATTAAAACACATTTATTTTTAAAATCGTTTTAAATACAAAATTCTGTTCTTCACTAAAACTTAAGTGAAACTTAAGTCACCGATGTGGTACACTTAATTTCAACTTAAGTTTCCATTGTAATTCCATTGTAGCAAGGTGGCATCAATATCACAACAATACAACAACAACAGGCAAACCATTAAGAGTCAGCTGTTTTTTCAGACCACCTTGTAAATAATTACACTTTTTTATATTTTTTTTTTGTATTTAGTAGTGCCTCCATACTTTTATCTTAATTAAATAAGACTTTTCAAATAAAACTCAAAAAACCAATCTGTTTTAAATACGATTTAAATTTGTTATGAAAATTAACTTAATATAGATTTAAATACTATCCTGAAAATTGGGCATTAGACTGCAATTCTTATGCATGAGTTCTGTGAGGGATATGGCCACTGTGTCCAAACCCTTCGATCTCAGGGAATCAAACCTAATGGAAAATGAAGACTATGGACAGGGCTACAATAATCTATAAGCACTATATCCAAATTGTATACATTTTCGAAAATTTGGCTTGAATGAAATTCTCATGAAAGTGTTCTGTGAGGAATTTCGACACAGTGGACAGTGTATTTAAACGTTTAATTGACAATATTAATTTGCACCAGTAAACAAATTAATAATAACAATTAAACGTTTAATTCATTTGATTAATCGTTTAATTCACTTGATAACATTTTAAATTAAATTTTTTGATTTATGCTTTTACTGGTGCACAGTTTGTGGTACAGCAGGGATGTACAACTCAAGGTACAATTGTACTATTTTTTGGTACATTTTAAACTTAACTACGTAGTTTTGACAGAAAAATAATATCATCGTGTGTGGAAGTTTGTTTGGATATTTTGTTCGAAAATAAACAGAATGTTATTTAGCGTTCAGGTCACTCACCCAGGAAAGATATCTATTTTTTTAGCGTTTGTGTAGACGAACACAACCCTTAATATTTTCAATAAAAAGCCGAACATTATATTGTCTTCTGTTCTTTTTTATAAACCCGAACAATTGAAGTGGTTCTGTAGAAAAACATTTTGTTTTAATGTTCTATAATGATACTTGTTTTACATTGATAAAGAAATGAACAAACAACAATTTAAGCAAGGACAAAGCACGAATAGCTTGTGTTTATATTGTGTATGTGTTTTGTTTGTGTTAAGTTTTTTTGATGGCTTTTTGTTTATTTTCGCATATGTATTTTTATTTTTTTTTACCAGCCAAAAGGGCGATACGAACGAACACTAACGAGCTGAACCGAACACAATGTAGCTTGTGGAATTTAAAAAAGCCGAACAGAATGAAATGTTTACCCCATTTTGGTTGAGTTGGATAAGGTCAATATTATTTTTGTTCTCGAAGATGACAAACATAGACACGTTATTTTTTTAATGATTTTCTACACAAACACTGTAAGCGTTTGTGTTTTCCACAAGTCAAACGAACCGAACCGAACACTAAGGAGCGATAATTAATGTTTATTTTCGAATACTGGTGTAAACTCTTTGAATATTAGTAAAAGCAATATTAATTTTTGTTAGTAACTTCCCAGCGGAAAAATTCAGAAGACCCTCTTACTTCAGGCCTTTTTAAAGGTTTGCTTAAAATATTTTTTAATTCAATTACTATCCTTGTCTAACTGTTTAACAAGGCCCCGGCTATTTCGTATAAAATATAAGATACACATTCTACATTGGCTTCTATGAGAAGGGAGTAGAGAAGCAGTAACATTTTTTGTATTGTTTTTTTTTGCACAAGCAAAAGCAAAATAAATTTTTTTTTACCCCTTCGTGTGTAAAAAAGATATGAGTATGGAATGGAGCGAGCAGGCCTTGTACATCCAAAAGAAGGGATATGGAGGCCTCCGTACTCCTTCCTTTTTCCCGCTGGGCAACTATAATATGCATAAGTTGGCTTCAGCAACTGTCCCAATACGTGAATCCTATTTATCAAACCATATTGAAGTAAACTTTTAGTTAAGTCTTATGAATCTTTCATTAGCTTAAACAAACGCTAAACTGCACATTCCGTACGTAATCAGATATTTTTTGTTTATTTTTTTAAAGCGTTTGAGAGGCTTTTTGCTAATAGCATATTATAGTTGGGCCTTCAAACAAAAGACAGCTTCAAAAAGATAGTATTAGAACCATTTTTGACTTCGTATTGAAATACTACGAAGATCTATTTAAATACGAAATTTCAGTGCTTTTTTAATGGACGCTTTTATTAGACGCAGCTGTCATCGGTTGCGAAGCAGTTACATACATGTCCAATGTAAAAAAAGTAAGAAAGTATAGTCGGTCAAGCCCGACCATATGATGCCCTTACCACAGAATTTAGAGACACATTTTCGAGAGTGTACCATATTTGGGACCCATGTGCAATCATGGACCCGCCAGAACAAAATTATGTTGTGAGGTTAAGATTCATGAAAAAGTTCTTTGCGCCGAATATTATTTAGATATCTTCATCTATATGAGATTTGTTTGCCTTTAAGTCGTTTTAGGATGGAGTTTAATATTGGACATCTGTCTCGTAACCACTGTATATTTTGTGTTGGGCCTTCTAAACAAAATTTGAGTAATTAGAATGCTTACACTAGAAGAAAATTGTGTTTTTTGCATTATTTACGTGTATATGTTGCGATTTTATTTTTATATGTTTTATATTTATCTTTTTTAAAACAAGTTATATCGTCGACTTATTTAATTTGGTAACGACATCAAAGTAAAAGAGAGGGACTGACTTAAACGAAATAATTTTTGTCGGCACAACTCCTCCTAAGTTATAGACTGACTAGTCTCAGCTTAAAGACATTCAATGTAAAAAATGGGTTTCTTTGGCACTGATTTTAACGGCTTGCGTTTCAGAGTTTCGTAATAGATGTTTTGTCGTCTTCCAAATATCTAAGACGCTTAAGCAACAAATTCCGAAATAAAAAATCGGCGTTCGGAATTAATTGTTGTCGGTACAACTCCTCCAAAGTTATAGACTGACTAGTCTCAGCTAAAAGACATTCAATGTAAAAAATGGGTTTCTTTGGCACTGATTTTAACGGTTTGCGTTTCAGAGTTTCGTAATAGATGTTTTGTTGTCTTCCAAATATCTAAATTTTGAAGCGCTTAAGCAACAAATTCCGCAATAAAAAATCGGCGTTCGGAATTAACTGGCTCCAATTTTAATTAATTGTTTTTACATAAATTTAACGCTTAAAAAAGAAAGCAAATTGTCTTTTGTGTTCTGTTCCCAATTATTTTAAAAGTTTTTTCATTTCGCTTGAAAAGGATATTCATTGACCATTGTCTTTAATTCTGCATCCTTAAGGTTGTTCGCACATTCTTCGTCATCAATATTTGAATCTAAAAAAAAAAATAAAAAAAAAGAATAATTGTTTTTAAATAAATTCCATAAAATATTGGATATTTTAAACAAATAAAACACACAATTGTAAGTGTGGGGTATAATTTGTGGTTAACTGTATACCCACAAAAGCGTGGGCAAATTTATTTTACGCCTACATGCAACTAAAATTAATATATGTATGTACGTATGTATGTATTGAATAAAATAAACTGAACTTTCAATTTATTGCAGTAACGTGTCAAAAAAATTTTAGTCTCTATAAAGTTTTTAAATATGAAAAAAAAAAGTATGTAGATATTTGTAAAGTTGTAATTAACAGCCTGGCGCACTATCTCTCGCTTGTATTTTCAACGACAAGCAGCTAATTTACGCCCAACTTGAAATTTTCAGCACGACAATACAATCGAGCGATAACGTAATAGTTTTCATATAAATTTTGTGCCCGCTATGAAATATTATGCGACCACAAATGTCAAAATCACTCACTTGTTGTGGTTTTTCGACAAAGGCGGTTTGTTGCAATATTAAACGATATTATTTCTTTAATATAATACAAACACTAACTATAAGAACGTTTCCTTAAAACAATACCGATAATAAAATTTTATTGTTTTATAAAATATTTCTTACAAAATTCTATTGTTGAAAACATATGTTTTTTACTGCTTTTAATAATTTACGAAAATGCAACCCTGTCATGATAAGTTGTTATTGTTTTCTCATGAAATCATTAGGTTTGATTCCCTGAGATCGAAGGGTTTGGACACAGTGGCCATATCCCTCACACAGCACTTTCATGAGAATTTCACTCTAATTCGTATTTTTTCAAAAATCATAAATTTAAATATTGAAAGACTAATAAAATATCTTATTATTGTTAAATATTAAATAAAAATGATTGATTTTTAATAAAAACTGTAAATTTTCGTGTAAATATTCGTATTTCCTTTATAATACGCATGCGATATTTTTTTTTAAATATTTTTTGTCGCATGCGATTTTTTTTTTAAATGAATTTAACTTTTCATATTTATCTTCACACACGTCTTACTGCCTGCTTTTCGAACACGAGCGCTAAAGTAACTCGTTTAACTTATACATATTAAAAACAAAAACAAATTTTTTAAATTTTGTTGTAAACGTAAATTAAACGAGTCACTTTTGCGCTCGTGTTCTAAAAATAGGCCGTTAATTTACATGTTTTATTCTCAAACTATCGTTTAATTTGTGTCAAATTTGATGTAGCAATATAGGCATTTTCCAATGACTACATAGATTACGTACGAAACATAAAACCTGACGACCGACAAGTAAGTCCCTAACTAGTTGGGCGCTTATAAGAACCATACTAAGCGACTTGTTGTTGCTCGCTTAAATTGTCGATCGGCATCGTGGGCCAGGCTGTAAGAATAATTGTAAATTACATAAGTATTTGAATTCATGTTACCTTTAAAGACGTTGGCTGTTGTCAGAAGGTCCGACTGTTTAATAACAGAGAACCCAACTTTTTAAATTTGTTTACGCTCTTTCAAAGATATTTATTAATTTATATAGGTACTCCTCGTATATAAGTCGATCCGGTATGTGATGAAAATCAATATTACGATTAGACATTTTGGGAGATCAGCAATGCCCGGTTTAGTTGTTGAATTTGAAGTAGGACTAAGGATCCTTCTTTTTTAGCAAGAAATTAAAATGGTTGAAGGGTGTAGTAATCACAGAATACTAACAGAACTGTAAAAAGTGACGTGTGAAAAGGGCCCAAATCAGTTGCGAAGGCAGCTTTCGAAGAAAAAGACAGAAAGCTTTTTTTTTTGGTAGTGAAGTGGCAATGTGTAACAACAGGCCTCAACAATCAACACAAATGGCGTGATCAAAACAAAAATTACATAACACAAACCACGTTAAACAAATGCATTAGCTTAACAAACGTTTGTTTTGTGCAGAAAAAATTTATTTAGTAATATTTTTTTGTTTTTTAATGTTACTTAAATATTATTTACTCGTGTTGTGGTAAACTTAAAAGTTAATTTTTACAACAGTTTTGCAAATAAATCTTAACTTAATAAATTTGTGTTCTTTGTATTGCGGCATAAAAGATGATGCAAAGAGAAATTCAAAAGGGCAGCTTTCTTAGAAAGAGACGGAAAAAAACGCAAAATCTTCCGTCTCGTGACAGTTCTGTTAGTATATCTCAAGCAACAAATAATTACTTATAAAATAAAGACTACTTATTAATAATAATATGATTTGATCATAATATGATAACGGTAACTCTGCGCCAATAGCCTAGCACACCGGCTATGTGCCGTTAAGGTGCATGTAGACGACATGTGTTTTACATCTGACTTGTCAACTTTTCAAGTCACATGTAATTGTGCATGCCTGTCCAAATTGCTGTTTTACATAGTGTTTATAATATTCGGTCACAAACGTACATGTAATTTGCTTCTGACATTGTCTATGTTTTTTTTTTCGCAAAGTTATTGCAGAAACTAAAGTAGTTATCGAAATAGCGCGCGGCCGCCATAAAAATTTTTGTTTGCGCCGAAAAAGAGTTCAGCCATCTAAACATTTTTTTTTTTCTTTGGGATATTATAATGAAACGTTTTTCCTAATATATGTACATACATAATTTTAATTTAATGGTGACATTATCATACATACATTGGTATTGTATAATATTAACTTCTGCCGGCTAATAATTCCGTCAATAGTGGACGCCGCTGCCGGTTTCTTTCCGGCATAGATTTCTGATGTCAGATGGTTTGTCAGAAGAAAATAGAGCACGCTCTAATTGAAATTTTGTCAGATGACTTTGCGTCTGACTTTTATAGAAGCAAAGTTAAACAAGTTAAAACACACGACATGTAAGTATTTTGCAGTCAGATGACAAATACATGTCGTGTACGGTCGCCTTTATGTGTTTTTGTTTCACTTTGTTTTGTTGCTGAATAAAAATCGATAAACAAAATAGCGTACACGTGCCGTGATTTAGTTTAACAAATTGATCTTTTAACTGATATGAGTAGAATTTAATGTAAAATGGGTCGAGGAAAATCTTCTATTGAGGAAGAAAAGGGAAAAAATTAAAGTTTATAGGAATATGGGACTATCGATTGCAGCAATATTTAAGAAGTAGACAAATTATTTCGTCATTTCTTTTAAATGAGTCCAACTATGACAAAAGTATGAAAGGCCCAACAAATACATATGTAACTCTCCATAATCTTCTGATCCCTCTCACTAATAAACTGCAACACAAATTGCAAGTCTGGACGATGACTTATCAGTGACCCTTTTCTAAATTTTTTTTGTTCTCTTCGCTGCAGGGTGGGCCAAAAGTGACGCCTGCGTGTATAAATTGTTGCCCAATTTCGTATTTGATGGTACTCAACTGGCAAAAGTTGTTGGGCCAATTGGACCATGTATGGATGCATGTGTAAATGACATGAAAAAATGCGTGGAACTGATGTTCTAGAGATGCCCAGTTGTCCAGAACGTTTTTGCGTTGTAAGTTTCTGGATATTCTTCAACACTGTCCCGTACCCGATCAATGTTCACTTGGTTCTATACTATTATTGGTCTTCCTGATCGTGGAAAGTTTGACACTGCTCCTTGACGTCGATTAATAGCGGTTTGTCTAGGTGCATTTCTGGTGTTGAAAAAATTTCGTTGCGTCAGTAAAATTGAATGCCCATTGGAAAAGTAAAATTCTATCACTTCGGTTCGACCGAGCGTTAAATTTAGCATTATGGTGTAACACGGTTCGACGAATAAAATCTAAAAAATAATAATAAACAAAAAAGTTATTAAATTTTTACACGCAGACTTGACTTTTGGCCCACCCTGTATTATATTTTAATATTGGAATCTAAAACACGTGTTCATGAATTCCCCCCCCCCCCCCCCCTAATTTTTCCAAATTCTCAGCTTTATGGCTTTTTTTTTTTAAATTAACGACTTTTTTACGACTTTTTTTTTCAAAATTTTATGACATTTTTATTGCTTTTTCAAAATTGTATGACATTTTTATTGCTTTTTCAAAATTTTATGGCATTTTTATTGCTTTTTTTAAATTTTATGACATTTTTATGGCTTTTTTTTAATTTATTACATTTTAATTGCTTTAGGGGCCAACGATGACCTTTAATGGTTTTTATTGCTCTCCCCCATACTAAACCTATAGGAAGTTGACCTTTTAATTGCTTTGGAGGAAAATTGTGAATGGAACCCCAATATACATATACTAGATACATTTGTACATACATTTGTAGTATATGTACATATATTGGGGTTTCATTCACAATTTTCCTCCAAAGCAATTAAAAGGTCAACTTCCTATAGGTTTAGTATGGGGGAGAGCAATAAAAACCATTGAAGGTCATCGTTAAAAAAAGCCATAAAAATGTCATAAAATTTAAAAAAAGCAAAAAAAAAAAATGTCATAAAATTTTGAAAAAGCAATAAAAATGTCATAAAATTTTGAAAAAGCAATAAAAATGTCATAAAATTTTGAAAAAAAAAGTCGTTAGATAATTTAAAAAAAAAGCCATAAAGCTGAGAATTTGGAAAAATTAGGGGGGAAATTCATGAACAAGTGTTAAAGTAGGTCAAATTTTTAAAAAAATTTCAAAACAAAGTAATAAAAAAGTCGTTAAATTTTATAGGATAGCAATAAAGCTGAGATTTAGACAAATGTTGGGGGAGCAATGCACAAGTGTTGGGTGCACTATTGAACTCTAAAAATTATGAACAATTCTTCTTAATACAATTGATTTTTTTATTGTTTTTTGTTTAGTTAGAAGTAAAACTATTTCAAAAGTATTTTTATTTCATAATTCTTATTAAATGACTTATTTTACTTCCCATTAAATTGCTCACAAAAAATAAAACATACACACTTCAACACAAAAGTACTCTTTAAATTTCGTAGAATTGTATTAAACTGTTACCAAGAAATTGTTATTTTGATTTCAGTCATTCATAAGAGTGAATTTTCTTAGAAAAAGTACTAAATTTTGTTTGTATAGTTCTTAATTGGTTTCTCAGAAACTTTAAAATACATAATTGACTCTTTTTTCTCTTATCCATAGAATGTTTTATAAGGATTTTAGAAATTGAATTTGAGTGATTTATTCGGCTGGGCCGAATCTTTAGTACCCTCTACCCACAGTTAAAATATGTATTTCCGGATTAGTGTGACTTAAGCTACGGTCACACTTATTAAATATTTGACCAATTAAGCGCCTTACCCCTACTTTTGCTAATAGTTATTGAGATTTAACATGCTCTTAATATTACAAAATAAACTAATTATACTACCAGACATAGCAAAAAATAGTTTTTTGTAAAATGTTATAATCTAAATAAATATTGAAATTGACGGAAATTATTATTTAGTTTGCTTGTTGCTCCCGTTTTTTTCGTCAAATATTTGATAGGTGTGACCGTAGCTTTAGTCTAAAAATGCTTTGACAGACCAAATTTTTTACAGCAGCATTATTCTTTAGGGTTCTAGGCGTATCAAAGCGTTTGCCGAGAGTGGGCTTTATATAAAGTCTATGGTAAATTATAGATCGATCTTCACGCAAGTTGACAGTATGATTTCTAGCCATATTAAACTGTGAAATGAAATTTTTTTTATAACATCATTATTGGTAACAGTTTTACACGTACAAAGCGGTTTTCCAAAAGTAGAGTTTATATGGGGACTAGGTTAATCGTGGACCAATCAAACCAGTGTAAAACATTGGCAGACCAACAATTATTACAATAATATTATTAATTACGCCTTTACGCGTACTAAGGTGATTACCAAGAGTGGGCTTTATATGGGGCCTACGGTAAATTATGGACCGATCTGTACAAATGTGGTATAACTTCTAGTCATATAGAACGAATTTATGCAATATCTTATATAAATATGTGCATTCCACCCTTATTTATGCTTGTTTTTGTTACAAAATAATCAATTTTTTTGGGGTAGTTGTTTCACATTTTTATTCATAACTCTTAATATGTATACTGAACGGATTTCAATCTCAAACTACTACCGAGAACTAGAATCAATTTGACAACAATATTGTTCTTTTCTTTTGACTTGTTCGAAAGTGAGCGTGATTCCAACAGACGGACATGGCTAAATCGACTTGGAATTATTTAAGGAACCAGGTTATATTTACTTTATGGGGTCTTAGATAAAAATCAAAAAAAAGTTTCACACGGAGTGATAAACTTAGTACATATACCCTCATTCATCACTAGTGGTGAAGGGTATAAAAATTAACATTAAGAGTGGGTTCATCAATGCCTTAAAATACCTTAAAATCATTTATTAAAATCTTTGTGTGGTTGTACAATTTATGAGTTTATTTGGAAAATATATAAAATTTTATAATGCAAAACCCCTAGACTGATCATAAAAAGAGAAATTGGGTTTTTTTTTATTAATTTCCAAATTTGCATTATGGAAACTCATATCAGGGTTATTTAATCTTTAATTATATGTATGGATATTATTTTGTTTAACAAATTATAGGGCGTTTCGCTAATACATATTTTGTTCGTTTCGCTTTAGTTTTTATCTCATCAATCATATTAAAATTAGAATAATTAATAGTGTCATGTCATATTTTATTGTTTAGTATGAATCAGATAAAATATTTTCATTTGTTGACATATTAAAATCCTGTTAAAAGGGAAAAGTTAACATCGATTTATTGAGGTGTGTTTTGTTATTAAATTTTTAAATGTATTCTTTTAATTATTGTTAAATTATACAAAAATAATGAATTTATGTTAAAGTATGTTTACAACGTTATATGCGAGAAAATAAAACGCTTAAGCTTTGTTCACAATCAGACCAGCAATTTCGTGTTTTTCTTCTACATTTCTTATTTGTTCCCAGAGTATTTCATAAATTTTCCTTTCATTTTAAAAAAAAAATGCCACTGACATAAGCTTGCTACGTAAGCAACAGCTGATAACTAACCATGTGCCAAATGGGATACCGTTCGAGTGGTTCTGAGAAATCTTCCATACATTCTTCAATTTTCTCTTAGAATTATGAAATTTAAAGTGTTTCAAATTATTATATTTCAAAACACACAATTACAAACAAAATATGTAAAATGTCTGTTTCGTTTTCGCAATAAATAAAAAATTTTTTTTTTTTCAAAAATTCTGTTTTAAATATCTATCTGTAACCCAACGTGTTGCTTCAATTTCTCCAACACTTTTTAAAGTGATCTAACGATGTCCATCCGTCCGTCTGGCAGGTTATCTGTCTATGTTAACCTTGTGCGCAAAGTACAAATTGCCATCTTGTAGATAATTTAGCAAATTGTGTAAATACTCAATATTTGTACTAAGGACGAAGTCTATGTAAATAGTGAGAACCGGTCTATAATTTCACATATTTCCCATAAAATCTTCTTTCCAAATAAGACTCTTTGTGTCCGTTAACCATCTTATTGTGTTGGTATTTAGATTGAATTTGCCTATCAAATATCTGGACTTTAACGATTATAATTTTAGGATTGTTTTTATTAAATGGAACTGTTAATAAATTGTTAAATATTTTGTTTTAAAATTAGCAATTTGAAATTTTTTGGGGCGTTAAATTTTTAAGTTTTTACTGCATATTTAATGTGCATAAAACGCGTTTTTAGCGTTAGAGCATATTTCTGATTTCTGATTTCCCTGATGATTAGTTTGATTCAATAAATTATTCAAATGCTACATGACTTTAAAACACCGTTGCTGTGGCAACCGCAAACGTTTTTTTGATGAACACTATCAGCTGGCTACAAAAAGAAGAAGTATCTTAATCACGAAAATTGCAAACAAAACAAAAACAGCGTCCGCAAAATATACAGCGTCTTCCTTATTTTGTAAATTTTAAGGTTCTTCTATGTTAACTAATTAATTTTATTGCCAAAACAAATAAAGAATGATTCATTTCATTTAAAATTCTTGAAAATCAAGAAAAATCATATTTGTACCCCTTTTAAGCAGTCCACACACGAGCGATTTGTGAGTGTGATTTGTTCGCGTGCCATTTCGCCACACACGACGAACAAATCAGAAATAACCTTAAACTTCAAAAAGAAAACATTAAAAGAGGAGCGGATGATGCAATTGCACTTTTGATAATTTACAGCCTGTTCATCGATTTCGAACGTTAACGTTCGCATAGAAAATTATATGTTAAACAAAAACAATATTCGAAAATTTGTTTTTGTTTTAAATGTGGTTTTCTATGCGAACGTTGACGTTTGAAATCGTCGAACGGGCAGTTATTTGTGTATACAACAAAAAAAGAAACAAATGGTAGAATGACTGGCTTTTAAGAAGAAATAGGCGTTTACATTCATTTCATCTCTGCAATAGATAAAATTTGGCGTTTTGTTGTACACTAAAATTAATAAAATTGTAAAATATTCGCGCTCAAGCCCACTAACGCATTGAATAAATCACAAGAATTTTTTTTTTTTTTTTATAAAATTTGCTAAGAATTCGCTCATTTATCTTACTGCTTTTCTGTATCTCTTATTACGTAGCGTTTAAATGTGCGCGTACTTTTTAAGATGTACCGTTAGTGTTTTTCAAAATCAGAAAAAAAATTTATTGGGCCTCTAGTAATGTATGTATACATAATTTATAAAAAAAATCGTCAAAATAAAAAACAATAATAATAATTTGGTAAATTTAAAATCAAGTCGAAGAAGCCATTTTGTTTAAAACTTTATGCCATATAAAGATAGTGCATATTATGTTTAATGTAAAAAGATTACTGTCACCGACAATCATATTATGGTTACAATAGTTCTCCATCAAGAAGCCACAACCATATTATGGTTGTCGGTTACAATTATATGGTTAAATTATACGTAATATGTTCAAAATTTTCTTTAAAAATAGTTTTGTTGGAGGTGACCACATTTAAACATGTGTTTTCTCTGCGTGTATGTATAATAAAATTTATTAAAGATATTTTCATATTCTTTCTTAATTATTTTACATATTTTTTTTTGTGTTTTCTTTTTAAATTATATAAGTTTATGTATATTAAATTATGTATGTATTCAAGGGAAAATTTCAATTTATTTTCAATGTTTTCTCTCATAAAACTAAAAAGTTATTTTTCAAAGGCTTCTTTTTCATACTTCTTCACATCAGTATAAAATGTTTGTAAGTATATGCATACATATTTACAAATGGCGCTTGTACTTGGGACGATCTCTGTTTGTACGCACAAACTTGTAATAATAATTTAGTTTTTCTAAAGTCATGCAAAATATCAAATTCTGATTGTCATGGTTATGCATTTAAAGTTGATTATAAATATTTATTTATTCAGCATATTTTTATTTGACTTTCAAGTTATATTTTCTTAATTTGCATTATTTTTATTTTAGTATATAGAAACAGAAAACCTGACCAAACGACCGACAAACAGACAATTTGCCGTCCGGCATAAAAGCAGCATCTCCCAATTGGTTAGCCATTGCATTCAATGCATTACACTTTCACCATTCTGTCATTCATTATTCTCCATCTTGAGTTTGCATTACAAATAAATAATATATTTTTGTAAAAAGTATTTAACGATTACACAACATAAAAAAAGATAAAGAGAATTTTTTTTAATTTTTCTTGGAATTTGTTCAAATACGAAAATCCTTTTTTAATAAATGACTTGGCTGAGGATTTTTTAACTAAAAACATATGTATGTACATATAAATTCTTTTTTGGCCAACAACTGGGAAAAGGTTGGGTATTTTTTTTATCTGTACTAAGTTTCCATAGGGAATTAAGCTACGAAGAAAACACTAAGGAAAATAATTATAAGTAAGTTGATTTAAAAAAATAAAAAGGAAAAACAAAATCGAGTCAAATTATATTTTTTAATTGTAAACATCACTTGTATTATGAAGACTATGAGAACTAAGGTGGCTTACTGTTGCCTAAACAAAGAAATATCAACATAAAAACATTAATTTCTGGGCTAAATTGTATCTCATGTCATGTTTGCTATAAAGCGGGTGGAAAATTGGTTTAGGAATTTACCCTTATCGTGGTTGGCAAATTTAAAATACGCCTGCGAATGTTTGGTAATAGATTAAAGAGAACGTGAACGTATTTTCTTTAATCTATTACCAAACAAACGTAGGCGTTTTTTAAATTCGCAAACCACGATAAGGGCGATTGTCGTTAATCGAGAAGGGTTTCGATAGCTGGTTTCTTAACGACATTAAAGTACACTCTGAACGAGATTGCGTAATATGTAAAGTTATGCTGGCATGGATCCCATGACACAGTGGATGGCGGAGAAGCAAACCTGCAGACGACCTAGCCAGCCAGGGTTGTCTAGTGGAAGTTATGTTGCTGGAAATCCTAGTTGGCATTTCAATGGCTCGTTGCAGTACTATTTTTTATTATGAGTCGAACAGGAAGGCTCAATCGAGTTGACAAGGTGAGAACACCTGATATCTGGCCAGAATACTTTGGACTGCATATAATGCTTGGAAGACTCGCGTGCTACTTGGGTTTGGTAGGCACCAAATAAGAACAGTGACATCGATCATTGCGGATCTCTGTTTAAATGGGACTCATACACAAGCCTGGATTACAATGACTACTATAGGAGCGGTCAGAATGAAGGAAAAAAAAAAGATAATACTTCACATTCTCTGCATTTTAGGAGATCAAAATTTGCAAAACTTTTGGTTGTTCTATCTGAGGAAGAACTTAGATCAATCTCTCCTTTCAGCCTTGTAAAGATGCATATTTAAACTTTGTTCACAGGGTATCAAAAAGGGACCGTTGTAAGGACCTAAGTGAACCGTCCTCCTGTCGGCTACCCATTGAACCTAACCTTATGTCTAACTTTTTCTAGAGACTTGTATGGGTGTTGTCTATGTTTTGTCTTGTATGAAAAGCATTTAGGACAATGATAAAATATAAAAAAATTATCTCTCAAAATTCTGCAAGTGTGAATGAAGTTACAAGAACAACAAAGAAAAACATTTCTTACTAGAGTATCCGACTTTTGGGTTTGTTCGAGTAAGGAATTAATCGATTTTTAAAATTTAAAATTGCTCGATGCATCGAATAAAGGTTTTAAATTGTTCAAATTATTGGAATAATAAGTTGAAGAATTGAAATAATTTTATTCAATGGGAAAAAACAAACATTTCTTTTTTAACTTATACTTTTATTAATAAACAGAGAAAGAGAGGTGAGAGGCGCCAGCCAGTTATAAAAAACCTTTTAAACCAATTTAGTATTTCTTTAAATCGAAATTGAATTCGATTGAGATTCTCTGTTAAATTTTTTTGAAAAATCACCTCAGTTTTTCCAGATTTTAAGAGAATTCTGTTGAAGATGAGAATTCAATGTTTACTATTTAAAAGGATTTTTTGTTAAATCTTTTAAAACAGGATCTTCCTTTTTAAATCCCCTTTTAATTTCCTTTATTTTAAAACTCTTTTTTTTATAGGTTTGGTTAATTTATTTTTAACAGTCAAAGAAGAAAAAATATGTTTAAAAGAATGAGTAATGAAAATAAATGCAAAAAGTTACAACATGTAATTTAAGGTTAGAAATCTAAACAAAATATTTTTACATTAAAAAAGTAGAATTTTCTAAGAAATTAATTTTAATCGATTAATTGACATAAATTGTTCGAGTTATTCGTTATTCGAAATGCTATTCGAAGGCTATTTTAATTATTCGATCAAATAATGGCGGAAAAATTCCTCAATTAATCGAGTGGATACCCTACATATTTCTTCTTACTAATTAAAGTTTACTGCCGGGCCCACGAAATCGGCCGCTATCGCTCGCTTGCATTTGCAACGAAAAACATCTGATTAGTGAGTGCACAACTTAAAATGTTTAGCATGACAAGTCGATTGACAATGCAAGCGAACCATAACGAAATACATAGTTTTCATACAAATTTTGTTCCCACTTAGAAATATTATGCGACCACAAATGTCAAAATCAATCACTTGCATTGTGGTTGTTGACAAAGCCATTTTTGCAATATTTAATGAAATTATTTATTTAATATTGCTTGAAACACCAACACTATTTTTATTTATATAATAATATTTCTCCAGGGACTGCAAATAACGTTTTTTTTTTTTTCAAATTTAAACTAACTGCTGCCTGTTTTTTAAAGTTTTTTTATGTTGTTACAATATTTTACATATTTTGAAAAACTAAAAGATATGTAAGTGTAAAAACTCAAATAACCGCTCCGCAACACTTAAAAATAAATATCGATTCTTTTAAAATAAAAGAATTTGAAATAAAATTGCTTTCGAATCGAAAAAGTATTCTATTCGATCACGACAGCCAGAATTAGCCCCCTGACAACTAACAAGTCTATTGTTAGTGGGGCGCTTATGAGAATGATAAAGAGTGACATGGTGGGTCAGGCTGTTAGAGTTAAGTTTTTTTTTTGCAGCTAGTTAATCTTTAATGACACGGCCATTTATCTTCGTTTAAGGAACTTTAATTTTATTGGTTAAGGACCGATTTAACCCAAATCGCTACAAATATTTCTAAAGCCAAGCCGCCTTGTTGTACAGGAAAAGTACTTATGACAAGTTTTATCATTAAATTAGTGGAATAAAAAAGTAAACGACCTCTTGTTATTTATATTTTTTTATTTTTTGGGACTGTAAAGTGTATAATAAATTTTTTTCGAGAATCAAGCGATGTATTTTCGTTTGTTGGTTGTTGGTACAAAAGTTGGAAAACAAGTTGGAATAATAATGGACTATATGGTTGCACTTTTTGCCGTGATTTACAATGTACTTTTTTTGGGGATGTGATTGATTTAAAATATATGTATGTATAACTTTAAAATGTATTTTAAACCAGTGTTCGAAAATAAACATTAAGGGCCTGTTCGCCGATAACAAATGAAGACTTCGTTCGCTTAAATTACATTTAAAACAAAAATAAATTATAAAATAGTGTTTTTGTTTTAAGCGAACGAAGTCTTCATTCGTTACCGATGAACGGGCCATAAATATCGTTCCTAAGTGTTCGGTAGTTTTGTGGAAAACACAAACGCTAATAGTGTTTGTGTAGTAAATCATTAAAAAATAACGTTTCTCTGTTTGTGATCTTTGAACTATAAAATAATACTGTACTTTTTCAACTCAAAAAAAAGAAGAGAACATTTAATTGCGTTCTGGATTTTCTTTAACCACAAACTTCGTTGTGTTCGGTTCAGCTCAGTAATGTTCGTTTGTTTAAGTTGTGGTCAGCACGCTTTTGGCTGGTAAAAAAAACAATAAATTTTTACAAAAACAACATACATAGGTAAACGAAAAAAGAGAGAAAACGCCAGCGAGACAATTTTACACAAACAAAACATGTGCACATTACATAAACAAGCTATTCGTGCTGTGGTTCGTTGTTGAGATTTTTTTTTGTTCATTCTTTATCAATGTAAAAAAGAAAAGCTATAGAACATTTAAATATAATGTATGTACAGTACTTTTCGCTTATAGTCCACTACTATAGTTGCACAACTTTTGTGGACTATAAGCGAATTTGGACTATAACCGATTTTTTTTATAAGCCATTTAATGGCTTATAAGTGTATAATCCACATTTTGGACTTTATAAAAATTATTTTCTTCAATAAAACTGCTCTTTTTTAAACAAAACAAAAGTTTATTTAAAACATAACCAAATTTTGATTTAATTTAAATAAATAGTTAAAACAAAAAATAATACAATAAAAACAAAAATGGTCAGATGAAGACACCATGTTATGAAATATAAATTGCGAAATTTGGTATTTATAATAGTTACCAGAAATGTAAATAGAAACATGTTACAAGTTGATTAAAAAAATATTAAAAACAGAGTGGACTATAAGCGAACATTTTTGCATAAAGAATTATATTTGTATGCTAAGAAAATGTGGCTTTTAAACGAAAATGGACAACATGCGAAATGGACCTTAGGACAAATAATTTGTATGAAATTCGAAAAAATCTGCATGTGAATATGACAGTTTTGGCTTATATCCGTTTTTGGCCTTTAAGCGGAATGGACTATAAGCGAAAAGTACTGTATGTCTACAGAACGGTATTCAGGGATGTGTTCGTATACACAAACTCTAAGCAAATATAAATCTTTTCTGGGTGTGTTAGCCGTACGCTCATTGATGTTCTGTATATTTCCGACCATTTATTTAAACGCAATTCTTTACTGAATTCAAAACCTTTAAATTCCATTTTATTAAAACTTAACCTCTAAAAATAACCTTGAAATTTTAAAATATACCTAATAAGAAACGGTATTTGGATTCTATTTACACCATATTTTTTTTTTGGCGCAATACAATGAACACAAATTTTTTAATTGAAATTAATTTTCAAAACTGTTTTAAATATGTATTAAATTTATAAGTTTACCACAACACAAGTAAATAATTAAAGTAAGTCAATAATATCACAAACAGTGTTACTAAATAAACATTTTTGAATAAAACAAATGTTTTGTTAAACAAATATTTTTGCTTTTTTGGTAACATGGTCTTGATGACGAAATTAGTATGGAATGTATCTGGCTTCTACGCATTACCACTTCTCTAGCATAAAACGTTTTCTGTCTCTTTCTCTTTTTAAAAGCTGTCCTAACAGCTTTGCAATGTCAATATTTCTGTTAAATTTTGTTTTTCAATAGCCCTTTTTTCAGAAATCTAGTTACTTACGAGATTTCAAGGAAAAACTAGTAGTTTCGGATACAAAACAAAATATGCTTCGTCAATACGTTTCAATAAATTCTACCCAGTGATGCAACTACGGTTTTCCCATATAACTTGTACTTAATTATACTTTCCTGTATAAGAAAAAAAATAGACTTTAATAAAAAAATAACACAAATAACAAGTGCGGCTTGTTAAAATTGAACAGATAAATAATATTGATAAAATAAATGAAGTACAAATTAAAGAAAAATGTAAGTGTCTAAATGGAAATTTATTTATACTTATGTATATGTGTGTGTGTATATGCATAAGAATAAAACAAGAAACTTTCAGTCAGCTGTTTTCATTATGAAAATAAAATCCTGCTTATGTCAAAAAGTGAAATGTAAACGAACTAGACTTTAAGGAAACTCTGCTACATTTCGGTTAAAGCTAAACGGGCTTTAAATATTTTAAATGTATGTGTGTGTGTATATAAAATTAATATGCATAAAACAAACTTGATTTTTCATATGTAAATCGTGTTTTAAAAATTGTAAAATAAATTCAAAATTTATCAAAATAATTTTCTTGGGAACACAAAATTAAATTTAAATGATTTTTGTTATTCGTGCTTAATTCCCAATTTTTATTCTTGGTAAAAATACTGAAATTTATTATCCTATTCCTATGCGCATTTTAGTGGTTGCTTAGGGCAGATCATCAGGAAACTTCATCCAAAAAGATTTTAGAAAAACTAAAGATATTAAACCAAATAAAACCGTTAAGCTTATAAGAATTATAAGCAACAGTTCTACTTGTAACAATATCAAAGTTTAAACAAAAACATCAACCATAAACAGTGAGTTTATCTCTTCTTACATACCCCACTACAATTGATTGGAATTCTTCCAACATTAATTGTAGTTGTAAGTGGGTTAAGAAAAAACAAAATAAAAACACAACTTGCTTTATTGTACTTGCAAAAAAAATATAAAGCAGGTTGCCAGTCAGTTTTTTTAGGCCGTGCACTTGCCAGTTTATTATTAAAATAATGATGATCTGGCCTAAGCAACCAGTGAAATGCGCATAGGAATAGCTTATCCCATCCATTTCAGTGTTTTTATTAAGAATAGGGAATAAAGCACGAATAAATAACAAAATCATTTAAATTAAATTGAAAATTTTTCAAAAAAATTAAGCTATCAAAACAAAAGATACATTTGTAAATGCAGTACATACTTCTTG
Organism: Pollenia labialis; assembly: GCA_949318255.1. Taxonomy (NCBI): domain Eukaryota; kingdom Metazoa; phylum Arthropoda; class Insecta; order Diptera; family Polleniidae; genus Pollenia; species Pollenia labialis. The sequence goes on from OX439139.1 coordinate 24,869,258, forward strand.
TGCATCACTGGAGCCTAGTAAAAGTGAAACGATTAAAAATACTTCACTTTGCAGCACTGGCTTAAAACAAAAATAATGTTTTTTGCTGCAAACAATTGGCAGTGAAATGTTTTTTAGTTTCTGATGCAATAGTGCACGTTTTAGAAAAAAAAATAAAAAAATAAAATAAAAGAAACTTATGGCAAAATGGAAAAGTAATGGCATTCAACATTAATTGCACAGGTCTGCGAAATTATTTTATTTTTTTTTTTTGCAAATTTTTTTTCTTGACGTAAAAGTAACGGGAAACGATATTGATATGATTCAAAGCACGTCGCATTTAAGGCTGTTACACACTATCCCACAAAGTCTTACGTATTTTTCAAAAATGCTTCCCTGATCTAATTATTCTTTGAACATTTTCAAAAAACAATAACAACTTATCATGACAGGGTTGCATTTTCGAAAATTACTAAAGACTTTGTGGGATAGTGTAAAACGGCCTTTAACAGATAACGGTTCATTTGTGTGTTTTCAATGTACATATGTTAGTATCATTCCTTTAAAGCGCTATCCAGGGTTAAAAATTTCACTTTTCAAATCTAAATACGCGGCAGTCCACCAGGTTTAATATAACATTTGTGAGGAAAGCTGCGATTTAGATTTTCATGTTTATTATGCTTAGTATTTTTAATTTTTTAAAGCAAACTTTGTGCAGCTGTTGAGCAGCAAAAATAATAAAAAATTCCAGATTTGAAAAATTCAATAAGCTAGAATATGCACTTACCTGTCAAATTTTATTTTGTTAAGACCACAGAAAAATTTATGTGCACATTGTATGTATGTATGTGTATTGCGAAATATATGATTGTTCAAAAAAATAACCAACGTTAAATTTTAACTGTCAAATTTGATTGACATTTTTTTTCTGAAATTTGTTATTTGCTCAAATTAAAAGCAAATACTTTTAATTTTAAAGCAAAATTCATTTAAAGATGTCATCAAGAATTATGGCGGCAGAATATCTAAAAAGATACAGGGAAAATTAACATAACAAAATTGAAATCAGAGGGCTAATTCTGGTAGTCGTGATCTAATACTTTTTCGATTCGAAAGCAATTTTATTTCTAATTCTTTCAGTCGATACTGAACGAATCGAAATTATTTTTTCAGTGTTGTAAAGCATTTAGTTTTTATAACACTGAAAAAATAATTTCGATTTCCTTAGTATCACCCGAAAGAATTATAAATAAAATTGCTTTCAAATCGAATAAGTATTCGATCACGACTGCCAGACTTAGACCCCAGAGGGTTTATTGACTAAAAATTTGAACAGACGATTGGAACGAGCATTTTAAAGCAAATTAGCGTCAAATTTTAAAGTATGAATTTATTATTTGGAAGTGTATTGAAACTTGAAGCAAAACTTGATTATGGTTCCTCCGTTTTTGTACGGAAGTTAATATCAGTTCTTCACGAAATCGTTACAAAATTTTATATAGAATATATTTATTTTTTAACAATTTAGTTAATACATTAATGTATGTATTAAATATATATCTATTTATATGTTGTATGTTAACATATAAATAAGTTTTTCTGTGTGTGTGTGTGTTTGAGTATTTCTTTGTTCCATATGGACTTTAAACCGAGAACGAATACAGTTAAAGTATCCAAATTTAGTACAAAAAGCTTGGTTATTAAAACAAAACATCTGTCAAAAAGTGGGTTGGGTTTAGGCTTGCCAGATTCAAATTTGCGAAATTCTTAACATTCACTAAAAAAAAATCTTGATTGTGAAATGAAATCTTGACAATTTAAAACTGCCTAAACCAGTTAAAAAATACATGGAAAAACTCACTGTTTGCACAAACAATTTATGTTCGCTTTTTTTTTAAATTAGAAGTGTTGATACGAGTTTCTGTTTCCAATCAGCATTTCAGTGTTTAATAAAGGAAACTTAGTTTTGATAGATAATAAAATTGACAAAACATATGTTTTCTTGATTCTTGCCGAGCAGTAAAAATTCTTGTAAAAAAAAAAACAAGATTGTCTGGCATGATTGGTAACTCTCACTCAAAAGCTGGGATCACACGATTGCCGCAAATGCACCAATATGACACAATTATTATTGTGCTTTATTGACGCAAAATAATGAAATTGCCCCAACCGAATTTTCTGAAATCACACGATTGCCCTGTTTTATACAAATTTAATTGCCGCTAGTTGGTACAAAGCGAAATGGTTACAACAATTGCCGCAGAACAGTCACATGATTGTTCTTACTTAAATTAATTTGCGAAAACAGCTGTTGTGGTAGCTTCTTTATTTGTTTGAAAGTTCTTGTTGGTTTGTTCATTGAAAAAAATTAAATTTGTATCATATAATTAAACAAATTATTGTTAAATAGTTTTATTTAATTTTTTTAAGATATTCCAAAAATTAACAGTCTGTTCAACAATTTCGTATGTTAAGGTTCGAATAAAAATATTTTTAATGAAAATATTCGCACAGAACAGCTAAATATGCTTGAGAACATACATACATACTTAAAATAATTAATTAAAAAATCTAAATGCAAAATATATAAATACATACATATTTATTTTCATTACCTACTAAAAGAATCCCAAAAAAGTAAATCTAATAAAAAAAGGCAAATATTGGCGCGTATTGTGTTGTTTGATTGCCGCACAAGAACACAATAAATATTGGTGCATTTTTGTTATTTTTATTGACGCGCGGTTGCATAGCAAACAGTCACACGATTGCCGCACCAGGGTTGCATTTGATTGGTAAAAGCAATCACAATATTGTCCTCGATTGGTACATGAGCCATTTGGTTGTGCGGTCACACGATTGGGGTATTAAAAAGTGTGAAAATTGGTGCATTGCGGCAATCGTGTGATCCCAGCTAAAGACAACAGAGATTTCTGTGTATCTGTTGAACGTTAACAGTAAACGTATTCTTATTTGGTACAAACAAGTTCGTTTTTGATACACGAGATCTTTATTAAAAAAATTTTACTTAGTTTTTTTTCCTTAATTTAATTAATTTACTACGTTTATACGCACCACTTATTCGCAAATAAGAATATTGCAAGTAATGAAAATTGCCGCATAAACAGTGAATCAAATTTTTATTTGTGAATATCTAACTCACGAAAACAATTCCTGAATAACGACACTATTTGCAAATAAGATTTACAGCATTGCCACACTTTTAACCGTTTTACGTTTTTATTTCGATGTGACACATTCATACGACAACAAAATTAAAATTAATTCAAAATTGTGGAAATAAAATTCACAAATACACAACCATTTTTAATTTTTTCATTATTCATTAAAATATTCATCACATAAAAATTGGAATTTTCAGTTACAAAAAAGGACATATAAAGTTAGTTAATCGCAAATAATTTTTATTTGCCAATCGTCTACGTATAAACGTAGTTAATGTTGCTCTTCTTTATGTTCTTTCTAATAATGATGCCCAAAGAATCCAAGAATATGTTGCATGTTTCACCCTTAATTTTATCAAAGGGTTAGAAATGTAGAATTTTTATTGTTTTGAAAAAAAAAAAAAAATTTTAATACCATAATTTTATAGATAATATAAGTCTACATAAAGTGTTGAAAAGTGCCGATCTCAAATACAACAAGTAAGAGTGCTATATTCGGCTGTGCCGAATCTTTGATACCCTTCACCCAAAGTTCGAATATTTCAACCCAAAATTCTGCAGAGTGATATTAAAAACATAAATTTCAATACAGCTGTGAAATTAGTTAAACGGTTACAGTGAATTTCATAAGGCTGCTAAAAATGGGAACTAGGGTAAATAATGGACCGTATATGACAAAATTGCATGACATTTTTCTGGCCATATGAAGCTAAATCGGAAGATATTTTGCCGCAATATCTATATTTGCTACGGTTTTAGGCGTATTTAATTAATTTACCAGAGTGGGCTTTATACGGGGCCTATAGTAAATTATGGACCGATCATCACGAAATTTATTAGTGCGATTTCTAGTCCTTTAAAACTGTGAAGTATTAAATTTTATTCTGATAGCATTATTTATTATGGTTTAAGGCATAATAAACTGTTTTCCGGGAGTAGGGTTTATATGGGGCCTAGAATAAATTATGGACCAATCTTCACGAAATTTCACAGTGTCATTTCTAGTCCTATAAAACTGTGACGTGCCAAATTTTGTTATGATAGCATTATTAATTATGGTTTTAGGCGTACTAAACTGTTTTCCGGAAGTAGGGCTTATATGGGGTCCATGGTAAATTATAGACCGATCTTCACAGTGTGATTTCTAGTCGAATAAAACGAATTTTTAAAAAATCTTATATCATTCCGTGCATTGTTCTACCATTTATGTATGTGAGTTTTTGTAACAAACTCATCAATTTTTTAAGGTGGTGGTTCCACATTTTAATTCATAGCTCTGATCCTACTGAACCGAATTCGCTGGATTTCAATCCCAAACTGCTTTGGGCGACTAGAATCAATTTAACACCAAGTTTGTTAATTTTTTTGAGTTTTCCGAAAGTGAGCGTGTTTTCAACAGACGGACATGGCTAAATCGACTTAGAATTACTTAAGGAGCCATAATATAATATGTACTTTATGGGGTCTGAGATGAATTATAAAAAAGTTACACACCGAATGACAAACTGAGTATACCCTCTTCACAACTAATTGTGATGGCGGGTACAATAAGCCCTAACTAAATGGTATTTTACTAAGCGTTTCCTTTATCGCACTTGATCAACTAGGGGATATTAACACAAAACTTTTATTTTTATACTTTTTGGAAAAAAATCGACACGTTATATTCACTGTTAAAATATCGTGCTGTTTTGACTTCTCCTTGGTTATAAAACGGTTGGTTTAAAAATTCTTTTTCATATGCCTTTAATCTTTATACATATATAAAAAATAAGTTGTCCTATGTTCGTGATTTTATAACTCGAGAACCACCCAACCGATTTTCAAACGAGTACATGCGTTGAAAAGTTCTACTTCACTGATGGTTTATATGAAAACAATCCCGATAGGTGGCGCTGTTGTTGTGATATTTAAATTTTGTTTTATTGATGGTAGATAGCATTGGGGTCAAGTTATTAAAAAAATTCTCCAGTATTTAACTTTTTATTTTTATTTAGAAAATCCCGAGCAGCGCCGGAACCAAACAGCTTGTATTAAAATAAAAATTTTAAATTTTTTAAATTTCGATCAAGTGCGATCGACATGTATGTATATTAATAGTTGTTTAAATGAACTTTTAATTTATTGTCTACTGCATTTATAAATAATAAAATAAACAATAAATTTATGTTGATTTTTTTTTATTTATTTTAAACTGAAAGGTCTTTGAACTTTGCAAAGATCAAAGTTTTATGTGTTAAATACCAATGAAAAAAATTCTAATTAAGTCCTAAACTAATTAATTATTAATTAAGAGGAAAAATTATAGTGTTATAAAATATAACCTACACAGCATACCGGCATATTTTATCTTAAAATTTTATGGTTTTTGCATTTAAGTTAGGTTTTTAAAAAAAAAAATTTGTTATAGCAATTTTGGTGGTAAAATACAAACAAATTTTACTTTTTGTTCAATTTTATGCAAACTTTAATTATTTTGTAATTAAATTTTAATTATAAAAAAAAAACAATTTTACCATGGAAAAATTGTTGCTAATTAAGTATTAAATTACTATTTCCGCATACAGCCAGCAATTTTTTTTTTTTTTTTTTAAATTGGAAAATAAAACTACAAAAATACACGCAGTTGTTGGCTATAATTAAAAAAAAATGCTCTAATCAGGAAAAAAAAATTGATTATATATAAATGGTTATATAAATATAAACGATTATCTAGAAGAACAGCTGGACTGATTTTGATGAGTTATGATTTGTCGGGTTTGTTATCGCCCCCAATAGGAGAATGGATATTAAAAATTTGGTAATTTTACAAAACGATTACGATATTAATTGATTTGTTCATTTCGTCTACGCCACAAACAGCAGAATAACTATTAAAATATCGAAAAAAGATAGTGGGCGTGGCGCGAAACAGATTTCTTAATATCAGAAGAACGGCAAGAGTAAAATTGTCAATATGTATTTGTTACAAAAAGCTTAGTTATTAATGCACAACATTTGACAGAAATGGGCGGGATTGGAGATATGGGCGAGGCACAAAAAATATTTTTTAATATCTGGAGAACGGCAAGAGTCAAATTGTTTATATTTGGTACAAAAAGCTAAGTTATTGATGCCCAGCATCTAAGCAAATGGGCGGGATTGGAGGAGTGGGTGTCGCACAAAATAGATTTATTTAATAAGAACGGAATTGACCATATTTGGAACCAATATCTTAGTTATTAATGAACAACTTGTAACAAAAATTGGGCAGGATTGACGAAGTGGGGCGTGGCACGAAATAGATTTCTTTCTTAAGTGGTAAGAGCGAAATTGTCCATATTTGGTGTAAATATCTTATTAAAGCACACAATTTGACAAAAGAGGGCGGGCTTGGAGAAGTGAGCGTGACACGAAATGGATTTCTTTATATCTGAAGCACGGTAAGAGTAAAATTGTCCATATTTGGCACAAATAGCTTATATATCAAAACACAACATCTCTTAAAAGGCGGGTACGGTTGCGTAAATAAATTTTGTTTATCTGAAAAACAAACGGTGAAAGAAAAGTTGTTCATTTGCCGAAAAGTGTGTAGAATTGGATAAGTGGACGAAGACCAAAAAGATTTCTGTATATTTGAAGCTTAAAGTCTTTGAAACCCTTTTCTTTAATCAGTTATTTAATAATAATAAATATCGAAGATGGACACATGTAACAATTTTAACTACTTTTGTTATGTGTGTGTGGGAAATAAACAATTATGCCAAGTCGCCGTAAAATCACTATTGAAATTGTACTTAACTTTTATGAAACATATTTTTCTTTAAGTATTATATTTGATTTTCCAATGATTTGGAAAGAACCCATACTCCATACTGAAGGTGAGTGTTATACAGTGTTGACAATTTAGCATTTTTCATGCTAGATCTAGAACAAGGCGAATTCAACTATAGGTGGTGTCGGAACTACAACAATCCAAAAACAAAAGAAACAACATAGCGGTTTTGCATTGCATTGTTAGTGTTTATGGCTCGAAATGTCAAGTGTTCTTAGCAACACACTAACAAATCTAAACAAATAGGCTCGAACTGTCAAAATCAGAAGGCGTTTCGACACCACCTGTAGTTAATTCGCCTTGATCAATGATTTGTTTAAGGTCATTTGGCATGAAAAAGAACTGATTTAGCATGTATCATATTTTCTAGCATTATTAAAACATTTTTAGCATTTTTTACTTCTTGTGGTATTTTTAATATTTTCCATTTTTATAATGTTTAACACAAATACAAAAGAAAAAACGGAAGATTCTAACATTAAAATACAAGATCTAAAATAATGCAACAATGTAAAAGCTCATTAATGTGGATATGGTAACCCTTTTACTGAAATAAAAATCAAAAAAGGAAAAATATCAAAAAATTCATTATATCTTTTCACAAAAGTCTGGCAAAGATTTACGCAAGCACGTAAAGTTAAAAGAATGGGTGAAAGAAATAGATGACTTAGAAAAAACCTTTTGCAATTTCTGAAAATATGATATTGTTTGTCTGGGTTCACACAATGAAAGTTTTCTTTCAGAAACTCTGAGTTTATTGGTGAGAGGGGAAGAGAACATGCTTTTTTCTCTCCTCTCTCACCCACAAACTCCGACTTTCTGAAAGAAAACTTTCAATGTGTGAACCCAGACTTTCTAAAATAAGTGGTCTGGAGGAGAAAAAGAAATCCCAAACTGCTACGAGGATAACTAAAAACAATTCTATCCGTTTCTAAAGAATTTGTTACAAAGTTCAGCAGAGGCGGCATTGCGTGTATTTGCTGTGCAAAGTTCGTTTTCACCTGTCGAAACACTGAAGCCTTTGTATTGCGATAAGGTAGCCGACAAACTTCTTGGAAAATCTTTTCACCCATAAAAAAATTACAGTAACTGATTATTTGGTATTAAATTCGTTTTTCGTATTGTTAAAATTGACAAAAAATATATATGTATTTATTTTACTAATACAGTGTAGCATCGTTGAACGCAACCCCTCGCTTAACGCAACAGCCAATTTCATAACATTGGTGACTCTGTAAACGCAACTTTTAAAAAAACAAAGCCTTAATAAACGCATCTTTGCAAAAGCAAAACAAGTAAGGCTTTTTTTTGTTTTAGTTTGGTTTTTGATAAATAAATTCAAAAATAAAACGTGTGTATGTAAAATCGTATGCTTAAGTGCAATAGTCTTTTTGATTTATTCTAAGAATGACGAATATTTTGTGCGTATTATGTACTTCTGTATTTGAAATCAATTTAGTTTAGGAACGACATGTAATGAATACAAGGTTCACAAATCAACAGTATGTAGAATAAAAAAAATGAACAAGCGCATAAAAGACATTTGTAGCAAATGCTGAATCTGGACCTGGTAAGCGTTATTTAATAAGAGCATCCGAATATCCCGAAATGGAAAAAGCTTTGTATAAGTGGTTCATTAATCTTCCCAATATTCTCTAAAATTTTGAAACAAAAAGCACGCGAGCTGCATAGAAAAATCTCAAATACACATGGAGAGTTATATGCAAGAAACGGGTGGTTTGCAAATTTTAAGAGTCGCCACGGTATACGGATGTATAAAATTTGTGGTGTAAAGCTGTCAAACAAAGTAGCCGCTGTAAATCCTTTTATAGAAAGACTTCAAGAGAAAGTACGGGAGTTTGAATTAACACCGGAACAAATTTACAACGCCGATGAGTCTGGTCTATTTTATAAAATCATGATGGGCAAAATTTAGTAACATTCAAAGAAACACCTGCCCTACATATGTCGAAAAATAAGCAAAGAACGAATTACATTTTTCCTTTGCAAATTTACACACATTTGATTGTGTATTTAATTAATTTTTTATTAGATTTTTTTTTACTGTTTTTATTCATTATTTTAATCAAATAAATACGATTATTAAAAGCTAACCTTGGTTTTTTTATAAAATTCTTGATTGGTTTTAAATAAGCTTTTAAATAGAAAAATATGACTAGAAATTTGTGACTTGGTCTGCGCAACAACTCAGTTATCGCAACAGCCCAAAATTTCTATTGGTTGCGTTCACCGAGGTTACACTGTAACTTTATTTTTTAACATTTATGTTTGCTATTCAAAAAACAAACTACATACCAAAAAATAATAATCATCCCCATCGTGAATAACAAGTGGAATTTTTGTTTCCATGAAATTTGCATTCCCCTCGAAGAGCAAAAAGCAATCGTGAATCTCATTTGAAAAATTTTTCACGCTATCAGTTCCAGTGAATGTAAAAAAGAAGAAAGATGAAAAAAATTATTTTTGTTCAAAAATATACACGTATGTATGTACATATGTACATATATGTTTTAGAGAAAAGTTAAAATAAAAATAAGCAAAATATTTAGTATTGGGGTGATAGTTTAATTACAACGTTAGTTTTTAGCACTTTTTAAATTTTATGTAGTAAAATATTTTTCAAAATTCTGCCACCACGTCTTTCGAAAACTTCACAAATCCGCAGACAATCGACCTGCTGTTGACCAATACATCGGTTTGTGCCTTATTAACGGATCTGGCTTTTAATATTCGATTTATAGGAGAAACTACTTACATACATGTTTTGTTCCCTAGCAAAAATAAAGTGAAAAAATCTAAGGGAAACGTAAACAAATAACGAGGGAAAAACCTTTTCACGATAAGGGGAATGTTTTACCGTTAACATTTTTTCACGTTATTATTCTCCTTTGAATTACCTTTTTTCTTAGATGTTTTTCATGATCGCAAATATGGAAAAGGGGAAAAATTACGAGGAAACAATTATTCACGATAGGGGTGAATGTTTTCCGTACTTATTTTGTTATGTTGTATTTTATATTTTTTTTTAAGTAAAAACTATTAAATTTTACGGAATATGCTGTTTAATAAATAAAAAATTCGAAAATTAATTCATCAATGTAAAATGAAATTTAAATGAAATGTAAATGATTCATTTTTTAAATAAATTTGTTGTTGCTTAAAGAGAATTTTCGTTTGAATTTAACTACATAATATTTTGAGTGTTCATATGCATGCACGGCTTTATTATTTAAATTTTTTATTTTTCAGAAATAATCTTAAGATTCTATTTAAGAATCACTTCTTGTTTTTCCAACTGCTTTTTAAATTTTCGTAATTTATTTAACACTAATTTAGGTAAATTATCGTTTCAATTTAATTATTTTGTTTTAAAGTGAAATAAACAATAAGTCCTTTTAGTAACTTCCTTTCTTTGCCAATTATTTGGCTATTTAGAAAATAATTTCAATTATTTTTTTTTCTCTGCCCCATTTGGAACATTTGCTCTCTCAAATGGAATGCGTTAGCAGTTTTTATTAATGAACCAACTCAGCTAATTAACTTGGCAACATTTCTTTTTTTTTTCTTTTGTTTTTTTGAACCAGTGTTGTCCATACAAATACACAAGCGTACAAATAGTAATTTTAAATATAAAATGGCGAAAAAATACGCGTTATAATTAAAAATCAATTTTGTTCTGCGAGTATTTTACAAAGACTTCAAATATATAGACAGAAAGACTATACAATCAATCACTTAAAATCCAATTAAATATATTAAATTGAAATAATAATGATTCTTTCGATTTTGTTGTGTAATAAAATGAAATAGGGAATTTTTTTTAATGTAATATCTTAAATTTTAATTGAAATATTTTATAATGGGGAAAATTGTTTGTATCCACTTAGATAAAATAAATCAATTCAAAGTCATAAATCAAAATTTTAATTAAATAAAAACAATAAAATCTTAACCTTTAATTGATTTTACAAAGAGAATTTTATAGATAATTTAAATAAAATATTGTAAAATTTTTCAATTACGCGCTGAAAATTTCAAATATGTAGGCATGTATGTATATCGAATTTAAGAGGCATAATTTGTATTGTGGTTTATTGAACTGTTTATGGTTTTTAATCCAAGTTTTTATACTTTAATCAGGTTTAAGTTGATTTAATTCATTTAATTATTTGTATGAAGAAAGGAATTTTACAACATGAAATTAATTAAAATTTATTGATAATTTTTCATACTTGACTGACCATGGGATTGAACTAGAGTTTTTTTCCCCGGAGTTTTTCGATTCCCGGGAAAACGGGAATTTTTTTTTAATTTCCCGGGATCCCGGGATCCCGCTCCATAAAACAATTACAAAGTAAATGTGATTTAAATTAATAAAAAAAAACTTTTTTTCAAAAGAAATGCCTAAATACTCCAAAAATTAATAAAAGGTTGAAAGAGGAACTTGAATTATTATTACCTTACGATTTTATATGTACATTTTTCGTATCATTATGCTCTAGATACAAGATAAAAAGATAACATCAACATAACAATTTAATTCATAAAACAATAATAAAAACAAACAAAAATTGTGGTAATCAAGTTATGAGATCAAAAAGTAAATTCATAAAATAGATAAAACATCTTAAATAAATATGTTTTATAAGTATATATATTTTAAATGAATATATTAACATTTTTTAAATGCTTAGGAAATAACATTAAGACACACTCAATGCGTTTAGAGTCGGCAAAGAGTATATTTCTTATTTTATTTACTTATTACCATGTTTCCGAAAAATTTCGTTAACTTTTTTACCGAGATTGGACAAATAGTTTAATGTGCAAAAGTTTAAAATTGTTGCATATTTCTAATTCACAGCCCGAAGTAATTTTTCTTTTTTATAAACAACGTCTCTATCAGTCAAATGTATGTCAAGGTTGATGCAAAAAATAGCATCAAATCCAACTGTTATCTTAAGGATAATGTGTTTTTAAAATTGTATGTTGTAGTATCTTACACGAGTTTCCATAGTTTTTTTTTATTTCGGTTTCCCAGTACTTCCCGGTTATATAAGCCGTCACAAAATGAAACAAATTTATGTTTATCACCTTATAAACATATCGTCATATCTCAAACAATTTTTTTAATTTTAAGTTAATTAAGCAAAGTGTTCCTTCATACTTTCTCGTAACAAAAAATCGGTATTTTATCTCAAACTGAACCGAAGTTATAGCAAAATATATCTTTAAATCGGTACATTTTGAAAACTTTAATCGCATTTTGACAAGCACGATTTTTTTTTGTAGATATGACTTTTCTGCAATAAAGTAGCGATATTTTTGGATATCTCCTATTTTTAAGATTTGTCCATGGACAATTAAAATTTACTGCCTGCATCTTATTTTGAATTTATGTTCCGTATTAACTCTTCACTTCACTTAATTTATTAATTATCAACTGTTGCGCGGCACATTCTGTTTTTGCTAGATTTATTGCGTCAGTAGACATTGATTTACGAACGTACTCACTTCTTGTTATTGATCTAATCGACAACCCATCAACAGATGCTAATTTTTATAAAATAGAAAACTAAATTTCAAAGTATAAATAGCTTTTTTCTGAAACTATGAGGAACTTTTATTTCCCGGGATCCCGCAACAAAAATCCAGGGAAAACGGGAAATAAAATAATTGAAATTCCCGAGAATTCCCGGGTCGGGAAACCCCGGGAAAAAAACCCTAGCTTGAACCCACGTTCACGGACAGGTTGATTTGACACGTTTCGATAGTAACCAACCGCACTATCTTTTCAGAAATCTTTGGGATTTAACACTCACCGCCTGTAACGACGGCTGGCAGTCAATATATAAACATCAACCTTTGAACCTGATGGTATTTTTACTTGGTGGATCGAAATTTGTTGTTGTAAATTGTTATCTATATTAATTGATTTACATGTTCTTCCTTGCTTCTGCTTTTCATACTTTTGGTCAAGAATTCTTCTTTTCTGTTTTTGTGTTTTTTCTATTTTGACTTTTCTCGTTCACCTTTTTCAGCACAACTTGAAGGACAAATGTAAACATAGGTCTTGTGCCTTAGCTGTTATGCCATGTTCGCACGATGCTTTGGATTACTTCGCTCTCTGTTTTTATTAATTACTTGAAGTACCATGTTCGCACGGCATTTTCCTGATCGGTTTTGACAGTTCTTCTTCTTCTTTTATTTATTTATTATTATTAATTTTGTATTAAGAATGGAAAGATAAAGTAAGTAAAAAATATTATTTACATATAAAATATTTATTTTCCCAGTAAATAGAAAATTAAATTTTATGATATAAAATAACTTCCTTTTCCTTTTTTCTTTGTTTATGTTATATTTTGTTTGTTTTTTAGTTCTTTGACAGCTGGTGATAGAAAAAAACCAATAAAAATTAGAGATCACATTGATTTTAAAGTAATTGACAGGGAAAAAAGGCTCAGTTAGTCTTTACTTTCCGTTTCTGTTGCTGTCACCTACAATTACTTAACAAGTTTTTAATATTAAACTAATGAATTTCACAGGTTTTTTAATAACAAAAACAAATCAGCTGATTCGTAACAGAACAGAAAGTAAAGGTTAATTCTGCCCTAATACAATTTGAATTACGTACAAATGAGATAATCCGCTCTCCAAATTTTGTATGACGAGTTATGAAATTTGGATCATAATTCTGTTGTTTTCATGGGCAACGGCGTATGTCCATTTTTTCGATTTTGAAATGTTGATGCCAATTGGTTAATATTATACGCTCTTTACATGGTTCTAAAAATTTTTGAAAACAGATAACCCATTCCGTTTTCTTAACTCAATTACAAAGTTCAAAAGGTGCAATACCTAGACCATAGTTTGATGTAGAATGGTTTTGTAGGCTCTCCTAAAAAAATTTATTTTTAGACATACGCGGTTGCCCATGAAAACCACAGAATTAGGCTTTGAATTACGAAAAAACGCTGTCGTGCAAACATGGTATTAAACAATAACACTGTGCTAGAAATTTACACTTTTTTTAAGACAAGCTGGGCACTTGTCGTCTTAACCCAATTCGGGTATGCCAGTGGTGCCAGCCGTTTTTTTTAAAGGTTAGCTCTGACATACCGTTATTTCGAAAATGAAGAAAAAATAATTTTTTATCAAAATTTCAAAATTTTTGTTTTTTATCAAAATTTCAAAATTTTTGTTTTTTATCAAAATTTCAAAATTTTTGTTTTTTATCAAAATTTCAAAATTTTTGTTTTTTAAAAAAATTCATAAAAAATTGGAAAATGCATTCTTTAAAAAACAAAAATTCCGAATTTTTGCTAAAAAAAATTCAAATATATCCAAATATCCAAAAAAAAAAAAAAAAAAAAAAACTATAGTTTTATTAAAATATACAAAAAACAAATTTTTATTTTTTATTTCAACTGTGTGCGGCATTGCCAGATTTCGCTGCTGGCAACTCAATTTCAGTTCAGTCGTTATTCGTAATTGACTCAATGGGTTCTTTCTAGATGCTTAATCATATTGTGACCACTGTTTATTGTTATTATATTATCCATTTTCTTTATGTTGTTTTATATTTTAAATCATAAAATTCAAAAAACTCAATTAATGGATTAGAAAAACATCCCATAACCTTAACGAGTCTCTTTTAATTTTAAGAGCATTGAAATCATTTTTATATAAAAAAAACCCGTATGCTTTTTTTATATTTTAATGAAATTAAATTGAAAACAAATTTGATCAAAGGCATTTTACATTTTTATAAAAATCCTACTTTGATTAAGTTTTCGTTTGAAAACTTTAATCGATTTATTAAAATAGATTTAGACAGAGAGAGAGAGGGATAAATTAAATTAAAAACTTTTTGTTTTTGTTTAACCAGTACAGGTGAAAATCTTATTGGTATGTTGTATGTTTTCCATAAAAAAAAAAAAAAAATTTTGTTTAAACGTGACTTTTTTTTAATCCATTACAATCACGATTGTATACTTGTATATTTATATACAAAAAAAAATTGCTTTCTACGTGATGCACTGCATGTTATACAATTTTTTTTCTTAATTTAATTTAAAATTTTTATAAAACTTCAGTATGGCAAAGGGTACTTTTTAATATTATTATTAGGGAAAGTTTTTATAGGCAAAACGGTGTAAATAAGCAAGCAAAAAAGCACAAAAAACAAAAAAGTATGCTAATAAAATAAGCATGCATATAATATTAAGTATTTTTGCAAGGGGGTTTCAAAAAAAGTTGTTTTTGCCGAACGTAGGGGTCGCCTTTTTAAATTTTTCGTCATATCTTAGGCATTTGCAGTCCGATCTTAAAGTATGATATATCAATGTTTTTGTCTCGAAAAGGTCCATGTTTTGCCCTCAAGGGCGATTGACCTCAATTATCTCGTTCTAGTATTTATCCACCAGATCTCTGTTCGTACCACCATAATGACAGAAAGTTAAATTATTAAAATTTTGCTAAGGAAGTTTTTCGATAATTCCAACAGAAACATTTTCAAATATAATTATACAAAAATATATACCGTTGCACAACATAATTATTGATTGATTGGCTGATTTTTAATATTTATTATTACTCTTTTTATATATGTATGAGCCAAATTTACCCCTATTATTGCTATTATTTTGGGAAGAAAAAAAGTGGTTATTTGCCTGTAATTAGTTTTTTCTTCTAAGTTTACTTAAGGTAAAAAAACAACGTCCATAGACTAGAAAGAAGCTTTTGGGTAAAAATAGACTCAATAGCAAATTATTGAGGACTATATGTGACTTAAATATGAAACATCCTAGTCCCCGTCATAGTACGCGTCTTTGAAAAATCCATTCCTAAAGATACACTGAGAGACGAACATCGTTAAATCAACTTTGCTATTCATAAGCCACCTGAATATGTCTATATACTGAATTGGTTCTAAGATCAATATTATAGAAATTACAAACGGAATGAAAAACTTATTTATATAACCTCTGTTGAAGGTTATAAAAAAAAACTTTTAACCCAAAATATGCGATATTTTTATCTTATGCCATATATACATATGTAATAGTATTCAACGGCAAAGTCATTAGTCTGTTTGTCTATATGATTAATTAGTTAATTATTATATTATAACTTATACATCATTATTTTTAGTTAGATCAATTGAATTGAAGTTAATTAATAAAACAACATTTTTTTTTTTAATAAAAGTTTTAACCTCCATAAGGCCTTCGGGTCGAATCTGACCCATTTTAAAATTAACATTTTAATTTTTCTAGAAGTAAGTGGTTGATATTTTAAATATTTTATAACTTTTATTTAATTTTAATTGTCAACAACTACGTTAGGTTTTAGAAAAAAATATTGACGAAAAAAATATTTATAAAATTTCTTGCACTTAAGGTCTTTGGGTAATTTTTGAACTGGAACGAAATTCTTAAATTTTTGCTAGAGATTTCCAGTTGCCTTTATCAGTCAGCGAAAAATATTACCCAAATCCAAATTTTCGCGAAAAGTTGCAAACAAAACCGCACTTAGTAGCTGAGCAGGAGCAGCAGCCGTCATCTTCAACCAAAACCAATAAAATTATATGCTTACCAGTTAAAAAAGTCCAAAATAAGTCCTTGTCAATTATCTCCCAAAACAGATAACACAACACAAGTTGTGTATTGCATCTGTAAAAAAGTTTTATGCATACAGAACTCTTAAACAATAACGTTATTAAATCTGTGCAATAATTAATAATCAAATTAATATTGGAAAATAAAAACTTTGTTCATCGTAGACATTCTTAAATAAGTTAAATTTTCTATTTTATTATAAGTACTTTTGTATTCGCAATTAATCTGAATAAATCTAGAAATAAAATATCAACTTTAAAAACATACTTAATTGAAACAAGTTTAGTTTTTATATAAAATTTTCTATTTGGCTCAGATTTCACTCAAAAATCGTTAACGTCAGTGAATTTGAAGAAGGTTAAATAAAAGATATTTAAAATTTTAATTGAAGTGTTTGACATGGGATAGCAAATGTGTAAACAACTTTAAGCTTTGAAAATTAACGTATATACATAACTCTTCATCTAAAGAAATCAGTGCTTTGGAATTTGAAATTATATAAACGGATATATAAAATTTTGACTTGAGTTTTATCGTTAAGACGCATATTTCAATCAGTATACGAAAATAAACAGAAAATTATTTAGCGTTCGGCTTACACACCCAGGAACGATATCTTTTTTGTTGGTGTGTGGGTAGATGAACACAACCCTTAATACCGTTCATAACTATTTTCAAGAAAGAGCCGAACATTATATAGTGTTCTGTTCTTCGTTAAAAAACCGAACAATTATAGTGATACTGTAGACAAACATACATTATATTTAAATGTTCTATAGTGTTTCTTTTTTACATTGATAAAGAAATGAACAAACAAAAAATTTCATCAGCGACCGCAGCACAAACAGCTTGTGCGTGTCTTTTTCGTATATGTTTTTTGTTGTTGTAAAAAATGGTTTTTTTTACCAGGCAAAAGGGCGCTACGCACAACAGAAACGAACGAAAATAAATCAACTGAACCGTACACAATGAAGTTTGTGATTTAAAAAAAACCGAATGGAATTAAATGTTCTCATCTTTTTGTTGAGTTGGATATGAACAGTATAATTTTTGTGTTCGAAAGATGACAAACAGGGCAACGTTATTGTTATAATGATTTTCTACACAAACACCATTAGCGCTTGTGTTTTTCACAAATCTACCGAACCGAACACTAAGTAGCGATATTTAGTGTTTTTTTTTCGAACACTGATTTTAATATAAGGCTTGCAAAAGAGCAAATGCAAAATATCGTTGCAATTTAATGAAATGTAACAGATACTCTGTTTATTTTTTGTTGTTCGATTTAACAAAAGATCTGGGATATTTTGCATTTGCACTTTTGCATGACAAAACACACTGAAATTATAAAAACATTTGAGTATGTTTACGACAGCTCTTAACCCTTCAAATGACATTTCGGGAGAAGGTCCAGCCATTTTATTGCGAATATGACGATTTGGCCCCAGGTTTTCTAATATTGGTTTAGAATTCTTTAGTTTTCATAAAAAGTCTAAAAAGGGTTAGAAATCTATAGTAGTATCAAATCGAGGATCCCATATAAATCACACCTAAATGACCACAAAGAAATGAATTTTGGTACGTATTTATGATTTTGTCCCAACTGTTTTGTAAAATTTAATTCATTATACTATAGAAAATTTATTAAGAAAATTTGTAGACAATATATTTAATTGATTTAAATTAAAATAAAACTTGATTGTCAATAATGTTTCACCAGGGAAACCGTAAATATGCAATTGCAAGTTTTTCCTTTTGACCATAGCCCTCATACAAATTAAATTCCATAACCTGCTTTAAATGTTAATACATACATATTAACACAAAATTTAGCGACCGTACCTAAAAGCATGATGAAGATATCCATAAAATATATTCAGCATAAATAAATTTTATATGGATCTTTCACAAGATTCACACGATTATTTTTAATCATGACTAAACATAATGAAATATTTTTTGATCGAAGGCCGAGAAAGAGAAAAAAGAGGGGTTGAAAAAACATCACGACTTCTGTTTTCCATTCATTTTTGTTCTTGTTATTATGATTTATTCCTTTTTAGCTTTCAAAGAACATGCAAGGTGACGCAAAATTAATCACCCTATCGTAAGATGTTATGACTTTTGCAAATGGCATTGTTCGTCAATCATATTTGACATTTGGGAACTAGACAACTGCAGAAAAAAAAACAGACAAACAATCGAGCGTTATACCCCGCAATAGCGTGGAATATTTGTGTCAATTACGAAGGCAACGGTTATGAGTTGAAAATCATCATGAGCAATCAGGCGCATTTTCGTTTAAGTGGTTACGTCAATAAACAAAATCTTCGTTTCTGGGGCACTGAAAAAAAATTGTTTTATTTTTTGGGTCCTAATTATGTAACACGCAACGCAACGCCAGAAACGCCTTGTGTATTGTTTAGAAATAAACAATTTTGGGGCTTTTTTTTTTTTTTTTTTTTTTAATATTTTTTAATAATTCTTAGTACAACTTTTCAAATTTTTACTGCATATTTAATGAGCATAGAACACTTTTTTGAAACATATATCCGGTTTCCCTGTTTATCACAAATAACATGATTTTATTTCTTTTCTTAATAACTTTTATCTTAAATTTCTTTTAATTTAGATTTATTTATTTTTTTTATCATTATTTAGTTTAATGTTTAAAATGTAAGTTAAAAACTTAAACATATTTAACACGTTTTTTATTAAATGTACACAGATTTTTTAAGTTTTTATTTAACATAGAAAAAGAGAAAGTTTGATTTTTTTTTAGCAAAAAATAAAGAAATAAACACTTTTAATCAACAATTTTTCAATTAGAGTTCTATAAATTAAATAATTTTTAGGAAATATTAAGATTTTTATTTTACTTAAATTGATATGTATGTATACTTAGTTTTCAAAAACTCATTGTTTGCTGTTCAAAAACGAGTGAAATAATTTGTATCTGTTAAAAAAAAAATATTAAAAATGCTTTTAGTATTAAGCGAAAAACGCCATATACCAACTTTTTATAATGATTGCCACTGGCAACATCTCACGACATAAAAACCATTCATCATCCATCGTACAAACTTCGCTCCATGCCATCCATACTCTATCTAACTAGCACGTTGTTTGCTGATGTTGCCGTCTAAATGCCGAACGTTCATTGAATTGGGGTGTGAGTACAGAAACCGCCGTAGTACAGCCAACACCCATATTGTATATATAAAGGGTGATTTTTTAACCGTTTAAGTTTTGAAAATTGAAAAAAAATAAACGCAGAAAATTTGCAAAACTTATTTTATTTTTGGCGCTTACTTTTTAAAGATTTTTTCATGTAAAAGTTGCCCGCGTATACGCCGTATGTGTTCCATTCGCGATTTTGGCATACTTTTCCCAACATTTCTCCCGGTATCTCAATGTTGTCCTCCATGACTGGTGTTATGGCTAGCTTGTCCCAGAACACAAAAGACTTTACGTTTCCCCATAATAAAAATCAAGTGGGGTCAAATCGCATGATCTTGGCGGATGATCGATTATAATAACCATAAAATTCTATGATTTGCAAAGCTTTGTTCGTTTGTTAGTCTAAATCTTCGTACAGACGATGGTCAGATCTTACAATGTTGTCATTAAAATTGCCTAAAAATGTCTTGCAACTGTGTGAACATTGTAAGCTCATTTTCCTTTGGCAGATGTGTTAAATGAATGCATCTGACAACGGCACCATTGTCAGAAAAATTAAAACATTGTTAGATCTGACCACCGTATGTACGAAGCCTAATTCTTGGTAAAATGTCAAACCTTACTAGGCATTGCCACATGTCACGAAAATCACCCTGTTTATATAATACATGACATGACATTATTGGTATTATATATATTTTTTTTAATTTAATATTCTTTTTAATTTATTATTAAATTAAAAATTTTTTGTCTGTTATTTTAGTTTTCGAAATAACAATAATATTATAACTTTCATATTTTAAATAAGACTGTCGCACTTGATCATAAAGAGGGTTTTACCACTATATTTAAAAACTTTCAGTAGAATCAAAAAAAATTTTTAATTTAATATTAAAGGCATTTGAAAAATAATTCTTAAACCAATCGTTTTATGACCAAAAAGTAGATAATACATTACAAAATTTTTACAGCGGCTGGTTATGAATATAACATGTCGATTTTTTCTAAAAGTAGACAAATTTAAATTTTAAGTTAATATCCTCTTATTGATCAAGTGCGATATGTATTACTACTCTGTACTATAATTATAAATTATTCATATGGTTTCTTGTGTCTTCCAAAATAAATTCAATTTTCCATTCGTTCGTGAATTTTGTATAAAGTCATCTAAATATCATGTTTCCTTCATTATATATTGCATTGTTAAAATTTCAATTATGGAATTTGAAAGGATGCTTCATTTAATACTCTAATTCTAGTCATACGACTTTCATAATACTAAAAACAAAACTGGGGCGAAAGAGGAATTTTTTGGCCGCGAATATTTGTCGCCAAAAATAAAACATGTTTGTGTATATGAAACTATACACACATTCTGGCGTCGCGACGTCTGCCGAAATTGTTATACACCAGCGAAAAACGAACAAATCAGTACCAGTTCCAGTGTTGCCAATTTAGCCATTTGTCACCCTGTTTAGCCATTAAAAAATGCATTTAGCCATTTTTTAGCCATTTTTCAACAGGTTTAGCCATAAAATTTTTCTTGCCGTTTTTCTTTTAAAAGAATAATTTTTATTTTATTATAAAAATATATAAAAGCAAAATAAACATTTTAAATAATTAAAACGGCTTTAATTAAATCACAACTTTTACAAATGATGTTGCATTTAAGAACAAAATGCAATGTCAAAGTTTTTATGGTTGCATTTAAGAACATGTTGCCATGCTTTACTGAAATGCAACAGGCATTTAGGAAAACAACCAAACTGTTGTTTGTTTCAATTTATAGCATTTTTGTTTCATTTCTCACGTTTCTATCCAAAAGTTTCATAGCGCTGGAGTTGCAGAACGTGGTTTTCAAGTGTTTCAGTAAAATAAAATTATTTTTTACTTTACTTTAATAATTGTTTTATTTTTATTTTATTTCATTTAACACAAATATGCATACAAAATTACAACCAATAAAAAAATCGAATTGTTTAGAAAAATTTCTAAAACTGATAAAGTCTGATGGGCTTATTGGTTTCACGTATTTCTTGGGTTTTTAAAATGTCTAAATAAAAAGTATTAGAGTGCAAAACTCCATTTAGAGGCACAACCATAATCTCTTAACTGAATTGTCAAATGTTTTGTAATAGTGGGCGTTTATCTTTTTAAAATCTTTGGTTGATGCTTCGGGCCGCAATCAATATATAATCAAGAACTAGTTTTTAACATAGAGAAAAATTCATTAATATAGATATAGAGAATTTTATAATGTACGTGTTTTGAAGTGTTTGACAAAAATTTTCTAGAAAAATTAGGTAGAAAAGGCAGTCAGTATTCATCTGACGTACTTATGCCCAATAATCCATTGTTATACCATGGAGCTCCAATTAAGTGCCAGTCTATAACAGAATAATTAAAAATGTCAAAATTATGTTATCTTTAATGTAGACAGAACTTTTTTGTGCATATTTATTGCCGGCAATTTATGTTGCAATAATTATTAGTCCATTTTCGTTGACAATTATTGCTAAAATAATATGTAAAATGTTGTAGTCAATTGAAAAAAAGAAGCAAATTGTGTTGGAAAGAAATAATAAGGGTATTCACGTCACAAGTTGCACTCTTGCAAAAAAGCAAAAGTGCAAACACATAGCAACAACCACAAAGAAAATTATTTACGCACAACTAATTGTTGTTATATTTTTGCACTTTTGCTTTTTCGCAAAGGTGCAACTTGTGACGTGAATACACTTAATGTTTGTGAAATGGTAGCAAATTATAGTTGTAGTAAAAGAAATACATAACACTAATTTTAATTAATATAATTTTTTTCTTTTTCGATCTTTTTTAAGCTTTGTTCACAATCAAAGAAACAATTTCGTTTTTTCTTCTATCTTTTTTCTTCCCAAAGTATTTCATATATTTTCCTTTCATTTTTAGAACAAAAATTTTTTTAAAAATGTAACTAAAGTTGAGTCAACTAGAACTTCGGCAACAATTTGTACGCAATTGTTTCTGACGTTTAAAATAATTTGTTTTAGTTTTGAATCAATATTTTAACATAACGTTGTAAAAAATAATCATAAATGCATAATATTGCTGTGGGTAAAATTTACAAATGGTTTCTTAATGACAAATGTGTGTGGTGGCGAAAAAAATTGTTGCTCTATTATGAACACCAAGTGAAAATGTTTCTGGGATTGTGAACGAAGCTTTAATTTGTTTTAGCTTGAGTTCTTTTTTATATAAAATTTTATTAAAAAAAAAAAACAATTAATAAAAAAGACCTCATGCTTAAACAAATTAATATACGTTTAGATAATAAAGTCGAATAAGAAAGAATTTATATAAATAAAAATAATTTTTGCAAGATGGCGTCAGTTT
This sequence comes from Pollenia labialis, assembly GCA_949318255.1. Lineage (NCBI taxonomy): Eukaryota > Metazoa > Arthropoda > Insecta > Diptera > Polleniidae > Pollenia > Pollenia labialis. The sequence continues at coordinate 24,892,432 of OX439139.1, forward strand.
TACACTGCAACTTCTTCCTCGTTTTTTTTTTTCAATTATGAGTTAACATAAAAACGTTTCCCAAGCCTTTAATAAAGGCTGAGCAATAATAAATATTTATCTGTTATTCTGCCGACGTTATTGGCAACTTGCTGAGATATTTATCTTTAGTGTAGACCTGGGGTAACATAACCCCCACTTCAAACGAAGTTTAAAATGCGCTCCAATAAAACTCCCAGAGTTGTGTTTTCACATAAAAATATATATGTATGTAAATATGAATACATATATATGTTGCTTTTACTTTAAAAGTTTATTGGTCCCTTTTCCTTGAACGCTTTTATGTTCAATGAAACGTTAATTTGAAACACATGATATTTTTGTTGTAGCAATTAGTCATATCAAATGGCCACATCCATTTGAGTCTTTACATGTCAATGAATGACAGGCAGCTGTTACTTTGACAAATGTAAACTGGCACGAAAATAAAAAGACAAGTAATTAAAAAAACGTTTTTCTAATCATTAACATTTTTTTCATTTTTTATACATATACATATGCACATACATATGTATGTATATAGAAAACAAATAACCCAAGGTAAAATAAAAAATCTTTTAGTTAAATAAAAAAGTTAAAATTTGCTTAAAATAGAAAATAAATTAATTATAAAAAATTTTTTAAATTAATTAAAGTACATACTTTAAAATTTAAATCTGAAGTATTGAAAATTTGCTTGACTTGTTTATATTATGTTCTTAACAATAGTATATACATATGTACACGTTAATTCATATACACTTGTGTGTAGTATGGCTCGATTGTCTACATTTAAAAAGGAACATAATCAATCAATAAGATTTATGTGTGCTAAAAACTCACAAGATAATACTAATCAATCTTAAGCTGTCACAAAACACAAAATGGTGAATAACTTGCAACAACAACAATAATATCAAGTGCAAGACCAGTGAACAAAATATAAACTGCAACAACATTCACTTCTCTCTGTGCTACAAATACAAAATGTTTCTTTCTTTTTACCCGGTCTATACAAGTTGCAAGAGTAATATTTCATTCTTTATTAATTTAAATTTTTATTAAAAAAAAAACCGTAATTTACTTATCTTATTTTTATAACCTTCACCAAAAATGCTAAGGGTATAAACTTATGTATAAGTTTGTCAATTGGTTGGTAATTAGGCCCCATAAATACATATATATTATAGTGGAGTTGACTTAACGATGTTCTCCTATCCGCGTTGAAATGGATTTTTTTAAGTCTTCGGATATGATGGAGACTAGGCTTTAATATGGTTCTGTCACATTAAGTCCGGAAAAGTTTGCAAAATTAAGCCAGATCGATCACTGGGTCCTCGTTAATTATAGGTGTGTATTCGCTTCTTGTCGAACTTACACTTGGTGTCTGAAAACTTTCACTGCGGTCCTCAGCAACTTTTTAGTTCTTGTTTTATTCCATGATTTATTAAGCCAAAAGAATTGAAACATTTGTTACTAAATTTAGCTAAGTATTATAATTTGCCAATAAGTACAACACGCTGAAGTAATTAAAAAGAACTGATATGTTAAAAAAAATTCTTTAAATACCAAATATGAGGTCTTAATACCTACCTCTTAACAACAAATATTTAAAATTATGTTACCTACATAAGTAGGTGCATATGATAAAAAAAAACATTTCGTCAAGCACTCAAAATTTTAAGAGGTACACGCATATTTTTTAATACTTTAAGTGCACATGCATATTTAATTTGTTATTACCTACTTGTGTAGTTGGAAAGGATTTCACAAAAAACTCTTCTAAGCACTTGGAATTTTTACATTAATCAAACACGTGCAATAGTGTACATTTAATTTGTTTATTGTTGTCATTGTTGTGTAGATAGTAATCGATTTAAAATGTATTAGTATTAAAAAAAATTAAATTTAAATTGGTAATTTCCGGTTTTGGATGAATTAGGCATATTCATAAGTTTGCATAACTTTTAAACTTATGAAGAGCACATAATAAAAGTTTTACTATATACATACTAAGTACACCGTAGGCTTATTTCGGTAAAAATAAAATTAAAAACTCAGGTCGAAGTTAGAAAAATTTCAATTTCATCTCGTTCTTTCCTGTCTTTTACGGTACAACATTGCAAAAGCCACATGTACGAGTGTAATAGCCTTTTAACACTGATCAACATCTACCATCAAAAGATATAGAAAATGTGAAACACTCGTTTACATTGGTCACATCTGCCATCAAACAAAAATGTCACCATCAAAGTTTTTTTTCAAAGTTTTTCCTGGGATTCAAAAATTAATTAACAAGGTTTCTTTCAAATGTGCTAAATTCCCATTTCATACTATTGAAGGGATAAGCTATTCCTATGCGCATTTCACTGGTTGCTTAGGCCAGATCGTCAGGAAACTTCATCCAAAGATTTTAGAAAAGCTAAAGATATTATACAAATAAAACTGTTAAGCGAATAAGAATTATAAACCTCAGTTTTACTTGTAACAGTATCAAAGCTTACCCCCCGTTTCCACATGCAAGTACAAGTTCGAAAAACTCAATACACTCACACTTTTTCACTAACATTCACACAATTTTTGTATTTGCAGCCAATCGGCTGTTTCCTCGATTTTTCGTTGATAATACGTATACACTACTTGCAAGTAATTACTTGCATGTGGAAACGCCGGGTTAAACAAAAACCATTTTTGAATAAAAATGTTTTTAAAATAAAAAAATGTTTTTTCTACAAAAGTGCCAAAATTTAATAAGAAAACACAAAAATGTATTTGAAGTTCAGTTTGTATAAAAATATAAAAAATACCTAACAAAAAAACATTGCAATAAAAGAGAAAACTTGACAAAAAGTTACGCTGCTTTCAAACCCAATTTTTTTTTTTGTCAGTGAATGCCACAATAAAAATAGAACTTATTGACACTTTTAAGTGATGACACTAAAATAATTGAAAGATGTAGAATGGAATAAAATAAGATAGGAATATATTTTAAAGATGTTGAAAGATGTTGGTTTTTAGCCCTATGTATTTCTTATGGAAAATGTTAACATCTTCGGAAATAGCGGAAAATTGATGGTAGATGTTAGATGTTGATCAGTGTAAAAAGTCTATAAAGAACTTTGCATAACTTTTAAACTAATAGAGGGCCCATAATAAAACACTACAATAAAATAAGTACCGGTTCACACACATCAAGTTTGACTCGTCAAAAAAAGAGAATGCCATTTATTTTCCCCTCTCTCCTAAAAACTTAAGACTTGACGAGTAAAACTTGACGTGTGTGAACCGACACTATAGGCTGATTTCGGTTAAAAAAAAATTTAATACCGAGTTAGAAAAAGTTTAATTTAAATTGGTCATTTTCGGTTTTGCAGATGAATTTTTTTTTTCGATTTTCCATAAGAGTTGCAAAAAAAATTTTTTTTTTGGTTTGATTAGTTTTTAGTTCGAAAATATAATTTAAAAAATTTTTTTTTGAAAACGGCAACACTTTACCACCCCGTAACTCGACAAATAAACATCATAGAAAAAAATAATTCGCACACATATTCATATCTACTAGAAATATAGTTATGCCAATTATAAAGGAATTCCACCAAATTTTTTTATTGGGTTGTCCGCTACACAAGTAAGGCCCCAATTGTTCTATTGTACTGGATGTTTTTACTATTATTTACCGTTTCTTTATTTCATCGTCGGCTTTTTGTTGATATTCTACTTGTTTTGAAAACACAAGCACTAAAAATAAAAAACCTGTACAGAAAAACTTTTCGCATGATGTTTGAGATATTTAAGTGAGAGTTAAGGCTCAGTTAGCCGGGAGTAACAGTAATCTTACCATAAAAAAGTAAGACCAATCTATGTCTTACAGATTGAGACGTAACATCTTACTGATAACTATAATCTTTCTAATTGCATTACATATGTACAACAAAATTAACCAGCTGATTTGCTACGTTACTGTTACTCCCGGCTAACTGAGCCTTTATGTTTTGTTATGTTTGTTTAGCTATTTATGTATGTTTTCACTAAAATATGTACAATGATTGGAATTAGTGTAAAATAATAATAGTACTTATCGATGACTTGATATAAAAAAGGCGTAGCTGAATTGTTTTCAAAATAGCGTCGTTGGTTTATTCTGATAGAAAATTGCCAAATGCAACTTTCTTTTAAATTTCAGGGGGCTTTAAAATTTGTTGCATCTTTTCATTAAAAGTTTTATTAAAACTTTTTAAAATCTTAAACTGTACGTATTTGAAAAAGCTTTTCCTTCCTCTGTAAGCTAGAAAACAATGGAGTTGTTCCTTTCTTTATTTAAGCCAACGTTATGTTATTGTATGTATGTATGAATACATTATTTTTCATTTTAAGATAAGAAAGGTCAGAAGTTAAAGGCATTTTTTTTTTTAATTTATTATCGCATATATGGCTAACAGCCATTATTTTGCAAACGGAAACAACGGATTTCGTAATAGATTAATGTTTTTTTTTGTGTTATAAATATGTATGTGGATTTATTTATATATTTATTGCACTATTAAAGGTCAAAAAGCTTATCTTATCGCTTTCGAATTGATGGGTATTGTAATCAAAATTTGCGGCATTCAAATCTTGTTTAAAAGTTGTGTGTATATGAATTGAATTTTAAAGAACCATTATTACAAATGGCAACTAAAGCACTTGTTATCCTATTGAGTCGCACGATTTGACAAAAAAATCGTGTGTGCTCATAAAGTATGAAAGTGTGACCTAAAAATGTAAGTGAGTGATAGATATTTTTGACAAGTCTGTCCGACTTGGAAATGTTAAGAAAATTTTTATAAAATTATAGATTCCTATGCGATCAGAGGCCGACGTCATGGAAAGAAGGGGTCGTAATCACGATTCCAAAGAAGGGTGATTTAAGCGAATGCAGGAACTGGAGGGGCATTACCCTATTAAACGCCATATCCAAACTAATGGCAACGATTCTATCAGAACGCATTTAACATCAGTAGAATTTATGCTTCGCAATGAACAAGCTGGATTCCGAACTGGTAGATCCTGTGCAGACCACATTAATTCTCTTCGTATTATCATTAAACAGTCCAAAGAATACAACACACACCTTTACCTTCTTTTCGTTGACTTTGAAAGGGGCTTTGACACTGCCTCAAGGATTCACTTGTGGGATACCCTTTTATCTAAAGGTATCCCCAATAAAATTGTTATGCTCATCCGAGAACTATATAACGAGTTCACCAGAGCAAGAATGCAGTATTGTTAATAAATCATGGAACCAAATTAAGTACCTTGCCAAGGATCGTAGAAAATGGAAGGAAATTGTAAACGCCTTATGTTCACCATGAACTTTTATTTTTTTATATAACATATACATATGTATTTTTTTATGAATATTTAAAAATAAATAAAGGACATATACATATGTATGTATATGCGATCAGAGTTGCATTTTTTTTATAAAGTAGGTGAGTCATATGATTTTGCATATTTTGCAGTCACGTTTTTCATGTCGGATAGAATGCTGCCAGATTTTCTTGAGACTGAATCGAACAATTGTGTGTGATAGAGAATCCCGGCCTAAAATAGTATTTTTTTATTTCTCTTGATGTTTGATTCCTCTATATCAATTATTCTTAATTTTATTTAAAACATTTCAAAATCACTTAGATTCTTTGTAGTTAATCGATTTTATGGTTTTAAATCCAAAATTGATTTTATTTAAAATCTGGCTCAAGTTCATTAAATTTAATTTTCAGTAAATTATTTTAATGAAGGAATAAATTTTACGACATAAAATTTATTGAGAATTTATGTTCTTGACTTAACGAAGGATTGAACTCGGATCAAACTTACTAACATGTTTCGGGAACAGCCACATTCTCATCATCAGAGTGCTTTTCAGTTTTAACCTTTTCGCCACTGCGACGCCTGTCAAAAGTAAAAATTATCAACTCATTTTAATTCATCATTGTAATATTTCTTGCTTCATTAAAATAATTTAATGAAAATTAAATTTGATGAACTTGAACCTGATTTCAAATAAAATCAAATTTTGATTAAAAATTTTAAAATCGTTTGAATAACTTTCTTATTTTATTGTGAAATCGAAAAGTTTTAAATTAAAATTTAAAAGTGTGCAGATTTTTAATTTATATTTTCGTAAGGTTTTTGTATACAATGTTTCTAATCAACAATATAACCTAAACAATTTCCGAATTTGTATAAAGATTAAACTGTTTTTACAATACCTTTTCACTTCAATTTTGTATATGACATTTTAATTGATTCATTATCAAAGTCCTTTAGATAAGATTGTAAAATATAAGTTTGAAGATAACCTATTAACTTAGATAAGACCCAATATGGCTTTTAAAATTAAAACAAGCAAAAAACGATAAGATAAATCCGCTTATCTTTCATATAACATGAATAATATTGAAAACGTATCTTTAGTTGATAAATTAATAAATGATTTTAATCGCTTTTAGTGAGCTTATAAATCTATTTATATAAAAATAAATCAATTAAAGTATTATAATACTTATTTAAGATATTCACCTAAAAATAAATTCTATAAGCTAATTTTCTTATGAATTCTTTCCCATTTCAGTCTGAATCTACATCGACATCAATATCATCGAATATTTCCAAACCCATTGCGACAAAATGTGTATTTTGCGCACAAACTTTGGGCATAAATGATCGGCCCAAATTGCTAGAATGTTTACATGTCACATGTTCACAATGTATGAGTACGAAATTCGCAGAATTAGATCGTACTATGCCCCCGCTAATACACTGTCCCATTTGTAATATGGCCTCACAGAATGAATTCATAATTGATAATCAATTTTTAATTGAACATTGCACCGGTGCTGGTGAAATGTCATTGGATCCTAATGACTCCATCGGTTCAAAAACCTCAAACAATATACCATGCAGCAGTTGTTCGGACAATAACATAGCGACATCGTGGTGTGTCGATTGTTCCGAATATATATGTGATAGTTGTGTGCAGGCTCATCAACGTTTGAAAATAACCAAGGACCACACCATCAAACCGAAAGAGGAGGCTAACAACGAACAATCGCCCAGTTCGGCTGTTGACAAATTGCACATGTGCATATTGCATCCCCAGGAGAAGCTATCGCTGTATTGTGAGACCTGCGAAAAACTAACATGTCGAGATTGTCAGCTAAGCGATCATCGTGATCATAAATATAAGTTTGCACATGAAATTGCCACTGAAACCAGACATGCAATTACCTCTATGGTAGCAGAAATTAATTATAAACGTTTCTTACTCACCTCGGCCATGCAAGTCATTGCCGAACGGCAAAAAGTCATTTCGGATAAGAAGAAAGAATTGATCAAAGAAATAACCGCCATGGTTGTGACAATTACAAATACGGTTAATATGCGTGGTAAACAATTAGTAATGCGTTTGAATGAAGTTTGTGATGGCAAATTGAAATTGCTGGTTGACAAGCGGGATTCGCTCATTTCGCTTTCTGATAACACGGATTATTGTATTGATTTTATTGCAAATGTTTTGGACAAAGGAAGCGATTACGCTATATTATCGAGCAAAAAGTCATTAGTAAGACACTTACAAAAGCTTAAATGTCAAAGAGCTGATATTCCCAATCCTGATATACCGTTACGCATTGACTTACAAATGTGTCAAATACAACAATTACAAAAAGGTGTGTTGAGAAATTTTCCTTTGGAATACAAACATGCTTTCCATTAAAATATTTTCGAATTTCAATTTTAATGATCTCCATCTCTTTTTCGTTTGTTTCTAATCCTATTAAAATCTTGAATTTTTTATTTAGAAATTTCTCGCCTTGGTAATATACTTGTCGATGGCAAACCTTATCCACCACAACCATCACCACCACCCCCACAGCAACAACGTCAGCAACCAAGTCCTAATATGGCACCGCCTTTACGACCCGGTATGCCGCCGGGCATGCAAGCGGGAATGTCACCGGGACCACCACCACCACCAGCAGGATTTGGCCCACAAAATGGTCCTGGCCTATATAACAGCACTTCACCGCAACAACATGTGCACAATATGCAAATGAACCGTAATTTTGCTGCTGAAGGGCCAGGTAAGGGTAGGCATCAAAATCGTTCAAAAAAAACAAACACTTTTAGTATTTCTCTTAAACTTGAAATGATTTTTTAACTAAATTTATATTATTTTCTTTGTAACCATTCACAGTACGCTATGGTGGCCTACCGCCCTCATTAGCAATGCAAAGGCAAGGGCAGCCTCATGTTAGTTCCTCGACACATCCACAAAATATGGGTAAGTTTAAATAATTTCGTATAGAATGTGTTTAAACAAAAAATTAATCAAATTAACTAATATTTGTATTTATAGACATAAGCCTTAGAGGTTTATTAAATAATCAAGCTGCTCAAAGTCCCAATCAACCTCCACATATGCCACCTTTTAATGGACCGCCCAGTTATCCGGGAGGACCTCAGGGAGCTCCGTCACCACAACAAATTGGTCCACAAATGCGTCAGCATTTTATGGGCGGTCCACCGGGTCAACAGCATCAGAATTACGCACCCACGCCACCTGGTGGACCAAATAATCCAAACTTTATGAATAATAGCGCAGCAGCAGCGGCCGCAGCTCGATTCCAATCATACCAACGTATGTCCAGTCATGCCCAACAGCAAGCGGCTGTGGCAGCCATGGCCTCATCGGGTCAAGGTCAAATACCGTCACCAAACGCCATGCAGAGACCACAAATTCATCATAATCCCATGCAAAATGTAAGTTGAATTGCTAAAATGAAGACATAAAATTAAAAACCCTTATTACTTAAATCTTTTTCAGAACATGGGGTTTCACGGAAGCCAGCCTGGTTTTAATGCTGGACATCCCCAAACCTCACCACAATTAGGTGGCGGTGCCGCTGGAGGAGGCGGCGGTGGGGGTGGCGGTAGTGGTATGCATATGGCTAAATGGCATATACCTCAATCTGCTCAAAGTAATTCTGAGTGCGTTATGCTTCTAACTCAGTTACTAATTCCAATTTTTTCCTTCTTAACTTTCATTCCTTCTCGTATGTAGGTTGCTCTCAGCAAGGTCCCAATATAATGAGGTTCGCCAATGGTCATCAAACTGAAAATTTTAAAATCTCATTAAAATCACCAAATACTCTTAAAAACACAACACCTCCCACAACAGGTAGTTCAGCTGGTCATGGTATGCCTGGTGGTGGTGGAGGTGGAAATATTTCCGCTCATGGCAGTAATTCAATAATAAATGCCGCTTCATTGGGCTTAAGTCCAGCTGTATCAATCCTGCCAAATGTAACATCAACAAATCCTAAAACACCGAGTCCTAGTACACATGAGGTAAGAACTTTGGGGTTAAATATTTTTATTTCAAAATTCCCAAAATAATAAAAGAATAAAGAAAAAAATATTGAATTGCTATGATTTTCAAATTATTATCAATCGCTTGTCGTTTGAAAAGACGTTTGATTTCAAATTCATAATGATTTGAAATCAAACCTCCGTGTTTGTTGGGTAACAGTAAATTTCTCGATTAGCCGATTTTTAGAGGGTCATAATTATTCACACAATGGATGTTTCAAGCCAAAAATTTTACTTTTTATGATATGGAATCGCTGTGTGTTAAAAAAAGAACAGTTACAAGTAGGTGTCTTAGCAATGAATCTGTTAAGTATGTATTTTTGACAAAAAAAAAAAATTCAATATCCGTCAAAATTAGTCCGAAACAGAAACAATCAGCAGTGGCTGAAAGAAATATAATCACGCTTATCGTGAATAAAAAGTGAATGGTTTTTCCCTCGAAATTTTCTTTTCCCCATACATTTTTTTGTGAAAAAGGAACAAATTACTAGGGACATTTTATTCACGATATGGGTAAATATTGTTACTGCCCAAACAAATCATGTGCACAAATCGTGGAAATAGTAAATAGAAGTTGATTCACCATAAACAGCATCATTAAGCAATTTTAAAATGAAACAGACCTTAAAAGTCGTCCGCATACTGGTAGATCTAAAAGGCTTACCAGTAAGGAAGTAAGAAAAATTAATAAAGATCCAAAAATTACGTGCTGGTTTTCATTGATATTACTATCGACAAGAACGTATGTATATCTAAACTAAAATTTTAAAGTAACCCCTACAAAACAGTGTTCAAAAGCTTGGTTTTGGTCCACATTTTTCATGATGGGCGAATGTGAGTTATTCACCATATCGTCGGCTTAATATGCAAACCTACTAAATCTACTTTTTAAGTTAATAAAGAATTTTATGAAATATAAAAAGTTTTTTGTCTCTCCTGTAAAATGTGCTGAAAGGCAGGAATCCCCTTGACCACTTTGGGATGAGCTTAGAAGAAGAATGATAAAATTCATTTAATCAAAGTGTGTGAATAATTTTGTTTTCACTTAAATGGGGGTAATATTAGTTTTTTTGTTCGTTAAATAATATTGAAGTAATTTATGTTGAATTTTTTGTTATTTATATTAATTCATTAATTATAATATTCAATAAATAAAAAAAAAATTATTGAATATGCCTTTACATTTAAAGGCGAATAATAATTATAAACACTCAAAGTCTTACTTGTAACAATATCAAAGCTTAAACAAAACACCAACAATAAACAGTGAGTTTATCTTTTCTTACATTCCCCTACAATTGGTTGGGTTCTTGCCGATTCGAATTGTTGTTGTTAGTGGTAAAAAGAAAAAACAAAATTAAAAAATAAACTGCTTCATTCTACTGTCTTCGTAAGAAAACAACAAAAAAAAACCAATTTGCAAGTTTTTATATTATCAAAGTTATTTTCGGGAATACAAAATGTATAATTAATACGATTTTCCAGTTTTTCATATTTGATAAAAACACTAAAATTTATTGTTGAAGGAAAGCTAGCTTCTATGCGCATTTCACTGGTTGCTTAGGCCAGCTCATCAGGAAACCTTTTCCAAAGATTGTAGAAAAGCCAAAAATATTATATAAATAAAACCCTAAAGCGAATAAGAATTATAAACACTCGAAGTCTTACTTTTAACAATATCAAAGCTTAAACAAAACAAATAGAAGCTAGCTTTCCCTCAAAAAGGCTCTTTTAACTAAATTATGCAAAAATATGCTTCAAACGGTAAAATAAGCCGAAATATGCACTAACAAATCGATGCCAAAATTCATAAAAAGCTCTAAAACGGATAGATATATTATTTCTGCCTTAATTGGTCGCGCAAGGAAAAATATGCAATTGCATGTTTGTGGTTTCCCTGGTTATAACTAACTATCAGTTATAACTGCCTAAAATATTTTGTTTACTGGAAGTTAAAGTAATAGTTAGTTTTAACTGAACTTGATGAAATTGACTTAATTTTATATGAATTAAAATATCCCAATGAAATTCATATCTACACAAAATAATTAACATAAAGATGTAAACTAAGTATTTCTTAGAGGTGTCCCATAAAGTGGGAGTATATGTATATATTTTTAACATACTTTTGTAAAATACCCTCCATATACATACTTATGTACATCTTACAGACCTCAAAAGATTTTACTGAGCCAATCGATAAAGTACGTGATGATTCCATTAATGATTTAATGGCAACTATAGCTAAATTAGATTCCAATGGAGTGCAGGTACTGCCAGAAGGACGTACAAAAACAACATCTCCACAGGTTCACAGTTCCACAGATTTATCAAATACACAAGAAGGTAAGTCCAAAAATTAAGTTTATTTGTTTATTTATTTATTCTTCCTAACCACGACCCCAAAATAAATAAGTTTTTGAATATAATTTATATTTATATATATATTTTTTTTTTAACCATTTTGGAACTAATATTATTTGTACCTTATTCACTGTCCATTTTTTATTTGCATTTATTAAAGTTTTATTTTCAAATAAACGCTAACATATCTAATTTAATTTCCCCATGTAATTAAAAATAGTTGCTGTGTAGTTTTTTATAATTACTTGTAACTTTGCTTTGTTTATTTCTTTTCTCAAAACAAAAAAAAATTAATTAAAATTAACTTTAATTAATCCATGCCAAAAAAAATCGAAAATAAAATTCAAATCATATTTTATACCAAATAACCACATAATCTTAAAAAATAAACAATAAACCCCCTAAATACAAATACAAAAAAAAAATACGTAACTAATCAAGTTCATAATACAAAAACTACCGAAAAAGATGACCCAAATGAAGATTGGTGTGCTGTTTGCTTGGATGGTGGCGAACTTATGTGCTGCGATAAATGTCCCAAAGTATTCCATCAAAATTGTCATATTCCTGCAATATCCTCCCTACCGGATGAAAGTGAAAGTTGGCAGTGTTTGCTGTGCGTGAATCTCAAGGAATTGGCCAGCAATCCGGATAATTTACAAAAGAATCCAGGAGAATTAAGTCGTTTGGAATTGCAAATATTACAACGCATCTGTTTGGAATTGTTCTGTCAATATGAACAGAGCTTACATTTCCGTGAACCGGAACCACCATCAAATACAACTTATTACGAAATTGTTTGCACGTAAGTTTGTCTTTGGAATATTTTTTATTTTACACTTCTTTTTTAAAACATAATTATTTAATTTCTTTTTCTTTTAGCCCCATGTCATTGGATGTTATACGCACACGTTTGGATCCTTCTAGCCAAAATCATTATAAGGATATTTCGTCATTTATAGCTGATGTTCGCTTGATTTTTAAGAATACTTACCTATTCTATCAAGTGAGTAATATGGTAATATATTTTTTGGTTTTTTAATTTTTTATTATATTTATTTTATGAATATTATGTTATAGTTTTATTCCTGTATTCATACAAATTTTTTAAATGCATGTAATAAATGTTTACAGAACAAATTTTCTATGAAAATTATCTTTAATAAACATTTGTTAAATTAAAAAATCTTTTATGAATTCGGGTGTTATTGGTGTTTGTACTTAATTTATGCTAGGAACACAATTGGGTCTAACGTCGTAAGAAAGTAGGACGTAACGCCGTAAATTTCTGAACACACGCTTCATTTACCCACAATTCCGTCGTAAAAGTACATATTGCATTTTCTTTTGAAAATACTATTAAAAAATTCTAGATTTATTCAAATAATTGTTTGATTTTCCTTTCTTTTATTTTATTTTATTTTTTTATTATTTTATATTATAAATTTTTCCTTTTCAATGACAAATTGCGCCAGATATTGTGTGCCTTTGTATAAAATACTTTACGTTTTAATTCAACAAGGTGTCTACGTCGTGCACTACACGTTCATACGTTGCAATTGTGTTCCTACGATTAAATGTATGTTTGTTTTTTATATCCTAAAATGTGTATGTATGCAAAATGTTTTTGGGTCTCCAGAAATACATAATATTTTTACATATCTACTTATTTTAACACCACTACTGGTTTGAACAGATATCAAAATGCACGAGTTGCCTATATTTAAATTCGGTTTGAAGCCCTAACTGTGGTTACAGAACTTAAATTCTCTTACTGCAACTGATCTCAAAACAGGCTACTTTTATGTTAACGTCATTATCAGTGTTTGTAAACAGAAGAAAAAGTTTGCGTAATGTACAATAATTTTAAATTTTTTTTAATCATTTTGTACATGAGCACAACCAAAACAAATACTTTTTTAAGGGGCGAAGAGTGCAAACAAAACAATTGGCTTTTCAATCATTTGAATGCCTTAACTTACGGTTGGCCCGTACATTTGAGAATAAAAGCCGAAACGAATAATTCATTTATCTTTTTGGCAAAAAAAACGAATGCAAACGTTTCGTTTTGTTTGTTTTCTTACTCTGGTTATTATAAATAGAAGATGGCTAAAAGAACCTAAGTTTTTTTCAACCAAATCATTTCGCATACATACTGTCCTTTCTGCCTTTTTACAATTTCGAAATTTGGATATCTATGTGAATTTCTATGCGAATTTGTGAATCAGGTAGTTTTTCTTGATGTCTCTTTTTAAGTTAATTTTTTTGTCATTTCAATTTGTTCTTATATTCAATTCAATCCATTTTTCACAAACATTTCAGGAGGATTCCAAAACCTATACAAATGCCAAATATTTGGAAAATTTCTTTGAAGAACAATTGGCCAAATGGTTGCCAAGCTATGCGAATAAATCTATTAATGCAAATAATGCCAGCAGTATATTAAGCAGTGGTCCCGCCAGTGGATTAACAAATGGCAACAACAGTAATTCAGCTTCAACATCCGCTTCACCAGCTCCCGGCGCACCATCACCCTCTTTAGAAAATGGCGGCCGCAAAAGCACTAACTCAGCTATGTTAAACATGAATACGAATAGTAATGGTAGTAGTGCATCAACACATCGTTCGGATGACAACATCGATGATGGGTGCAATCCGGCCAAGCGACAACGGAAACAAACTGAATAGGGTAAGATTATTGATGAAGAAAATCTCAATATATTTATGGAAATATTACAGAAAATATAGCATTATGCCAATGTGCAACAAATGCAACAAGATAACACATGATAACTAAAAAATAATACATTTTTTGATTAAAACTTAAATAAATAAAACAATTAAGTAAAACCAACTGAATAACAAAAGAAGGAATATTATGAAACAAATGTAAGCCAAAATACGTTTGATTAAAACGTAATACTAAACGTATTATGGTTATTCTTAAAAAATAAAAACTTTCATATCAACTTCTGTTAAAGAAAATTCGAATTAAAATAAAAAATAAAAAACAAAAATTAACATAAAATAATAATGAAAAAACAAACAGGAAAGACAAAGTTTAACTTTAATTTTAAAAAGAAACACAAAAAGCAAAAGAAGTCTTATTTAAATAAATAAAAAAGAAATAAGTTATTGTAAATTAAATTAAAAAAAAAAAAAACATTTAAATATAAAAATATAAATAAATATATTTAACACCTAAAAAAATTTCATTAAAATTTAAACTAATTTTAATTGTATATAAATTTAACATATTGAACAAAACAAAAATTTCGTTTTAAGAAAAGTTTTCTAAAAAAAACCACACACACACGCAAAATAAAATCAAACCAACTCGTAATGAAATCTTTAATTTATATAGACAAAAATATTTTTGAATGAAAAATATAACAAAACATATATTTAAAATATAACTGTATTTATATAGAAATAAAACAATATAATAATTTAATGTTTTATCACTCACACATTTTCCCTAAAACATTTTTTTCTTAGAAAAAAAAAATTATTCGCAACAATAAAAATTTATAATTACATAATACATAATAAAACTAACATTTCTACTCTTCCACTTACTACATTTTCTAATTGTGATAGTTTTGCAAGGAAACTACAAAACATTTTCTTTAACACATTTACAGTGTTACTTTTTATGTTAAATACCCCGTTTACACGCACTTTTTATTTGCAAATTAGTGCTGGGAAACTACCCTACAAGAACAATGACAGTCATTTCATGCATCATCTGATGGGCATTGCTGATGTGTTTATACATCAGAAGCTTCTATCGTTTTATTAAGGGCAATATGATAAAAACTGATGTAAACATTCGTGTACGTGTGACATTTTTTTCCACTCATACTTGTGAACTTGTATATATATGTACGAGAATTTAATACAAAATTACGAGTGTGTTAGTTTATAAGTTTTGTATGTGTTAGTTTACATCAGCAATTTCTTGTAGGGTATCGATAGTATTAAAATATCGATGGGAAAAAATCAATGTCGTTATTATTATTTAAAACAAAAAACAACTATGAAAACATGTAAAAGCAGCTATTATCACAGTTTTTCGCCTGAAGTTCACTTGTTGATAATTCGCACTAAATAACAGTAACGTATACAAACAAGAAGAATAGCAGGTGGTATTGATAGCTCAGCTGTGCTTCTTTGTACTGCTAATTAGAGGCCCTTATGTCAAAATTTGTTTATGATTAGATGGGGACTGAAATGTCAAATGTTTTTATAATGTCATTAAAAATGGGAAATGCAAATCCGAGCATAAGGCAATACAATGAACGAATGTTAGAGGAAAAGTACTTTAGATCGATTACCTTTTGGGCGGAGAATCAAAACTAATTTAGAACATTATCTAAATTAGTTCCTTTAGAAAGATGCTTTTTCAGCTGGCGGTGAAATATTAAATAACCGGAGAAACTGCTTGTGGTTTTACAAACAATAATTCTTTCCTACTCAAGAACAATCAAAAGGCGTTACCGTATAACTTTTTTTACTGTAACTTAATGGTCACATAAACAATTTGCAAATAACGTTGCAAATCAGCTGCTTCATATTGTCGTATGTAAAGCAATTAGAACGATTGTAGTTAGCAGTAAGATGTTACGTCTCAATCTGTAAAGCCTATAGTACACGGAATGTAAAAAGCCACATACGCATGTGGTTCTGACGTAATTTTGACGACACTTCAAAGCCACAATAGCAAGTTCGTGTTGTGTGATGACGACAAAATTACGTCAGAACCACATGCGCATGTAGCTTTTTACATTTCGTGTACTAAAGGCTTAAGAAATATAGTGGTCTTACTTTTTTACGGTAAGGTTAAGTTACTGTTACTCACGGCTAACTGAGTCTTTAGGTTGGTAGCATATTACGGGTGGCGAAGAGAGTATGGTTTTTGTGTTCGGTACTCGGCGACACGCTTATTTCACATTTTCTTTGTTGACATTTACTTTGCTTTTTGACAAAAAAAAGCAACAATAGTAACAGAATGTTTCGGGAACATGTTCATTTGTGCGACCTCGATTGGAAAAACAAAAGAGAATTCCAAAGCTATTTGCAAATAAAATGTGTGATGCTGCGACGTATTTCTGCGAGGAAACAACTAGTAGTTTTTGCAAATAATTTTGTTTGCAAATAAGAAATGCGTTTAAACGAGGTAATTGATAAATTTTCCAAAATTATTTAAGGGGGTAATTTTGTTGTTCACTTCACCTTGCGTTGAGAAAATTTTCATATAAAATTTTTTTAATTTTTGAAAATTTTCTCAACGCAAGGTGAAGTGAACAACAAAATTACCCTCTAAATGTTATTAACATTCTTTGTTTCATAAAAAAAAAAGAAACAGTTTAATCCCTAATAAAATTACTTCAAAATTAATCACTTGACTATGTATACGTTTTAACTTAGAGAAGACATTATTTTTAAGGTATATTGCATTCTTAAATATAGTTTAATAAGTTTCTTTTTTTTTATGTCATATATTAATAACTTAAATTAAATGTTTGTTAATGCACAAAGAAACTGAAAAGAAAAAGGAACATTCTTGACACTTTTCTAAAAAAAAGAGAAAATTATTTCTATTTCAATTTTTAAATTTCCGTGCTACTTTAGAGTTATTTATTTCGTTCTCCAATTCCTATCGATTTTTTTTTCTTTATTTACTTCTCTAGGAAACTGCATCTTCCTGTATTTTCATCTCCTTGCATGACTTGTTTAGTTTTTCTTACACCATTTGAAATGTTCGTCGCCATTTTGTACTTGGACGTCCACGTTGTCTACTGGGCTGTGGATTCCACTTCAGTGCTACTCTTCTAGATTGAGTTGCCCAATCCATTTAAGTTATTTAAAGATTTTTCTTGTGTTTAGTTTATTGTTACTAAAAATGTATTAATAAATACAAAAAATGTCTTATGTGCAATTTCAGTGTAGTAAATAAATATTTTTATTAACATTGATGCGTTTTTTTGTAACAAAATATCATACCAACTTTTGGGACGCGTAAAATTGTATGAAAACGGTTTAAATCTAACTTAATTCATTAAAGGATGATTTTAGCTCATTTTCTTGTAATACAAAATGTCAGAAAATGCGCGATTTAAAGTTTAGGGCTGAAATCGCGTTTCAGGTACTTCAAAAGGGTTTAATTTAGCCCGAATAGGGCTAAGTTGGCATCACTTATGCTGCCCACTGTGATTAAAAAATATTAAAAATTTTTAATATTTTTACAAACATTGCTGAAAAAGCTAAAACAAATTCGATCAGAATTGCAACGACAGACTTAAAACCATTTCGATTGGAATTTGTTGCTGACCCTTTAGAATCGAAATACTTAATAAGCATCCGTAACTGTTATAAAAATTACCAAGATTTCACTACTGTTTTTTTCTTCATCTCAGCATCTGCCTAACTTATTTTATATACAAAATACAGAATACATATTTTTAAAAATCTTTTACAATTGTTATTTTATTTTTAAATTAAAATATCAAGACTAAAAACCAAATTTAAATCAAAACCCCTAACACCATATAAAATTATTATAACTAAAATTAATAAAAATAAGAAAAAAAGTTTTATATTTTGTCATGACTCCATAAAACTCCAATTTTTTTATAAAAATTAAAAAAAGAAA
This sequence comes from Pollenia labialis, assembly GCA_949318255.1. Lineage (NCBI taxonomy): Eukaryota > Metazoa > Arthropoda > Insecta > Diptera > Polleniidae > Pollenia > Pollenia labialis. Next base: position 24,910,883 of record OX439139.1, read on the forward strand.
ATAGTATGTAATATTAAAAAAATAATCCAAATAAAAATCAAGTATTGTTGTTGTGTATGAATTATTTTTAATAAATACATTTAAATATTAGAAAGTAGAAAGATTAAAGCAAAAATTAGAATTAGAAAAAAAGCAAAAAAAAACCTTGACTTAATTAAAAAATTTATAAAGTAAATAAAAGCATTAGATTTATGGCTTTTATACAAAAAAAAAGCAAATCATTTAGAATTTTATTTCCAAAAAGAAAATCTAACTGCCAGTTTAACGATTTTGAACGTAAACGTTAGCATAGAAAATTTCTATTAATAACAGTCAGTTTTCAAAATATGTTTCATATAAAATTCTATACGAACGTTTACGTTCGAAATTGTTAAGCAGGCAGTAAATATTTAAATGTACTATAACAAGACAAACAAAAGAAAACTAATTAAATCCTAAAAACGATTTACAACAAACCAGAAAATTAACAGGAATTTCAAACAAATTGAAAGAAAATTAATTGCAAACTACAAAGTTTTTAAAAGAAACTAAACTACAATTAATATAGAAAACTTAAAGTATATAAATTTATTAAGACCCCTGCATACTGTATTAATTTATAAAAAAAAATTGAAATTGAAATTTCATTAAAAGCAAAAACAAAATAATAAAAACCATGATTTGATTTATTAAAAGTAATAATTAAAACAATATTATTAAATACATTAAAAACAAATAATAATTATTAAAACTTTTAATTTGTAGTTTAACAACTAAAAAAACTACAAAAACAGAAGGAAAGAAAGAAAAAACACAACTTGCATTAAAAAATATTTAAACAATACAATTTTAAATGTTTTTTAGCATTAAAACGAAAACATCCAACATAAAACTGAAATAAAAACAATTATATATATTCATAAATAAAAAACAACTCTGTATGTTTAATAAATAAACAAATTTATTAAAAAATAAAAAACACTTCTAATTAAAAAAACAACAGCAAAAAACATTTAAAAAAACTACAAATATAAAAAACACAAAATAAAAAAATTTCTTAAATAAGGAACCCTTCAATTTAATAATTAAGATAACAATTGATTAATTAGTTAATTTAGAAATTGTTTTAAAATGTATAATTTTATATATTTTTTTTTAAATTATTTAAATTAAAATTGTTTCTGCTTTCTCTTTTAGCATTTAGTTCTAATGAAGGAAATTTTTATTTTTGAATTTATTTTAAATAAAATTTGTTTTATTTTTTTTTTTTTTTATTGCTTAAAAGCATATTATTATTATTTTTACTTATTACGATAAATACAAACAGAATAAAATTGTATGTAAAATGTATGTTTTAATTTTTATTTAATATAATAAGTTATTAATAAACTTATTACAAAACATAAAAAAAACAAAATCATATAAATATTATCTTATAAATAAACTTCGTATTACATGTAAAAAAAAAACAACAACTGCTGTTTATTATTCACAAGTAAGGTAAATTCGGCTGTGGCAAATCTTATTTTTGAGATTTCGACATTCACCCATATTCTGCATTTCGATTACGGTCCCGCATTCAGTTAAGCATCAATCTAAAAAAGGTTTTCCAACGAAAATCTTAATCAATAGGAAAACAAGAAGGCCAGATTTGCAGTTTTGCTATGAAACGTATGAAATCGGAACAAAAAAAAAAATAAACAGTTTTTTAAACATTTAAAAAAAAGTTAAATTTAGTGCAAAAAACAAAATACAAAAATTAAATATTATTTAAATTTTAATTAAATTATAATTGATTTCATGTTGCAAAATTCCGTTCTTCATAAAAAATAATTTAATGCAAATTAAATTTGGTGAACTTTAGTCTAATTAAAAATATCAAAATTTGGATTAAAAATTATAGACAGTTCAACAAAAATAAGCACAATACTAATTATTTAAAGCAGTGTTCAAAAATAAACATTTAAAATCGTTCCTTAGTGTTCGTGTAGTAAATCATTTTAAAAAATAACGTTTCCCTGTGTGTCATATTCGAGCACAAAAATAATACTGTTCTTATCCAACTCAACCAAAAGATGTTAACATTTAATTCCGTTCGGTTTTTTTTTTAATCCACAAACTTCATTGTGTTCGGTTCGCCAGCTTTTCTGCTGTTCAAGTGATAGTGTGTTTGACTGCAATTAAACTCTTAAACTTAAGTACTTTCATTATAACTACTTACATTTTTTAATTATACAGTTTTTTTTTCATAAAATAAATAAAAAATTGAAGAACTCTTTGTCAGTAAAAAACATCAAGTTAAAACTTAAGACGATCATGACGCAGAATGCATACATAAATTCAGGGGTGTTCTGGAAATCGATAACGTAAAACTCAAGTCGGTCGTTATTAAATAAGATTTCTGTAATAAAAGAATCTTATGACAAATATTTCTCTATTAAAATAACAAAATTTGGATAAAAAGTGTTTTAAAAACAATTTCGAAATTCTTGCGTTTTCGATTTTCAGAACACCCCTGATAGAATCGAAAGAGAAAAAATTTAACAAAACACAAAATACCAAAGTTGCCAAACGGAAAAAATTTCGATCCGAAAAGCAGAATAATTAATTTTTAATATTCGAAAATACGAATATCTGCAAATATTCGCCAAATAGAAATATCCAATCCGAAATTTAGCGCCACTCGGCATTTAAAATTTAATTAAAAAAATCTCCTTTGCGTCGATAATAAATTGAAAAAAAAAACTGTCACACTACTAAATGAATTCAACAGTAAAAAAAAGCTTAAGCGACAAAAGCAAAATTTTACAGGAAAAAGTTTTTTTTAATTTTATTTCATATAAATTTTGGATGAAGGTTGACATTTACGATAAAATTGTTTTTGTAATAAAATCGTAACAGTACCTTATGTGACCATGACATTTTAAGGAGATGATGCAAGTGTTGCCAATAAACAGCTTAAGCTGCTTTTGTGATAAGGGCGCGACATGGTGGATATTTATTAAGGAAAAATACAATATTTTTGTACATATTGCTAGGCAATGATTAGGTGAATGATTAGCTTTCCCTCAACAATAAATTTCAGTGTATTTATCAAATATGAAAAACTGGGAATTTAGCACGTCATACGAAAATCGTATTAATAACGACGGAATTATGTTTCGATGATTCGTCAGATGAAGATGGAATTGGCCAGAAGCAGAAAAAAGTAGAGGGATACTTCTATTGCAAAAGCAAACCATTTCGTTAGTAAATCCCAACCACATTTGTCTGTCTGTCCCTGTCCCTGTCCTTCGACTTCGAATGAAAATTTTGTTCGCTTAACTTGTATTAAAAACAAACAAAAAATTTTGATTTATCTAACAAAATTGATCTCGTGAAAGCGGTAACTGGGCTAAAAATTACCACTCTGTATGGAGAAATACTGTATGAACGATTCCAAGAAGATCAAAAGCAGCTATGAAGGGCAAAGGATTTCCTACAAAATATTAAATGTTTATATCCAATGTTGAATCGAATAGAACTGCAGCTGTCCGACTACTTTTTTGGTGCTAATTTTTTTTTACCATGATATGCGCCAAACCAATAATAAGCTGACGATATATAAATGAATTATAATATCTGTTTTCACCCTTTGTGTTAAGTGTACAACTCTGTTTTATTTAATACGATTTTGCACTACAAAACGTGAGTGTTTTTTTCTTATGTATTGTAAATCAAAGAATCTGATGAGTGAGAGACTAGAGAGATAGAGTTTCGTCAAATGTATTTATTATTCTGGTAAATTCAACACAAGTGTTTACTACAGCTTGTTTTCTAATTTTAGTCTAGCACATTTTGCAGTGTTGTAAATGTTAGTAGATTAACTACAATAATTAAATTAACAAGGTCTACAAGGGTACTTTACTATCAAGGGTGAAAACCGGTAATATTTTTTAATTAGTAAATAATGGAAAATTGTAAAAGTTTTGCAACTTTCGTGTTTGTCTGACGCCTTTAGTGATCAACTGTATTTAATTTATGAACTAAGTTAATCAACTAGTCTTTTGTTAGGGTCAGAGGGCAAATTACGGCATTCGATAACGATCGAAATTTCAATTAAATTTATGTATATGGATATTTTGTTCGATATCGATTACCGTAATTTGACCCTAGTATTATAATTTTCAAAGCAATTTTCTAGCCATAAATCTAGACAAGTGAGGGTCACATTTGCACACAATTGCTTAGATCTATGCTAATACACGTATAAGTTTTTAAAAGGGTTTGGACATTTTTTTCTTGAAAAAATTGTTTTTTTACAATTATTTACGCCTTTTAAACTATCAATTATGTATACTCAAACTAACTCGTTCAATTATCTGGAAAATTACTATTTGCTCTTTAGACCATTTTTAATTGGGATACCAATTAAACTCGTTTTTTTTCTTACTTGATAGTTTTTTTTTTTGGTACAATGGACCTGATTGGTGATGGACGGTACCTGTTGGGAGACATCTCCTCGATCTCAAAAAAAAAACTTAATAGTTTATTATTTAATTTTAGTTTATTAATATATAAATATTTTTTATGTCAATTTAATAATTGTTTAGTACATATGTATAATTAAATTTTACATCAAAAAACGTTTGTCGATTAAAGTCTTATTGGAGATATTCTCTTTTACCGCATAGCGATAAAACGATTGAAACATCTGAAATGAAATAAAAGTAATTAATTTAAAAAAAAAACATACTAAATAATCCATAGAGTACAATTTTATACTTTGGCAGTACAAATAGTTCATGTCTTACCTTATTAAAAACACAAACCGCAATAACAGCTGCCAAAAGATTTGAGAAGATTAAATAAACTGCCAACAGCAATAAGAATTCTAATATAAACAATTGCACTTCGTTGCCATAAAGAAACATTTGGGTAAATGAAAAACATGTGTCGATATAAAATGTGCCCTTGTCTGAATTGAAGAGAAATAAACGACAAAAACAAAAAGTAAAAAAACAACATTGATAAAATCAGATAATTTGCATACATATTTACAAAAATAAATGACCGGAATCTAAAGTTAGTTAAACAGTTTAAAACTTTCTCTAAAAAATGTTCCCTCGTATTCAGAAACAATTATTTAATTTAACAAATGCTTATTAAATAAAATTTTCACACATACATAATTTGTTTTGCAAACCTCTTATTAAATCAAAAATATTTTTAACTAAAATAACTATAGATGGGAAAAAGGGTAAATAACCAATTGGTAAATACCCGGCAAATAGGGAAAATTGTTTAATCAAATCAATAAAAGCTTCACTGACAGTTTTAAATCAGAATAATGCGGTTTATACAAGGCGAATTCATTACAGGTAATCTCGGTACAATGTCAAAAACAGACACAAAGCAAAACAGAAACAAAGATAATAAACAATATGTTGACATCCAACAATGATAATGCTAAAAAAAAGTTATCAGCAGGGGTTTTAAGACCACCTGTAATGAATTCGTTTTGAGATTATAGTAGTTTTAACCAGCTTTTTAACATGTACATAATGACGTTTTTAAAAAACGGAAAGTTATTTAAAATTAAATTAATTTGATTGACAGTTAATGATTGCCATATGAATTTGTGTTTAATAAATATCCATAAAACGAATATACCTGTTATTTACCTAGACATCAGGTAAATATACAGTAGAATCCCATATACACAGTTAACCTTTAAATATTAAAAAAAATTACAAATATATTTGGCTTTGCAGAGGCATATAAGTATATCCTTTACAATGGGGCGATAGGAACAGACAGTTCATTAGATGTAAATATATCTATTTTGTGCCACGCCCACTTCTCCAATTCCGCCCACATCAAATGCTGTGTAATGATAACCAAGATGATTGTCCCTAATTAAGAAACTTTGGCTCTTGCCGCTCTTCAGATAAAAAGAAACCCAAACAAGTGATTTATAGGTAAAATAAGAGGCAGTCGTGGCTTTTTGTTCATATCGCATTTAATTGTTTAGCCGATCTGTCTAGCAAACAACCTTGTCCTCGTCCGGGGTTTTCGGATAGCCTATTTCAACACTCACAATATTATTACCGTAACGGACTGTAGTTTATTTAAGAAGTATTCCGTTCAGTAATTTTTAAATAAATAAACATTTAAAATTCCAAGAAAATTTATTCTTACATATATCTAATATTTTCAGTTGCGTTATATATTGTCAGTTGATTAAATTAAAGTCTTCTTTCTGTATGTAAAATTAAATGAAAATGTAATTTAAAATAAAAAAAAGTTAATTTCTTACTGTCAAAAATTCAACCATGGAGAAAAAATCGAGATTCATAAAAAAATTATGTATGCTGTGGAGGGTGGTGTAGGGTATAAATATTTTCATCGGTAAAGCCAACTTTTGTTTAAAAGTTAAAATATAACTTATATTTTTAATAAAAGAAACTTACTATCAGTCAAATAATTTTCAAATTCACAATTTAATAAACGTTCAATAATAGTCTTCTCCTTAATAATATAATCCATATCCTTAATGCCCTGTTAACGAAATAAAAATTTTTTTATTTAAAGTTTTTTTTCCCAAGTTCAAGTTCAAGATCAACTTACATGATCAATAAAGGCACAAAAGAAACGATTTACACTACAGTACGCAATCGAAGTCTTCTCCAATGTTCCCTCTATATTATTGATATCCTTTTGAAAATGGGCTCCATTTAATCCCATTTTTCCGCCACTTACTGCTCCACCAAATGATCGCTGATACGGCAACAGTAGTTTATCAAAATAATTAGTTAAATTCTTTGGTGGCATTATCACGTAACACTGATCTGTATCGCTCAAGAGACCACGACGACCACAAATACTGTGTGTTTCACGCTGCAGCTGCATGATCATTGTGGTCATATCGGAATCAGCAAAACCATGCGGTGAACGACCATGTATATAGAAACCAAATGAAGGTTCAATCAGCGTAAAAACTGAAATGTTTGCCAACGAACAGTGTTCAATGTATTTCTGTATGGGATTTACTGTTAGGCGTGTTAGTATTTGACTAAAAACAACATACTGGCAAATGAAGATTAAGATGTATATGAGGGAAATGTAGAAGATTTTCAATGTTGTATCGCCATTACTGATGAGGTCTATATTGAGATACTTAAAAAAAAATTAAAACGAAAAATTAGTGCCTCCATGTTTACCTAAACATATGTATCGAGCCCTAACCGTAAGCGACAAAATTTATATGCAAATTTAAAAAAGCTCTCTCCTGTAAAATCAGATTTTTCGGGCTTTAATAAGTATGATTCGCTTAAAAATGTAAGAAGCGTTACGAAATTTATACAAAAATTTTATACAAATGGATTCAAAAATTTCGTTTAGACGGGTCCACATAACCCCATACCCATCTTAACCGTTGAAAAATATCGGTATCGGGGAAACTTTTGTACCAACTACTCGAAATTTTTCACAAGTGACCATGTCTGGAAAGACATCATTATAACGCTAAATGTTTTTGGTCTCGTTTCGTTCCGTTTAGCAACTCCTATTTCAACTCTCACCCGATTGCCCTTAAACAAAACGAACGTGTTTGTTAGACATGACTTAAAATACATCGTATTAATGCTGGCATTCAATTCAAACCTATTTTAACCATTTAAAGGAACTCATCATTCTTTGTAAAGCAGTTCTTCTGGGAGTTAATTCTACTATAAGTTAAGAATCAAGCAAATAAGAAATTCTAAAGATATTAAATTTCAGAATAAGTAGTTCTGCAATATTTAATTCTATTTGAATTCATTCTTATGAACCTACGATCCTTATGTTGCTGTTCCAGTTAAAACCTATGTTTGTATGTCTATGTATATGAAAAATTAAAAACCTCATCCGACTTTGATCCTTCTTAATACGATCAGTATCGATTGACGACATCAGAAATTGTCGAAATAATTTTCTTTTCTTTAAAGAAATTGTCTCCCCACCGAGGACATACACATTATTTTTCACATGTTCAACTTACCCTTTCTATAACCACCATTGTCAAACCTTGCCAAACCTTTGAAGTCTTCTGTTTACCACTCAATCGTATCCATTCGTTAGCCAATAAAATGCTACGCCAAGCTGAAACATTAGAGTCACTAATAAAAGTTCGAACACTCGAACAGACGGAAGACGTTTCAAGATTATTTTTCAAATTGAAATGATTCGTATCGCCGCAGCGCGGTCGTTCCCAATCAATAAAGAAGATGTGAAAATGTGATAAGCGCCAAAAGTAGATACAAATATAAATCAACTTTACAGACAGGAAACACACAAGAAACCAAGAAGTAAAAATAAAATAAATGTTTACGCATATATGATGGATGTACATAATTGATTGGAGTGCTCAAACAAAAAAAAAATTATATGTATGCATATCGAATTGGTTTATATTTACCTTTAAAATCAATGCTGCATATATAATCAATTCCAACGAACGTTGATCCTTAACAATGGGCAATGTCAATTCCACATTGTCTTGACTCAAATATGCCAAAGAATTCATAAAGACATGCAAAAGAAAGCATAATAAAAACGCCAATGCCATATAGGAAATCAAATACAATAGGAATTCAGTGAAAAAAGCAAAATGACAAAAATCATCATTGTTGTTATTGGTTGATGTTGCTGTCGTCAGAGGCGTAGACGAGGATGCAGTTCCACAAAACGAAGAACGTCGTTTGCGAGTGTTATTGGCTTTAAGTAGCGCTGCTAAAAGAGCCAAGAGTAGAGATAATGGCAGTGCTAATTCATTAACTAATTCTCCGTTTGGTGTTTCTCCAATGCGTACAAAAGTTACGATAAATTTAAAATTGTATTGTGTATTTAGAGTAGTGTTATTAGTTATTTCGATATGACGATAATGTAGCTTAAGTATAGGAACAGAGATTCGATTATTTTCGTGAATATCGTAGTGAAGTTCAACCTTGTCAGCATATCGCAAAGATCGAAACAGCAGCAATTTATGAGAATCTTCATATGGGAGTAATGGTTTAGAAACCACTGTGTTATGTCTTGGATGATATTGTACGAGTTGAAAACGTTTAACTAATTGCCATTCTTGTTTTTGCTGGCGCTGAAAATAAATTATAAAAATTTGTAATATAATATGTATTTGAACATATATGTATGTACATTAGAGTGGGGCGATTAGTATGGAAGGAAAAAAATCTTAATGGGCGCTTCGCGTTTCTGATTCTTGGGATTGTACTGAGCAAAAAAGTCTACTAGACCATACGTCTACGGTGAAAATCGAGCTTCCCGATTTTGACTTGTAGTTTTTCCCCTTTTGTCACTTTTTTTTTGGATATTTTGGCCTATAACAGCCAAACCATTGAGATTTTCGATCCAATAACAAGAGAAAAAATTGTAGCCAATTCAAAAACTCTCTAGTACATCGCAAAAGCATTGGAACGCTCCTTCAGGGAGTTTTGGCCTTGTGCAAATTTTTCGTGAAAATATTGATAATTTACCTAGTCTAGTGGACTTTTTTGATAAGTACAATCCCAAGAATCAGAATCGCGAAGCGCCCATTAAGATGTTCAAATCGCCCCACCCTAATATACATATCGTCACCTTAAACGCAAAAGGCCCTATCTAACATTTTGAAAATTTTAAATTTATAAATCGCTTTAAACAGTTTAAAGGGTCCGCCAAATAACTTTTTTTTTGAAAACTGCTATAAAAAAAACTACTGAATGTTTTCTCAAATTTCTTTTTTTATTTTAAAATAATTTCATTCAAATAGCTGTCGGATCGGTCCAATTTTTAAGCAAATTATCGATTGTGTGCAGCTGTATTTCACCAATGGCTTCACGAATATTGTCCTTTAAAGCGTCAATTGTCTCTGGCTTGTCGGCGTAACACTTATCTTTGACGGCACCCCACAAATACTAGTTCAACGGTGTCAAATCGCAGCTCCGAGGTGGCCAAACGCGGCTGATAATGCGATCTTCAAAAACAGGGCGCAAAACATCGAGTGTAGCTTCGGCTGTGTGGCACGTAGCGCCGTCCTGTTGAAACCAAATGTTGCCAATATCCTCCTCTTCAATTTTTGTGAACAAAAATTCATTCAACATGGCCCGATAACGATCGCCACTGACTGTAACAGTGACTTGGTTTGGGTGCAACGGCTTTACAATGTATGCGTGCGGGTGTTCTGTGCCCCAAATGCGACAATTTTGCTTGTTTACATACCCGCAAAGATCAAAATGAGCTTCATCTGAAAAGATGATTTTTTGGCAAAATCGGCATCTTCTGTAATTCGATCGCAGGCCCACTTAGCGAAGCAAAAACGCATTGGATGGTCAGTTGGCTTCAACTCTGAACAACCATATTCGTTCAGCGGAAGGATAAAACTAATTATCTGTCAAATTAGACATGAGCTAAGTGTAACCATTCACGAAATAAGCACAAGTTGAAAAAAAAAGTTAGATGGCGGACCCGTTATAATTTATTTTTTTTTTCTTGTAAATTCTACCAGTTGTAATGACAATGTCTCATATTATGTAAACTGTTAGTCAGGCCTTTAAGCGTTTGCCGTATTAACTTTTGTAGATAGGGCCTTTTGTTTTTGCTAACAAACCCTAAAATTTTGATCGGAAGATTCCAAATATTTTTGCGAACATTTGTGTTGATGCAATACATCAGAATTAATGAGAAAGTCGATTTTTAATTTTTCGTTAGTTAGGGTCTTTTGCGTTTCATTCCTATCTAACCGCAGTAAAAATATCGTGCTATTTTGTGTAAATGAGGGACCTGTGCCGAACACAATTGTTTCGTTTACATCGACCATTGACTGAAAAATGCTCAAAATATGGACCAAGACATGAATAAATAGCTCAATTATCAATAACAATTCCCGGGATATTTTTCCCTTTCCACATTTTTACAATTTACATTAAATAAAAACAAGTTAGAGTACTATATTCGGCTATGCCGAATCTTAAATACCCTTCACCATGGTGCGCTAAGAACAGACAATTATATAAATACCGTTCTTTAAATATAAATAAACTATTTTGTGCCACGTCCACTTGTCCAATACCGGCCACATTTTGTCGGATGTTGTGTTTTGATAACCAAGATGCTTGTACCTAATTTGAAAACTTTGCCGTTCTCCAGATATACTTTATAAATAGAGATGCGATTTTCATGCAAATACATGTTTTTTGTCGATAGTCTAAGATCGATGTCGACCAATTATCTTTGCGAATCATTAATTTGCGTTGTTTTTGCATATTGTTGCATATTTTGGTGAAAATGCATATTTTTGCATAATTCGGTTTAAAATGCATATTTTAATATTTTTGAGTGACATATTATTTTTTTTTTATTAAAATTCATTTATTCAAATATTTAATTATTACAAAAAAGGTATTGCCTCAGCGTCCATAGTTCTACATAGCATTTTTCAAAATAAAAATTATTTTAAATCATAAATAATTTTTTTGGAGCTCTGCTAAAATGCAAGATTTCGATAAAAGATCCTTCAACTTTTAAACGATGCATTCAGGTATGTGATGAAAATCGATCGATTTCAAAACGAACGTTTTTAAAAGGTGTGATAGATTTCGTGGGATTTTAAAATCCATTTCTGAATTAAAATTTTAAGTTTTCGTTCAGAATACACTTCAGTTAACGTATATAATATAAAATTTAAAAGAATAAAGACTGAAAATAAAAGGAATATGTATTTAAAATCCATTTTAAAAAATACTGAAAACGATATTTTCGGTTTCAAATAGTTTCGTTTTTAATATCGATTTCCATCACATACCTGTTAAGGCTGCCAATTGACCTAAAACCATTTATCCAAAACTGTTACATGTTACTTGCTAGGCACATGGGTTACATCAAGTTGCAGAGGAATTAAGAAGCCAATTCGATAATATTGATTTATTGATTTCATACCGGAAACAATGTGGAGGGAAGATTAGCCCGACAAATAAAAAAAATCCGAAACGTTTTGCAAAAAAATGTGGGATTTCAAGCAATAAAACAAATTTCAACTGTTTTTGATCTAGAATCAAATGTGGGATCTGAATTAGAAAATTAATATTCTCCAAATGAACTGGCATCCTTCAAGTATGTTAACTTCGGTTGACGTTGAAATATCATTTTCCACGTACAAAAGCTTTTTAACAGACATGTCTGCAAAGATTTACTTTTGATGCTATAAAAAAGTATTTGATTTATGTATTTAGTTATTTATATTACCTTTTAAAAACAACAATAGAATTTTTTAAAAAAGCAAACGCTTTTTATTTAAAATGTGTAAGTTTTTATAGCATATATTTTAGTTTTTTAATGCATATTTTGGAGTTTTCAGTGCATATTTTATGCGCATATTTTAGATTTTTTAGTGCATGAAAATCTCATCCCTACACATAAACATAAAATAAAAACCAACTACAACAAGAGATTTTAAGGTAAAATTAGAGGTAGTCGTTGTTTTTTTTTTTGCTTATATCTCAACTATTTGTGGACCGATCGGACTGAATTTCAAAAGTAAACCTTAACGGAATGTATGTGACATAAATATGTATGTAGCAAACCATAAATACAGGCGGGCACGTTAAATTAACTTCGATACTAACAAGGGCCCAAAATGTATATACATACTTTATAGGGTCGAAGATCAAAATTGAAGATACTACCTTATTATTTTCTTACCTTATTATCCGGCGTTATATCTTCTATTAAAACAGGTATGGTTTGCAAAAATGTTCCTTGATTGCCATCATTTCGTGTAAAATTTAAAAATAAACTTGTAAAGCGATTATTGCCATAAATTTTAGCCAAATCAAAGAGATCTTCCAATGTCAATGAACACTCAATGACATCATATTTGTAAGCAAATCTTAAGAGATTTATAGAACTCCAACTGTTTTTATGAGGGGGGCATACATTTAAATCATTTAATTTTAAAAAACCCCAACGCTGTAGGGTGCCATCCAGGGCATATGAAGTAGCAAAGAATTTCAAATGATTATGCTGTAAGATATAAAAATTATGTACTAATACATATACAGTGTGAGACTAAAGTTTAAATACACACCTAATAAAAAAACTAGCAAGGAAAAAAGTTTCAATATGCACTGAAGTTTATCGACTTTAATACCATTTCTTCCTTCTATGCTCCCGTTATCTTTTGTTTTACTGTTAAATTTATATTTCAGCGTCCAATTATTTTCATTACTTGTTTTTTTGTTGCATAACTGTAAACTTTAAAGGAGACTATGGGTAAAGAAAAAAAATTGGAATTCGACGTAAAATCTTTAGTAAACTAAACTTTTTCAAAAGGGCAGAACCTATCGAGTAGAAGGGAAATTGTTGAATTTACCAGAACTACCCCTTCTTCACTAACCTTGGCCCTCATTAAACCTTCCGTCAACTTCAAATTGTGGCTGTGTATTTAAACTTTAGTCTCTGGCTGTACATATGTACATACATACATACATAAAAAACAATAAATTATTATGTATTATTATTGTTTCTTTGAAAAAAAAAAACATTTTTACTTACTTTAGGCTTTTTTAAATCCATAGAATACTTTAAACCTTTTATTGGCCTACCCAATTCTGCCAGTGATTCTTTACCCTTTCTATAATACAAAAATGGTTTCATTTGTTGCCGTATCATTAGCCCATCTACACTGCCATATCTGTACAATGAATCTGTGGCTTGATTTAAAAGGAATTTACTACAAGGCGAATTCTTATCACTGGCATAATGAGACAACACACATAAATTGGCCAACTGATTACAAGCCGTTTGATTATTGAGAGCCATACAAAAGAATACTACAAATTTTAAATCACCAAAATGTTGTTGACTGGATGTCGATGCTTGCCAAAAGGAATTGTAACTTAAAAAAGGTCTCAGCAGGCCATTTGCAATGCAATAGCCTTGGTAGTGAAAGTTATATTGGATATTGCAATCATCACATAATCCATCGAATTGCAAGTTGATATCAGTCACTTCAATACTTTGTGAGAAATCTCCCAGCGTTTGAGTTGGTGTTTTCAATGGCGATGTACGATTAATATATTTAAATTTACAGTTAAGTCTTGAAAGAAGTGTTACATTATTCGGGCAATATTTGTCAATCACTGCAGAGGTGGTGTTTGTTGTTGTTTTCAATTGTTGCAGGTTTTGGGTGCATAAGTCATGACATGTTATATACAGTTTAACAGTGTCGTAAATGATTATTGAGGTTGGTGCTGGTGACGTTTTGCAACCACAAGAAAATTCTAAAAATAAAATTTAAGGTTTAGTTTATTAATAGAAAAGTTGGTGGTTTTGTTTTGTAAATGACAACGTAAAAATGCATTGATTTAGCATTTCAATAAATTGCTTGGTTTTATTTTTAAATCCAACAATTATAGCTTTTGCTTTAAGATCTACTAAATAATTTATTTAGTTAAGTAATTAAATATTTTGCAAACATTTGGCCACGTTCTGGAAAATGAAATCGAGTAGTATATTTAAATCGATGAAAATTTTCAGTTAAATTTGTTTAAGATTAACGCGGTTTTTTCTGATTTTAAGGGTAGTTATCGTAAAGATACATGTATAAAACATAGCAATTATAACTTTATTACAGCTACTATGTTTTGATAGATCCGAAATTTACCATAGGACCCGTATAAACAATCTCTTAAATCGCTTTAAGACGAACAAATAGCACTTAGATGTAGATATATATCCAGAGCTGGGCAGTATTTGATACACATGTATTTGAAATACGTATTTAAAATACAAATACGTATTTTGTATCGAGGAATTTTTCCGCCATTATTTGATCGAATAATCATAAAAGCCAATTTCGAATAACGAATAACTCGAACAAATTATGTCAATTAATCGATTAAGGTGAATATCTTTAAAAATATACTAGTTTGAAATAAAAATATTTCTTTTTAGATTTCTAATTGTTTAATATTATTTAAAACTAAATTACATGCTCTTAACTTCTACATTTATTTTTATTACACAAACTTTTGAGTATATTTCATACCATTTTTTTGATATTGTTGTGTGTACGTTAGATATTTGGCACTTTAATAGCACATTTTTCATATAAAGTTTAACTTATATTTTAATTCCAAAACATTCACCCTTACTTATGGCATAAGGCATTGCACTTTTCGCCCCAAATAAATCGAGAGTGTTGTTAGTGCCCTGTAAACAAGGTGAATTATGATGTTAATATATGGGGTTTTTTTAATAGCGGCGACGATTGCCCCAAAGAGCAACAAAGCTACGCGAAAATTGCAAAAATTTAATAAATATTGTAATTAAGTATAAGCAGCAAAATAAGAAAGATTTTTTCTTCATAAATGTATTTTTAACTGTAAAATAATTTTTAAAATGTATTTTTAACAAGGTGGTCTCTTAAATGCTCTTCTCCTGTCCAAACAAGGAGTCGGGGCCCATTTTTTTATTGCTGATTCTTAAAGCAAAAATTATGAGGAATCCAAAAAAAAAAAATTAGCCGGAAAATTTAGGAGCTTCTGTGGAAAATCGGAAAATTTAATTTTCATGGGAAAATTTAAAGGTAAATTTCTAAGAAAAATTAGGAAAATTTTATTTTTCAATTAAAGCCTGATTCAATACCTTTCCAACGAGCTATCACTCGTTGCGATCGCTTTAGTAGTTTTTTTTTTAAAACAACTTTCAATGAGGTCCCTTATGAAGAATTCTTCAATTTTGTCACATGACAGTGGTGTACACCACCACTAAACCAGTCACTATAAAAAAAAAAAAAATATGTAGGTACATTATTTTTTGCTGGGCAATCGATTGAGACTATTTATTTTAAAATCGGAGATTTTAAATTTTGATCGTTTTCATATGGAATTGCTCTATAGATATGTATATGTAGATAATAAAAGTTTCAATTCATGTAGAGATTTATGTTTTTTTTTCCTATTGGATAAAATTATTCGAATTATTCGCAAATTTAAAACTCAAATATCGATTAATTTCTTACTTGAACAAAACCAAAAATCAAATAATTGGGTACTCTAGTACTTACTACCAATTATTGTAGAGCATGATACCTTTGGGCTTAAGCAAATAAACTACAAGGTTTTACGCGTGTTTGATCAATACAATACAATGCAATATATTTCGTACTCACTGTTATTAGAGGTTTGCAAATTTTCACCAATTTTCTTACAAGAACTACATTGAAAATAATTTAAATCGTAAAATTCACTTTTAGCACAATTTTGAACTTCATCAAATACAAATAATGTGCGATTAAAATTATTTTCGTTTACATAATCCGTTTTCGTACAAAATACTACAAAATTTAAATTAAAAAAAGCCGTTAAAATCACAATTAAGATTTTATAATGGAAGACCATTGCTTTAATTGTTTTTTATTTAAAATGTCAATATTATAATAAAATATTTTTTGTAAAACTACACAAATAATTCACAATTTTTATTTTTTTTAATCGTTTTTCGTGTGTATTCGTTTAACCCCTTAAAGTAACTGAAATGTAAGAGTTATTTAATCGTAATTTAGTTACAGAGTTTAAGTAAAATATTGTTCAAAAAAATATTCTTGGCGAACTTACTAATATAAAAAAAAAGTATTACACACAGTGTGTTTAGAATGGAGGTGTTTTCTTTTAAAAAAGTTAAGTAGTGATAAATGTTTGTAAAGCAATTGAGGTTTTGCCAATGGACTAGAAAACTTTATACGAGGCATGATTTATTAATCATTTTTTGCTTCGAGGAATAGTCGTGACTTAGAACTCTTATAGGCAAAAATTGTAGAAACTCATGTCGTGTAGATAAGTCCTTTACACATTACAAATATTTTACGGGTAAATCCAAAAAAAAGCGTGACCAGTTTAATTAATCAAACTTTGGCTTTATTTTAAACCATATTTATTGATCTTCTTAACTTTATTTGTAAGAAGATAATTCAATCATAAACTTTGAATTTGTACCATTGCGGAGAAAAATAAAATAAAAATATAAATGCAAATAAAGCATTGCATTGCTTAAGTAAATAATAATAAAACTCATCTCCTGTAAAATTTGTCTTTTATCGCATACGATATAATCGCAAATAGGTCTCGATATTATGAATCTCACATTTATAAAATTATATCAAATACAACCAATATGAAACAATAGAACACTTTGTGAATTGCCTATACATAATTTGATAAAACACTTTTTATTTAAAACCCCTTTTCATGTACATAAATTAAAGGCCACCTTGCACGTTTTGTAATCCTGTTTTATATTTTCATATTCCTAGACATGAATTTTTTTTTTGTAAATAGAAAATAGTGCAATGTGTGTTTGTTGTCCTTACCATAGTGTTATTGTAGTACAAATTGCTATAAAATATCCTTAAAGTTGTCATAGTTACCACAAACCCTTAAAGAAACTTAAAACTAAAATAAACAAAACTAATTTAAATGCTGTATTCTTTTGTACCGAATTATGAACACCCTCTACCAAGGAGGCCATTACGGGACCGATTCTTATTTAATTTAACATCATCAATTTTTAACCATATGAAACATGTTCGTGCGAAATTTTATGACAATATCGTTATATGTAACGAATTTATTGAGTGAGACTTTTCGGAGATACATATTTCCAAAAATCAAACCATAATTTTTCTGCAAATGGTAGACGTACATGAATCTAAAATATTTTATTATTAAATATTTAAAATTACATTATGGTTAAAAGTTGTGCAAATTTTTTGCAACGATTCGAAATATGTTAAATCATTTTCTGGAAGTAGGCGTTACCTATAGTCAATAATGGATATTTGTGTTGGTATATTTTTCGTTGCAATAAGTAAAAGGCCTTTTGAGTGGTCTAAAAACTTTTATATTCGTTGTTGACTTTTTAGTGCAGTTTCGCGGTAGTTTTGACTAGATTTAGATTTCATAGTATCAATTAACGATTTGCACGAGTTATTCCATATTTTTTAGATTGGTGTATATTATTTGAATTCAAATCAAAAGAGTTCAAACGATCAACGTAATTTTTGTACCAGTAAATGTTTTTTGATATTATTTTTGATGAAAGTCTGTGAGGTAGCCTATGATTTTCATATTTGAAAAAATTATGAAATTTATGATCTTCTAAATGGGGGAAGAGAAGAAAACTGGAGTTCACTTTATCTTTTTGTAAAAAATGCATTAACTTATAGAAAATTTTTAGTCGATGAATACAATTTTAACAATAGTTAAAAATATTTTAAAGGCAAACTTCCGGCTGACGGTTAAAAAACCAAGCCGTAAATATCTTTATTTTAAATATACATACATACATAATTATAATTTTTATATCAAAGTTTTATATTAAAACAAATATTGTTGTACTTAATATTATATATTTCAATAAAGAAAATATCTAATATCTAGTCAATAATTCACCAAAACTTAAGCATTGTTTTTCAGACCTTGAATTGTACAGGATGGTCCAACTTCGACTAACTGACATACTGTGGCCATTGTGAGGTATCACTTGGCAATAATTCTTGAGCCAATTAATTTTTAGTGCCGGTTCACATACGTCAAGTCTTGAGCTCTTAGGAGAGAAGGGAAAATAGAATTCCATTTCTTTTCCCCTCTCTCCTAAAAACTCATGATTTGACAAGGAAAACTTGACGTGTGTGATCCGGCACATACATATATGGAAACATGCCTAGATCAACTTTAAGCGGCGATGTTCTAAAGATTTGCAAGTAAGTAGCACGTCGACGGGTAGACTCAGATGAATCCATGTGGACACACTCGTACAACATCTACTGCGTTTCCAGTGCAAACAGGTTTCTTATCATGTTAACACTGGGAGCTGTTGCAATATTACAATGAATGTTGACCGTATTTTCTTTCTATTGTAACAATTGATCATCCGGAAACATTAAAAAATTGAAAAAAAAATTTCAATTTCTTGCATTGAGTATCACACAGAAAAAAAATAAATTAACATGGCGAAATGTTGATTGAGAATCATGTATGCCCTTTATTTAAATTTATCATTATTTCATATTAATTTTAAATGAAAAATATTAAGGTTACCTTAAATCACGATTATTTAATAATATTCACTGTTAAAATAACATTGATCGATATTGAATCCATAAAAACCTGTTTTATATTAAAATCAAAAGTTTATCTTGTTAAATTGACATGTAAAAACATTGTTTCTTTATTGCCGGTCTTCGACTGAACATGAGAGCTCTTAATTTAATGGTATATGAAGCACCGACTTTGCTCAGCTGAGTTAATTGTCTTCTTTTAAACCAGAAAATTGATATTTCTTTTAAAGAAACTAACAAAAATTGGTGACACAATGAACCGATTGTTATTTAATTTAGCAAGAACTCGTTTTCTATGACTAGATATTACATTAAGATGGTCGCTCCATAATTTACCATAGGCCCCATGTAAAACCCATTCTCGGAAATACTTACATAAATATGCCTAAGACCTACCAAATACAGCTATTTTAGTAAAATTTGGTATGTCATATTTTCATATTTTTAAAATATTTCTAACCCCTCTGAAGAGATTGAGTGGTTGCAATCGAAACATGTAAGGGTAACCTGTCCGTAAAAACGCCTGGGTTCGAGCCTCAGGTCAGTCAAGAATGAAAAATTATCAATAAATTTTAATTAATTTCATGTTGTAAAATTCCTTTCTTCATAAAAATAATTTAATGAAAATTAAATTTGATGAACTTTAGCCTAATGAAATATCAAAATTTGGATTAAAAACCATAGAACAGTTAAACAAAATAACCACAATACTAATTATTATTACAATGAATGTTGACCGTATTTTCTTTCTATTGTAACAATTGATCGTCCGGAAACATTGAAAAAAAAATTTATTTTCTTGCATTGAGTATGATGGCATAATAAAACTGAAAAAAAAATTATAATTATTTAAAATCAGTCAGTTGAAGTTTACCTACCCCGTCTAAACTGAAAAACAGAAAATCTTAATGTGCATAACCTCATTCGGCACTTACATATGGTAATGTAGGGTGTAAAAAAGCAAATAAATATGTACATATGTAACAACAAAGTGCATTGCGTTTACATACATATATGTATGTATGTACATAAATTCCGCTCCTTCTTATACATACATATTTCTTTATTTTCCAAATTTGGTTCATAATATTTTTTGAAATTTTAATAAACTATTTTAAGAACAATTTTGATTTTTAGTTGAACTGTTAATTTTGTATATTTTTAGTTTGGCTTGAGTTCATCAAATTTAATTTTCATTAAATTATTTTTACTGAAGGAAGGAATTTTACCACTTGGAATTTTATTAAAATTGATTGATAATTGGCAAAGCTGGGGCTCGAACCTGGGTTGAATTTACATGTTTCAGGAATCACCACATTCTTTGAGTTCTAACCTCTGCACCACTGCGGTGCCTGCCAGCCAAAAGTCAAACATTATTATTTTGTCATGCCAACCCAATAAACCGAACGATATCGCAACGATATCACATAGGTGATAGAAACTATCACAAGTGATAATCGCGTTCAAACCAAAAACGATAGTTTTATGGATTAAATTTTCCCTTTTTATAACATTGTTATTCCATTAAATGATGATATCGTTTACGTTAATAATTTATTTTTCGAAAAACTATAATTTTACTAAACATCCTGATAATAATATTAAATTGAGTCAAACCCATTCAAAAACCCAAAATGGTGTTTAGACTTAATACGCAAGGCGAATTCAATTCGAATTTGAATTCGCCTTGCTTAATACCTTTTTGCCTAACGTCAATATCAAGGCGAATTCAAACAGGTAAACTCATCTCGTCAGCCGTTCATCAGCTGTTTCCAAGGCGAATTAAAAAATATGGTCAAACGTCAAAATATGATTTTGTTTTGAGAAGAAGTTGAATGAAAAGTGTTAAAAATATTATTTTTATAATAAAAAAATTTCAAAACTGCTAATGATTGAAGTGAATTTATTAATTTCTTTTATAAAAAAGTGATAATTTTAATTTGCAATAAAACAATTTTGACAATCAACCATAAAATTGTATAAACAAAATACATGGGGCTTTTTGTAGTTGTAGAGATGAGTTTACCTGTCTGAATTCGCCTTGGTCAATATCAAATTAATAAAAGCTTTTTTAACAAATATCTTTTTTCGCCTTGGTTTAATAAGGCGAATTCATACAAGGTGGTCATATTTTAATAACGTTTACAACACTGTAGAAAATTTTAACGTTGTGTTAAAAATAATACGACACTGAAGTAAACAATTTACACAAATATTTCATTTTCTTTTTAATTTAAATTGTTAGTTTTGAAATGTAATAATTTAAACCAATTTTTAATTTCATAATTTTAAGCGAAAATTATAAAATTTGAAAATACTCCCCAGAACCACATAAACGGTATATCATTTTGAGACGAGGTTAGTTATCAGCTATTGCTTACGTTGCAAGATAAGGTCACCTGGTGTAAATTCGCCTTGCATTTAACATTGACAAAGTTTTGGTAACCCTATAGCACGTGTTGAAATGTCAAAACAAAAAAAAAACAAAACAAACATTATTTTTTTAGTAGAAAGGGGAAATAAATTTCTTTTAAGTTTTGTTAATAAATAATACATTAATTTACGATCATGTCTCGCAAAAAATGGACCGATTTGAATAAACCACCTTTATCTGATCCTGTCTTAGAAGTTATCAAAGATATGGGCTTTAATTTAATGACCCCAGTTCAGGCAACTACCAAACAAATCGCTCCTTTATTGCAACGTAATCATATCTCAAAAAATCAGTGTTCCTTCATACCTTCTTTATAGGTATGTAAAAAAAATCAGTATAATATCTCACAACTGAACCGAAGTTGTAACAACATATATTTTATTTAACCTGTATATAAAGTTTAATTTTGAAAACTTTGATCGCATTTTGCCAAGTTTGTTTTTTTTTGAGATATAACTATGCTGCAATAAAGGAGCGATATATATCTTTGATTTTTTTCATTTTCATATAAACCTACCTACCTATAATTATTCTCCACAGACCGCCACTATTCCTTTATTATTGGCACGTAAAGATGTTTCGGCTGAAGCTGTTACTGGTTCTGGTAAAACCTTGGCATTTATTGTTCCCCTACTGGAAATGTTACAGAATCGTCAAAAAGAATCACCTTGGCTGCCTAGAGAAGTTGGTGCTCTAATAATATCACCCACCAGAGAATTGGCTATGCAGATATCAGAAGTTTTGAAAAGATTTTTAGACCATGAAGAGTTAAATTTCTTAAAACAAAAACTTTTGGTTGGTGGCAATAGTATAGAAGAAGATATAAAATCTTTAATGAAAGATGGTTCTTGTATTTTGGTTTGCACACCGGGACGATTAGAGGATTTGATTCAACGTAAAGGTCTATTAAATTTAGCGGCAAGAATTAAAAGTTTGGTAATTTAAAAATTATTTAACACATATTTTTTTTTTAATTAAAATTTTTTTTAGGAATTGCTGGTTTTAGACGAGGCGGATCGTTTATTAGATTTAGGCTTCAAGGCCACTATAAATAATATTTTGGCCTATTTGCCACGTCAAAGACGAACGGGTCTCTTTTCTGCAACACAAACAACTGAAGTAACCGATCTTATAAGAGCTGGTCTTCGTAATCCGGTTCTAGTATCGGTTAAAGAAAAATCTACTATTAATACACCCATACGCTTACAAAATTTCTATAAGATTTTGGAGGCAGATGAAAAATTTATAGCTTTATTACAATTTCTCAAATCTAGCAAAGCAAAAGATTGTAAAGTAATGGTTTTCTTTCCAACATGTGCATGTGTGGAGTATTGGTCTGAAGTGGTACCTCAATTTTTAAAAGATCGGCCTGTTTTAGGTATTCATGGTAAAATGAAAAATAAACGCAAAAACATAGTGGAACGCTTTCGCAAAGAAAATAAATCGGTTCTATTGTGTACAGATGTTTTGGCAAGGGGTTTAGATGTACCTGAAATCGATTGGGTTATACAATGGGATCCTCCCTCAAGTGCTGCTAGTTTTGTACATCGTGTAGGAAGAACTGCCAGACAGGGCAACGAAGGCAATGCTTTAGTATTCCTATTGCCTACAGAAGATGCCTATGTAACATTTTTGAAAATCAATCAAAAAGTTGAACTAGAAAAAATAGATCATTTTGAGTATGACAGAAATCAATTGCAAACAACTTTGGATAAACTGCACAAATTACAGGCTTCCGACAGAGGCTTATATGATAAAGGTATTCGCGCTTTTGTATCTCACATACAAGCCTATCGAAAACATGAATGCAATGCCATATTACGCTTAAAGGACATGGATATGGGTAAAGCTGCTACCGGCTACGGGTTACTACAAATGCCTCGTATGCCGGAATTAAAAACTCTTAATGCTGATAATTTTATAGCTCCTTCGTTTGAAGTGGATGTAAATAAATTGACTTACAAAAACACACAAAAAGAACAAGCCAGACAGGAAAAAGTAAAAACCTTTGAAGAGACTGGCCAATGGCCCGGTAAAAAGAAACATAAAAAACAAAATGAATCTTGGGAGCAAACTAAGAAAGCAAAAATGGATGTAAAAACTAAAAAAGAATTAAGAAAAGCCAAAAAACTACGTAAGAAAGCAGATGAAGCTGCCAATGGGCCAAAAGCAAAAAAACGTAAACAGCAATTTACGCAAGAGGATTTGGATGAACTGGCAAATGATATTCGTTTGTTTAAGAAGTTAAAAAAGAACAAAATATCAGAGGAAGATTTTGATAAAGAAATGGGTATAGATGAAATAAAATTTTAAAAAATTATTAAATAAAGTTTTTCTTGTTACTTAATATAGAAAGGCCCTAACTCGTTTTTTAATCGGGTTTTTGGCATATTTCGATAGATGATCCACTAGTAAAAAATGTATGCGCTTAGGCCTTATTTTAATTACATATTTTGAGGAATAGTTTTATGGATTAAATTTAAGTTTTTTCTCATTATAAATTTATGTAGATAGTTGCACTCAAAAAGAAATGAATGAAAATGGATAATTCCTGGGGGTCTACTCTCGATTGCGATGCGAACGAAAATTGTAGCAAATCTAGCGAATGATACTCTTTAATACGTTTGCGCATAATAATATAATCACCCCTATCGCGAATAAAAATTCCTTGGGAGTTTTTTTTTTCATTTTCCCTATGTTAATTTAATTGCAAAAATGGAAAAAGGGAAAAAACTCTCAAGGAATTATTATTCACGATAGGCCTGAATATTATGTCTTTCGCATCTTTTAATATTATTTTTTTTCAAATAGAAACTGGGAATTATTTCCTTCCGAAGGTTACTTTATATTATATTCAACATTTTTTATTTTTCGAATTTATTCTATGAGCTAAATTTCAGTTATGTATTTTATAAAGCTTTTTTGTAATAGTCCTATTCCTTTAATAGTCATTTCGGAAAAATTAAAGGAATAGGACTTACAAAAAAGCTTTATAAAATACATAACTGGAATTTAGCTCATAGAATAAATTCGAAAAATAAAAAATGTTGAATATAATATAAAGTAACCTTCGGAAGGAAATAATTCCCAGTTTCTATTTGTTAAAATAGTTGAGTTAAATACATTCAATTTAAAAAGTATCAGTATCCAGTGTGACACAAAGAATGCTGACGAAGGCTGTAGCGGGCCAGAAAATGCATTACATTCTGCTGGTGTCTAATAATTGTAAATTTTTCTGTACATACAATATACCTCATTGCTTTCCAAAGGAAAACTAAGGTAAAATGTAGCAAGAAAATACAATATAATAGTCTGGTAGTGTATAAAGTCATTTCTGAAAAATTAAAGGAATAGGATTTTACAAAAAAGCTTTATAAAATACATAACTGAAATTTAGCTCATAGAATAAATTCGAAAAAAAAAAAATGTTGAATATTATTTTTTTCGTAAATCATCGCGACATCTTTAATTTTTAATGCCACTATTCAGCTTCATTTTCAGATAATTTTGCGAAAGAGATAGAGAGTACCAAGTTGGCATCTAGCTTTCGCATCAAAATTGTTTTCCCATCGCAATAGAGAGAAGACCCCCTGTTTTGCCTGTTTTGTTTTAATTTAGCATGTTTAGTACCAGAGAAGGATAAAAGTATCTTTTTAATTACGACGATTACACTAGTACACATCACATAAAATATTTATAAGCTTTAAATGTATTCCGTCAGATTAGTTGAAAAGACCCCAACGATTTCATAACAAATTAATTTTTTTCGAACTTGTTTGTTTTGCCCAGTTTATTTTGTGGTAAAAAATGATTGTAGAATATGAAAATTAAACATTTACGCATGTAAAACCAACAAATGTTTAAATGAAAACTTTTTAAAGTCTATGTACCAACATATATAAAATATTTATAAGGTAACAATATTGTATAAAAATAAAAAACTTGTACGCTTTCGACATTTTTCTCTTTAACTTAAACAGCAGCTTCTGTAACAATTTGTAAAATAATGCGCCGTTTAGCATCATAAGCAAAACCGTTTTGTTTAAATACTTCCGATTCATAAAAGTGTTTCAAATTATAAATATCTAATTGTTTAGCACGTTCAATTAAATCACGTTCCATAATTTCAACATGTGTAGCTGAAGGACCATCTTTACATCTAATATAGGCCAATTGATCCAATGTTAACTGACGCAATATAAAGAACAAGAGTTCGGAATGATCTTTTTGGAAAGACAAATATTTTTGAAACGTTGTTCGCATTTTTTTCATTACACTGAATTTTTGTGCTTCAATAAATGATTCCAACATCATACGTATGGACATACTGACATCAGCTTCAATAACGTTTTCCCGCAAATGTATACGAGCATGTGCTTCAGCCATGCGAATGACGCTTTCAATGTGACGCACGGTGATGGGTAGGGAGCCGGTGGCAAATGATTCCTGACGAAGTTGAGAGTACATTTTGGCGATTTTGTCCTCGTCAATGTTCTAAAAGAAATAAAAACCCTTTATTAAAAAATTTTTCTTTAAAATAGTTTCTAGAGAAGACATTAACATTAAACCTTAAAACCCTACTTACCGTTAATTTTGGTCTTATATTTTCCTTGGCATAGACAATATATTGTCTTAAAAGATCCTGTGGTATTTCACTAACACCACTTGGTTGTATTTCTTCCATTTCGGCCTCACTAGAAGGATGGTGTTTAATGTGAGAATTCACAACAAACTTGGCTAGATGTTGATCTTGCATTGGATCAAATTCATCTTTGACTACACACAATACATCGAAACGTGACAAAATGGGTTCCGACAAATTGACATTTTCTGAAAATGTCATAGAAGGATCATAACGACCACCAATGGGATTAGCAGCAGCAATAACAGTACATCTAGCTTGAAGAGATGTAACAATACCAGCTTTCGAAATAGAAATAGACTGCTGTTCCATGGCTTCGTGTATAGAAGTACGATCCTGATCATTCATTTTATCGAATTCATCAATCAAGCAAACTCCTTGATCTGCTAACACCAATGCACCAGCTTCTAAAGTCCATTCTCGCGAAATGGGATTACGTCTTACATAGGCAGTTAAACCTACAGCACTAGCTCCCTGGCCTGTAGTGAATACGGCGCGAGGGGCAATTTTTTCGGTATATTTTAAAAATTGGGATTTAGCTGTACCAGGATCTCCACAAATAAGTAAATTGATATCACCTCTGACCTTATGTTTATCTCCAGGATTTTTAGATTCGCCACCAAATAATGCCAATGCTAAAGCACGTTTAATAAATTCATGACCATAGATAGATGGAGCCATTGATGCAACGATACGTTCGGCAATACGAGGATCTTTGCTTAATTTTTGTATGGTAGAAATATCTTCATCTGTAAGTGATTGAACGACTTGTTTACAATCCTTTACAACAATATGATTGGCAATTATAACGGTTGCAAAGACCGGAAAGCCTTGATCAGTATTTAAAGAGCCGTCATAGTTGTTGGTATAAATACCAGTAACCTCCAATTCATCGCCTGGTTTACAAAGGTCACAAAGATCTGCTAGCAAAATTACATCTTTGCTACGAGGTATTCGGCCGGCGGGAATACGTCCTGGTGATTCTTGTAAGGTAATCTTTTGGTAATTACGATACAAAGTTTGTTCCATATTAATCTACAAAAACATACATAAAAAACATATGTACATATATAAAATTGACAGATTTAAATTCGTACCGAAAATGGGCCTGTACTTTGACACTCAGGACAAGAACCAGGTTTAACCTCAGCATTTTGTGACTGCACAAATGGTCCTAAAACATAACCACACTTAACGCAATCATATTTGATAACAGATAATTGGGGTAAGACGCCTGTTGTAGCCGTTGCAACACCCAATGTACGAACTAATTGATTTAAATGCAATTTACGAAAAGTTCGTAACTCTTCAATTAAGGGCAATTCCGAAATACGAACATGAATTTCAGTGGTAACACGTTCATATGTGGGGAAAATTGATAAAACCATATCCTTGGCTACTTTGTCAAATATTTCCAACATTTGGAAAGGGGCTTCGGGTAAGAAATAGGCCAACACATGTTCTTTATTCGCCAAATCTGTATAAGAAACTACGAATGAAGATTTATTTTGTTCACACATGCGCCTTATGCGATCACGATAGGTATAAGCTCCTCTTTCATCCACAAAAGTACGCAAAAATGATTGGAAACGATTAGCAATTTCAGTACGTGGTCCCAACATACTGACCCATTCTTTGGTAGAATGACCTTTTGTATCTTCAAGATTTTCAATGGACTCAACCATTTCAGCATCTTCTACCTCACCCACGGCAGCCTTTTCTCCAGCTCGTCGCTTAGCTCTTGGACCAACATCATCATCATCATCACTTTGATCAAAGCCCAAATCTCTATCATCACGATGTATACCTTTGGCCCTATCGCGTCTATTCATTTCCCGTTCTGCCGCCAAACGATCACCTTGAGACAGTTCAGAAAAGTCTTCCTCATCGTCCAACATGGCTGGATCGTAGTGATCTAATTCAGGCATGGGACGATAATCATTTTCCATGTTATCACCAAACAATTCCTCGCCATCTTCCTCTTCTTCATTACGCACCGTTTGATCACCCAAAATTTCATCTTCATTTTCGAAGGGTTCAAAATCTCCCACCGGGGAAGTCATGGCGGCACGTAACTCGCGTCTATCAGCGCCATCGCTTGGTGTTGCTGGCGGTGGAGAGCTTGGTAAATCCTAGAAAATATATGAAATTATTAGCGATATTTTAAGACATTGCCACTGCCACTTACAGCCATTTTTAATTTAGAAAAATTAACAAGCTTAACCAACAATAAATTAAGCCCTCAGTATTTGACTGCAACAACCGGTACACAAAGAATGCAATTTTAAAATAAATTTTTGAAATATGTGATAAATGAGTCGTATAAAATAGCAAAACACGCGAAGTTGTTTTTGGCGCGCAAACAGAGTTGTTAGCAATAAAATTTGCGTAAAGTTGCCACTTATTTTATGACACAACACAGGGTAGCAGATTACATATTTATTTTATTCGAACTTTATTAAATTATTGTCTATATTTATTGTATTATATATGATATGTATGTTTTATACATTTTATGAGAATTTATTTCGTTGACAAAATATTGAATTTTGTTTAAATCAACTTCTTCTCATAATAAAATCATATTTTGACGTTTCACCATTTTTTAATTCGCCGTAGAAACAGCTGATGAACGACTGACGAGATGAGTTTACCTGTTTGAATTCGCCTTGGTGCAACTTAAAATTTACACTCACAACTCTGATCGTACCCTGCAAATTTTAGCACCAGTCCAAACACGCGTGTAAAGAGTAGCCCACAAGGGACTAGGACTAGTCCAAAAGTAACCCAAACGTATTGAAAAACGTGGTCTATTTAACATTACGATGTCCTAGGGCAGGACCATATAACCCATCTTTGGACTACAAAGGAGTAGTTTTAGTTTTAAATTGTGTACACAAGAGGATTAGTTTTAAAAAACGAAGACATGTCGTCTCACTACAAACACTTTAACAATGACATGGTCCATGCTTGCATTACATCGGACCAGTCCATAGAGTAGTCCATTTTATGAAATTGGATCAAGAAATGTTCAATGGGCCTTGACAAGGCGAATTAAAAAAGGTAAGTACATCTTTAAGCGGCTCATACACTTGCAATAAAATTGTTTAATTTAACGTATTGTACAATTATATCACCAATGTGTATGTGATATTCAAAGGTATCACAATTTATTGTCAACAATCAAAAGACTTTTGATTTTTATTGCACAACGAAAAGAAAGTGAAATGTGTTGGCAACATTGTGCAATGCTGTTTGTGTTATTCCTATAGGTTATGTTTACCTTTTTATTGAATAAATGAAATTTCTGTGCGACTTATTGCATAATATAGGACAAAATGGAAATAATATGGCGAATATCATATACAATAATACTGCAGGTGTATGGGCCGCTTTACAACTACAAAAAGCCCCATGTATTTTTCAATTTAATAGGCGGCTGTCAAAAATGCGGACAAAGCAAATATTGATTGAAACCCAAAATGAAATTTTTTTGGGTTATAAAAGAAATTATTAAATTCACTTTAATTATTCGAAATTTTTCTTGGAAATTTGTTCGGTTATTTTGGCGCAAAACATAAACAAAATTATATTTTGACGTTTCCCTATTTTTTCTAATTCGCCGTGGAGGCAGCTGATGAACGCCTGACGACGTTTGTCAGCATATTCACTTTTTTCTACAATAGCAAGCCCAAATCGAATTCAAACAGGTAAACTCATCTCGTCAGCCGTTCATCAGCTGTCTCCACGGCAAATTAAAAAAATTGAGAAACGTCAAAATATAATTTTGTTTTGAAAAGTTGATTGAAAAGTGCTAAAAAATATTATTTTTATAATAAAAAAATTCAAAACTGCGAATAATTAAAGGGAATTTAATAATTTCTTTTATAAAAAAGTGATAATTTTAATTTGCAATAAAAAAATTTTGATAGCTATCAATTAAATTGCAAAAACAAAATACATGGGGCTTTTTGTAGTTGTAGAGTTGCACTTACCTGTTATGAATTCGCCTTGAGCAAGCCCAAATAAATAAAAATACATGTTACCAAGCAAGGCGAATTCAAACAGGTAAACTCATCTCGTCAGCCGTTCATCAGCTGTTTCCACGGCGAATTAAAAATTATGGTGAAACGTCAAAATATGATTTTGTTTTGAGAAGAAGTTGAATGAAGTGTTAAAAATATAATTTTTATAATAAAAAAATTTCAAAACTGCGAATGATTAAAGTGAATTTATTAATTTCTTTTATAAAAAAGTGATAATTTTAATTTGCAATAAAAAAATTTTGACAACCAACCAGAAAATTGTATAAACAAAATACATGGGGCTTTTTGTAGTTGTAGAGATGAGTTTACCTGTTTGAATTCGCCTTGTTACCAAGGTATATTTACACAAGGTAAACTCGTTGCTACAACAAGACAAAAACAACACGCCAAATTGTTTTTGTAATTGGAACCATGGTGTCAAAAAAAACGAAACACTGTGCCTTCAAAATAAAAACACAAATTGAAAAAAAACAACACGTGCACTAACCATAGGAATGTAAACAAATACAAGGAACCAACATAAGCAACTTTTGACACTAGAGTTCCAAATGGGGTTAACAGCTGACAAGCATATGGGCCAACGAGTTTACCTTGTGATCTCCACCTAACAATTTTTTGTCATACATTTTGTTTCAATCAGTTTCAAGCAAGGTATATTTACACAAGGTAGACTCATTTGGGAGTGTAGACATGCTGCTCTATAAAAATAACCGAGTGGAACGGAATTGTCAAAATTGTCTTCATATAAATTTAACGCACACATGTACAAATTTTGGCTCATATACACGGAATTTGACATTGGTGTTCCAACTTAGGTAAACAGCTGACAAACATATGGGCCAACGAGTTTACCTTGTGTAAATATACCTTGGTTTCAAGTTTGTACAAAAATAATAAAGCTATTCCCATCCCTGATTCAACCAGCCTTCAGCTGATTGTAAAAATTTTTTTCACTTCTCAGATAAATTTTTTATTTACAGAATAAATTTATAAAAAAATTTAAAAAAATCTAGAAAATATTTAACAAAATTATGGCTCCACCAGCGGCCAGGCAACGGTATAATGCCAATAAACAAGATAACAATTCAGGTTCCCGAAAGCCACCTAAAAAACTAAATACTTACGTGACAAAAAAAGAAAACAAGAGGCAGAGGTAAGAAAAAACATGAAAAAGCCGGTTTGTAGTACAATAAATTTACTAAAAACTTTTTTCAAGTAGTATTCATAAAAATCAACATGAAACAAGTGATAACACAGAAAAAAGCAATTTAGTGCCAAGTGTCCATACGGCTTTTAAAACATTTGTAAGCGCTCGCTTGTGTAGTGCCATTTGGGCCTATATATCGGATTGTGATGAAACCTACAACTATTGGGAACCACTGCACTATATAATAAATGGTCATGGCCTACAGACGTGGGAATACAGTCCCCAATTTGCTTTAAGGTCATATACTTATCTTTTATTACAAGGCGTGCCTGGTTGGATTTACCAAAAAATATTTCACCCTAGTCCAATATTGATTTTTTATATGATTCGTTGCATGCTAGGTTTTGGCTGTGCAGTTATGGAAAGATTCATGTACAAGTAAGTGTTACAAAACTGTAATATTAAAGAATTTCATTAATTTTAGTCTGTACTTTCCAGAGCTATTTGCCAAGAGTTTGGAATACATATTGGCCGTTTATGGTTAATATTTCAATTATTTAGTGTGGGCATGTTTGTTTCTAGCACCGCTTTATTGCCTTCTTCATTTGCCATGTATTTTGGTTGTTCAGCCTTGGCTGCTTGGTGGACTCAAAAATATGCCTTAGCAGTATTCTTTGTAGCCATTTCAGCTTTACTGGGTTGGCCATTTGCTGGTTTGATCGGACTTCCAATTGCTGTTGATATGGTGCTACGAAAACGCATGTTCCGTACTTTCTTTTTATGGACTTTCATTTCGGCTGCTACCATTGCTATACCCATGATTGTGGTTGACACTGGCTATTTTGGTAAATTTACCTTTGCTCCTTTTAATATTGTATTGTACAATGTGTTTACCACTCATGGTCCTAATATCTTTGGCACCGAACCTTTGAGTTATTATTTGATCAATGGATTTTTGAATTTTAATATTGTTTGGGTAAGTTATGGAAATTTTATTTGATTTAAGTGGAATTGAAATTGGGAAATTATATTTTGAATTTAAGAGTTGCCAAGCTTTTGTTTGTGAAATTAAAAAATACATTATCCAATTTTTGTCGCTGCAATTTATTTTGTTTTTTTTTTAAAGCTTATTGTTATATTTTTGTTACAGTATTTTTAAATACGTATACGTGTGTATATATATTTTTAAATATCCTTTTTCAACAACATAACCTGGCTTTTACACTGCAGTAATAAGTTTAGGATTTTCTGATAGTTTTTTACTCATAATTCTTGTCAAAACTCACAAAATTTAAAAGTTGTGAGTAGGCCGCACGCAATTTTTATTCAATTTAATTTTAAGATGTGATCAATAACAAAGAAAAAATAACATTGTAAAAAGGGACAAATCCTGTAATCACCAAGTTATTTGGCAGCTACATGATCAAGTTTTTGTTTTATTTATGACATCTTGAATCAAACTTGCGTGCAGCCGACGTAACACCTTTCTATTTAAGTGAAGTTTAACAAGCACTATGTTAAAAAACATGATCGTGTGGCCACAGGGTTACACAAACAAGTCCAAAAATCTCAATGAAATACACTAATGGTGTTTTCTTTTCTACAAAAAATGTGCCTTTTTTTAAAAAAAAATGCAATTTGGTGTCTGTTTCTTAAAAATTTTGCTCCCGAAAAGCACGAGTTTTTTAGAATAAAACAAGCCACCCTTTTCGGGAGCAAAATTTTTAAGAAAAAGACACCAAATTGAATTTTTTTTTAAAAAAAGGCACATTTTTTTTTTGTAGAAAAGAAAACACCATAAGAAGAGGAAGCTAGCTGCCTCGTTTTTTGTGAAGTTTCAACATATCGCTTCTTTATTACAACATAGTCATATCTCAAAAAATCCAAAATATGTAAAAAAAAAATCAGAATTATATCGTAAAATAAATGCTAATTTTCAGTTCGATTAAAAGTAGGTAAATTTATCATACAGTTTTAAGTTAAAATTGAATAAACATAAGTATGTATGTATAAAGAATTTTTAATACAATTTCAATTCACTTTTTCAGCTTTTATCTTTATTCACCCCAATTATGTTGGTTATCGATTACTTTGTGGTGCCTGCCAAATCAAGTTCAACTTTAAATTTTCCACGCTTTATAACCTTGGCCCCATTCTATTTGTGGCTATTAGTATTTTTTGTCCAGCCTCATAAGGAAGAACGTTTCCTGTTTCCCGTTTATCCACTAATATCACTATGTGGTGCCATTACAGTAGATGTTCTCCAACGTATATTCTTCCGCCTGAAAACACTAATTGTTAAAATTAAAATTGCTTCTACTGGAGCTCACTATTTGGATCACACAATGTTTATAGCAATATTTATTATGATGATAAGCACTTTGATGGGCTTATCGCGAGTATTTTCCCTATATCGAAATTATCATGCTCCTATGGATCTAATGGTGGAATTAGCGCAATTCAAAACTTCACCACAATATAGAGAAAGTCATGAATATAATGTTTGTATTGGCAAAGATTGGTACCGTTATCCTGGTAGTTTCTTCTTCCCCGCCCAAAATTTCCGTTTACGTTTTTTAAAATCAGAATTCCAGGGAATGCTGCCAGCCTACTATGCTGATGGAGAAAACGCTACTCAAATTATACATTCCTATTTTAATGATATGAATAAGGCAGATGATCGTATGTATTTTCCATATGAAAATTGTGATTTTCTAATAGATTTTGATGAAGGAAAATACAGTGAGTTGGAGCCAAACTACTCGAAAAGAACAAAAGATTGGTCTATATTAAAAAGTTTGCCATTTTTAATTACAGAAAAATCACATAGATTTTACAGAGCATTTTATATACCATTTTTAACAGATAATTATACAAAATATGGGAATTTTAATCTATTGAAAAGAAAGAAAATGAAGCTAAGTTAAATTAAACTAAAATTTTTAATAATGCATATTAATTTACTTAAGTTCTTATAAGTTTGTACATACATACATACATACATATATGCATTTAAATGACAACGATTTAAAAAATTAATAAGTTTTTGCAATATTTACATTAACTTTATAAAGTAAAATTGTTTAAATATTAAATATTTTAAAAATTGTCCATTTTACAGAATGTAAGCCAAAGATTTAAAAAATTGGTGTTTAATAAAATATTTAATATAATTTAAAAGAAATTTTATTTTATTTTTAATGGGGACCAAAATGTATTAACAAAGTGACCTCAGTACTACAACAATGAACCTTCGCCTGGGTTACAATCTTGTAGAGGGCTTAAGTGCACTCTACGGTTCTGAACTCTTGAGATGATGTATGTGATGAATACGTCTTCGCGGGAGGTCGAGAATACTGAAGGGGTGTGCGACTAAAAGTTACTCATCTTGTCAAGATAATGAGGCGGTAGTGGAATGTACAGTTCCGGTCCATTATCAGTACATATAGCAAGGTTGAGGCGCGAAATGTGTACTTTTAAGGTTGGTAGCTCGTGCACGCACTTACATATACGCTAATAAATGAGAATTAAAAGTTCTCATAAACAACGAGAGAACGATGCATTGTTACGCTCTTTGTTTTTGCTTCTTTCCCTTTTTCTTCCGCCCGCATCATGCATTTTTTTTCAAAAATATTTTAGTTTTCCCTGAGATGCGCATTCTATATGATTTATATTCTTTGGTGCAACTCTACAACTACAAAAAGCCCCATAAAAATAATATTTTTAGCACTTTCAATCAACTTCTTCTCAAAACAAAATCATATTTTGACGTTTCACCATTTTTTTCAATTCGCCGTGGAATATTATTTTTATAATAAAAAAATTTCAAAACTGCGAATAATTAAAGTGAATTTTAATTTTCAATAAAAAAATTTCACAGCTATCTATTAAATTACAAAAACAAAATAGGTACATGGGGCTTTTTGTAGTTGTAGACAAGGCAAGGTTGGTCCACATTCGTAAAAAAAGACAAAAAACACCATTCATCCGAAAAAAACCAAAAAATGCATTCTAAAATCTACCGAAATTACTCTCAAAAAATAACTAATCGGCCGAATATATTCAAACAAAATTATTTGCGAGTTAACTGGGATAGTTCTCTTTAAAATAAGGTATGGTCCATCATTCCCGGTCCCCTGGTTGGTCCACATTCGTAAAAAAAGACAAAAAACACCATTCATCCGAAAAAAACCAAAAAATGCATTCTAAAATCTACCGAAATTACTCTCAAAAAATAACTAATCGGCCGAATATATTCAAACAAAATTATTTGCGAGTTAACTGGGATAGTTCTCTTTAAAATAAGGTATGGTCCATCATTCCCGGTCCCCTGGTTGGTCCACATTCGTAAAAAAAGACAAAAAACACCATTCATCCGAAAAAAACCAAAAAATGCATTCTAAAATCTACCGAAATTACTCTCAAAAAATAACTAATCGGCCGAATATATTCAAACAAAATTATTTGCGAGTTAACTGGGATAGTTCTCTTTAAAATAAGGTATGGTCCATCATTCCCGGTCCCCTGGTTGGTCCACATTCGTAAAAAAAGACAAAAAACACCATTCATCCGAAAAAAACCAAAAAATGCATTCTAAAATCTACCGAAATTACTCTCAAAAAATAACTAATCGGCCGAATATATTCAAACAAAA
Source organism: Pollenia labialis (assembly GCA_949318255.1). NCBI lineage: Eukaryota > Metazoa > Arthropoda > Insecta > Diptera > Polleniidae > Pollenia > Pollenia labialis. The sequence goes on from OX439139.1 coordinate 24,946,917, forward strand.
TTATTTGCGAGTTAACTGGGATAGTTCTCTTTAAAATAAGGTATGGTCCATCATTCCCGGTCCCCTGGTTGGTCCACATTCGTGAAAAAAGACAAAAAACACCATTCATCCGAAAAAAACCAAAAAATGCATTCTAAAATCTACCGAAATTACTCTCAAAAAATAACTAATCGGCCGAATATATTCAAACAAAATTATTTGCGAGTTAACTGGAATAGTTCTCTTTAAAATAAGGTATGGTCCATCATTCCCGGTCCCCTGGTTGGTCCACATTCGTAAAAAAAGACAAAAAACACCATTCATCCGAAAAAAACCAAAAAATGCATTCTAAAATCTACCGAAATTACTCTCAAAAAATAACTAATCGGCCGAATATATTCAAACAAAATTATTTGCGAGTTAACTGGGATAGTTCTCTTTAAAATAAGGTATGGTCCATCATTCCCGGTCCCCTGGTTGGTCCACATTCGTAAAAAAAGACAAAAAACACCATTCATCCGAAAAAAACCAAAAAATGCATTCTAAAATCTACCGAAATTACTCTCAAAAAATAACTAATCGGCCGAATATATTCAAACAAAATTATTTGCGAGTTAACTGGGATAGTTCTCTTTAAAATAAGGTATGGTCCATCATTCCCGGTCCCCTGGTTGGTCCACATTCGTAAAAAAAGACAAAAAACACCATTCATCTTGTATTTCCACACACATTGTCGTCTAGCTATTCTTGTATTCCAGAGTATTCTTGTATTTCCCCGTTCTTTATTTCTTTATTTGTTTCCCCGTTCAATATATTTACATAATTTAAATGATTGGCAGCCCTTTCGTTATTCTGCATTTTCACCAGTGTTTCCGACAGCAAAATTCAAAATTACCCTTAAGATAAAGCAATATTACCCGATTTAAATTCCATAACACCTGAGTATCAAATTAACGTGTACTTTTATAAAGAGCATAGTAATAAATCAAAAAACAAGATTGCGCGCACAACCGTTCAAAAAAATTTATACTGCGGAAATGGCCATTTCCAGCGAAAAGTCTACTTTTTGTCACGTAACGCCAGAAGTATTTTAAATTGTTTCTCAAAAAATTTTATATGTATCGTTTACTTTTTTATATTTTGGTGTAAAGCGCAACAAGCTCTACATTAAGTAACAAAAGGGATAACAATTGAACAACACGGTCCGAAAATACAACCTTATTTGCAATCTGGCGTTACATTAAAAAAAGTAGACTTTTAGCTGAAAATTCCCATATTTACCTTAAAACGAGCAAAGATTTTTGAATTTGATAGCTTGAAAAATAAATCTATATAAGTTCTAAGTTTACTAAAAAAGGTTTTGTACAAAACTTCTTGCTCAATTCGCAGTATTTTTCAGTTTTGTAATGCAATCAAAACCCACTTCCGTTTTTTTAACGTCACGCCAGGGCAGATTTTTGCTTATATCTGCAAATCCTTAGCGTCGATTACTGTAATTTTTTTTCTGAATGTAGAGCTACTTCATTACTTTGTATATATAAAAACCCTTTTTACAAATTTGACTTCGTCATTTAATTTTTTTACATTTTGTGCTACAAATATCACGACACGTCAAAATGGAAATGCCCATATACGTCATCATGTACTAAATATGTTTGTTGTAAAAAATGTAAGACGCACACAAATGCACATACACAAAGTCTAGTTCTCCGTCACACACAAAAATAACGGACCTGCGCAATCTTATTTTTTTGGTTTATGGAGCATACTATTGAGATTAATATAGCTACGAAGACCGTATAAAGGTTAAACTTATACGGTCTTCACCCATTTTATGCTGGATCTCAATGAGAATTTTTTTAAATTATATTTTGAATTAATAACATTAAGTTTTATTTTGGTATATCTTAACGTTACAAGATTATTTAAAGAATTACAAAAAAGTCCCTCGTGTGAAATTTCACATGCATATTTATAAAATCGTGTATGATACGTACATCCGATTGAATATTATGGATGATTATAGTTTATTGTATTCTTATTAAAATTATTTTGTCTAAAAAAATAAAAACACCTTCAATAAAGGAAAAAACCCTGTATATTTTCATTAAATAACCAGCATGGGTGATTTTTTACCCGAAGAACTTTCCTGCAAGTTATTTTGAGGAACGTATGAGTGTTAAATTTTATATATTCATCTTAATTCGTTTAACCCTTATACGGTCTTCGGGTAAAATTTCATACATTTTTATTTTGTCTAAAAAAATAAAAACACCTTCCATTAAGGAAAAACCCTATATATTTTCATTATATAAACAGTATGGGCCGAAGAACTTTCCTGCAAGTTATTTTGAGGAACGTATGAGATTAAAGAACATAACATTAAAATAAATTAATAAAAAATAATGAGCTCTTCTTTTTCATTTGGTTGCATATATCTAGGGAAGGGGGGGGGGGGGCAACAACGAACTCCTTGATCTAAAGGAAGTAAAGGGCATTATCAAACACATAAAGGCTCAACGTTTAACGTTAAAGACCGCAGAAAGCGGTGCTAAAGTACGACATCAGTTGCTCTAGACGAAGGGTACGGCCAAGAACCGGATGACATTACTGCGTCGATGAAGACCTACTGGGTCCATAGAGGAAACTAGTGGAACCAACGTAATCTTCTTTCGAACGGAACCGATATTTGAAGCAGCAGAAGATATAAAGAGAAGATTATTAAGCGCCTATTAGGTCATACTTGGTATGTTGTCAGTGATTACTTTTCTAGACAAGTAAAGGTTGTCTACATGGTGGCGCGTGAATTTGTTGCTGCTTTGGTAATTGATAAGTTGTTGGCCGACGACAACGCAATATATTTCTTTTTTTTCTTTACTTATCAAATATTGCTTCGGGGTTTTGATTTCTCTAAAGGTTTTTTATTAAATTTTTGTTTTGTCTATTATGGTATATAGTCCATAATTCTGACAATAAAACTTTTTAGAAATGCGCGCTCAAACCAAGACATCGTTACCGTTTGCCAGTAAAAATTCAAATAAAATTTGTACTGAAAATTGCTATTACACGAGATGTACACCTTAAATAAATTACCGCCGCTCATATTCCAATTAGTAGGTCTGCGCGAAACGCCTTCTGATTTTTTGCAGAGTTGTTTTTTCCCTGCAATGGTTTTAGACATCTTTTTTAATTTTTTACACAAAAAACATGCGTGAGGTTTTTTCTATTCTATTTTTCTATTTCAATTTTCTAATTGGGCCCTTGCTCCACCAACGCCAGTACAAATTACACACAATTCGGGTAATTATGAATGAAGTGGCAACACTGATTCTCACAGAAACTTCTGCACTGCAGAAACAGCAAAAGTTCCGTTAACTTTACAACGGATTTGGTCGTGAGAAATTTATTTTCAATTGAAATCTAACTTTACGCAACTGATCGATAATCTTAATTGATTATTTTGAGAAAGAAGTCAATTTAGAATGTCTGATTTGCACTTTATTGAAAAAGTACAAGACGAATCGAATAGTAGAAAAACTTCATCTTTTGTACAACATCATGTAAAAAAAAAGCTCATACGATCCATTGGAAATTTTAATACTAATGGCGCTTCACTTAATACCACTACAGCTACATCATCTTCCAGTGCAAAATTTTCTGTAACATCTACTACTGAAGGGAAATCAGTAGTTTCTTCGCTTTCTATGTCCTTGGAACGTAAGGACTCCATACAATATATTCCTAGGAAGATTGCTACTTGTGTAATACCTGCTGGTCAAAATACAGTAATACATTTAGACAATTATGCACATTTTATGGCACAAAGATTTACCACAACGAAAGCGGCAATAAAAAGAGAAGAAATTATTACGGAGGGCCACCAGAATCAAATAATTGTTCCTGCTCCAACATCAAATACAAGTAAAAGTAGAGGTATTGTGGACGTGAATTTAAAAGTTTTATCAGGCGGCGCAACTTCATCATACCACAACAACAACAAAGCTATAGTTATGAATAAACAAAAACTGCTCGGTAAGCAAATTTGTTTTAAAACATTTTGTTCGGTTTCATTAACAATAGTATACCTACAAAATGAAAATTATTTGCATTAAGGCGGTACTTGTTTTAACAAGGATGAATATGAGCTAGCAAAAAAATAGGGTCACCATTTAAATCGCAAAATTTTCCGTTTACACCAAAAATAGCGAAACATTTTTAGTTTTAATGTGACGATCTTTTTGAAAATATTTTTTAAACGAAAGATTAATCATTGAAGGGCTGAAAAATTAATGTCAAAGCCAATGAGCCTTCACACACTAGACTAATCAAGGTATATTTACACAAGGTAGACTCATTTGGGAGTGTAGACATGCTGCTCTATAAAAATAACCGAGTGGAACGGAATTGTCAAAATTGTCTTCATATAAATTTAACGCACACATGTACAAATTTTGGCTCATATACACGGAATTTGACATTGGTGTTCCAACTTAGGTAAACAGCTGACAAACATATGGGCCAACGAGTTTACCTTGTGTAAATATACCTTGAGACTAATTATGCTGGCGTAAAATTGCAGTTTGTAGTCAAACGAGGTGAAGGGAATGGTTTTTCGTTGGCATAAAGTTTCAACCGGCTTCAACCTCGCACAAGCAGCACAAAACTAATCCATGCACATTTTCAAAAACAAATGCCCAACAAACACGAAGTCAAACCTTTGATATGAAATGACTATCATTTGACATCAAACGCAATTCTCAAACGTTTTTCAATTGTTTGATTTAACATTTAAATTCAAATTGATAATGATTTGAAAATAAACATTTGATATCAAATGTTTTATCAATTTGATGTCAAATGTTTGTCAAATGTTAAAATCAAATCAAAAATAACTTGGCAACACTAAAGCGATAAATTAATGTAAGCATTAAAAATGGCGATTAGTTACATTTTTTTACTTTGTGGTTACATGTGTTTTACTTTTAAAAATAAATTTTAATATAAAGTGAGCCAATTTAGACTAGACTAATTTTTAGTCGGATTAACTTTTGTTCTTTCCAAACTACTCTGGATTAATTATTCTGGCATAAAATTGTCTACGTACACGCAGCTTTGTATGTGTTAGTATTTTTTTGTTTATTTGACACTGCCCAACAAACACGGAGGTTTGATTTCAAATTGAAAATAATTTGAAATCAAACGTTTTCTCAATCGACAAACGTTTGATAATGATTTGAAAATCATAGCGTTCTCCACAAAAAAGGGAAATTAACAACAAGGTTTCTTTCAAATGTGCTAAATTCCCATTTCATACTATTGAGAAACTGAAATTTATTGTTGAAGGGATAAGCTATTCCTATGCGCATTTCACTGGTTGCTTAGGCCAGATCATCAGGAAGAATTATAAACCTCAGTTTTACTTGTAACAATATCAAAGCTTAAACAAAAACCACAACAATAAACAGTGAGTTTATCTTTTCTTACAGTCCCGACTACAATTGGTTGATTTTCAATTTAAAAAATGCCATTATTTTTAACTTGCTTTCAAACGTAATTCTCAAATGTTTTTCAAATGTGGATTATAATACAATGTGGAATATAAATAAAACTATTTAATTTTTTTAATTTAAATTTATTATTTATTTAAATAAACTTTTCGATAAACATTCGGTACCATAGCTAAAAGATGAAATAGTGTTCTTTCCGTCCTCTAATTCTTGGAAAGACAAAATACTTGGCTCCCTTTTATTTTGAGAATTGTAGCACCGCGATCGTTCAACAAACTTTCTTCGCTTTCCCGTTTTATTATTTTTACAAAAAAAAAAAAAAATTTGCTACCCGATTCAGATTAAAAAAAAGAACAAAACTATAATTAAAATTTAAGGGGGCTGAGGCCCGAAGATGGTATTTGGTATACCATAGAGGAGAAAATCCTTGCGCTATGCAGAGAAGCTTTAGTTAGCGAAGCCGGTCTATGTTATACCATAGAGCAGAAAATCCTTGTGCCCGGCCGAAGGCAGGCTATGCAGAGAAGCTTTAGTTAGCGATGCCGGTTTTTGTTATTCCATAGAGCAGAAAATCCTTGCGCCCGGCCGAAGGCGGGCTACGCAGAAAATAATTCTTTAGCACATCGGAAATACCCTATTAGTTACAAAAAAAAATTAAAATTTTTTTTTTTTTAAATCGAACATAAAACATTAAAAAATACAAAATATTTACAATCGTAAGCAAACAACCTTTAATTTGAGTACCTACTAGAGGTCTGCTTTGAATAACTCACTTGTTTGCCTTTACTCAAAGTGCACAACATTTATTCAATTAGGTATAAAACATTCAAAAAGATAAGAAGAGAGTAAACCATATACAAAAATAAGAATGAATGAATTGAATAAAAAACTTGTTTACTGTAAATGAATATGAGAGTAATTCATAAATAACAAAACATTGGAATGACCCGTTAGAAGGAGCAAGTTTACAAAAAATATTCAAATAATTTTTGAATTATTGAATGTGCATACATTTATTTGAATACCTTGCCATAATATGTGTGTAAGCTTGTGGCTTCTTTTATTTATAAGAGTTAAGCTTACACATACATACATAATGTGTAGGTACACATATTTTACATTCAAATTATATTTGAATAATTTACTCATTTGACTTGAGTTGATGAATAGAATGAGTTTTTGTTGGTTTGTCTCTGGTTATTTTTTCATTTGTTTCGTTATAATTGGGTGATCGACACATTGTAATTAAAAAACAAATGAGTGTGTTGAAATTGCTTTTTATTTATTCTTGCAGACCTCTAGTACCTACACATAGATGTGAGTGGATGGGGGCACTTTATTTTGACCCAGAGGGCCCCAAAAGTGCCGCCCGCCCTAAATTTTATTATTTTTGTTTTTCTTGTACAATTACCTCTAATTTGAGTACCCACACATTCCACTAAGTGGGCGGGGCGGTTTTTTGGATCCAGAGGTGCCTACGGGCCTCAGCTCCCTTAAATTTTAATTTTGGGTTTTTTCTTTTTTTATTCTGAATCGGGTAGCATATTTTTTTTATTTTTTTTTCGTAGCCCCGTAAAGTGCACTTTTGCCTTATTTTTTTTCGTATTTTTAATCATTGTAATTTCTCACAAATAATTTTTATTTTTCACAAGAAATAAACTGTAAACTGTGCTCTTAAATAAAAGACATGCGACAAAATTAAGGCCCCTATTTCTTTTAAACGGTATTGTAATTTTTTCTAAATAACCCATTTTTATTCCACTAAAAATTATAGATATACATACATATTTAAATGGACTCATAATTTTTTTTTTATTAAATTTAGTGAATTTTTTAAGTTTTTGTTAAAAATTTAAATGATTTTGTTATTCGTGCTTAATTCCCAATTTTTATTATTTGATAAAAACACTGAAATTTATTGTTGATGGGATAAGCTCTTCTTATGCGCATTTCACTGGTTGCTTAGGCCAGATCATCAGGAAACTTCATCCATAAAGATTTTAGAAAAACCAAAGTTAATTAACCAAATAAAACTGTTAAGCGTATAAGAATTACAGCAACAGTTCTACTTGTAACAATATCAAAGTTTAAACAAAATCATCAACATTATCTCTCCTTACATTCCCCACTACAATTGATTGGAATTCTTCCAACATTAATTGTAGTTGTAAGTAGGTTAAGAAAAAACAAAATAAAAACAAAAACAAGTCGCTTTATTGTTTTCGCAAACAAAATATAACGCGGTTAAAAATATTAGCAACGAATTTTGCAAGGAATATAATAAATTTAAAACAATAAAAGCTCGTTTTATATATACATACATACACATTAGAGCGACTCACCACAAAAATTGCTTGATGTACCCTCCTAAAAATGAACCTTGGAATTTCTTAAGATACCATTTTAAATATTTCGGCTCCAGCTTTGACCTCTCGTGAGCTGGACCATTTTGAAAAAGGGTATATTTTTGCATGTTTTGTTAATTTGAGAATCTGTTTCCTTACCAACATATTGGGTATCATAAGAAAGGTTTTTTTAAGGCGCGTCCAACTGTATTTACAATTTCTCCAAGGACGATCATCCATGTCCTTTTTTTTAAGGATTTTCTGTAAAAAAATAATAAAAAATAAAAATAAAAATGCCAAATTAACATATTTTAATCTTTAGTCGATTTAATTAAATACGTGTTTCCGCTTTTTTGAAAATTCGCGCTAGTTCGCGTTTTGACAAAAATGCAATGGGGTGGCAACCCTTTGTTTTAAATAGAGCAATATGGGTATAAAATTTTTTCTTTTGCCAAGTACATCATCATTGTATGTAAATAATTTAGATTTTTGCAAATTAGATGCATTTTACACGGTGCTCTGGAATATATATAAATAGAATTTTGTAGTAACTCTAATATGATAGCGGATTTAGTTTCTAGATCATGTATGGATAAAAATAGAACTAAAGAAAGAAAAAAATTTTTTTTTATTTTGTTTTTTTAAATACATTAGAGAGATTTTATGTTAATTTTTGATAGTAGGTTAAGCAAGGCTAACCTGGTTAGGCCTGCCAAATTTGCCGATTTATCGGCATTTTGCCGAGTTATTGCCTCGGTAGGCTAGCTAGTAGTGAGCTAGTCTATCAGTCCCGGGGTTGCGGGTTCGATTCGAAAAAAAGTGCCGTTTTGCCGTTTTTTTGATAAACATCTAAACACGGTAACTTTTTGTTGAATTTAGTGCGACTTGTTAGTTTTGGGTAAAATTGAAATAGAAATACTTGTTTCATGAAAAAGAGAGAACTGTTATTAATTCATCGCTTCTACTTAAGAAAATAAGGCCCGTTTTCACAACTTACCGATAGCTTAAAGTAGACTTTAACCGGCCTTATAAAAAGTGTTCCATTATTTAAACTTTACTTTAACCTAAAGTGAACGATTAAGTAGATTAAAATTCATCGTATCTGGTAGGTAAAAGTAAAGTTGTAATAATGGAACACTTTTTATATGATCGATGAAATCCTACCTTTAGCTATCGGTAAGTTGTGAAAACGGGCCTAAGGGTTAGTTTTATTAAAAAAAAAAAAAAACAAAAAAAAAATCAAATTTGTTTTGACAAAAGCTTAAAGAAGGCAAAGTTACATTTAAAAATATAAAGTACTTTATGTTTGAGTTTGGAAATAGATTAATACTTAGAAAAAAGTTGAGGCAAACTAAATTCAGATTCACTTTTAAAGAAAAAATTTAAATCTTAAAAGCGCAATTTAGGATGATGCAGGTACATCTTTTTATATGGTTTTCCTATTTGGTTTAACATTTCTCCTAAAATAATTAAGGAACTTGAAATTTTGGAACGAAAATTTTTACGTTTTGAGTCTTGAGGAAAACATTTTGAGTCTTTTACAAAACGCTATTCAAATCTTTACATTTATAAAAAATCTAATGTTACACCTATAGGTTTATACGTTTGTGATATATTAAGTAGGTTTGTTACTAGATCACGATTTCATAAAAATAAGTTCATTACAGATGTTTTTAATAATCAGAAAAATTTTACCTAGTCTAATACAAATTACTTGTCAGCCATTGGGTTTATAAATGTATCACCTTCTTTTGATTTGAATTTATCAATTAGACATCTTTTTTATTTCAAAAGTTCTTTAGGAACACATAGGGGTTAATTTTTTTGTGTTTGTTTGTTGTTATTTAAAGTTTATTTTTAAGGTAGTATTAAGTTGATAATTTAAGTTTAGGAAATTTTCTCTCAAGTTATGGAAGCCTCGGGAGCAAGGGCGGAAAAAACAATATTTTGCTTGTTTTATATGTATATGTATGTAAATTACTTTTTATTGTAAGCTTGTTGCTATAAGCGTTCTAGTTTTTACATTATGTTACATTATAATCCCCAAAGTTGGGGATTTCATGCGAGCAAAAAGGACAATGAAAGTCATTTGGAGATTGGGGATTTTTTCGGGGATTTAAAAGAAAAATTATTTACGCTTATTTTTTTTTTTGCTTTGTACATAAAATATGAAAAAAGTGGCAAAACTTTTACCTTACGCGTTTTAATTAATATTACCATTTTTTTCAGTGTGTAAAAGGTACTAAATAAACTTATGTTATTATTCTTGAGTGAGTGTTTTAAAAAGGAAGAATTAAAAAAGGAATCTTAAACCGTTGTCAACACATACAATTTTTGATTTTTTAAAAACTATTTTCAAGCAAATATGTCTTTCCAAAAAATAAGTAAATCGTTACGCAAAAGGCCCTAACTTACGAAAAATTCAACATCAACGTTTACATTGATTCTGAAGTATTGTATCAACACAAATGTACACAAACAAATTTTGAAATCTTTCGGCTAAAATTTGTGATTTTATTATTAAAAAACAAAAGGCCATATCTACAAAAGATACTATGGTAAACGCTAAAAGGCCTAACTAGCAGTTTGCATAATATGCAACATTGTCAATTGTCATAACAACTGGAAGGTTTTTCAAGAAAATGAAAGAAAATTTAATTATAAACAGTTTAAGGCGATTTATTATTTTATAATTTTGAATAGTTTTTGCTTCTGCTGAAATTTTTAAAAATGTCAGATAGGACCTTTTGCGTATTAGCTGGCGAAATATAAAAGAGAATATAATAAAGTTTTGGAAAAATAATGCTGGGCTATTGGCAAGTACTTATTATGCTTCGAAGTATTAAATAAATGACGGATATATGTATTTTTATTGTTGATTTAAAGGATGGTTAAAACCGATTGAAAAATTCTTATAAATTGTCTCATATGTCTTCAAAAACAGCATATTGCTCTGCTTGTAATTCCTCACTGGTATTGCATTAAAAAAACATGCCAAAACCAGTCGCTACCAAAAAATAAGATAATATTTTTACTAAAAATTTTTATTTGGGGATTTCCAATTAAAATTTTTCTTGCTATTTTTAAAAAAAATTTAAATTTTTAATTTACGCTCTGGTTGAAAAATCCAACAAAAAGCTGTAGTAAATACGTTCGTTAAATAACCCAGAACAGTTTAAGAATCTATATCTGCCTCTTTCCCTCACTCAGCAACTTCATTAATTTACAATTCTAACGAAAAAGGCACTCATGCTTTGTAGTATAAAATCGTATTAAGAAAAGCAGAGTTGTACACTTAATACTAAGGGTGAAACCGCTATTATTAAATTATATATTTTCCCATACACTGAAATAATATTTTTACTTAAATACGCACTTAACACGAAATTAATAATTCTATAATGGCACAAACTACAATGAAGACTAACCAGAATGCAGCAATCATATTATTTTTTAATCCAAAACAACGTAACGTCGTTTCAACAACAATAGAGACAGCAAAATATGAAAAAAGCTATTATAGGTACTATGGTTTAATGCATAGTATAATGAGTACCAGTTATGTTCATTATGGAGAGTTTTCATTATTTACCATGTAATGTAAAAATAATTTATTTAATTTTTGACCCTTGTTTTAATTTTTCCATATTTTCTTTTGTTTGACATTATCATGGTCCAATTAGTAGGCCTGCTTAAAACTCCTGTTAATTTTTTGCAGCGTTGTGTTTTTTACGTGCAATTGTTTTTGTAGCAATTGCTTTTGACATTTCTACCATTTTTTACACAAACAATTGCTTTTGTTTTTGACATCTTTATCATTTTTTACACAAGCAAAATGCGTGTTGTTTTTTCTATTGTTGGATTGTTGTAGTTGCGCGCAGACCTACTAATTTGGCCATGGACATTATATGGATTTTGAAATTGAGAACAAAATTTCTAATGACTATCAGGGGTATGCTGGAAATTGCAAACGTAAAACGCAAGAATTTTAAAAGTCGTTTTTAAATAAGATTTCTGTAATTAAAGAATTTTTTGACAAATATTGAACAAATATTTCCTATTAAACAGCCCAGCCAGCAAAATAATCCGACGTCGTTCAGATATCTGAGAGAAAGTAGGTAGGTAGGTAGGTAGAAAGGCTGGTGTGAAGTTTCCTCCACACCTTCACCCAGAGACCAATATGGTCCATTGCGATGCCTTAATTAGGATAGATAAGGTGAAAAGGAAAAGGTAGATGAAAAAGAGAATGACAGCCCGAGAATAAGAAAATAGATATAGAAATGAAGCAAAGACCAAACCAAAATTCACACTACACGCGGACAGCGCCCCGTCTCCTCTCGCGCAGCCAGGTCATCCCCATTACGAATCCTATAAGACCCTCGAGTCCACACCCCGAGACGTCCCCTAATTCGCCCAGGAATCTACTGCCCAGCCACCTCAGCCTGCTATTCTGGAGCCTGGGACAGTGGCACAGAATATGCTCAACCGTCTCCAGCTCCTCCGGGTCCTCACACAACCCGCACACATCCGATAAGTCGGATCCCATTCTCACCGCCATCCTGCCTATCATACAGTGGCCCGTGATGATCCCTATCAAGGTCCTGACACAGACCCTACTCTTGCCCAGCAGCGATTTCGAATCGGACCTCCTAAGTACCGGCCACAGTGTCCTTGATACACGGCAGTCCATTCGGCGCCCCCAGGCCCGGTTGGCCGCATCCAGAATCCATTTCGTGATCCTTCCAAAAAGGAAGCCAATTGGAGGCCTAACTGCCTCCACCCGGTCAGGATCATCCATCTCCGAGCCCTGTCTCGCCAACTCATCAGCCACCTCATTGCCGATTATGTTGGAGTGACCAGGCACCCAGCATAGCCTCAACGCATATTCCCCTAAGGCTCCCCCTAGAGCCCTCCTACAATCATCAACCAGCCTGGATTTCACATAACAGCCCCTCACAGCCATAAGAGCTGCCTGGCTGTCCACATGAGAGAAACGTCGGCAAAAAAGTCGGAATCGTATACGAATTCTGTCAGATTTCTGACCCAAAAACGTATGAAGTGGTTGACACGAATTCTGACAGACATGTCGTGGGAAATTTTGGTTTTTTGTCGGCATTTCTGATAGATATCTAACAGAAATTTAATGAAAAGGCATGGGAAGTTCTGATGTGTTAGCCGAGATTTGTTTTGCTTTCGAACTGATAGCTGAAAGAAATAATTTTATTGCAAAATATGTACATAATTATACATTTTACACGAACGTACCTTTTTTTATGCTTTTTATCTTGAACAAATAAAATAAAATTAAAATTATTTCCAACAGAATGAAAATTGTCATTATTTTAAAAAAATAATAAGTCTCGTTAGACAAATCTAAATGAATTCCGTCGGAATTCTGTAGGACATATCTGTACATAAATTCCCCCCGATATATCCATGCGAAATCGAACAGAAATCGGTCAGACTGTAAGTATATTCAATGTCTGACAGAAATATGAACGAAGTCTCTAAGAATGAAGTTAGACATTTGCACGAAATGTCTGATTCAGACAATGTCGTAGTATTATGCTGGCTGGGAGGTTTTAAACCAAAAAATTATAAGAATTAGGTTTAAAGATTATTATAAACAACTTCCAAATTCTTGCATTTTGCGTTTGCGATTTCCAGCACACCCCTGTATTCCTTGTACTTATTCTACCATGGTTTAATGTAAATTTACGAAAAATTTTTATTTGACTTTGTAGGCGAAGCATTTAGTGTTTAATCTGTTTCAAAATTTTTCTACTTGCAATTAAACACTTTCCTAAAATTTTTTTTATCACGTCAACCTTGAATTTAAAATTAAAAAACTATTTATACATACAATATGTATGTACATATATATTTGTGCTCAAGATCTTTATTTGTGCTTTAGTGTTGAAAATAAGTTTAGTTTAATAATTACGACTAAACAAAATAGTAAAAGAAAACGAAACGTACATACATACATACATATGTACATGCATACATAACTATGAAAATCAAAGTTTGGAAAATTAAAAAAGGTAAAATTCTTAATTCTATAAAACAAAAATCAAATCAAAAATATGTTATTCCGTACGGAGGAAACTGCGATCTATTTCGCGCTTTGCTTAAGAAAATGCCTGTTTCATAAAATTAAAAAAGTTTTCCTAAGTTCAATATAGTTCGACACATATGAATCACATGTACATATTCACAATTGTATAAGCCAACTTAAGCATATTATAGTTTGACCATAACTTTCATTCTTGTCTCTTTTTTATTTACATGTTTTTGATAAAATTTCGAGACGTAACAACGGCAATGCTGCGCATATAAAAGCTGATTGCGACGTGCCGCTTACAGCAGTGTGGCCAAAAAACCAGAGCCGCGGAGTCGGAGTCGAAGTACCCACAAAAATTCGCGAATCGGGCTCCAAAACTTTTCGGCATAAAAAAATTTAAAAAATTTTCTAATGTTTTCCAAAATAAAAAAAATTTAAAAGGGTCTGCTTTAAAAATGTTGGAAGTCGGAAGATAAGGACCAGCCTATTTTACATATTTAAATAACTTTATTAAAGCTTAATGCGGCACGTGTTAGAATTAAAATATCGATTGGAAATTTTTAGAGAATCATTTTCTTGATATATTTAACCATAAAGGTATTAAAGTCAAATAAGGACCAGTCTCATATACATTTAGCATCAAGGTTATGCACAGCATTTGCATGTTTTTTCTTGAGCGACCAATGAATCCAGAAACATTCACCCTTATTGTGTTTGTCGTATTTTAAATACGCCTACGACGGTTTGGTAATAGATTAAAGAGAACGTGAACTTATTTCCTTTAATCTATTACCAAACAGTCGTAGGCGTATTTTAAATACGCCAAACACAATAAGGGTGAATATATTTATCTGTTTTAGAGCATTTTATGAATTTTGGCATCGATTTGTTTGTGTATATTTTTGCATATTTTACCGTTTACAGCATTTTTGCATATTTTGAGGTTTTTTTTTTTTAGAAGCCTGCAATAGCTTTCGCAACGATAATTTTTTTTTTGCGAAATTTTGGCAACCCAACGTGGGGCCTGTTCGTAAATGCATCACTGCGCTGCAAATGAAAATTTAAATGCCCTAAAATACTTTGATTAAGCAGATGACGCACAACCAAGTTTAAAATACGGAGTGGAGAAATGGCTCCTACCAAAAAAGATCAACAGCAAACTTAGATTGGCCGTGCAAAGCAATGTTTGGTTGTATGATGCACTGCAGTGATGCATTTACGAACAGGCCCGTGTTGCTTCAATTTCGCCATTTATGTACACTTAATTTTTACTCAAAATTTGTAAGACGAAGGCCGGTTGTCATCTTTCTATCTATTTCCATATATTAAATTGGTCACTTACCAAATCGGTCCACTAATGCCCGTAATTTCTACAAACAGATATCTAGTCATGTGCGTACCTAACAGTTATCTTTACCTATCCGGTATCACTATGTTGGCAATTTCACTGCTAATTTTACCTACGTGAATTAATTACCAAAAATCGGTGGTGCAAAATACACTACACTTTAACCCGTAGGTAAGAAATACGTTTTAAAATTATGAAAACGATAGATATTGGAAATTCGAATGTTTAGGGGGTAAAAAAGAGTAATAACGGGGAAATTCGGTAACCTTATCTGGCATGCTCTAGAAATCGAAATGAAGTGAAATTGAAATCAAACGAGTTTGTAAGTTCAATTATTTGCAAAATGACTTGAGTTTTTCCAGGGGCCTTATTCTGGCAGTCGTGATCGAGTACTTTCTCGATTCGAAAGCAATTTTATTTCAGTCAATACAAGGCGAATTTACACCAGGGGGGTTACTGTATATTTCGATTCGAAAGAAATAATTAACGAATTTGAACAATTTGTACTGTGTATTACGATTTTCGCAATTGTTCGAAACGATGACAGAGGTTGTATTAAAAAAAATGGGAAATTTGATGAACACTTTGTGTTATAGATAGAGAGTGGCAGATAAGAAAGAGATTCTTTGTTTTCAAAAAGTATAAAAAACGTCCGTTTGTTCGAAACAAATATTTCGAAAATCGTAATACACAGTTCAAATTGTTCGAATCCGTAAATGATTTCTTTCCAATCGAAGTACGCGGTAACCCCCCAGGTGACCTTATCTTGCTCCGTAAGAAACAGCTGATTACTAACCTTGTGTCAAAATGATATACCGTTCATGTGGTTCTGGGGAATATTTACTAAATTTTATATTTTTCACTTAAAATTATGAAATTTAAAATTTTTTTAAATTATTACATTTCAAAACAAACAATTTAAAATAAAAAGAAAATGAAATATTTGTTAAAATTGTTTACTACAATGTTGTATTATTTTTGACACAACGTTAAAATATTTTACAGTGTTGTAAACGTTTTCAAATTAAGACCACCTTGTATGAATTCGCCTTGAGTCAATACTTAAAGAATCGAAACTATTTTTTCAGTATTGTGAAACTCAAATTAATGCTTTATAACACTGAAAAAAAATTCCGATTCGTTCAGTATTTACTGAAATAATAAGATAATAAATTGCTTTCGAATCGAGAAATTACTCGATCACGACAGCCAGAATCAGGCCCCTGATTTTCAAGAGATATTCTTGTAAAGCTAATTGGTAATCAGGAAATGAAATAGATCAAATGGAAATTTTTATGAACTTTCAGCACAGGGCCGCTTATAAAATTTACTCGATTTTCAAACCACTTCATTTCGATTTCTAGAACATGCCCGTATATCTCCAAAACTTGAAAATGTTATACATATCGTTGTTCTTTAGAAAAATAAGCGGACAGGTGTCTGGTACTTTTTTGAAATTCGGTCCTATTAGGAAGTAAACGCGTAAAACCTGAATCTTGGTACTTTTTTGACACCCCATCTATCTTTTGAACCAATAAACCAGAATGTACTAATAAAATACATTTTGCAATAAACATAGAAACAAAGTTAATACCACATTCGAAACTTATCAAAAAAAATACGAACTCGAATTTGGTACTTTTTCGAAATTCGAACATTTAAGGGGTGATATTTTTTGATTTTATTTTTTTTTGGTAACTTTTGGCAGTATCTCAAGCAATCTTATGCATATTATAGTTGGGCCTTAACTTTTTTCTCGCTCACTCTTTTCAAGACGTTGCAACCTTTATAATTTTACGGCAGAAAGGCAAATTTAAAAAGTTAAAATCTCCAATATAACCAAGATATTTGTATAT
The DNA here is from genome assembly GCA_949318255.1 of Pollenia labialis. NCBI lineage: Eukaryota > Metazoa > Arthropoda > Insecta > Diptera > Polleniidae > Pollenia > Pollenia labialis. Next base: position 24,964,016 of record OX439139.1, read on the forward strand.
TACCGTTCCCCGGATATACAGAAATAATAATTATTTTTGTATAGGAAGTGCGAAGCCCACTTATTTAATACACAATTTTTTTAGAGGAGTTTTGTATTGATAAGCAAAGTGTTTGCACTAAATTTTGGAATTACTAATGTATAGTACATCAGATATACATTTATTTATATAATATTAGCTGTTTGATCCCGGCGCTGCTCGGGATTTTCTAAATAAAAATAAAAAATGAAATACAGGAGAATTTTGTTAATAACTTGACCCCAGCGCTATGTACCATCAATAAAAAAAATTTAAATATCACGACAATAGGGGGGCTACTCTCTATTGCGATGCGAAAACAATTTTGATGCGAAAACTAAATGTCAACTTGGTACTCTCTATCACTTTCGCAAAATTTTTTTAAAATGGAGCATTACCGGCAACAAAAATGAAAGATGGCGCAGATTGAAAGTATGAATTGCTAAAATATGTAAAAAAATTTGAAGTTGGAAAATTTAAATAAAACAAATAGTGATGATTTGCGAAAAGAAAAAAATTAATAGATGCGAAAGACAAATGCGCAAACGCATTAGAGAGTAGCCCCCTGCTCCACCTATCGGTAGTTTTTTTTTATAAACCAGTGACAGTACACTATTTCCAACGCATGTACTCGTTCGAAAATCTGTTGAGTGGTTCTCGAGGACAATATAGGACAACTTATTTTTATATATGTATATAATATAGAGATATAAATATTGGGGCAGTTTCTAGAAATCATAACCATAATTTTTTAATATTTTTCTAGATAAAAAATCCCTCAAAATAAGAGGTCTAAAGAACTCTTTAGCTTTGGAGTTAAAACTGCCCAAAGAAATAAAGAAAGTGAACAATATAATGGCGGATAAAACTGTCACAACTCCAATATTGAAGAAACCTAAAGTAAATCGGCGCCAAAAAGTCGTAAAACCCCGATCATCAAAGAAAATTAAAATTAAAACTGGAGTTGACCAAGACAATATAAATAAAGAGGAATTGGAAAAATCGGTAAGTATAAAATAATTTTAAGCATAATTTTTTAAAAAAATTTTTATTTATTTTATTTTAAGCAGATCTTACCTATAAAACAACCATCAAATACATCTAAAGAATTAAGACCGTGTATGTTTACATTGCAACGTAAAAAATGTCTATCCGAAATGACATGTCCATATTTACATTCAGATTTTCCTTGCAAATACTATTATTTAAATCTAATTTGTCCACAAGGCTTTAAATGCCAGTTTATGCATAATGGCCCCCTAGAGCCCAAGCTTATTGAAGCTTTACGTAATCATATATTAGATTTGTTATCCACAAAACCTTCATCTGTAGAAACGCTTTTCGTACAACAAATTCATAATATTGAAGATCTTGCACAAAGATTGCAATCTTTTCAAACTAATCAGGAAGAAAATCATGAAGTAATTGAAGTAGTAGATGATGAAGATGATGAACAAGAACTTGTTATAGATGAAAGCAGTAATGAAATTAAAACTAATGTAAGTAATTTGATTATTAGCTTAATTCGGCATAAGTTTCAATTCGCCAACCACGATAAGGATGAATATCGAATGCCGTTATTTGTTTAGTTAGTTATTTATTTATGTAAAATTTTTAGCCAATAGTTGTGTTCTTTTACTCTACTGGCAAAAATTTGCAATGCGAAAGTTAGGCCCTAATTATATAAAACGCAACGCAACGCCAAAGAATTACATTGAAAGCAAAAACAAGTTCATAAAAATTTTGTAATTTTCTTGTTGCTTTTTACAGAAATTCATGTACCGTTTTCAAATTTTCAACGCCACAAGTTATGAGGCAACAACAGAATTACAAAATATTCATGACTTTGTTTTTGCTTTCAATGTAATTCTTTGGCATTGCGTTGCGTTTAACATAATTAGGGTCACAAAATGTGTGTCCAAATTAATCAAAAATATAAAAAAGCAAAAGAACGCTTTATCCGCATTAACTAGTAAGTTAGGCATATACACAGTATACGAGATTTTGCCTTCCGTAATTTATTTTTTTGACCTATTTGCACTAGCAAAGGCTTAACATTTTAAGAAAACTATATTATATTGCACTAAACCATAAACAGGCAGTTCAAAATTTATCAAAATCGTTTCTTTCTTCATAAACCTAAGAGGCAAATAACACCATTCGATAATGATCGAATTTATAGTACAGGGGGCTACCGCATATTTCGATTCGAAAAGCAACATTTTTCGAAAGCAATTTCAATCAAATCAAAAACGCTTTTTTAAAAAATTGAGTTACGCCTTTTTATATCAACCCCCAATTTCCCAAAGTTCAGTTATAACTCTCTATCAAGCAAAACAAATTGTTAACTATAAGTTAAAGTAATAGTTAGTTTTAACTGAACTTGGTGAAATAAGTATGTCAATATTTAATTATACGAAAACATTTGATAAAGTAAGTTAAAATATTTTTTTTTGTTCTTTAGCATTTACCTAATACTACGTCCAAAAATGCGATATTCAACACATCGCAAGCAAATGATCAAACTCTAGCGCTTCAACCAACTGAAGATAAATTGGATTTGGTGTATGAAAATTTTAAAGATACTAATACCATAATCGATGAAATTGATCAAAAATTGAAACATATAAAATCCACCTCAAATATGACAACCAACGAAAGAATTTATCATCTTCAAAATATTTACAAACTAATAAAAGAACAAGAAACACGACTACCAAATTATAAACATTTTAGTACAGCACCAACTACCAAACAAACATCAACAAATAAAGACAATAGCCAACATTTTTCCAATTCATTGCCAACAATACAAAGCGAAGAGCCACATATTGTTTTAGTAAATCCAGATATTATCAATGAAATACAAACTTCTGACTCTCAAGAAAACGCAGTGATGAGTATAAGTGATGATGACAATACAATGACTATAGCTGACCATGACCGTATACAACTAACAAATTTTAATATACCACAAGAAAGTGGTATTGAATATCCAACTATCGAAGAGTTACCACCACAAGGTGGTATTGAAATTTTAACTAACAAGCATTCTCAACAGCAAGCTACTGATGATAATAATGAAAGTATGAGTTTATCAAAAGAAAGCGATATAAATGAGTTTAATATATCTTCAAATTTCGACTATGAAGCAGATCCAAAAACGTGTTTAGAAACGATTTTGGATAACTCACATCTAAATAAAAATAGCTATGAAGAACCAAAAGAAAATAATGAAAATTTTCAAAATCTTAATAAAAAAATTTCTTATGAAAATGAAGAAATTTTAGTAAAAAATAATTCGCAAGTATCCGATAAAACTGAAAATGTAGAAGAAAAAGTTGAATTTATTAAAAGATTACTACCATACAATGGAACTTTAGAATTAGAGATAACAAACGGTGAAAAGGAAATTATTGAAAGTCATGTCGAAATGCAACTTCTTAATGAAGATGATGTGGAAGAACAATCACCATCTTATGAATATATAACAGCTGCGAAACCGAAAGAAAGAAGTCGTCTACGTTTAAGATCCCATACTCTACAAAATAATGACGAAGTTAATAACAATGAAAACTCACCAGCCACATCTTTGGAGACCAAAAAACCAATTAGAAATCGAAGACTAAGATTACCAAAGCCTTGCCAAAAAACCGCTGAAAAGTCCAATAATGAAATATTTGAAATTAATGGTCAAGTTATAAACAATCCTTTTCAATCTACAGAAAATACTGTAGAAAATACTGAAAATAAAAAAAAAGAAATAACCGTTATCCAAGATGTTGAAGTTCCGCTAACTCAAAATGTAATAGTAACAAAACGTTTTTTGAAACGGGCCAAAGCTAAACAATCGCTACTAAACGAAGAAACGAATAAGAATGCCACTATGGATGCGAATGTAGAACAAAGTATAATGGCCTTGCATTGTGAAGACCATGAAAATATTGACAGCATTGAAAATATAAATGTTACCCTGCTTACTCAAACTTCGGATGATACTAATTCCTTAAATCAATCACAAGATCCTTTAATTTTAGAAAGTGATTGTGAAAGTATAGAAAAAATCAATAATGAAATAATGTCTGGCCAATGCTTCGATAACAGAAAAACATCAAATAAAATTAAACGCAAAACAAGTTCAAATAATTTAAATTTACAAACAGACATGGAAAAATGGGAAGCTGTACAAAAACCGAATTCAAAACGTCGCATTTCATTTGAAAATCCTTTGCCATTGCTTAATACTACTTCAGTTAAAGAACAATTTAATTTAGGTAATCCCCATGTTGTACTTGCTAAACTGAAACCTCAATTTTTGCTGCCTTCGTCTCAAAAAGAAATCCTAGCGGATACTTCTACTAAAACCAATGTTAATTCAATTGTAACTTCTCCTTTATTAGCAGATGATAAACCAGCACAGAAACGTCATAGTTTCACATCGGAATATGATTTGGATTCATCATTAAAGGAAAATAAATGTTTAAAAATTGACAATAATTCGAAATCAATGCGCAGAGTTAAAATTGATAATCGTAAACGAACGACTTCGCAACAAAGTAGTGATTCAAAGGATGGTGGTAAGTTTTATTACTAAACTTAATTTTAGTTTTCTTTTATTATTATTATTAACAAATCTCTTAAATAGAAGTATTTTTTTTTGCGATTTTTATGATTTTTTACTTAAGAGATTTTCAGAAAGGGATTTTTTAAAGTCACTAAAATTTAATAGCAACATATTCCTTAACAGTGCCAATTGGTCTAGGATATCATTGCCTAGTCTTAGTTCTATTTATAAAAACCTGCTTCTGGGCATGGCTAAAAAACATTAAGGATCACAAGAGTTATCTTGACAGGACACAGTCCATTTGGGAACGTAATAATCAGATGAGCTAATGGCTCTCTGGTCTTCGGCAGATAATGAGTACCTATCAACGGTAGAGCTTAATGTATGCCACTCTTGAAGGCTTAGGGCAAATCTAAGAGGAGCTAAGTGGCATTTCACTTTGGATTTTAGTAAATGTGCATAAAAATTTTGAGGCTGTTTTTTTCGTTTTTTCCATTTTTACAATAGAATTAAAATACCAAAAATGGAAAAACGAAAGCAATTTCAGGATAGTGTTTTCATAATTTTTTGTACGTTTGAATTAAAGAGTAGACGCTCACAAATTACAGCTTTAAGTAATTCGAACGTCCAGAAATTAGAATCAGTGTTTGTTATTGGAACATACGAATTCCCCAATTTATTTTTATTCTGTTTAACCCTTGTGTGAATGGAAAGGTACCCGGGTACCTTTGGCATTTTCAACTTAATTCTTTTTAAATAAACAGATGGTCCACATATTTAAAACTTCTTGAGAACTCCTAACTTTTTAAACATTTTAAATTAAGATTATTTTTAAGCTTAAACATTTATTTTGAAAAGGCGTTGTGAACCAGTTGTCATCTTACACCCTAAACGGTATGGCAAGGTACCCGGGGACCGTCAAAATCTAAAATAGACTAAAACAATACAAATAAAAAAATTCAACTGCTGCATCTTTGCAATAAGGGAAATCTCCGGAGTAATATTTATACGTTTTTTGCTTCACATTTGCTAATTTTGATAATTCATAAAAAAAGTTTACGTTAAATTTCAAACTTGCATATCTTAGCATTAACACGTTGCATAGCCCAGTGCGTATACAAAAATATAAATTTTACTGCAAATTAAGTCTCAGAGTTATTTTCCATGATGATTATGCACACACATATATTTCGACAACAAATTTCAGTTTCCAATACAAATTCCATATAGGCACCCGGGTACCTTGCAATGCTGTTAAAGGTGTTTTTTTTTTGCCATTCACATAAGGATTAAACATAATCACCAAATTTTATATACATATGTGTTCCCTATTTGTTGTTTTTTGTCGCATTTATGTATGTATATTTCATGCTAGTTTACTTGTGAAATTTGATGCGCGTTCTCATATTTTAGCAGTCTCTGTTACACAGTGAAGGTGTATCATTAGAAATATCAAATAAACGTAAAAAAACACTTTCATTGGAAAGTCTAAATATTAGAAATATTTTTAAGAGTTAAAATTGTTAAGATAATTGGCTTTCTTTACAGGCTGGTTTTCAAAATTTCGATTTATAGTACATACCCGAATAATGTGTTTTCGTCTTGTTCTGTACACACAACAAAAAATCGTTTTTTTAACTACTTGTGTTGTGTGGTGTTGTTGTAGTGTCTGCAACAAACTATGATAAATTAAATGAGATTAAAACGTTCACTTTGTAATTTTACTCTCAGAGTGGCACTACCAATGAAAAGTTGAATCTCTTTTTTACTTGGTTTAAGAATTTTATAGTTATTTTAAGAAATTCCGTGATTGATTTTCGAAAGTAATCTTATGTAGGATTGTTTAAAGTACGTTTTAGTGTTATTCGTACTTAAATTTTTGAATACAACTCATACTTAAAGTAAGCATTAAAAACTTAATTTATACCGAGTGTGTTTCTTTCTGTGTACCTACAAGATGTTTAAGGTCTACAATAGCAAACCGTAAATTCGGCTAATGTATGCATTTTGTTGTAGTGTTTTAAATCAATATTTACAAGAACTAAAAGATGTACCAGATATTCTCTAAGGCATTTTAGCGATCAAGATTTAGCGTTAGCTAAGCGAATTACAGAAGACGGCTGCATGTCTACAATAGGAAACCAAGATATACCAGGTCTACAATAGCAAACCGTGAATTGTTTTAAGAAATTTCATGTTTTCTAATCTAATAAAAACAATTTTTTTGTGTTTAAAATTCTGTAGTTACTACAAGGTCAAGTAGTAGTAAATATGTATAGATGTGTAACACTCAATTTACATGATGACTTTTATGACGTCCAATTTTAGACGTAATTTTTTGTTTGATAGCATGCGGTGTAGAGAAGAAAGAGGAAGAGAAAACAGAAATCATGTCTATTTTTCTACCCCTCTTTCTTCTCTACACCGCTTGCTACCAAACAAAAAAATGACGTCCAAAATTGGACATCATAAAATTCATCATGTAAATTGAGTGTAAGTCAGATATAAATTAGAGAAATTAGAACCAATGCGATATTTTTCATGACAATGTAGATTATCTCAAAATATTTTTTTTTTGCATATGGGTGTTTCCACAGAAAATGACCCCTTATAGCTAAAAAATTAAATTATTATGTTGAAATTATACAAAATAAATTGTAAATGTCACTTTCCGAAAGATTAACTTTAATTTTCTTTATTCTAACAAAAATATGCTACTTTGAGTTACCTATAATAAGTGAATTCAAACACAAAAAACTGTTAACTTTTTGAAATGTAACGACCGTCTCTTAAAATAATAATTTTTGTTTGGTAACTAATTTCATTGGTTTGAAAATAAAGCCATTCCTTAAACAAAACATTTCAAAGATTTTAATAAGATATTTTACTTGACATATCCTGCGCAAAATTTTACAATACATGATATTTGCTTCCGACATTTGAAAACAGCACATTTATAAAGTAACGACCGTTACTTTTTTAATAATCAAAAAAAGTATTGAAAATACATTTTTTATGAATTCTTCCGGTTGCTGCCGTTGCTTGAACTTTCGTAAGTCCAAAATGGAGCAATCCTAGTGGCATATTTGGGTAGCTTGGAATTTTATTTAAAAAAAACTCCGAAAATCGGTAACGACCGTTACTTTGGAAACACCCATATGGTATTTTAACAAAAACCCTTCAATTATAAAATATGAAATACGATAAATAGCACTGATATGTCACTGGTTTCAATTATATCATAGCTCTGTTCCACATGCATAACGAAACAGTCCGAACTTGCACAAAGTTACCCAAAAGCGTTCCACATAACAATTTTTGTGCAATAAAGAGAGTAATTGAGAGAGTAATTTTTTTCATTTCCTGTACAAATTTGCACGAAGTTTTTCTTTGGGTAAGTTCGGACAAGAAAAAACAATCAGCTGTTTTTGTTTACATATGAAACTGATAAATAATTCAGGAAATTTACAAGCAAAAGGAAAAGTTTAGTTTTAATGAAAACACATATTAAAAAGCAAAATGTAAGGTTTTTGAGAAAAATTAAAGTGGTTAAAACGTTATTGCATACATATTTCCCTTAATCTTTAATATAAAAAAAACAAAATATAAAAAATTACAATGATGCAAATGTTTTAATTTTATAATGTTATGACTTTTAAGCGTCTTAAATCACTTAAATATATCTTAATTTGAAAAGTAAGCAGCATTAGTATTTGAAGATGTTCAAAAATGGTTTTTTGCGTTCCAGCAATTTTGGGTAGTTTCGGCAAATTTAGAGAGTAATTTTCATTTTACTCTCATTAGTCCGAACTTGCCCGAGATCTTATGGAACACACCTCATATTTTGGTAATTTTTTTGTTATTTTGCAAATCAATTTTTGTTTTTTAGTTTTTACTTCAACACTTTAAACAAATATTTAACAAGGTATTAAACATTTTTTTTGAATTAAAGAACGACATACAATTTTACTTGCTAAAAATCTTTTATTTTAATATAAATGTTTATCAAATTTTATTTAAAGATTTCGATGTAGATTCATGTGATGAAAAGTTAACTATAGTTGATGTAATTCAAATATCATCGCCGTCTACTGGCAGTGAACAAAAAACAGTCTTTGAGCCTTTTTCAACACATGTTAAAAGTTATCAGAAGCAACAACAATATTCACATTCTCCTCAGCATGTGCATAAAGAACAACAACAACAACAACAACAAGCAAATGAATCCGATTTAAGTCAACAAATTGAAAATATAAGCAATAAATCGGATTTACAGTTACAAACACAACAACAACAGCGTTTTGTGCAACGAGAAGAAGTTGGAGAAACAACAACTACTACATCCACTAGTTTCATTACTAAAAATAGCAAAAATATTCCAAATGAACAACACCAGCAAGAAGAAGAGTCTCAGAACAAACTAGTTTGTCAAAAACAATACGAAAACAATAAGAAAATGGGTGTAGACATTGCAAATACTTGCAATCCATATGGTGATAACAAAAAAGTCGAAGATGGACGTGTACAATCTCCTGCCTTTGAACGTATTCATAAAGACAAGGAGGCAACTTCAAATTCTAGTAATAAATATTCAAATGGTAAATTATTGTTACATACAAATATTTTTTCAATTGTTTGTAATAAAGGGCCTATTAAAAGTGATAAATAGTTATTTTCTTGTATTTAAGAAAATACTTTATTGCATTTCTTATGTTAATTTATCTTAAGATGTGTTGTACTTTTATTTATTTTTTTTTTCAATAGAAACTACTTTAAAGGAGATGGAGATAAATGAAGAATATTCAACTTTTTCTTCATTGTATAATAAATTATCGGCTCATTCTAAAAAATGCGAAATAAATTTCGAAAATTGTTCCGTAAATATAACACCGATATCATCACCCACTTACAACAATGACACTATTGCTAGTCCATCGCCAGTTAGAAAATTAATTGATTTTCGTATGGGTGGTGAAATTGATGGACGTTTAACAAATCCACCCATACCGTATATAGTAAGTACCATTTTGTTATATTGCTTTTTAATTTTACGCAATTTTATTATTAGATTTTAACGCATGTCCAATAAATCGGAATAAAGTGGATTCAAAATCCAATAAATTTTGAAAACGAGCCTTTTCAGAAAGTTCATTAAATTATAAAGTACATACGGGCTCGTTATTTTTTAATTTTTCAACAAAAATCAAAAAAACTAAAAGAAAAATTATGTAAAAACTTAACTTTGTATTTAGCAACACTGGTGTTTTCCCACAATGAAGAAAATTGATGGATTTTAAAACGATAATTTTGAAGAGGTCTGATGATTTTTAAGGGCTTGTAAAATCCATTTTCATTCGTTAAATTGCTTTGGGCGGGAAAGCAGGTCGCGCGTCGTTGTCATTTCTTAAAAGCAAATAGGCCGAAGGTTTAAGTCGATCGTTGTCTTTTGGAGGAGTCTCTAAAATTGTTGCTCTATCACGCAAAACCCGCTCAATGGATTTCAATGAAATTTGCGAGACGGATATCATATGGCCCAGATTCAAATATAGGATAGTTTCTAAAGGTGGAAGTACATAACACGCGTTAGTACGCGCGCGCTTTGTAGACATCTGTCAAAAAAGTTAAACTAGTGTTTTTTTCATATAACAATTTACATGCAAAATATTTTGACTCGCTTGCGCCAGAAAGCTAGTTAACTTTGAACTTGTTAACGCGTTGTGTATTTTTGACAAGTAATCAGCTAATAATAATAAGCACAATTTAACAAATTTGTGAATCATAAAAGAAAAACTTACTGAAGAGGTTCAAAAACATACAATAAGGGTATTCACGTCACAAGTTGCACCCTTGCAAAAAAGCAAATGTGCAAACACATAACAACAACAAAGAATATTATTTGCGCACAACCAATTGTCTGTGTGGTTGTTGTTATATTTTTGCACTTTTGCTTTTTCGCAAGGGTGCAACTTGTGACGTGAATAACCTTATTAGGTGCGATCCCATATTTTTTGGGTAAAGTTCGGTAAAATGAGAGTAAACAAAAATTTCTCTCACCAATAGACAAAAATTTACGGGAACAATAAACACCTAATTTCTAAGAAAACGTTCAAATGTACTTAAATTTTTTAACGTTTTCTATTGAATATTTTCTATTTTAATTCTTTTGGTAATACTTGTTTGAAGTTTTTTATTGTAAATTTTCTGACATAGCTGATTGTTTAACAGTTTTCCCAATCAGCCTAAATAAAAAGTGTTGGCTACTTCGTGCAAGAAAAAGAAGAATATTATACTCTCACTTTACCAAACTTTGAGTGCGGGAACAGTTTTCGGTAAGATTAGGATACCTCCGTCTCCCAACGTTGAGTACAAGATCAGACCCAACAGATTATCAGGGGGTGCAAGAAATCGGAAACGTAAAACGCAAGAATTTTGAAAGTCTTTTTTTTATAAGATATCTGTAATAAAAGAATTTTATGGCAAATGTTATACAAATATTTCTCTATTAAATAGAATTTAATAACTAAAATAATAAAAATTAGTTTAAAAGTGTATTAAAAACAACTTCCAAATTCTTGCGTTTTACGTTTTCGATTTCCTGCACACCCCTGTTTCTTAACGTATTTTGCTTTCTTTTGAAAATAATATTAAAGAATTCCAAATTTATTAAAATTATTGTTAATTTTTGATTTTTTTTATTTTGTTATCAACTATTAAATTTGAAAATACAAAAATAATTTCGACAATACGGTCGTAACCGGCATATGAAATATAACTAGATCTATGTTGACATACGACGGAGAAACGCTTTTACGTCTACGCCAGCTATTTTGTGTCTACGTCGTACGCTACTACGTTCATACGGTGCAATTGTGTTCCTACGGTTACAATGAAATTTTTGTTATCACATCGATTTTTCTCTAAAACTGGATTTAATTATTAAATCCTAAACTGCATTTATTTCGAAAGTTGTGCGTTTAAGAAAGCATTCTTTTTTACAATCTTCTAATTCAATTTTTGTTTTAAAAATTTTACAGTTACATGAAGTTGATTTGGGAAGAATTCAACCTTACAAAAAAATTTGTGTTAACAAACTTAAGACACAAATACAAATGGATCCAAGAATGCTTAGAACTTATGTCAAGGTATTATTTCACAGAATTTAAAACAAACATAAGGAACATTTTTTAAACTTCATAATATATTATTTATTTTAGAAACAATTTACATCAACATCTACCGCCTTGGTTCCCATATCATCTTCAAATAACTTATCACATCATATTGGTGATTCATCATCGTCCAATGCACAACCAACAAGCACATTCTCACCTTATGACCCACGAAATCGCGCATCAGCCGTAATGAGAGACATAGCAACACCATCATTGTCTCATCATCATGAAACTGCATTAACTCCCTACAACAATTTAAATGTTGCATCCTCCTCATCAACCTTGCCATCGTCTTTAATGTACACAGTTTTACCGAATGCTGTACCTTTGTCTTTACAATATAACAGTTCAGCACAACCCATCATACAGCCGCAACAACAACAAACACCAAATATGTTTTTATATGGTTGCCTTCAGCGTTCACCGTGGTATCAAGGCTTAATGTCTACCATGAAAATTCAAATAAATCAATCAATCTCCCAACTGGTACGTGCCTTAAATAATTTTCATCGCGAACGTCTCTTAAGTCCTGAAATGGTATTCGACGTATTCAAAATTGATTGTGCCGGTGAACTGTTGGAGATTATGCGAAATTTGGGTATATTTGTGGATGCAAATGGCATCATTAACGAGCAGCGAAAAGTACCATCGTTTGGTGGACGTTCTTGTTGTAATTCGATGCCAGTTAATGCAACATATAGTTTTATACAGCAAGTTCTTACGCCCAACACACAATGCACATCGTTAACAACAGCTTCATCAACTTATAATGCTGCAGGAGGTACGCCAGTTGGCCAGCTTAATGTCAACGAACCATTTGTTAGTTGTTACATTAAAGCACCCGAACAGCCAACGCAAAAGCAATCGGATGATAATAACAACACACTATCAAATCATTCACAGCACGATGACAATAGTGGTAATAGAAGGTGTAATGGCAATTGTAACAGCAATCGCAATGATAATTATAACAATAACAATAATAACACCAACTACAATAATAAACGTTTTGGAAATCAATATAAGAAACCCTTTGACAACAATAATGGCAATAGCAATTACCAACAACGTTCTAATCAGCGTTCTTCTTACAATAATAACAATCCTCGTTTTAATAAGCCAGGCTCCGGTTCACCTAATAGATCAAACTCTTCTCCCCCAAATTCACCAAGAAATGGCGGAGGAGGTCGTGGTGGTGGAGGACGTTTTAATAACAATAGACGTTTTAATAATTACAACAATAATGACAATAACTTCAATAATAATAATGGCTCCTCTTGGTCTTCTTCCTCAGGCTCCAATGACAATCGTTTTAATAAGAAATATCAAAATAATAATTCTCCTACTAGTAACTCATCGCCTAAATCATCTTTTCAAACAGGATCACCTAAAGCTTCGTCTCCACAACCGGCATTCCAAAATAGTGGTTGCAAACCTGATAAAAAAGCATCCACTGATGAAGAATGTTGGGATTCGGACAACTAAAAAGAAAATGCATTGTAAGTTAAAACAATACTAAGTAAAAAATTCGTTTACAATATTTGCACATTTATCGCATAAATTTTCCCTTTTTTCGGTCTAAATGAAAAGTTCGAATCACTTTTTTTTTATTAAAAAAATAAAAATGTTTTTGGCTTAAGTGCTTAAGTTGACTTGAGCTAAATTTAAGTTAAAAGCACATTTAAGAACTTCAAGATCCAAAGTACACATGGGCAAAGTTTTAATTACACTACGCGACAGTTTTTCGACCAAATGAATTTGACACCTAATCTTTATGTATTTCTTGACCAATCTTAACTAGAAATCCATGGTTATTTTAGAAATTTTATAAACTTTCACTAAAAAGAAAGAAATACATACATAATCCGTTTAAAATTTTTGAATGTATTTGCATTTCAGTCACATTATCTTTTTTAATAACACAAATAACGGTTATAAAATATATCTCAAAAACTGTTCTACTTTTGAAAATTCTGACTTCATATTCGGATTCAGAGGAAAATTTTACATATTAGCTGTCAGATTCATTTGGTTACGACTTTGTTGAAATTTTGTCATGTAGGTAGTGTTATTTTATACAATTTTTAGGTAGTTCTAGCAAAATACCTTATTGCTTATCTTTTTCCAAATATTTGGAATAAAAACTTATTAAGCATGTTCTGGCAAACGGAAAACGCTAAACATTTGCGATTTTGACTTGAAATTGCATAAAAGGTGGTCTATAAATAGCAAACGCAAGAACTAAAATAAATTGGCTTTTTGAGGTTTAAAATCGCTATTTTTGCAAATTTTCCGAATGTTTGCAATTTTTGCGTAACTTTTTGTTGCTCTTTTCGGCAATAATCGCCGTTATAAAGATAGCCTCATATATAAACCGAAGTCTGTATTTTACAGGGAACTATCAACACTTTCGATTTATAGGGTTCGAAAAGTCTAATTAATGCCTTATCGAAACCAACATCAAATTGCTTATTTTTAATAAAAACTTATTAGAGATGTGCTTTAAAAAACGATAAAAAAAAACAATCGAAATCGTTGCATTGCTGTTATAGAATTAGGGATGCCAAATGGGACCAGGTTTTTTGAAACCCGGGATTCGGGATTTTTAATTCAAAAAAACGCGATCCCGGGACGGATCGGGATTTTTCGGGATTTCATATATAAAAGACACATTTTTAAAATTCATATAATTATATTTTAATGTTTATGTATAAGTATTAAAACAAATTTATTCATGAAGAAAATTTAACTCCTTACAAAATTAAACATTTTAATGTATTCTTTTAAAGTAATAGGGTGCCCCTGCTAGTCTATCAGCGCCGGGGTTGAGGGTTTTGATTCCCACCAGAGACTCTGATTTCTTTTCTGCAGACAAGCGTTGAGGGAATTAAAAAAAAAAACATTTTAAATCTTCTAAAACAAATTAATGACGTCTGATAATCGATACCTTATTTTACGAAATGTTCGCATTTAACACTTCTAGGTGGTATCATAAATAAATAGCTACATATATGCTATATGACAATATTTTATCTCAAATATATATGCAAGTATTAATCAATAAAATAAACTTAAACAAATATGTGTCAAAAGACCTTTGGTATAACCCCCTAAAGTTTTTAACACCTTTTTGCACAACCTGCATCTTGCGTGCGCAGTGCTATTATCGTTTACTTAGAAAAAAGGCCACACCGAACTTTATCTTCTGATTTTGTTTTCTGTGGTACAAAATGCATTGCATGAAACATTTATTCACTTGCGACTCCTTATTGTAGCAAGTTAAAAATAAGATTCATTGCCAGTATGATTTAATATTAAATTTTTTAAGTTATTTTTAAGAGGGTGACTCAAGTTTATTTAAATATACTTGTATTTGATTAAAAAAATAGCACATTTTTAGTAAATCCAAAATCTCGAGATTTTTATGTAAAAATCCCGGGATTCGGGACTTGCATTTTTAGAATAATCCCGGGATTTTGGGATTGGCATCCCTAGTATTGAGTAGTTGACTTTTTATTTTGCTTTTACTACTTTTTTCTTACGACAATGAAGCGCAGCAAGAGTACAATTTTTTTTCTTGTCATTTTATTTAGCTTTCTCTTTAACTTCTTGTTTTTCTTACGGCAATGGGAGAGAGAAATTTATTTTGTACATTTTTGTATGAGAAATTTGGTGCATTTGCTAAACAGTGGCGTGTAGAGCAAAACAAGGCTTAGTAAACTTTAAAAGAGTTGATATGGAGCAAAATTAGTTTTTAATATCTCGGAAACCATAAAAAATTTCGTGCAACGGTCTTTAAATTTATATACCCTATTCCTAACTAAATTTTTTTCAAAATGGTCGGTAGGTCAAACCAATAATGAGCTGACGTAATGTTCTTAATATTAAAGATTTTACATCTTTTCTAATTGTAATAACTCATTTTGTCTGTTTTGTCGACATAAGCTACTTTTCCATATGACCACAGAATTATTCACGAAAAGTTATTTTTACGAAATAAATACATAAATATGTATGATTTATTTTGAACAATACTGGACGTTTATATTTTTGGAAATAAATTTAACAAAATAGAGGTTTTAAATTTAAAATTAATAAATCTATTATATAATAAATATTTATAATACACAATATCGCATGCACACACACATTTTAACGACTCTTAAACCTGTTTTAGTTTCAGATCCTGCAGTATATGTATTGATGGAATCCAAAACAAAAGAAAAAACTTTGAATTTTTAAAATGTGCAAAATTAATTTCACAATGAATTTAATAATATATTTTTTTTAATAATTAATTTCTAAGTATTTCTTTTAATTTAAATGAAAAAAGTTTAGTAATTTAAATTTATGACGTGCTGGGTACGTTATTTTTAAACGTATACATTTATTTCCCGTTTTTTTTTCATATTTATTATTTTGTTTTAACACAGTTTTCTTAAAAAAAAGAAATTCTAAAACTACAAAGTTGTATTTAAACTAATTTCTTCTTAATCTTTCTTAAAAGAAAATCTTTGTGAACTGAACATAATTTTTTGTCTTACTCTTAAATATGCATTTGAATAAAGCAAAGTTTTTTTTTAAATTTTAATAAACAAACATTTTTTTTTTCTTTATTTGAATAATCATAAAAAAAATTAAAAGTACATTAATTTAAATTATAGTAAAACTATCGTAGACTTGACCTGTGTTCTCATATTTTTTTTTTATTTTGCTTGAAAAAGAAAATTTACTTTTTATAGGTATTTTGCATTTTGTTCACATTTTGTTACAATTCAGCATAATTTTGTGTTGGTGAAATGTTTACATTTTTTTGATTTATTTTAGTTTTTATAACCTCCCAAAAAAAATTAAGGTTGACTGCTGATTGTTGCATTTTGTTGCGTTCCAAATATTGTATGGTCGAAAGTCACTTTGTTCAGATAGTTTTTGTTGAGTAGTAAAATTTACACTTTAATAAAAATATGTTCGTTTCAATTTAAATTTGCGCCGTGTGTGGGAGGTGTAACTTATTGATAAAAGGCAAATCTTTCGGACAGCTCTTTAATGGAATTTTGAAAATTAGTTTAAAAATTCAAAAAAAAAAAAAAGCTTTGGGCGGGGAAGCTGATCCTGCGTCAATTTTATATTTTTATAACGGCATTCTTCTTTAGTACGTTTTGCTTTTCATTTACCATTGACAGTTATAGTTTTACGGTTTCCACCATTAGCCATATGCAATTGTTTTTAGACATACTTTTTTAACCTTAATGTCTGGTGAATAACCATATCGTTACCTAAAACGGAAAAGACCCTATCTTATATTTTGAAAATGTTGTAGGAGAAGCAAACAACTATTGAATATGATGTATTGATAAATTGCATTACACTGTTTAGAAATACAGTGCACTCGGGAAAACGTCAACGCTCGATTACGTCAACACTCCAAACCATCAACCCTTTTTTTTAACTTTGCCTACTCTAAAACGTCAACCCAACCACAAAGCTTTAAAACGTCAACTGAATTAAATACACACATTTGTACACACACACATTTTATGAAATTATTTCAGAAATTGTGGATTCCCCTTATAAGTATAGTAGAAAAGAAGTTGCAGCTGCATGTATGTATTGTCTTTTTATTTATGTTTAATTGCTTTTTTTGATCGATGATGAGGAGAACGATTTATGTAGATACAAATGTGCAGACAATAAAACCAAGCGAAGCCGTCGAAATATTATACAGGGCTTTGGATTGGGCTCAATGTAAGAAAGTTGAGCAAAATGACTTAAATGAATTAACACGTTTAAGAGAGAAGACTCTCTTCCAAATGTTGGAAAGAAAAAACAACATTTCTTTTATGTGCATGTAAAATTAAAAATATGATCTCATTTAAAATGTACTCCTTTGGTTCTAGTTGTCTCCTATGGTTCTAGGCAGGTTGAATGCCTTTTTTGTTTCCTTTTTGAATTTGTTTTATGTATTTGTTTTATTTAAAAATTTTACATTCGTAAACGTCAACAATTTGTTAAACGTCAACACCCGCGGTTGACGTTTTCCCGACTGCACTGTAATTGATTTTTTGGAAAATCTACCAGTTGTTTTGACAACGTTACATATTATGCAAACGGTTAGTTGGGTCTTTAAGCGTTTGTCATATAATCTTTAGTAGTTAGGGCAATTTGTTTTTTGTTAATAAAATATAAATCAAATTTTAGTCGAAGGATTTGAATGATTAGCGATGGTAAATTTTATTGAAAATATTAAACCAAAAAGAAATAGTTTTCTTATAAATAACAAGAAAAAGCATCAAAAAAGAAAAATAAAATGATTTCTTTTATGTTAAAAGTTATTGCATCAGAAAATTAACTGATGCAATAATTGCCAACATTTGCTGCAGAGCTGCGGCAGCACTGCATAAAGAAACTTTTGAAATATGAGAGTAATAGGAAACTAAAATATTTTAAAGAAACTATGGCAGATCGTTCGCAAATCACACGAGTTTCAGAACACCATAAAATAAATCTAGCGTTTTGCGATTTCACATAACTTATTGCAAGTAACACACAACCCGTGTTTTTTAATCTACTACAAAAAACCACACAGTCGTTTACGACAACGACAACCACAAAATACTGATTATGTGGTATTAATAAACTTTTGTTTATCGATGTCTAAGGAACATCGCATACAAAGAAAATTTTTTAAAACAAAAACCTCTAGACCGGTGCAATTTTCACGCACTTCTACCATCATTAATAAAATCCTCGGATTTTACACAAATCGCTCCTTTATTGCAACACAGTCATATCTCAAAAAAATAAACTTGGCAAGGTGTAGTTAGGTTAAGAAAAGTTATGTGCCCAAGGGCACACTTCCACTCGGAGACCAATGCGGTCCATTGTGAATCCCTTCAATGAAGATAAAAGGAAAGAAAAGAAGTATGAGGTGGATAGAATTAAGAAAGTTAGTAGGTACCACGTAGAACTATTACCCTCTCTACAGTCCCCTCAACAGAAACAACCGCACTCTTTCCCTGACAAACCCCAGTAGATCAGCCGGATTACATCCATTGATGCACCCCAGTTCGTCGTGAAATCTATCTCCTAGCCACTTCTGTTTGAGACCCTGCATCCTAGGACAATGGCACAATACATGCCCGATCGTCTCCAGCTCTTCAGAATCATCGCACAACCTGCAGAAGTATGGTATGGTGTTGTCCCTTTTGCCCGTAAAAGCCCTAACAGGACAATGACCTGTCAAGAACCCTAAAAGTGTTCTAAGACTACCCCTGTCCAATCCCAATAGAACCCTGGTTGCCCCCGCGTCCAATCTGGGCCATAGTGCCCTAGACACCCTGTAATCCGTTCTGTTCCCCCAGGATCGGTTAACGTCCTCGCGGAATTTCTCCCGTATCACCCCATAGTAGTAACATAGGGGGCTTTACCCCCTGTCCCATACAACCAAGGCCAGATTCGAGCCCCCTCTCGCGAGTTAATTTCCATCAACCATGCAGTGTCCAGGTACCCAACATTGAATGACTCCATGAGTTCCCTAAGAGCATTCCTACACCGAGCGACCAGGCACGATCGCACCGTATGAGAGACGCCTGACTATCTACGTAAATTGTCACCACAGATCCACCCACGATGTGATCCAGTATCACTTCCGTCGCCCTCTAGATCGCTAGGATCTCAGCCTGGAAGACCCTGCACTCATCAGGGAGTCTGAATGACCTTTTCACTTCGGTGTCCGCGATATATACATCGGCACCAGTGCCGGTTTCCATCTTGAATCCATCCGTAAATACTGCCCACCCCTCAAACAGTCCATTGGATCCACGCCAAATTTCCCTATCCGGAAACACCACTGGTGGTGTTACACCGAAGTCCAGGGTCATAGCCCTATGATCCGAAATTCCCTCGAGAATAATACCCCGATCAAGCAGACCCGCCTTGTACAACATTCTGGTGTGACCATCCAGCCTAGGTTTAACTAAGGAAGACTCGTTAAGAGGTAACTCGACACCACCTAGCACTGGCCCCCTAAATCTCTCTATCCTGTACCTTTTGGTAAGTAGCACCAGCTCAGTCTTCACAGGGTTTACCCACAGCCCTCTATCCTTTGCCCATGCCGAGAGTTCGCCCAGCATCCATGCATAATTTCCCCGATCATGGACAGAAATTTTCC
This sequence comes from Pollenia labialis, assembly GCA_949318255.1. Classification (NCBI taxonomy): domain Eukaryota; kingdom Metazoa; phylum Arthropoda; class Insecta; order Diptera; family Polleniidae; genus Pollenia; species Pollenia labialis. The sequence continues at coordinate 24,983,940 of OX439139.1, forward strand.
CCTGACCAGCATAGGCAACAACTTTCCTGCCCATGGCATCAAATGACCTGAGAATCCCGTTGTGGTGTCCCCCTGGTAACCCTCCTCCTTATCACATGATCCCCCACGCTCGAGTTTATAATCCTACTGCTAAGCATGCGGACTATCCACACTACCAGAGTGTCCTCGACTCCCAACTCCATCAACGAATCCCTAATCGCCTCAATCCTAATGTTATTAAAGGTACCTTCTATACCCAGAAACGCGGCGAGAGCATATTCCTTATGCCTCAGACCGTGCTCAATACAACCCACCAGTTCATGTTACGCACTCTCAACAGATTTACCCTTCAGGGAGGCATGTTGAGCGTTGCTAATAAGGCTAATATTACCCCTGAGATAGAAATCTGTTAGTCTCTCAAGAGTCTTCAACAATAATGAAGACAGACTAATAGGTCTAAAATCCCCCTTAGGTATAAAAATCACCCTAACCTCTCTTTACCCCCTAGGCAGATACCTCCTACTGAGGCACTTCCTGAATGTATTCACTAGCAGAAATGATGCAACGTCCGGGATGTTGCAAAGCAGGGCCGGAAAAATGCCATCCGGACCCGGTGATTTATATGGGTCCAAAGTTTTTACTGCCCACGCCAGCTTCCCCTGTGACCATTTCCTCGACGCAGGCGGAAGTATGATCCGATGTCATGCACATCACGTCCCACTGACCATCTTCCATACCTCTGCTTTCCATGCACCCGGGAAAGTGCGTCTCCATAAGTAAGGTTAGGGTCTAAGAGCTAGACTCAGTCCATGAGCCGTCATTCCTTTGGATGTATCCCAGCGCCTTAGGGTCCTTGGATAAAATCCGTCGGAATCTTGACAACTCGCTGACATTATCGATGGATACACAAAATTGTCTCCATTTAAAGCCTTTTTAGATCCGCCTTATTACTTGGCAAAATGCGATTAAAGTTTTCAAAATGTGCCCTTATATACCGATTTTGTAAATTATATTTTGTTATAACTTTGTTTTAGTTAATTTCGCAAAAATTTAAAAATTATCTTTACGATTTTTGATTTTTTTTTGCTAAAGTGTTTGCATAAAGCGTTAATGGCCACCATTTTGAAAGATTCCGAACTACAATCCCCTTGTTGCAAACATACATATACAACCCAATTATGAATAAAAATTCCGCGGGAGATTTATACCTTGTCCCATTTTTACTATTACATTTAAAAAGGAAAAATAAAAGAAGGGAGAAAACTCACAGGGAATTTTTTTCATAATTGGGTTGATAATGAAAATATGGGATCAAATGTATGTTCAAATAAATTTTCTTCATTTTCATTACGCCATATTTCATTAAATTTAAGTTCATCAAGATGTGACGATGATGCCAAACATTTTGGGACAAATGCAAAGGTGAGTTTCGTTGTTGTTGTAACAGATTTTCTGTCATCGGAAGTTCTTTTCTGTGCGATTGATACAGCTGTTACTCGGTTGACAATCTTTGGCCGAGTGGCACTCGGGTCAGTTCGGAGTGAAAGTGCAATTGCCGTGGGATCGTTGAATCTAGCAACAATAACCATACAATTTATAATCTCGCGGCAGCATCTTCCGGCAATGCTGTTCCGCATCTTACTGGTCCGAGCCGCAGTTGAACAAAATCTAGGACCATGGTTTTATGCAGCTTGCCAGAACCATTTCCACCACATATCAACACAATTAAGGTGTAACTCTTGTTTGTGTTGGCATTACCTCAGAAATTGTTCCGGACTTACTCATAAAAGGGAATGGTCAGAAAGTTACGTTGCCCCATGCTACCATCGACGTAGCTCATTGACGTCTTCAACCACTAAATCTTCGTCGTTCTCCAATTTTTACAATGACCCCTATCGTGAATAACAAGTGGAATTTTTGTTCCCATGAAATTTTCATTCCCCTCGAAGGGAAAAAAGCAATCATGAATCTCATGTGAAAAATTTTTCACGCTATCAGTTCCAGTGAATGTAACAAAAAAGAAGAAAGATTAGAAAATATTAAAAATCAATGAAATTTATGTTCAAAAATATACACGTATGTATATATTTTAAAGAAAAGTTAAAATAATAAAGCTAAATGATTAGTATTGGAGGGATAGTTTGATTACAACTTTTGTTTTTTGCACTTTTTAAATTTTATGTAGTAAAATATTTTCCAAAATTCTGCCACGACGTCTTTCGAAAGCTTTACAAATCCGCCGGCAATCACCTCTTGTTTTGCATTTTGTTGGTGCCATATTAACGAAAATAGACCTTAATATTCGATTTATAGGAGAAACTACTAACATACATGTTCTGTTCCCTAGCAAAAATAAAGTGAGAAAATCTAAGGGAAATGTGAACAAATTCCGAGGGAAAAAACTTTTCACGATAAGGGGAATTTTTTCACGTGAACATTTTTTCACGTTATTATTCTCTTTTGAATGACCTTTTTTCATGGGAGTTTTTCATGATCGCAAATATGTGAAAAGGGGAAAAATTACGAGGGAAAAATTATTCACGATAGGGGTGAATAAGATTTGAATAGAAAAAATGGAGAAGTAAAAAATAGGGAATGTATTAAATGTACCAATGATTTTTGTAAATTTATTGATCGACGCATTTTAAATATGTGCTATCCTTTTCTCAGGAGACCTACAAATATGATGGAACTTATGTGTTCCGTTCATCCATATATGTAGGTAAAAATAAAGAGCATGTTTTTTTTAATTGGAATCAAAGAGAACACAAATAATTCTGTTAAATACAAGAAAAAAAAAATACTTCAAATTATGAGGTCATATAAATGGTTCATATCCCTTTCGCGGACACAATTTCCCGTGGGACACATGCTGTATCTCTGTTATTAGGCAAGATAGGAAAATGCATCTTCATTGTCACTTTTCTCCACTACGACTTTTTGGCATAGACATACCAATAATGAATTGACGACTTGTCCAAAACTCAAATAATATGTATGTAAAAATGTGATATACAGGCCTGTTCTAAAAACCACGTGTTTTGAGAGTCACACGTGTGATTTTGTGGTGTTGTGAAGGTCATACCGTTTTTGTGTTTCTCGGTGTGCTTTCGGCAATTGAAGATCACATTAAAACACACAAAAGCGGGACACTTTAATATCACACGTGTGATTTTAGTAGGCACATATGATTTGAAGTCACGTGATTTGAGTAAAAGTGATTTGCAGAACAGGCCTGAGTGTGAATGCAATGTGTCATGAAAATGTCAATTATTACGAAAAAAATTTTACATCCCATACAACAACCGGCCTTTTTCACCAAGTTCAGTAAAACTAACTTTTAATAAAAGTGCCAGTTACCAACATGTTTTGGCAGCTATAACTGATAGTTAATTATAACCGAACTTGGTGAAATTGGCCGTACATCGTTTTTTGAAATTTTTCTAAATAATATTACTTTTCATTTGATTACGGTTGCATTTTAACAAAAGCATGTTCATATGTGAGATAGTGTGAATACAAACTGTTATGTTAAATTAGATTTCAGGACAGCCGCAATAAAACTCATTAGATTTTATAGAAAAACACTGGGATGTTTTGTTTAATTTAAGAATAAAATTCAATTACTTTATTTTTTAATTCATGTTATAAAAAATGTGTGTTTGTAAGCAGAAATAAACCGGAACCAGAAGTAATAAAAAGCAATGTCAAATAACATTGTAAGATGAGATCAAAACAATAAACATGGGCATATAATTCTGGTCAAATTTCAATATAAAAATATAAATTATACATAAAAAACAACGACATCAAGTATTTACACAAATCTTATGACCTTTCAATTCTTACAGTGTACTCTACTTTTCTTAAAGATTATGCTTAATTCGCAAAAATCTGACTTCTGAGAAGTTGTGTGTGATAAAAAAAAGAAGAATAATTTGTAAAATACCACATCTTGCAATATGACCATGCACTTAAACATGTCTCAAATAATAAATGCGTGATCTTAGATAATAGCTCTGTTTCTTTACTTTTGGGTAAAGTTCGTGCAAATGAGAGCAAGCATAAATTTCTCTCATAAAAAGACAACATTACACGAAAGTACGGGAACAGAAAAAACCAAATTTTAAGCACGAAATAAAAATTCTGTGGTTTTGACAGTCTTTACAACACCAACAAAAATTGCGCCACTTTTGAAAAATTTTATATTGGCTCTAGAATTAAACAACTTTTACTAAAAATAAAACAAAACAAACACTTTTACAATAACTAACATTATGTTTCCCTAATACTTCAGTACAAAACTTTTTATTTATTTATTTTATTATTATTTATATATTTATTCCAGAACACTTTTTCCAGAATTTGGATTATGAACTTTTTTCCTTTTTTTTTTTTGTTTTGCTTATGTTTTACAGCTGTTTGACAATTTACACAATTTGCACGAAGAAAAAGTCTGGGCTGTTTCGTGCAAGAAGAAGAAGAATTTTATTCTCTCAAATCCGCTCTCATTTACACAAATTAATAGTACGGGAACGCTTTTCGTGCAAATTGGGATCCCGAGGGATCCCAAAGTAGAGTAAAGAAACAGAGCTAATGTATTAAATTTCAATAGTTATACCCCCCCCCCCTCACACACACAAAAAAGACACTAAAACAACAACCTGAACGCGTATAAAAGTAAAAGAAATTGAAAATAACTTGCAACTACTAAAGCCAACAATGTGGGTAAAATTAATAAAAATTGGGTCTTTTAAATGAGCAAAAACTGCTTTGAAGACACATTTTTTGTTCGCAAATTAAAAACTGGGTTAAATATTTTTAAAAAAGAAAAAAAAAATATTTAATAAAATTTTAGTTACGTTGGCAAAAATCTATATTAAAGTATGTTTATATTAAGCGAATTAATTACTAACTAAAGTTCAGTTTTAAATTCATATCGATTGAGAAGTGATCGCGAAACTTATTACGGTTTAACTTAAGTTGATATTAAAATATTCCAGAAAGTGCATTGTGAAAACAAAGTGAATTAAAGATAATAAAGGATTGAATAAACTGAGCTAAGAAAATCCTTTTACTTTCAAGGATTATTTTAAATAAAGTTAAACACTTAAAAAAATTAATGTGCCAAGAATGAATTGGGTATGTTGGGTTGTGAAAATATTTTGATTTAAAAAAAAAGTTGCTAAATTTTTTTATGTTTCTCGGTTGTAGTTCCATGTTAAATTGTGTTTTATTGTGGTGGTTTTTCTTTCGCCTTACAATGTGGATGCCGAAGGTTTTGCTGATGGTGAAGAAGAACAAACTATGGACGGGCCAATCGTTCAAAAAATGTTTACCCAACCTGCTAGAAAAGTAAGTTTTAGCAAATACATAATATTAAATATCGTGTTCCCTTTAAATGTCCTTTTAAGTCATTTTAAATAAAAATTTTTTTTTTTTGAAATTGAATAAATCCTTTATACCTTTTAGGTTGTAAGGCAATCCTTTACACCCAATTTTAGCAGAAATATAGTACCTAACACAGGCTTTCCATTTGCACATGGACTAATTCAAGGTATTCATCTACATTCCGTAAATTTCTTAAAAAAATCTGCATTTTAAAGTTAATGCACTTTTTAACAAATTTTAGGTCAACCTTTGGATGCCGAAGCCTCTAATAAGATATTTCTTGTTTTAAATAATGAAAAAAATAAATTTGCTGAACTGGCTAAGATGGCTGAAGAACCTCTAAAACGTTTGACCCGTAATCCTGACGTACTGGACCAAATGCTTGGACAGGCTCAGACCCTTGGTACTGGTTTGTTTCAGACAGTGACAAAATCCGCTCCTGATATGTCTGGATCCGTAGGTCAAGCTATAAATGATGTCTTAGCGCAGACCAATAAATTGGCGCTGGAAGTACCGCTTAATGTGGATTTTGAGAAAATGGCTAATTTCAGTGAACTGGGTAGAAACATGGGTCAATCGTTTATGGTGGGTGCCACTCAAATGTTTAATCCGAATGCTGGCCCTGCGGCACCTGACGCTGCGGCAGGTGAAGCAGGTTCAGAAGCCGAATCAGAGCCTGTAGGCTCTGCACCCGATCCTGAACCAGAACCGGAACCAGCACCAGCCCCAGCTCCAGCTGAGGCACCCGTAAATCCTTTTGAACAGATTGTAGGCAGTCCATTTTTGCCCCCATTAGGCTTAAATTTAGCTCCCCAATTACCCCTTGGCATATTTGATGCTTTAAAGTCCTTTAATCTTTTAATGCCATTGGGCTCAGAAATCTCAGAAGTACGCGCGTTGCCAGAACAGTATTCACCTTACAAAATTACACCTCAACAAGTGGATCATCAAACAATGGCTGAAATGAAACTAAAGGCTGTATTAAAGGATGCTTTAACTAAGAAAACCATTCCCATCCTATGGTTTCATTTACCCTCTAACCACAATGTCCACAAAAGCAACGAAGATCTTGAAATAGAAGCTAAACTTGCTATATTCGAGAAACAAGTTATTGCCGAACTTGAACAATTACAGGAACTATCCAAGTTGGCAAATGAATTGAAAAGAGCTCAGTTAGAAAGTGGGTTACAGCCGAGCGCCTCATTGACAACAAAACTCAACCTGCAAGAAATACCAATTTATGACATCACTCTAGGGGACATTGAGAAAACACTAAAGGATGAACATGTCATAATGCTGATGCATACAATGGTTCAGAAACAAAACAAAGAGTTTTATAGACATCAACAAGCTACCACAAAATATCTAACCGATTTAACAGGTGCGCCTATTAAACGTCAGACTAAAACTGCCGAAGATGCCCTAAAGACTATGGAGAAGGAAGATATTTTAAAAATGATGACTTATGCTTATCGCATGGCCGCTTCGAGTGGCCACGAAATGCCTTGGCTTAAGAAGAAAAAAGATGAAATTAAATCCACAATAACAAACCAACAGACTCAATCCAAGGAGTCAAATATGCAAATGGCGGCCGAAAGACAATGGTTAGAAGATAAACAACAACATATGGCCAAAGAGGCGGAAATGCAAAGACAAATGATGAACGATAGAAAACAGAAAATGACTCAAAATCACGAGCGACAATGGGCTGATCCCACCAACATGCAACAGCAGCCAATAGAAAGGCAATGGGCTAATCCTGCCATGCTTCAACAACAAATGCCTATAGAAAGACAAATGATGCCGCCACAAATGCAGCATCAGCAAATCCCATTTCATAGACAAATGCTCCCTCCTCAGATGCCACAAACAATGCCAATACAAAATACAATGCATGAACCCAATATGCCAATGCCACAGCAAGATAATCAAAGACAAATGATGCCACAACAAATAATGATGCAACCCCAAATGCCCATGCAAAGGCAGTGGGTAGATCCAACAAATATGCAGCAACAACAACGGCAATCGGTAGAGCCCAATATGCAGTCGCAACAAAGACAATGGCTTGATACAAATACGCCTGAAACAAAAAGTTCTACAGCCGAACCTAAGCCTGAACAAAGACAATCTCTCGATTCGAAAACACCTGAACAAGCAAAGACAGAACCTCAGCCGGAGCAGAGACAATGGGCTGAACCGACTGAAGCCTTAAAAAACCCTGAGACGATGCCTGAACAAAGACAATGGGCTGAACCGAATGAAGCCTCAAAAAACCCCGATACTATGCCAGAACAAAGACAATGGGCTGATGCAAAAACAAATGAGCAGTCTTCTCCTAAGGCAACCAATTCCGCAATGAATCAAAGGCAAGGGGCAGATGCAAACATGCGTGTGGACAACATGCCAATAGTTGGTGAGGCTAAACCCCAGATGGCTGAAAATGCTGGCAAAGCTCGTCATAAAGGTAATCTATTTGGTGTATTTCGTCATAATTTCAATCATTTTAACAAAGATTCTTTTTATCACAACCCGCCGCGTTCAGGTATGAAAGATTTTTTCGATGATCTGAATGTCTTTGATAAACACAAGGAAAAGGAGAAGCCAACAATTATAAATTACTACTATAACAGTGGGGGCAGTCGTTACCCACCAATTTATGCCGCTGCAGGTGGTTATCAAGCTCCAGCAGCTCCTCAAAGTTATGGTTCCGTTGGAGGTTATGGTGGTGGTTATGCTGCTCCTCCCCAACCAAGTTATTCCGCTGCTCCTCATTATAAACCTGCTGGCGGTAATTATGGAGGTGGTGCTCATGGTTCGAATGCTTATGGTTCTTATGGCGGTGGTTATCGTACAGCTACCGGCGATGATGAGATTGCTGCGATGTTGCAGCAACAACAAACTATGCCGGTAAGCTTAAAGATTTGGTTTTTTTTTAATATTAAGCAGCACACTTTACAAATACACTCATCCAAGCATGTTCCATTTTGACTTGCCAGCACTAAAGCACGAAATCGATAAACTTAAATCTAAATCACATAAAGTTTTGAAAATATAGAAATTGTTTGAAAAATTTACACACATACATACATTAAAAATCTAGTGTAATGAATTAAACTCCTTACAAAGGATCTATAAAAGGCGATAGGGAAGATTCGAGAAGATTACCAAAAACATTTCCTTCGCTATTGTTCTTGTAGATGTTTAAAGGATTTAAAGAAGGCGAAGGAGGTAAACTATTTGTTCATACGTTGTTCTTGTTTTTTAAATACTGGCTTTAATTACACTGTGCACGAATTTGACACTTTTTATAGCCAATTTGAGTACCTACGCTGAATTTATTGGTGATAGCCGTTTTTCAAAGTTAGTGCTCGTATTCGCGATTAAAAATTTTAATACTAATGGATCATAAAACAATGTTTTATTATTTTGGTATCATTGTTCAATTTAAATCAATCTAATTCTGTTCGATAAAATTTTTCGTTATTGTGTTTTGGTGTTATAAGTCGTGATCCCCAGAAGGTATATTTAGCGTTATAATCGCCAGCGGCTAGGAAACATGGTCCTTATGATTAAAAATATTTATAATATTGACTTTCTGATATTGAAAATCTAGGCGGGGAGTATAACGATGAAATTACTAGGTTTCTATTTAATTCCTCAACACAAATGTTCGTTGCTTGGAGATAATCTTTACGATGATCACACATTAGGTAGTGTTTGACTCGGGTTTTTATCAAAATTGCAGAAACTCCGCAAGCTCTACCTATAATTCGGATGATTAACAACAATTTTTTCTACTTTTTAAATTTGAATTAAGATGTTTTGTCAAAATGCCACAGACATATTCAATAGAGTTCAGAAAAATATTTAAAAGAGTTAAGAAAAATATTTTTTTTAAAAAGTGCGAAAAAATATTTTCCTCGAATGATTCAAAGGTATACCAATATAGAATATCGCGGATACGACCGCTATCTTTGAAAAACGGCTATCAACATTGAATTCATTGGACTCAAATTAGCCGTGCGAGTAGAGTGCCCAGCTTGTCAAAATTTGCGATTAGTACAGGTTTATTTTTCTAAAGTTGACATAATTTTCCACATTTACCTTTCTCTGGGGCAACTACATTCATTACTTTAACAGCCCAAATGTTGTCACTCAGCTAATTAATTAAACTTCATAAAAATACCTTTCCTTTACAATGTTTTTGACATTCGTCATTAACTCACTCGCACCCGCTCATTGTAAATTATAAAGAATTCATTCATATGGTCATAAGCATTTTTAACTTATTTTCGTTATCCTATCCCAACAAACCCTAATATTCCCGGTTAAAAACAAATCCACAATAACAGGTGACGTTTTTTAGAAAATGATGACGATGCGCAATAATGAAGAACCCAACCCTACTCCCACGACAAAAAAAGCCACGGAACATGACAACAACAATGCTGAAGATCCAATAAAAAATCACTCTAAAAGGTTAGCTCATAAACAAACAAATTCTAAAATAAGTCCTGTAGCCTATTTAATAGTTATTAGCAATAAGTTAAGTAAATCAAGTAGGTCACGTAGAAAACGTTCAACGGAATTAGCCACTTTAGAGCCAATCGATGAAAACTCTTTAAATAATTTGCGCAAAACATATAAGGATTCTTTGAAAGAAATTACTTTGAATCCAAATGAAACGCCAGCTGAGGCTTTAATGCGTTATAATGCCGAATCGATCAGGGAGGCTTTGGAGAAGGCCAATAAACAGCCAATGGAAATTGAGGCAGGAGGGGAACAGCACGAAGAACCTAAAGGGCAAGTCAAATTAACGAATGAGGTCGAACAACAGCAACAACAGCAACAACAACAAAAACAAATTTCCCAACAGTTGCCTCCAGGCTACGCATTAAGCGAAAATGGTCAATATGTGCCTGTGACAACCGGCTCTCAGAATTCAGTAAAAATTGGACCTTATGTCAACCTTCCGGTTAACATGCAGCAAACACAACCTTTCGCCATAACCTATAATCAGCAAAATTCTGTTTATGATCCCGCTGCTAATCAGGAGGGTATTTATAATAATTATATAGCGAAATATAATACTCCCACAGTATATAGTAGTCATAATAAAATGCTAACACCAAATCCCTTTTTATCCATGTATAACTCCTTGGAGTCTCTACCCTATATAGATGACTACAACTTAAACAATCAACCATATCAAATAGCAAGTCCTAATATAATTAATAGTGAAGGAAAGATTGGCAAATCCGTCGAATATCAAAAATCTTATGCCCAACCTTACTTAGGCATTAATCATCTGTCATCTCCTTCAACACATTCCTCTTCCAATGAAATCAACAAAAATCTACCATACTACGTTGCATCTGGCAACCATATAACGGATTACGACAAGACAAAATCATTAGAATATGGCAATTATATAAGGGAACTACCACCTTCAAAAACTCATTATACCTTCTCCCATCTTGTAGATAAAAATGATCATATTGACTCATATAGCCCTGCCAGACATCCGAAAATGGATTTAAACCATGTCGGGTTCCAAGAATCTTCTTATGAAAATATCATGGCTGTCGTCAAGGAACGTTTAGCTCAGTGTTGCAATGAGTGCAAAGACAATATAATTAAAGGTCTAGACGAAACCTTTAAACATAGCCATTATGGAAGTGGGGGTAAAATGAATAATGTTTTAGAAATAAATGTAAAGCCTTATGCCACCATTACGGATAGAACTCACACCTTGACTTATCGAAAACCCAGCAAAGAGGAAGATAATGAATATAAACAATGGCTGACAGAAATGGCAGATAAAGGTTACGACAAGTCCTATCTAAACAGACAGCATCAAAGAGATTATTTAAAAGATGGTAAACTTAATATGCATATAATGGGTGACAAGGATTATGGGCATGAAGAAGAGAAAATATTTTACAAAAGTAATCAATCCTATAAAAGGGAAACCATAATACCCGAAGCGAAAGTTGAAAAGGAATCTGAGGCCGAAATAGTTACAGATCCCATAGTGCCAGGAAATCGTGCCGAGAAATTGGAACAAGATGCCGAAGACGAAGAGGAGGAGGACGAAGATGAATTAGACTCTGAAGAAAGTAAAGCTAAAGTAGAAGAGCCAGCAAAGCCAAAGGAAAATATTACTAAAGAAAAGAAATCAACCACAACCATTGAAAAGGATTCACAAACAGACAAAAAAAAATCTACAAACGATAATGACGATAAAAAGATTACAAACAAAAAAGACGAATCTCAAAATTTAAACACTAACAAAACCATGGAAACTGCAGAATCCACAACCCATAGCGTCTATGCACTTAGAGGTCAATTTCGAACACACAAACCCAATCCAATGCCATTTGCCCTTAAGCAGGGAAAACAATTTAACAATTATAAGAATATCAATAAAGTGGGCAGTGCTAATGCTATAGCGAAACTGGATGACAAGAAAAACACTTTAGAAAAAAATGATAAATTAGAAGAAATCTTGGATATATTACATGATCTAAGCAAACACAGCAAGGAAAAGTCAAAAGAAACTAGTAAAGAAGATACCACCAACATAACTCTCAATTCATCATCGTACACGACCACGACCACGACCACTCCTGTCCCAAAATCTAGCACAACGCAAGCTCCAGCCACTCCAGCCGCTAATCTCCCTCTCGAAACTAACAGCACAACTATTGTGGAAAAGACTAAAAAACTAAGCCGCAGAAGACCAAGACTTTCGCCTAAAAGCCGTAAGCTGGCTAAAACTTTTTCGAAATTGGAAACGAATGAATAATAAAACAAAGATTGTTTTAGTGGCCTTAAAGTATATATCTTTTTTGTATATTAAAATAGAGATATGTATTTACATATACATTCATACATACATACTTATTTAATTTATTTATTATAATTTTATTTATTTTTTATACAAAATTATTTATTTTTTTATAATCCTATACAAATTTTGCTTTAACATTTATCAAGTGTAATAACAATTAATTTAAACGATGGCATTGAGAATGCACTAAACACGCAAATGCTTATATTTCGTTAATTTAAATGTCAAAATTTTAAAAAATTGACAGCCAGAAAAACTGGTTTTAAATTCATGTTCCCTTTTGTGCCTTATAAACTTTAAAGTTTTTTAGAGGCTTTATAAAACCTTTAATGTTTTAATCGGTCTTCAATTTGATTGTACTTGTGATAAAAGTTAAAGTGAAATTTATAAAATTTGTTTACAGGTTATGTTTCAGAAGTGAGAGATCATAGTGGAGATAGGAAAAAGGATCAGAAATTAGAAAGAGTATTGAAATATTTGTTCGCATGTTGGTACATATTTTAATTAATAATAACCCCAACGTTAAGTTACTGACTTACCCCCGTTTTCATAAACGATTATTTTATTTAAATTGGATAATATTTCAGGTAACTTAAAGGCAATTTAAGCTACTTACGATTCAGTACCGATTCTAGTAGCGAATAGCAAGAGTAAAATTTAAAAACATATTTTTGTAAAGGCTAAGAAATTTCTCAAAATTTGAGTCATTGAAGATCGACGATCAACGACACAATAAAAGTGAGGATAAAGAGCGATTAATCTGACTCTAGATTATGTTGAGCCATATTCTGAAGAACACATTTAGCCTTAAAAACTTGACTTGGCTTCTGTTTTTTTCCTAAATATTTCTTAGGATTCTTTTCTAGGCATTCGACTCACAGTAAAACTAAAGGAGCTTCTATAGTTTAATTGGACTAGGATCGGATGTCATCAACCAAAAGAAGTGAAGGCGAATTGCCCGATAGTCAAAGATTTTATTCAAATTGTATCTTGCAATATCGAATAATCGAATAAGCAATTTATCAATATTTGAAATAATTGAGTTGCTTTCAATAAATCTACGAAAAAAGAGGGATTGTTCAGCCTAAAAATTTGAAGCAGGGAATAACCTTGCTCCTGAATGTATCGAGTAATATTTATGATAAACGAGTTATTTCACCAAGAACAAAGTAAAGATTGACTAAATTCTATTTTTTTATCAGTATTTTTTATATGTTACTGACAGCTTTCAAGTTTTCTTATAATTGCGATATCAGCGATGCAATATTGCGAATTATTTTGGGTTGTTTTTTTTTTATTTTCAACAAATTGGATAAAATTTCAAATTATCTCACAAGTTTTTGATCTGTATAACTACTCCTAATGAAATCTCTTTTGAAACTAACCGAAAATAGATTTTATAAAAAATACATTAGCGGAATTCAGTGTCTCTTGCAAATGTTCTTGCGAAAGAGCAAATGCAACATATGTAATCTAACGGAAACTCTGTGTATTTTCTTGTGTGATTTAACTACGATCTTTTGCATTTTCTCTTGCGCAAAACCATTTTCACTAAAAAGTGATTTTCGCTATTAAGAATCTCTCACCACATCATTTCACAATCATTTTTTTAATTTGTTTCTTAATTTATATTTCATGAATCAATTAAAAAAAAATCATAAAATACATACGGCTAGTAATCAAATATCGTCATCATTACTATCCCCTTGCAAGATCACACCACCACCACCACCACCACAATCATCATCTTCATTACCATCAACCGTAGCTACATCATCCTCATCATCGCCTTCAATATCTTCATCGTCAGATAGCTCAAATGATTCTGGACCAGAAGTTGGCTCTCTTTTTTCTTTCGAGCCTTTTATTTTAGAACCATTTATGGGGGTGCATAGTGTCGATCGTCCAGATGATCCTTGGCATCATAAGCCCTATAATCTATATAGACCCCTATACACCGGAGGTGGTACATTTCAACAATACTTAGATACAAAACGTTACAAAAAAGATTTGGATGTTGCAGCATCCGCACCATTTTCAACATTTAATAAAAATACAAATGTCTTAACTCCAGATATGATGAACAATCTACTGCGTATTAAATCGAATTTCAGAAACAATTATCCGGCACTGTATAAATCAATGATGGGTCAATTTACTGCTGACAAATCGACTGCCATAAGTATAACACCTCCGGAAGTGCCAAAACATGTCTCCCATAAAAATGTTGAACTGGCTGCCGCCGAAATAAATCCGTTGGAAACGTTGATACCCACCTACGAAGAGGATTTAAAAAAAATCATGGAAGAACAACGCCAAAGACAAGAAAACTCTGAATCGTTAGCCAATTCTTATAATAATGAGTATAATTTTTGGAATCCTAGTCCGGAGAAAACACATATGTTGTCTTCAACGCCAGATCAATTGGTTAAAGCACCTTACCACAAGGAAACAGGTTCTTGGGAAGATTCTCAAGAAAATCTTAAACAAGTGAGGGACCCAGAACAATTTTTCGAAAATCCCAACAAAGTTTCCCTTAACGAACCCCAAAATATCTGGGAGAATTCTCAGGAATCCCTAAATACAAAACCGGAACAACTTTTATTTCAAAATCCACATGAACATATAAACAAACATTCTGCGATTACAGAAAATTCGCGGGAACGTATCGATGAACCGCAAAGTTTTTGGGAGAATCCACAGGAACCTATTAAGACTTTCGGTGAACATTCTTCATATTTAAATAACCCTCAAGATAGTAGAATAGAAGAGCAAAGCTTATGGCAAACATCTAAGGAACTTGATAGTAATACTAACACTATGCCCCAAGAAAATCTGCATACCGAGGAACATAAAATTTGGATGAGTCCTCAAGAATCCTTAGTATCATCTGCTTTACACAAAAGAAGTAGTTTCTGGTCCGAATTGGAGGCATCAGAAAAAGAACAAGAACATCAGCAACATCATTTGGATGATTCAGAACCCATTTTTGATTTTGATGAAGATTTTGACTAGATATCATAAATTTTTTTTTGCTTTATTTCTTGTCGATCATTTATTGCATTGTAATTCTCTTTCATTTTATTTAGTTTTAAAATATACTTAAAAATAAAAAAATTAATGTTAAATAAAGAAAAAATTAATAATTTGTTAAACGAAATTAAAATAATAGTTTTGGTTTAAAAATTTATGGGATTCAGTCGTAGTTAGGTTGGGATAGGTTAAGAAGGGTTATGTGCCCGAGGGCACACTTCCACTCGGTCCATTGGGAATTCCTTGAATGAAAAAAAGGTAGAAAAAGAGAAAAATGAAGAAAAGAAAAAAGAGGTGGATAGAATTAAGAATGTTAGTAGGTACCACGTATAACTATTACCCTCTACAGTTCCCTCAACAGAAACAACCGCACTATTTCCCTGACAAACCCCAGTAAATCAGCTGGATTAAATCCAGTGATGCAACCCAGTTCGTCGTAAAATCTATCTCCTAGCAATTTCTGTCTGAAGCCCTGCATCCTAAAACAGTGGCACAGCTCATCAGAAGTCCGGTTTTCGAACTAAAGTTTGTTTAGCTTTTTCTTTCCTTTTTTTTACTTTGAGCCAACACTCAGGAGATGTCCCTGCTAATGCAATTCATTGTGTTAATATTCGGAAAATAGGTAATGGGGAGAAGGGAAGAGGGAGTTGTGTTTGTGAATATTTCATTTTAGTTTTTCCAAATTGTCGGGCATGCATCCGCGTCTCAGGGATGAGTTCGCCCAACACACCTGAACACTTACCGTGTTAATATCGATAGGACAATGACGCACAACCTACATTCCGGCCATGCTCCAATGAGTCAATAGAGCTGGATACCCTACTGTCATTGATAAGCTTCAACGCGCTGATTTGCCCCGATCCAGAAGAAGCAAGATCCAAGACCTTAAAACACCTGTCCAGATATAGGATTTGTATTCCTTTTCCGGTCGATATAGGCGGTATAAATAGTGAGGAGATCAGACAAAGTAAATCAGTTGCACCGTTTTAAGAAACTAAAACACTTGAAAGCTTCTTGCGACAATTAAAATACATGTGTGTTGGATTTTCATGCTTAGAATATCAATAGTGTCAAATTTCTCAATATCTTTACCTCACATTTGTGAACAACTTTTCGCTTTTTGAGCTGGTTTGACAGCGACTGTTTACATTTAATGAATCAGAAGTTAAAGCAACAGTTTTTTAGGCCAATGAAAGGGCAGTTTTTAAACTTTGATTGCAGTTTTTTAAACTCTGAATACAGATGACGCCACAAGACGACTGTGGGTCAACATACAACAAATCGACGCTATTTGCAAGACCGCACTCGGATATTGACGTAAGGTCATGATTGAGTGTGTCGTTCATATTTTCCCTCAAAGCTTCAACCTTAGTAAGGCTTGGTCTATGATTAAAGGAAAATCAGTGTCATCTGCGAAAGAATAAATAGGATTGGAAGTTAGACCCAGGCGGTCGTTAAGAAGAATATGAAAAAGTGTAGGGATAGAACAGAGCCTTGCTGTACCATTGAATTCAAATAAAACTCTTCCGATGGGAACACATCTATAACAACACGTGTAGAGCGGTCCTTGAGAAAGCTCGATATAAATCGAGAAAATAACTACTTAACCTTTAATCTCTGTTAGTGTAATGCAACTGTGGGCCTATTCGAAAATGCATCTCTGCTCTGCATTTAAGATAAGTTTGCAATGCTCATGCAAATCAGATTGTTTGCTGAACAGTTTTGATATATTTTTGAATACAATATTCATCAGCCATTTTTGTCATGCGTGTTTTAGATTTGCTTGCTCAACATCTGCTTTTGTTATGTATTTTGACATTTATAGTGTAGCTTTGACGAATGAGCTGCGCATCAGATCCAGTGAAGTGATGCATTTCCGACAGGCCCTTTAAATTTACCCCTTTTGTACTGCTATATTTACATGTATGCGTATTTTAACAAACGACTTGCGTAATTTGCTATAAATTTCTATGCACCACGTTCTATAAATATCCAAACCACTATAAATATTTTAAACTCAAGTGCACTTTAAGCTAAAAATCTTTAGTTTAAGTTATTTATTTTTAATCAAGACCTTTTTAAATAATAAAAACCAACAGTAAAAAATCTGACCATATACTTAATTAAAATAATAATAAAAAAAAAATTAGTTGTAATTTGTGTTTAACACGATACTAAACGTTGTAATATAACGATACCCCAAGGAGTTGTTGTATACATATAAAGTAGAGGCATAAACCTAAATGAACACTTGCAGGCGTAAATATTTTACCCAGCAGTTTTGTTAGGAGGGTTAAGTAAATTCCAACTGCTTTTCATTTTAGTTTGAATAGTTGGTTAACTCTAATTTCATTTAATTATTTACAAATTATTTGATGCTTATGATTCCTCTGTAATGTGAAAAGTAATCAATTCATGGAAATAATTAAATAAATGATTGGGTTTGATTTTTTAAATTCTTTAAATTAATAAAAAAAAAAATATCCAGCTTGGTACCGCCGTTTGGTCGTTTGGTTTAAATTAGTGCCCTAAGCTAAATAATGAAATAATTTCTTCGGGCGGCATTCTCTTGATCTAAAGGGTACCACAATATGTATGCAAATGGGCATGTATGTATGAATGTGTGTTTACTTTCTTTTTATACCCTCCACCACAAGAGGTTCATGAGGGCATATTAAGTTTGGCATTTCGGAAGAGACTTTAAATATTCATCTAAAACATACAAATTGTGGATCGTGCAGTGTTTCGAAGACGATTTAGCCATGTCCGAATATTGCCTACGGCCCGGCGCAAGGATTTTCCGGCTTCGCTAACTAATGTGTAGTTTATAGAACACGAGCGCATTACTCGTCCGTTCAACTTACATTTAAAACAAAAACAAATTTCGAAATATTGTACGGATTTTGTGGGGTGCCGTCAAAGATAAGTGTTACGCCGACAAGCCAGAGACAATTAACGCTTTAAAGGACAATATTCGTGAAGCCATTGGTGAAACACAGAAAAAATAGAAAATCGACTTTAATTAAACAATTCGTTCAGACAATTAAATATTTAACTAATTTTGCCCCTGCAAAGGAATTGATCATATCAATTAACGGATTTTTATTTTCGAGTCATGGGACATTAATTTTGTCAATTAAAAAATTAATTGCATAAACTAAAAAATACACCAAATATACACAAACTTTTAAGTTTATGGGTTTTGATTAAAAAAATTAATTGCAGCAAACAAAAAATTAATTGAATAATTAATGCACACCAATTAATTATTTAATTGAATAATTTTTTGCAAACATTTTTTCTGTGAATACAGCTGCACACAATCGATAATGTGCTTAAAAATTGGACCGATCGTGTAGGCTACTGCATGGCCAGCCGAGGCAGCCAATTGAATGAAATTATTATTATTATAAATATTTATTTAATGCAAATTTAATTTACAGAAAATGTATAAAGAGAAAAGGACTGGCTGCCAAGGCCTTCGCCTTAAGAATTAATGAAATTATTATCCATTATCAACCTGAAGGATTGTACTTTCAAATAAAAAAAGAAGTTTGAGAAAATATTCAGTAGTTTTTTTATAACATTTGCGTTATTTGGCGGACCCTGTAGGACTAGAAATGACACTAATAAATTTCGTGATTTACTATAGGCCCCATATTACGCCCTCTCTGGTAAATTAATTAAAAACGCCTGAAACCCAAAATACAAGAACTCTAACTCTCGCTGAAGGGTATTACAGATTCGTCATAGCCGAATATGCTGTTCTTACTTTTTTGTTTTTAATACATACACAAACAGCCAAAGAGAAGAAAATTAATTTTGCATATAAATTGCATGCTTTTTCTGTGAAAGTGTTAAAATTCCATTTGCAATTTTAAAAAGGACATTAAAGTAAAACCGTAAAGTAAATTGTACTAACAAAAGCACACACTTAGGCACATTGTGTGTGTTCATAATTGCTTGTGTGTGTGTGTGTGTTTGTGAATGTAAATAAATGACCACAAAAATCTGCAAAAATATTTTTAGAATTAAAACTAAAAATGAAAAATTAATGAACGGATATTTGGTCACTTAAATTTAACGAGGTTGCAGATTTTTTTTTGTTTTAACTTTTGGTGGTTGAAAACTTATTAAAAAACGTTTAATAATAAAAATTGCTATAATTTCTCAAAAATCATACAATTTTTAAAATTAAAAACATTTTTTTTTTTATAAAATTAAGTTACGATGACCCAAAAAAGGGTTAAAACGATTTTCAAATACATACAATGTTTCGAAATTTTGAGCAATTTTCGTTTAAATTTAATTAGCCTAATTATGAATAAAAATTCCCCGGGAGTTTTTTTCCCTTCTGCCATCTTACATAGGAAATTCAATTGTAAAAATGGGAAAAAACTCCTATGGAATTTTTATCTAAACATAAATATATGTATGTAAATGAAAATGAAAATACGTTTGTTTGTTCCCTGCAGCCTCCCAAACTACATAACCAACATTTTTACAGTAATTTCCAGATTATCCGCCGCTTTACATAGGCTATTAATGTTTGTAAATTTGCAAGTGGGCGTGGCACTACCCATACAAAGACAATATAAATTGCAGTATATATGGAGAACGGTTAAAGAAAACGTTTCAAAATTTGGAATAAATAGTTTAGTAATCAATGGAAGAAAACATTAAGTTCCTTATTGGAGAGGAAAAATTCTTGGATAGTTGATTAGATACATTTGATGTTTGCTCTTGAAATACTTCAGTATGATTTTTTTTTCTGTTCCAGATTGTTTTGGGGCGAAGTAGAGTTAAGGCTTAAAATGAATCAGTAAGTAGCGGTTTCACATAAAAAAAATTTTTCTTAAGGCCCAAATACACTTGTCAAATGCTTGTCCAGCCGGCGAATTCAACGTGTACGTGTGCTTGACGTAATATTCGCCGTTATATCTAAATTTTTTGATTTTTCATCAAGCGTTGTCGGTGTCACACAAACACATTTTCACTAATACTACCACAATGCTTAATGAGTACTTTGATCAGTGTATTTGGGCCTTTAGTTAGACCCCTTTCAGACTCGGCAAGTTAGTTGCGCAAGTAACTTGCCGAGTACAACAAAGTCTGTACTAAATATTTTTTTCCTTACCCCGACCTTACCGCTGACGTCTACAAACCAAGAGTTGCGCAAGAGACTTGCGCAAGTAACTTGCCGAGTGTGAAAGGGGTCTTATATTCTAATAAAAATGTCACATAACATAACATTTCACATGTTGAAAGATTAAACTCCATTTATTTTACTACATACATAAGAAAAGGTTGGATTTTTAATTTAAGTATGCAAATTTCACAATTTTTGTTCTTTTAGGGCCAATTTTTTTTTTAAAAATTTCAACATTAATTATTATTGCCGGTATTTATAAAAATATTTTAAATTCATTAAAGATTTACAAAACAAAATTTGTTTGAAAGTTTTTCTTAATAAACGTTTGTTAAATTAAACAATCGTATTTGAATACGGGGGTAAAAAAGTTTCTTAAAATTTTAATTTCGATCTTATCCGTTTAAGGATTAAAATTACGTTACGCCAGAAAAATACTAAAAAAAGCTTTAGCCTTAAAGGAAATTTTATTGCTTTTTTTCGTTTCTTTAGTTTATAAAATAAACTAAACCGTTTTTGAGGTACGCGAATATAAATATGTTGTGCAACCGTAATAACGGCATATCTCGAAAACAAGAGCTAAACTAAAAAAAAGTTGCTTGCTTTGACCAGTGAAACTTGACGTGTGTGAACCGGCACTTACACCCAAGAAACAAAAAAAATTATTTCTATCTCCACTTGGAATAATTAAAAACAAAATAACGCCTATCTGTGAGAAAAACTCAAATTACAAATATTTATATGTAAATTGATGGCGGGCTTTAACAACACATACATTGGCATTTTATGACTAAAAAGCCTTCTAAAAAGCTATTGAACGACCTGCACATTCATGTAGAAAGCCAAAACATACAAAGTCAGCCGTTTGAAAAAATAAAAAAATAGCTTTTGTTGGTACTTCAATAGCACAATGCAAAAGTAACAGTAAAACGAAATACGGAAATATCAAACGCCAAAAAACTGTAACGTGGCTACGCCAAACCTAAATTAACCAATGAACACAGAGAAAAAATATGGTTCGGCATTGATACGGCAACTACACTATGTTTACTGTAACAAATTAATCTTGTCGTTCACCAGCATTTTTTATTTAATATCAGCAATATTTTAGTTACAGTAAACCTTTCAATGTTTATCGCAATTATAAATTTGTTTCGTAAAACTTAATAATGATAACTTTGAAAACATATTATATTATTTACAATCATTTAATGATATTAAATACCCATTACATGATAACTTTCTATACGTGTAGTCATAGTATGCTTAAGATGCAAGCAAAATATCTTTACTCTAATAATATTTTGTTAACGCCATTTGTAAAATTATTTTGCATCAGTTATGTCCCTTGTATTATATAGAAATATTTGTTAGTGTAAACAAAGTGAAACGATTAAAAAATTAATACCCATTAAATAAAAAAAAGACAAAATGAAAATTTTAAAGAAATTAAAACAAAGTAAACAATTTGTTTAGTGTCACAAAATAAAATAGCATTTCCGAACAAATTTTAATTCTTTTTTCGATTATTGTGAATGTGCGAAAATATTGCTGCAAAAATATTGACCATTGCATGTAAGCAGCGTTTAAAAAACTGCAGTTAGAGTAGAAAAACTGCCATTTCTTCCACTTCTTCATTTGTCAGTGGCAAAAAAAAAAACACTATTGCTTTTACTTCTGATTCATTAAATGTAAACAGTCGCTGTCAAACCAACACGAAAAGCGAAAAGTTGTACACAAATTTTCGTTTTTTGTTTTACAGTTTTGGTTTCGTTCGCCTGCAGTTTTTTAAACCCTGCATGTAAGTTTAATGTTATTTTAATAAAAAAAAGTATGAAAATTCTATAAAATTATTTATAAATAATTGCGACCTACAACAACGAAAACAGCGATAATATCGACCCCTTTGCGCGAAATTATCGTATATGCCAATTTTTTTGAAATTGGGTTTTTGATGCAATCTTGTTCTACATTCAAAGAGACGTCACCTGACAAAATATTGTAGGCGAATTCCACTTCGTTGCTCCAAAAATTGAATGTATATTTTCATTTTTATATGCAAGCGAATGCAGAGAAAAGTAGAAAAATGGCTGTCCTGTAAAATTTGGTTTTTGTAACATACGATAATTTCGCGCAAAGGGGTCGATATAATAACCTACGATTATAATATAATAAGAGTAGTCATATTTAAATCATAGTATGATTCTTTCAGATATGTTACGATTACTTTTAACCATTACATGATCACTTTGTATCATAATATGATTACTTTTAAGCTGATTTTGATTAACATGATAGGAGTACGATTACATTAAATTATAATAGGAAGTAATTAAAACAAATTATGATTAAGGGGAATATATTATAATGTAATATTACGAATACATTTGGTCATAATATGATATCTTATGATTCTAATAATAATCATAATATGTTGACTACATGCATGCTTACCACAAACATGTTTTATCTCTGCGTGTATTTATCATAACGACATAACAAAATTTAAATAGGGTGTATTCCGAATTTTTTTTTTGTAAATACTGTCTAGTAGGGTGCCAAATGGTTTTATTTGTTTAATATCTAAAAGAACACCTTCACTTGCATCTGTAAAATATGAGCTGTTTGAGTAACAAACTACTTTCCGTCCTTCTTGAAAAAAAAGAGAAAAACCCAAAGTATTGAAGTAGAAAACCAACCACAATCTCACAAATCACAATGAATTATTGTCAAATTAATCCAAAACGAATGGCGTATAATATGCAATTTAAAAATAAAAAAATAAAAAAAAAAAACTAAAAGAGAAGAGAACTGTGAAAGTGGAAAAATAACTGAAACAAATGAAAAAGTAAAAGACAAAATCGCATTCAGGTGTGTAAAGGCATCCTGTTGCACTTAATTTATTATGGAAAATCGGCAAGGTCTGAACAACGTTAAGGAAATATAAATTTTAAGAAGCAAACAAACGCTGAAAGATGAAAATATTCGTGCCACGTCAAAAGACATAAGAAAAGTTAAAAAAAGAAGAGACAGTAGAGATTCATATTAAAAGAGAAAATTTTACTTTTTTCAAGTGACATGCATAAACTTAAATTCTATTGGAAAATGTGGAGCGAATTTTTTTTGGAAACACAACAGTCGTACCTAAGCAAAAGCGGCAAGCGTATTCTAGTTGTCAACAATTGTCATGCCCATTAAATTTTTATGAAGCATTCTAAATAACGCGGCGTCAACACTTTACAATTGGCAAAACCGATTTTGACATCGCGTTTAATAGTGAAGTTGACCGCTATGGTTAATAAATAATGGCAATTTAGCTATTTTTGGTCCATCTAGCGGTCTGATATCCATTTTTTATTTCTTTTATAGGGGCTTTTTTCAACAAGAAGATAAACACTACTGTTCGTGACACAGCGTTGACGCTCTTTATTAACTTTTTGTTAAACTTTTTTATTAAATAATTTTTTTTACAATTTGTATTCGATGTATTTGTTTTCGTTTGTTTGTTAACCTTTAGAATGAATCATATGTTTTTTTGTTTTACTAAATTTTACTGCAAAAAATTCTGCAGTTAGAATTTGTAAACACTCAGTCAAGAACTGTCACTTTACGCTTTCAATTTGTGTTCTCATTAACTGTATTTTATGAACGCAAACGCAATTTAAGTAAAATGCAGTAAAGTTCAGTAAGACCCTATTTACACTATGCAATTAACGCCGCAACTTTCGCATGCAACTTTTTGTTTGTTAGCACGAGGTGTAGGGAAGAAATTGGAATTGAAAAAGTTGAAAAAATGCTTGAAAAAAATTCAAATATAAATACGAAAAGAGTTTCGTAGAAACTGCTTTAAAAGAAAATAGAAAAAAATCGGCTTTGATTGAATTGAATAGTCTAAATGCGGTATAAAAATAGTAAAAAGTTTTGAATTCTCGAATGCACCTAATATTTAAGAAAATTTTATAAAATTACTAATGCCTGTCCTCAAAAAGTTTTATATATTTAATAGAGGTTTACAAAACTACTTTAGTATGAAAATTTGACTCAATAAACGTTTGTTAAATTGAATAATTGTTTAAGAATAATTTAATTAAATACTTGTTTTTCATACACACAGTTGTACATATGTATGTGTTTATTTTGAAAGTATTAACGTTCGTTTTTTATTTATAAAGGGTGTTTTTTTAAGTCCGATAGCACTTAAAATATAGGAAAATAACACAAAAAATTGAATTTTAATAAAAAATTCTTTTTTTTTAAAGATGGCTTGACATTAAACTTCTAATGTAATTTCTGTAAATGGTGAGAATCGGTCTATAATTTCCCTTATAACAACTTCTTTCCGAAATATACTCTTTGTTTCCATAAACCATTTAATTACATAATTTCTTATTTAGATTAAGTTCGCCCCAACTCTTAAATGAAAAAAAAACATAACTTTGATTTAGTGAGTCCGCGACTGCTCATGTAATTATAAGCTTTACCGATTATAATTTTTGACTTGGTTTTTTAATGCAAAATCCGGCTTTGGTTTTTAAGGACATATTTTTTTTAACAATTTTTAGGGCATATTTTCAAGTTTAACTGCATAGTTAAAGCGCATAAAACACTTTTTTTAAAGCATATTTCCGGTTTCCCTGCTGATCATAAATGTCAAAAAGTATGAGGTGAGTTTCATCGGGCTTAAGGCCCACAACTATGCTAAAGTTAGCTTGAGCAATTGTGCGAATACATGTGATTTATATGTGTCGAACCATATTGAACTTAAGAAAACTTTTTGGTTAATTTTATGAAACTGGCATTTGCTTAAGCAAAATATTTTTTTTTGATTTTTTTGTTTTTTAAATGCTTTTTTAAATTTTTTTTTGTTAATTTTTGACATAAGCTTAAGCCAGCTCATGCATATTATAGTTGGGCCCTTAAAAAATTACTTTTTATAATTTTGTATTTTGTTTCTTGTTTGTAATACAGTTATTTTTTAAGATTTATGACATTTCAACATGTCTGCCGGAAGTTTAAAATGACTTAATTTACCCAATGCTTGTATTTGCTTGTTGAAGTTGTAAATTTTGCGTTCATAAAAAGACTCAAGTTTCGAAAGCAAAACAAAATACATAAACTCATTCGTATGAAGAAGACAAAAAAATAAAAAAACAAATAAATTTTAAATGAACTGCATGTGTTCTGTTTTTGTTTTTTTTTGTGCAACTTTAACGGAAATCAATTTAATAAAAGAACAACTGTTACCCATATGAAAATGTCTTGTTTTTCCTTAAAAATTTTTTGTTGTTATTGCTGTTGGTTGATTTTGGTTTCTGTTGCATTTTCTTGCTGAAGTTATGAACTGCCTTATAACATGACATTTGTTGTTTAAATAATTGCAACAATTTCACTTGTTCACGGGTTTGTGTGTGTGTGTGCTCGTGAGTGACTGAGTGTGTGTTTGATAGTCAAGTTAAACTTCAAATTTATATTCGTCTCGTATGTTCCGTTCTGTAGTATAACGTCGTTCATTCGTTGTCGTATAACTTTAATTGTTTTTGTTGTATGTAATACAGTTGTTCTCTTTATTAAACCGATCTTCTACAGTAAAGGGGTTGGCATATTTATTAATTTGTACATTTTGTAACGCAGAGCATCAGTATTAGTTTCTAATAATTTTTTGATGATTAGTTTATGATTATAATAAATAATTTAAGTTTTGGTTTCAATCTTCAAATATGTAATGGAAAATAATAAATAAATCTTAAGTTGAATGTTTTTTAAGAAAAGCCAATAAACTTACAGTTTTGAAGAACTTGGTGTACAAAATTTTTGAGTTTTTTACAAAATCCTACGGTGCACTAAATACGGTGTAAACATAATGCGTCTGTAACTGCTCCGTGTATACCGACCACAGATGCTAATTCAAGTGTATGGCCATATCTCGCGTGTGCAATTCTAAGTCGATTTATCCATGTCCGTCTGTTGAAAACACGCTCACTTTCGAAAAAATCAAAAGAAAAGAACAAACTTGCTCTCAAATTTGCTTGTATTTATCCGAAGTAGTTTGGGATTGAAATCCAGAAAAATCTGTTCAGTAAGATCAGAGCTAAGAATCAAAAATGGGATAACGTAAGAAATAAGATAGATATTCTGACAATTTTCTAGTATATTACAATAGAGTGTTCATGAATTCGACCCTTTTCATCCTATAACTTTTGTACCTGTCATTGTCGTTGTTTCTGGTGTATTAAATACGATGTCTGTTTTATTGCACAAGTTGTATTTCTTGTTATTATTGCACACCTCTACTAAACATTTGAATTAATACACATATACATTTACGTTAACTTGACATATCGTGTTACACAAGTGGTAAACAATAAATGTCATACCATACACGTATTCATTCCCCATTTAAACATATACATACATACACATACTATGTCCTTATAAATTGATGTAATTTGCGAGTGTTTTTGTGTGAGTTTACAAGTGTACGAGTACAAATCTATGAACCAATTAAAACAATAATAGTTTCACCATGTGGTCGAGTTTTGTAGTGTGACGAATACAAGTTTAACATGACATACGGTTACGATAAATTGTTTAAAGTTCTCCAACTGTGCACATAATGATATTTGTATTAATATTTAAAAAAGGACAAATATGGAAACAGATTAACGAGAGAACCGGCCATATGGCCTAGTCTCATGGTGGATCTTAACCACTGGGAATGCACAGGTATAATCTGATAAAAATGATACAGTGACCCCTTGCTTAGGTGCCGGAGTCATCTTGCCTTCACTGCTTTGTTTAAATCCAGCAGTATCTGTCGAATAGCCAGAGCATCTAATGGGCTGGCACAGGCTGAAATTTCCACAAGGGAAAAAATTAAGTCTCCATATAGAAACCTCCCCCCCCCCGTGGTATTAGGTATAAACCACAGCAACTACGTGATCCCCGAATGAATCCTTGTCAAAAACTGCCCTTCGTTAAACCCTTTTGTGTGTTTATCCCCTTTTGAATAGCGAATAATTTACTGAAAAGCAACCCTCTTTCAATAAAGCAAGGCTTCCGCAGAGACAATTATCGTGAAAGACAAGAAGCATATATCTCAACAAGCATACTAGGAGAGGCCTATAATCAATCCAATATACTTTTAAATCCCATTTTACACCATTCACCACTTTGCTGTAGTTGGGGCGTATGGGCAATATTATTGTTTTAACTAAATTACTCATACGTTGGCTTTAAACTGACCACCCAAGGAATAAATTAGCATGTCACTTGGTTTGTAATATATTAACATTTTCGGCTTTGAGGTATATCCTTATAACTTTTGTCCTTCTTTCCGTCTGCTCTTGGCTTGCCATAATATCTATTGTACACCAAACGAGTTAAGAATTGTTGAAAAATGAATTTGGAAATGTTTTTCATCGGCTCTTGAATTCTGAAATACATTTTTACCAGTGGAAGCAAATAATCCAAGCTTTTTTATTATTACTTGTAATTGAGATTAAAGTTTTATGAATTAAAAAAAAAAAAAAACTCAACATAATAATAATGACAACGATAACGGCACGGCGTTGATAATGACAACAAAAAAGAACGTCAAAAATTAGAAATGAGTAAAATCTTTGATAGTTGATAATAATATGGATGGAATGCAATTTCTTTAAATAAATAGAAATGAAAGAAGGAAAACAACTGTGCGAATTATGTATGTATATGTTAATCATAGACATATTTACATACATACACGAAAACCTCGAAAGCGTACATGGGGCAAAAAAAAATTTTAATTTGACAAAAAATAAAAATTCAAAATTCATTCATTTATTGCAAAATTTAAGTTAAAATTTTAAAAATTTTAAATTTAAATTCGTATTGTTTCATTCAATATTTTGAAAAACTTTTCAGAATTTCTACGATTGCTACGAAGTTCTTTGTATTAATTTTTTTCTCTGTGTATAAATTCATATAAATGTGGGTATTAATTTTTTTATTTGTATGTTTGTTTGTGCATCTATTGTTAGGAGAAAGAAGTTTTTCAGAGGCGCTTTTAAAATATTTCTTATATGCAGGGGACATTATTTTATTTATCTCTAAAGAAATACAGAAAACAAGTCTTAAATTATTAAAAATCTATTAAAAAATTATAATTAATTTCAAAAAGAAAAACAAAATTCTTTAAATTTCTTTAAATACTAGAAAATAATACGAAAAATCGGTATTTTTAATCGATTAATCACTTCTAAAATTCCATAAATTTTATAAATTAACAAAATATTCGAATTTTAATTCTTGAACGGGTTTTATTTGATTTTAACATACATATATTCTATTATTCGAATATATATTTTATTATTTTTTGCTTTTGCTTGTCTTTGAAAGAATATATAAAAAAAATTAATATCAGTAAAAAGTTTACTTTGACATCTATTAAAAAAGTTAATCGAATAAAAATTAATAAAAATTTGAATAAAATTGGAGTTTTGAATAACTATTTATTTATATTGGTTTTACAAATTTGAATGGGTTTTAAGAGGTAATATAATTTTATTCGACTAACCGAATAATAATCGGAAGAATTGATTATTTAGTTACCCGAAAACTAATAGACTTATAATAGTTAAAAATAAATAAAAGTTTTTACAGTTCTTATAGAAATTAATTAACTTATTGTAAAAAATTAAGCAAACATTACGATTATCCGCAATTTTATTCGAATATTTGAAAGTTTATTCGGTCAGCAGATAAATAAATACATAAACAAATTTTTTCTTTTTTTTATTATTTTATACAGTACTTAATTTAAATTTGATGATAAACTAAGGAATTTTTAATCACAATTTATTTCATTCGATTAACCGATTTAATTCGGTCAGCAGATTATTAAATACATAAACAAATTTTTTTTATTACTTTATACAGCTCTTAATTTAAATTGGATGATAAACTAAGGAATTTTTAAATACAATTTATTTTATTCGACTAATCGATTAAATTCGGTCAGCAGATTATTAAAAACATAAACAAATATTTTCTTTTTTTTATTATTTTATACAGTTCTTAATTTAAATTTGATGATAAACTAAGGAATTTTTTAATCACAATTTATTTTATTCGATTAGCCGATTAAAAATTATTCTATTTAACGATTTCTATATAAAACACATGTTATTTATTTGTTTATATTTTTTGTAATAAGTTATATATTTTGTAGTCGTTTATCCGATTAACTGTTTTTCTTTATCGTTCAAGGATTTATACGATTTAAAAATATTGAAATAAAAATATATTTTTTTAAAAAACTTTTTTTTTAATTGTAAAGTTTGCATTCACAAGCTGCGCTGATACGAAAAATTCAAATATGTGTGTTTATTCGAATAATTAAAATTCGTTAAAAAATATTAATTTTACATGAACATTTCATGCTGTTTCTTTTTCTGTTCCTGTTTCTTAACATTTTAAATATTTGATTTATTATATTTTTTGCATAAATGCCGATTAATCGGTGCTAATCAATCATTCGAAATGTTATTTTTAAAATTTTTTTTTTTTTTTTTTTAATTTCCTAAGTTAATCCCACGAAGCTCTTCGCTTGTCTGCAGGAGAGAAAGTCTCTGGCGGGAATCGAACCCGCAACCCCGGCGCTGATAGACTAGCTCACTACCAGCTAGTTTTAGTTATTTAAAAATAATGATATTCTTTATTAGTTATTCGATTTTTATTTCGAATAATTGAACAAAAAAAAAAAACTACCTGCTCTTCTATAATTGAATAAAGCGTTTTATATTTTAGTTATTCGAATACTTTGATTTATTAATCAAAATTTTTATTATAGAAATTTAAATTTATTTTTGCATAATATGCATTAATTAAACATAATTTATTAGAAAACTAATCGAATAATCGGGTTCATGCAATTATAAGCAATAAAATTATGGCAATACGAATATGGAGTAAACAGGGTTTATTTTACGCTAAGATATATCGATAACCTGATGCAATGGTGGGATTTTGAGTGCATATCAATGTTATTACCCCATACATCCTGTTTTCACCCCAATATATGCCAGCCCCCGGATATTTTTTAATTTGTTACGCTTCTAATTTATGTTTTATACTTATAAATATTGCATAATTAAATATATAAGTGTATAATACTTTAGAGTATCTTTTTGTTTGGCAATCTGTGCAAATTGCGCATAAAATATTAACTTTCTACTTAAAAAAAACATTTTTTATGGTTTGTAATTTCAGTTTATATGCGGTTCATATACGCACATTTTACACTTTCATACGTTGTATAGGTATACTAAAATACATATATACATAACTTTGCATACATATATGTACATATAAACATACATACGTATATGAACGTATATAGGTTCATTAAAAATTTCTTCGAGTCAGGGCTGCCAGATATTTTTAATATTTTATTTTCAAATTGTAAATTTTTATCCCCAAAAATCCACATTAAATACTCTTAAATTTTTCCATAAAATATTACATATTGTATCTAAATTTTACATTTTTTTTTTATTTGAGATCAGAATTATACATCAAATATTAATTTGATTGAAAAAGTCAAACACACGTAGAAAAAAATATGGTTGGAGGCAACCATATTCTAAGAGCAACATACTATGGTTGAATTTTAATAATGATTATATTTATAGGTTACCATATTATGTTTAAATATGACCATAGTATGTTTAAAATCAACAAAAATTGTCCCTAAATCAACCATAATATGGTCAAAATTAACCATATTTTTAGTCAATATTAACCATAATAATGGTCAAAACTAAACATATTATGTTTAAAATTAACCATAATATGGTCAAAATTTCCCAAAATTTTTAGAAGAGTAACCATATTATGGTCAGGATTAACAATAATACGGGGAGTGCTTATCATATTATGGTTAATACATTTTTTTGAATTTGTTTGTTAAGTGTCAAATTATAATTTTATTTAATTTTATATTCTTGATAGGTGTTACGTTCCACTTTTATAAAAAATTCCATTTGGTTCATATTCCACCCTGTGACGACCTTCATATTACCATTTTTTCTACGTAAATTTATGTGTTTTAATCAATAATTAAAATAAAATGAATGAGAATTTTAAGCAAACCAAGTAAAATGCAAACGACCAGAATGTTGTTGCTTTTTAAACATATTATTTTAAATTTAAAATGAATCATACAATTGTTTTAAAATATTACAATTTCAAACATATTATTGTTATTAAATATTAACCATAAAATGTTTGAAGGTAACCATAATATGGTTATAGCTTTTGGATGGATGAATGTAACCATTATATGGTTACCGTAACAATAATATGGTTAAGGTTACCATAATATGTTTAAGTGTATGGTTATAGTTTTATTTTATTTAAACATTATATTGTTAAAATCAACCATATTTGAAGTTTCAAGGGAGGCAAACACTTTATTGTTAAATAGAAACAAAATATTATCAATTGTGAAAAAAGTTTTTTTATTCACAACCGGTCGAATTATTTTTTTAATTGAGCTGAAATTGGGCCGTCCTTCTGGGTTCCATCATTATTTGGAGAAAAATGTTTGCAAGTCTTAAACAAATTTCGATTTGTTGGAAAACGCTTTAAAATCTGTTGCGAGAAACTTTTTAGATACAAAAACATATCTTCTTTACTTTAATTGACAATACTGTATCTATCGATATTATTTCTTCTTCAAAATCGTGGCCCAAATCCATTGAATCAAATTCTAAAGGGTACTTTATACCATCACACAAGTCGTACGTATTTTGTGGAAAATACAACCCTGTCATGATAAGTTGTTATTGTTTTTCGAAAATTTTCAAACAGTAATTACATTACTTTAATCTGCTTAAAAATATCGCCGCCATTTTTTTGTTACTTTTTAACTTAATACACTCAACATTAAAAATATTATTAATTGAAGCACAGCCGTGAATAACGTCTTAAGTTACAAAAAAATTATTTATCAGGAGAGCAAAAAAACGTTTTTAACAGGCAAGATTAATAATTTTTTATTTTTTTTCTGTAGATTATTAAAAACAATGATAATAAAAAACTTTTATGCAAAATATCAAGAAATTTAAATTACATGCAAATTTAAAGTTTATACGTTTTTTTTTGTGGAATAACGGTTCATATCCACAATCGCGATGTCATTTAAAACGTTCTTTCACTGCGCAAGCGGCGTTTAAAACGTTATTCCACGTTTCAAAAACTTTGTATAATTTTGTAAGTAACTTACAACGTTCTTCCACTAGTTGACTGACTCTTTTTATGTCATTTTGAAGGTGTAAAGGTGCATAATTTTGTTTGATTTGAGGTTAAAACAGTGTAAGAATGTAATATTAACGGTTATCTGCCAAAAACAGTTCTTGAAAAAAGTGGCTTTTACAACGTTAATCGCGGCTGTGCTGCAATTGCAATTGGAGAAAGACTTTACAGTCAGAAATCTTTTATTCAAAGATTCTTTTTGTTGACTAATAAAAAATATAGTAAGGGGTTTCACGATGGGTAGTGCCAACGATGCAATTGTGTGCGAAAATTAACCAATTTGCACAACACAACAACAAACTGCACGTAAATGCAATTTGCTTTACTTTACTTCGTTTGCACTAAAAAAAACCATGGCCAAAAAGAGTTGTGCATATTTTCTCAGTTGCAAAAAAATCTAAATAATAACATTTCACACATTTAGCGCCATATTGTTTGTGGGTGTTATTATATACATATAAAAGATTTTTAATAAATATACTTAAACGAGAAGATATTCATTTTAATATACTTGTGTATAATTGTTAGCAAATGCTGCCAGGGGTTTTTTGAGTTTTCCGAATAAATTTTTAGAAAAATAGCACATTTGCACAGAAATAAAGCTGGTATGCTCATGATAAGTCATAATATACACTGCAAATTAACAAATTTGTAAAATTGCACAGGACCATCGTGATAACCCTTAATGGAAATAGCCCCCAAAATTTAAATAAAATCCCCAATTCCCAAATAAAATTTTTTTATCACCGTTTCCAAAGTAAAATTCCCAATTTGGGTATAAATGCGCTAATCTGTTATCACTGATTCGAGTGATGCTTGTTGAGAAATTCTTAACTCATTCCTCTCTTCAACCTTTAAAATTGTGGTAGCAAAATCTAATGAAACATTTAATGTTACATTTTTTTCTTTCTAAGACTCCCTCATACCATGATGAAATTTATTTAGATATTTCATTAACTCTATTCGGGTATTCTATTTGGGTATTTTTCTTCCTTGAAGAGTTTTTTTTCCCGTAGTGTCAAGAAATTACACTCCATTTAATTATTTCTGTTTAAATGCAAGTCATAATTTTATAGATACTAAAAGTCTTCTTAAAGTAGTGAAAGTGACGATCTCAAATACAACATGCCCCTAGGCTATAACTCTACGGTTTTAAAAATGATCTTTTATTAAGCGCTTCCTTCCTATCACTAAATTTATAAAAAACAAAGTGTGTGCCAAGGTCTATCAAATAGGACTGCGCAAGTCGCCAAATGTTTTTTTTGGTTTATTTTTTAACGATGTCAAAAGTTTTTTACATTTTGCTTACACGCGTATATTTTTGATAACGTTTTTGGCTTTATGCTTCACATACATACATGTATACAGAACACTTTTATCCTATGTAGTAGTACACTTTTGACAACGAAGACGAATTTTACACAAACAAAATGCCTATTTTGGTTTTGTATTGTTGTATTGCTGTAAAGGTGAGCAGACCTATTGGATAGAATTATCTTCAAAATTGCGACCTGCAGCTTGTGCAAGAATTTTGGCAAGATTAACTCTTTTTTAAGCGTAAATTTTGTTAAAAAAGCTTCACTACAGTTCGTTCTCTTTTTTCGCAAATAGCTTTAACCAATGAAAATTATTACTTTTCCACCATATCGCACTTGTTTACTCAAAATGTTTATTTACTTTTTGCAAAAAAATCGACACGTAATATTCATATCTAACCGCAAAAATATCGTGTTTTTTGTACTTTTTGGTAACGAGACGGTTGGTTTAAAAATTCTTTTTCATACGCCTTTAATATTTAATTAAAAATTGTTTTGTTTTAATTAAAATTTTGATTTAACAAGTGTGAAATGATCAATATAATTAACTTGCGTAGTTGTGAAATAAATTGTCGGCCATTCATTTCTTAAGTGACATACAAAATTATAATTGTGGGCTCAACCAACAACAAAAATAGATTCCTAGCTCTAAGAAGTGAACAGAAAAAAGAACAAAATAAAAACCCACTAATGTTCACAGAAAAGGTACCCCAGTACCAACACAAGTACCATTAACGCCTCCAACAATATCTAATGAGAAAACTGCAGCCAACATCACTGCAAATAAAAGTAACAACTAGAATCTATCGTGAAAACCCGGCAAAGTGATCTTGAAACGTTTTTTTTAAATACTTCATCTCAACATGAAACGAAGAAAGGTGTTTTAAATTAGTGACTAAAATATACATACTGTTACTTTTCAAATTTTAAACCACCAAAAACAATAAATAAAAAGTACTTAACCTTAATAAAAAAATATTGTAATTACCCCTCAAATACTAAAAATAAATTTATAAGTACATACATTCTTTTTATAACGCTTTGTAAATTTAAAGTGTTTTTACTTACATATTTACCACCGTCTCTGCCACGTAAGTCAACATTTGTCTAAACATTTGGGTAATAAATAAAATTTTTATTAAGTCTTTGCAAATAAATTAAGTACTACATAGTTATGTATTAGAAAAATATATGTGTGTTTTTTATACGCTTATAATTCATCACGTTCATTTGATTCATCGACTTCATTTGAAGTATCGTCTTTAACGTCATCTTCGTCTTCATCCATCTTTATATGTTCTTCATTTTCTTCTCCCATTTTCTTATCTTTTTCTTCATCCATCTTTCTTTGTTCTTCATCTTGTGCTTCTTTCATTTTTTTCTCGACTTCTTGCGTATTTTTGACTTCAGATGCAATTTTGGATGCTAACCCAATTTCGTCCGTAATAAGAATGTTATCAAAAATAGTTCCAGCTTTAACTTGCCATAAATCAAATCCAATTGTGCATAGTTCTTTGCGTAAATACAAGTTTGAGTCAGGAGTATATTCAGGATTATCTATTTCTGGATGCTCCCATTCACCCTTATAATTAGGATTTTTAATTTGTTTTGGACTCCATTCTCCTTTATATTCTGGATTATTCACCTTTGCTGGTTCCCATTCTCCATCCATTTCATCATCCCAATCTTCAGGTTTTTTGGCATCTGGATCAGGTATGTGTTCTGGTTTATCCCAGTCTTCAGGCTTTTTACCGTCAGGGTCAGCAATTGTTGGCTCATCCTCCCAATCTTCAGGTTTTTTGGCGTTTGGATCCTTTATTTTCTTAGGTAGCAAAAAGTCCCAATCATCTTCAAGATTACCAGACTCAACTTTTTCGTTATCAATTAGTACTTCATAGGTATTATCAGGATTAACGATAAGAGTGTAAAAATGGGTGTAAATGTCATCCTTGCAATTTATATTTTTTTTGATTAACAGGTTTTTGCCTTTATAACTAAATATAACTTGAACTTTTTTTAAGTGTCCGCAAATATCTGGACCAAACATAATTTCATACGGAGATTCTCCATGCATATCCTTTTGGTCGAGAGAACAATCAAAAATTTTTACATAACCCCCTCCACAATCAATATCTTGTTCATGCTTAACAGAAAACTGAATAACAAGCGGTTTATTTTCATTTGAAAATGGAGAAAATTTTCTTGATGCTGCATAAAATCTATAGTCTTCAGAGGTTTGTATACCTTTATCCGCTTCCGCATCATTGTAAAACTTTCCTGCACTTAAACTAAAATTGCCAAATTCTTTTCCTGGATGTTTGCTATATATCCAATTATCTTTCCAAGATTCATCCAAAAACTTTTCTTCCAAATATACGGATGAATAACAATAGCCAAAGACGGCAAAAAGCGTAAGTATTAAGAAATTACTTTTAGTCATTATAATTTTTAAGACACCCAATCTACACAAAACTTCCCACTTAAGTGAACTCACAACAGTTATAAACCCAAAAAATAAAACAAAAAACCACAACAACTTTGTATATAGAATAACACGCTCTGCAATTCTATTGGTTGAAATATTAAACCAATGAAATTATAGACGCGTCGCACTATTAAATGGTTTCCGAACCCTTCCTCTCAAAAACTATTAAGTTTCGATAACTTTCTGTGCCGATCTTCTGTCGATATGAGTTGTTGGCCAAGTACTGTTTTGTTGTTGTTATTTATATCTCAGCAATTTGGCTATTAAGGCCACGTCAGATACAACTTCTTCGCTTTGCATGGCGTTTCTTACGTAACACATTGACTGCCAAGGCATTTTCAGCAAATACGATGCTGAGGGCCACAGCAATTTTTTTGCGTAATCTCTTTGAAAACATCAATATTGGAATTAAGGCTACTACCAGAAATATTTACTGAGACAGAGAGTTTTTTTTTACAAATAAGAGTGTGCCACGCATGTGCCCGACGTGGCGCCTCCCGACTTTTATAACACTATGTGACAGTGTTTTTGGCCAAATGTATTTGACACCTAATCTTTATGTGATATTGTCCGCTGAATCCGAATATGAAGTCAGAATGCTCAAAAGTAGATCAGTTTTCTAGATATTTCAAAATAATCTTTATTTGTGTTTTTGAAAAAGTTAATGTCACTTAAATGTTAATATCTTCAAAAATATAAAACTTATTATGTATTTCATTTTTGTAATGAAAAATAATAAAATTGCTTAAAGAACAATGGATTGCTAGTGAAGCTTGGTCAAGAATAGACCGAATTACAGGGGACAAAAGTTCAAACTTCATTGAATATTTTATGATTTTTTTTCGCAATTTTGCTCTTTTCAAGTTATTTTTTTTTATACCAAAAAATTAAAAATTGTAAAGTTTTATTGCATGGGGCATTTGTTTGTTTCAACATGAGCATTTTGCACCCAACATGACCTGATTGATGCAAAAATGATAAAGCTACAGAAGATTTAGTGAATTAACCCACATATGTAGTAATTTTACAATTTTAGGTTTTTTTTTTAATATTTTTTATTACTAAACATTTCGCTATGTGTGTTTTTACTTGGTGTTTTTTTTTTGTGATTTGGTAAAAATCGAAAAGTGGGTTATTTCAAATAATCTTCTGTAACTTTGTCATTTTTTATACCGACTTGAATCCTATTGGGCACAAAATGTGTGTATGGAAACAAGCAAACGTCGAAGTGATAAAAGTTAAAAAAAAATTATTGTTTGGTTTTAAAAAACTAAGCTGAAAATCGTTAAAATTTTTGGGAAATTTGAACTTTGGTCCAATGTAACAAAGTCATTTCTTTACCAATTTTTACAAAAGACCTGTGGTTGTTTAAATGATTTCATTATCTTCAAATACAATTAAAGGAATAAAAACTCCGTCGAATATTTATTTATTATTACATATTATTATTTCAATGTTACACAAAAACCGAGCCCTGAGGGCCATATATGGTTTAAAAATACAACTCAAAACATACAACTAAACAAACAATAAAAATAAAAAAATTATCTTAAAAATATAACAATTAAATTTTTTTTTTCCTTATCTTTATTTATGATGTGATGAAAAGAGATAAATTCGAAGATACATACTTTTAATAAAGTGACATTATCTTTTTAAGAACCGCTAATAACGGTTATTTTGGAATCTCTCGAAACTGTTCTACTTTTGACTATAAAGATTAGGTGTCAGATTAACGATTTCACGACTTTTTTAAAAAATTGTGACACAGTATAAGTTTTCTTACTGTGTATATGTGTCCGACGTGGCGTTAACCATATAGTGCAGTGTCACACATATGTGTCCGACGCGACAGTCAATGTGTTAAACAGAACAGGGTAGAGTAATAGACAAGGTTATTTACACAAGGTAAACTCGTTGCTACAACAAGTACAACAAGACAAAAACAACAGGCCAAATTAAAAAAAAACTACAAACAACAACTAACCATAAGTATGTAAACAAGCATAGACAACTTTTGATGTTTGGCTACTAACTGGGGTAAACAGCTGCAAACATATGGGCCAACGAGTCTACCTTGTGTAAATATACCTTGACAATAGATGTACAACACAATTAACTTTGACAAGACTCAAACATTATTTGTTAAAAAAAAATTAAAAAAAACATTTTACTAGCAGATTGTCAAAGCGCGTTAAATGTACCTTACTCCACGTCTACAACTGACATGATTAGCTGTTATAACATGATGTTATAAAAGCGTTGTTAAAACATTTTCAATAACAACTGTGTTATAACATGAGAAACAATCTAACATGATGAGTCTATACATAATACTAACATCATATTGGTGTTAATGTTAAGCATTTTATGTTAGTTGTAGACTGCGTGTTATGTGAAATTTTTCGTAGAAGTACGTTTATTTCACCTAAGATGTGAAAGCGAATCTCTAACGCAACGCGAAGCTAAAGTTTAACCTGACATGGCTCAGCTTATGCTTAAGGCATGGGAAAACGTATTTATGTCCCCATTTACATTACACGATTTTTGACGTTGCGATTCTTACTTTATCGGCGAGAGGGGAGAGAGGAGTTTAAAGGGATACACAAGCGAGTGTCCACTTCGATTCGTTTTGTTCGCTCATTCCTTCTCTTATTGTTCTCTCAACTGACGAAAAATGTATTTAAGTTCGGTGGCATAGAAAAAGTTGCAACGACAAAAATCGAACAATGTAAAAAGCACACCGACTTCAGAGAGGAAACGACAATAATCGCAACGACAAAAAACGAATAATGTAAAAACGAATAATGAAGAAAGTGCAGTGTAAAAACTGACGCCATTTTGCAAACATTATTTTTATTAATACAGTCAAATCACGATAATTCGTACCCCCATAAATCGTAATTCCCGATAATTCGTAATAAACTGTCGGTCCCTTGAAAAAATCTCGTTAATTCGTAAAATTTCCATACATTTTGGTCCCCTCGCTAATTCGTAATTTTTTTTTCAAATAAAATCTTCTTTGCCTCTTATAAATCGTAATTGTTTGCTAACTACCACTTATAATTCGTCATAAAAACAACAGAAACATGGAAAGAATGATTTTTTGTTTACCGCTACTTTTTTTTGCGTGGGTTTTTTTTCTTGCGTGTTTCTTTAATTTCTTAAGATCAGTTTGTTACATGAACAATTTTTATATATTTTTTCTTTTTAACCATTTTTTTGTGTTTTTTTTTATCGTTTTAGTTAAGAAATTGAAAAACCCCGTTAATTCGAATTTATTTTTTTTTAACCCCGTTAAATAGAAACCCTGCTAAATCGAAAACCCCTTTAATTCGTAAGAAATGGCCGGTCCCTTGCGATTACGAATTATCGGGATTCTACGTATAAATTCTTTCTTATTCGACTTTATTATTAAAATATATGTCTATATTAATTTTTAAAGCGTGAGGTCTTTTTTATAAAAAAATATTAATTTTCTTTAACTTATTTGTTTGGTTGTTTTCACATTAAAAAAATAAACTTTTTTTACTTTATTTTATAAAAAAAAGTTCTTTTTATTTTAAGACAAATTTTTTTTTTTCATTCATTGTTAGTAATTATATATTCC
Source organism: Pollenia labialis (assembly GCA_949318255.1). NCBI lineage: Eukaryota > Metazoa > Arthropoda > Insecta > Diptera > Polleniidae > Pollenia > Pollenia labialis. The sequence continues at coordinate 25,024,053 of OX439139.1, forward strand.
GTATTCATAAAACCCCTTGTATCGTTGTATCTATTGCATGTTGTATAAAAGACCTTTAGTGAACTATGTATTTTAATACAACATACAATTGATACAACGATACAAGGGGTTTTGTGAATACGGTAATTATTAACAAAGATTTAAAACAAAAAATCCACTTTAATTAAAAAAAAGGCAAAAATATTTAACTAAACAATTACTACTTTATTTTGTTTGGTGTCAAGAAACTCTTTTTTCGCAAACATTAATTAAGCATTAACTTAATTACAAAAAAAAAAATGATTTTGTATTTTTAATAGGTACTTGGTGTGCCCAACCTTAGCATCTGCCACGCATTGGACTTCTTTTTTCATCGAGTGAATTAACTTCATCAAGTCATAGTAAAATACAAGGTGTGATCCCGTACTCAACTTTGGGAGCCGAAAACTGTTTCCCGTACTCAGAGTTTGGTAAAGTGAGAGAGATTTTAAGAGAAAAATATTATTCTTCTTCTTGCACGAAGTAGCCCGTACTTTTTCTTTGGGCTGATTGGGAAAACTGTTAAACAATCAGCTGTGTCCGCAAATAAACAATAAAAAATTACAACCAAGTATTACCAAAAGAATTAAAATACAAAATATTAACAAAATAAACAATAGAAAATGTTGAATTTTACTCTTATACATGAAAACGTTCAAATAAAAACATAAATGACACATGTATTTATTTAAACGTTTTCATAGTATCGTTTTGTTCTGGGCTAGAAATTTTGTTTTTTTTGTTCCCGTACTTTTGTACATTTTTCTCTTTTAGTGTGATAAATTTTTGTTTACTCTCATTTTACCGAACTTTACCCAAAAATACGGGATAAGTAGGCCACACTAATTAATTGTTTTTTAAACTGTCAAATTTAAATATTTATTTTAATGTAAATTGAAGTAGTAGTTCCATGGTGAAATTACTAAAAGGTCGCCTCGGTAATACAACAAACATAATAATACAACATTTACATACAATTTGTTTGTGTTTCATGTGTATCATCAACGTCAAAAAAGCTGATACAAAGTATACAAATAAATATAAAAAACAAATTATAAAAAATTTTAAAATAGTAAAAAAAATTCAGTTTTTGTAAAAAATCATCAAAATAAAGCAAATATTACAAGGCGAATTTATGCAAACGGTGGTGTCGATACTACAACAAGTAACAACACCAAAAACCCAACAATGTATTTTTTGTTGCTTTCATTGGCCGATATGTCAAAAACACAAGTAACTTTTGACATTCCTCTCCCTAATTAAGAAAAAAAAGTAGCACAGCTGTGTTTTCAACGCCACCTGAAAGTCAATTCGCCTTGATTATTACTTTGCCCGTATTTCATGATTTGTGTCACTGTAGTTTAAATAGATGGCTGACAAGAAAAGATTTTTTTAAATATCAAATTTTCAAGAAAAAAAATGCAATTCCATACTTAAAATGCATAGCCTAAGCGCAAGAAGCTCTACATATAATACGATGATTTATTTTATTATTTATGCCCGACGTTGGATGGAAATAGAGAATATTTCAAGCAAAAAGTTCCAACTGTATATTAAACGGAAAATAAAATCGTGGCCGTGATAAATTTTTTTTTTTGGCATAAAATGGAGAGCCCGGCACAAGAAGCTAAATTTATACAACTTCGTTTTCTCTTCCCTATTTATGTATGTCGTCTCTTTACATATACTACGTGGATTTATTTATGTATATAATCTATGCCCGACAATTGCTGGAAATAGAGAATAGTTCATACAAAAAGTTCCAACATACTATACATACAAATGTATGTATGTATAGTAAACGGAAAACAAAATCGTGGCTCTGATTTATTTGTATTGCATAAAATGCATACATTGTCCGGGAGCAAGAAGCTTAATGTAAACATCGTGGATTTTTCTTCCCTATTAATGTCCTACATTGGCTACAAATAGAGAGTAAATCACGGAATTTTGTTTTTTATATTGTATGTATGTGTTAAATCCTGAAAACAACATTTTTTTTATTTTAAAACAAAAATATTTTTAAATAAAATTGGAAAAAACAGAAAAATTCAAAACAAAAATTTCAATATAGTTTGACAAATAAATTAAACTATGACAAGTTAATAACAACTTGACAAGATCGATACATAAACAAATACAAGCAAACAATGAACAGCTGGCTTACCGAGGCCACGTTTTACACCCAATTTTCATGATGATTTTTTCTCCTATTTTTGAAACATGTCTTTTTTAGTTTGAAAGCGAGCGGGGGTGAGAAGTAATCAGGGTAGGAAAAAAGACATGAATCGTATTTTCTGTGTTTTTTTTGACATTCCTCTTTGCACAAAATTTTTGTTTTTTAATTTATATTGTATTTTTATTTCAAAATGACAATTACTTACTAAAATATAAAAAAATAAACAAATTTAATTTAAAAAAATTTAATACATACATACATACATATATAAGGAAAATAAAAAAAAATCAAACAAAATTAGACATTGTGAAAATTTAACATGTTTTTGGAAGTTTCTTTAAAAAAGAACTACAAAAAAGACATGTCTTTTAAATCATCGTGAAAATTAGGTGTTAGTAATTTCACCATGAGTAGTTCATTATTTCTTTCTTTCTTTCTATATGCATTTACTTTTCCTTATTATTTAGTATTGTTATCGAAATCTACTAATTTAAATTCTTTTTCAGTTTGAAAGCGAGCGGGGTAAAGAAGACATGAATCGTATTTTATGTGTTTCTTTTTTGACATTCCTCTTTGCACTTAATTTTATTTTTTAATTTATGTGTTTTTTTATTTCAAAGTGACAATTGCTTATGAAAATATAGAAAAATAAAAAAATTTAATTTGAAACACTCAATTTTCACGATGATTTTTTCCCCTATTTTTGAAACATGTCTTTTTTACACCCAATTTTCATGATGATTTTTTCCCCTATTTTTGAAACATGTCTTTTTTAGTTTGATAGCGAGCGGGGGAGAGAAGTAAGCAGGGTAGAAAAAAAGACATGAATCGTAATTTCTGTGATTCTTTTGACATTCCTCCTTGCACTTATTTGGGTTTTTTTAATTTTTATTGAATTTTTTTTTCAAAATGACAATTACTTATTAAAATATAAAAAAATAAACTAATTTAATTTAAAAAAATTTAATACATGCATACATATATAAGGAAAATAAAAAAAATCTAACAAAATAAGAAACATTGTGAAAATTTAACATGTTTTTGGAAGTTTCTTTAAAAAAGAACTTCTAAATCATCGTGAAAATTAGGTGTTAGTTTGATAGCAAGCGGGGGAGAGAAGTAAGCAGGGTAGGACAAAAGTCATAATTCGTATTTCTGTGTTTCTTTTTTGACATTCCTCTTTGCACTTTATTTAATTTTTTAATTTATGTGTTTTTTTTATTTCAAAGTGACAATTGCTTATTAAAAAACAGTAAAATTAAAAAATTTAATTTGAAAATATTCAATACATACATACAAACAGAAAAAAATCAGCAAAAAAACATTGTGAAAATTTAACAAGTTTTAAGAAGTTTTTTAAAAAAAGAACTACAAAAAAGACATGTCTTTTAAATCATCGTGAAAATTGGGTGTTTGAAGTTTTTAATAAAAGTAAATTAGTAAATAAAATGTTTGCGTTTGAATCGTCGATTTGCTTAATTAAATGAACAATTTATATAATCATAGAAACAAGATTACTACAAATAATTTTTAGTGTTAAGTTTATAAACCTTTTTCAGCTTCACTGTCAATTACTTATGGCATACTTTTCTGTTGTGTTCTGAATCTTTGTTAATATTTTTGTTAAGGCCTTATCGTAATATGCATGCATTGCCTTGCTTAACCTACTGTCAAAAATTAACAAAAAGACTTTCAAATCTATTTAAAAAACTAATGTGCTGTTTTCACAACACAAGTAACTGAACGTGTAGGTAAATTTATATGGGAAACACTCAAAAAACTGAGTGCTTTTCATATAAATTTCACTAAACGTTCAGTCACTTGTGTTGTGAAAACAGCACATAAAACAAAATCAATTTTTTGGTTTTTATAAAAAATACTTTAGTTTGTAGGCAGCGTTGCCGTTGTGACACTAAAGTATCACTTTTGACCCTTTTTCATGCCAATGACACTTTTTGAACCTTTTTTGAAAATAACTTTAAGTTTCCATATTCCTTACGAAAGTTCTCATGAGTTTTGTGAACATACATATTAAAATTAAAAAACAAACTTAAAATAGAAACTTGTGAGTCCATTTTTTCCTCTTGTTGAGAGTCACCCTCGTATATAATAAGTTTAACATTATTTAGAATTAAGTAATCAAAAAATAGGCAGTCTTAATTATACTAGTCAGCACCTTAGAATCTAGCTGACTTCACTACAGTCAGCATTTTAATTTTTAAGAACTACATAGGTATAAATAGCGGGTAAGAATAGTTTTAAGGGCAGTTGTAATTAGCAAGCCAATAAAAATCTACCTGTGATCTCCACACTGCACTTCAGGTCAGAAAAATAAATTAAATAAATAAATAATTTTATAACTACAAAATAAAGGAAAAGGTCTTCTAATTCGACAACTACAACACTCTCCCAACTTGCTCCAAACGGAGCTGGAAGAATGGACTCCAAGTGAAGAATTAATTACAAAAAACCAAATAAGTATTTCTAAAAAAGGATAAACATTATCAAAGGTTTTTGTAAAAGTAACTTCTTTTTTCGATTAATATTAAAATGTACCAGTGAATTGTTTCTTAGTTTTAACATTGATTTACAATTCAAGTATGTGTAGTTACTTTTTTTAGTCTAATGTTTTTAATTAAAACATATGTACTAATAAACTTGACCCTATTTTACTTTAAAATACGCCCTTTTTGACCCTTTTATTTTCTTAAATACCCTTTTTATGACACTTTTTCGAAATTCTCAACGGCAGCCCTTTTTTAAACAAAATACCAAAAATTTTAAACAAAAAATATTGAGACACAACTACAGCTTTAAGAACCTTTTACATCTTTTTAAATTTGGGCATTGTTTAATTAAATTTGCAATACTTAAGCTGAATGTACACGACATGTCAAATTTTCCACTGCAAAATACATACATGTCGTGTGTAACCTTTATACTTTATAACATTGCTTCTGCAAAAGTCATTTTCTTCTGAAAAACCATCTGACATCAGCTATGTAAGAAATCTATGCCGGGAAGAAATCGGCAGCGGCGGTAAACTATTGACGGTATCATTAGCCGGCTGAAGTTAATATTTTATAATACCGATAAATATATGGTGATGTCACCATTGAATAGAAATTATGCATATAGATTTTCAAAAAAAATTTCAAATTGTCTTCAAATTTTAATAAACAAATTTTAAGACGCCTGAAGTCTTACAACGCAAATTAAATATTTTTTTTGCGGTAGCACCGACAACTACTTTGGTTTCTGTTATAAGCCAGTTTTGACAGACATGCACAATTACATGTGACATGAGAAAGATGACAAGGCAGATGAAAAAAAACATGCCGTGTTCATGCTCCTTTAGTAAACCTTGTTTTTATTCCATAAATCATTACATCACATAGACAGTCATTTACATATTTCATCAGAATTATTATTTAAGCATAACTCGTCAGGCATTTCGTAGTTGGAACAACTACTTTTTTGAGACCATATTTAATATGAATTAAATTCGCTTAACGACATTTTATTTTTAAATAAATAGTAAATTAGCCTCGAATGTTACTTGATAAAAGAACTCTTTGCTTAAAATAAGGCCTCTTGTTAGGCTCCCCTGCTCATCTTTTTCCCACTAGTCGCACAAAAAGAATCCATTAGTGTAGGAGTACGAGTATTAAGAAAAAAATTATGCCAAAAACAAATACAATTTTTGTTATTTTTGGATTTGAAGTGCGAATTAAATAAGTTGAAGTACAAAATCGCGTGCGACAATTCAATTATATTAAAAAGATATGAAAAGTCTTCTTCTATGTCGTTTAAATGTTGACACGTAAGATTGCATTTAGGGCCAATTTGTAACACGATGTTAACTATTGTTTTTCAAATTTATGATTTAAATGAAAACACAAATTTGGCATAATTTTTTATGATTAAGTTAAGAAAATTAAAAAATTCCCTTAAAGGAAAAAAAAGTTATTGAACTCTTTCCAATAATCGAAAATCATTTATAAGGCCCACGCGATTTGGAAAATTAAGAAATCAATCTGCAATTTCGAGCCGAGTGGTAACATTTAAAGAACATTTTACAGGCCTATAAAAACAAGTTAAAACTGCTCTACTATCCTATAAAATATTATCGATGTTGGAGCGACATAACAGATTATAGTGGCCGTATTCTGTAATACGCTAAAGCTAAATCTCTATCGCTAAAAATCTACAGGTAAAAAGTTGATTTAGCGATTTTTGGCTACGAATGCAATACTGTAACGTGCATTGCTAGATTTGGCAATGCCATACAAATTTAATTCGCCGCAGTTTTAGCTTTCAATGTCATCGCTAAAGTTTTTAAATTTTGCATTCTCTAAGGCATTTTAGCGATCGAAACGAGTTTCAGAATACGGCAACTGGACAGACAAAGCTTAAGTTTCACAAGGTGGGAGGATATCTTTGATGTGTGACAAAAGGGACATGAAAATATGATTATTCTTTTTTAGTGACGTTTATAAAAAAGAATGCAATTTTTTAATGAGATTTGTCTTTGTCTATAATTTTCGTTTTAAGGAATTCGGCTTAAATATTCGAGTCAGGAATGACATTGAGAATTTTAAAAATGTACCAACAACCTTTAAAGCTTGTACTTTTTGACCATAATTGAACTAAAAGATTTTTTTAGCTCAAATTATTTTTATTTATTATAAACAACACAAAAAAACATTTTTTTAAATTTTGATGCGAACTTTCTTTCAAATTCTCTTTCCAGATGTGTGTTTATAAATTGTTTTTTTTTTTTTTTTGGTAATATCTTGAAACTAACACGGCCTTTACACATGAAAGTGGTGTCTAGAAAGTACCATTTACATACGTACTATCAACACAAATTTCACAAAAAAAAAAAAGAATTTCATGAAAATTTACATGAAAGTTAAATCTCATTTTCAAAATGTCGTCAAAGGGCAAACTTCTAACAAAAATGTCTGTTCTTCTTCTTTTAATATTTTGCTTAATTAAAGTATCAGAGTTGCCGAGACAACTACTCACGCCGAACATCAGCCATTCGTTAAAATTAATATTAATTTTTGTTGATTTTCATAATATGTATACATTTCAGTTAGCATAATTGTGTTCTTAATATTTAGTTGAAAAAGTATATTAAAATTCTTATTAAATACGCAAAAATAATTTCAATTGGCAACACTGCTAAGGTTATTTTCATTCGCTTTCATAAGTTAGCTGAAAGTAATGTAAAATGTAAATGTGTTAGTGAAAAAGTGTGAGCTTATGTGACTTTCAAGAAATTACTTTCATGTGTAAATGCCGGTCAACACACGTCAAGTTTAACTCGGAAAGTCTTGAGCTTTTAGGAGTGAGGGGAAAAGAAATGACATTAACTCTCTTCTCAATACTTGACGTCAAAAATGATGTGTGTGCACTGGCACTTAACGTCACTGCTTTCAATTTTTGTAAATTTTGACAAGCAGTAGATTTTTTCGGAAAATTTCAGGTGGAGGGAAAATTATAGATTTTTTATTTTAAGGCAAATGTAGGGAATTTTCAAAATATTATCTAATTTTCTATATATGTATTGTCTAAAACTACATACGTGAATATTCGTCTTATTTCCATTTGCATTAGCACCAGGGTTACCGTTGGAAAAGTGTAGGGAGATTTTTTTTGGTTGTAGGGAAAAACAGGCTTTTATTTAAGAAGCTTAGGAGTTTTTTAAAATTTCTCCTGACATCACTGCTAGGACCCCTATTCAGAGTTGCATTTGATAAACGATTTTCGCTGGCTATCGATTGTAAATCATCGTGAAAATTGGCAATCATTTTCTGTTACTGTAATTTACAATTTTGCTGTTATGTTTTATTCATGAATAAAAAAAATCAAGATTGCGCACTCAGCCTTACAAAAAAAATTTCTACTGCGCATCTACGTCATCATAGGCTAAATATGAGTGATTGTTGTAAAAATGTTAGACACACACAAATGCACATACACAAATTCTATTTCTTCGTCACACACAAAATAACGGACTCATGTGTTTTATTTGCATTCGTTCAAGGCGAATTCAACTACAGGTGGTGTCGGAACTACAACAATCCAAAAACAACAGAAACAACATAGGGGTTTTTACATTGCATTGTTAGTGCTTATAGCTCGAAATGTCAACCATTCTTATCAAAACACTAACAAATCAAAACAAATAAGCACAAACTGTCAAAATCAGATGCCGTTTCGACACCACCTGTAGTTAATTCGCCTTGCATTCGTTTTTTAAAACAACAATAACAAAAAAAAAAAAAAAAAAAAAAAAAAAAACCATGTCTCAAAAGTTATCATGTAAATGTAAAAATTTTAGTTGTGGCTTTGAAATAAAAAAAAGACCTGCTTTAAAAATCACCATGCTGCCTATTTCTCAATATTAAACTGTGGAAGAACTTGGGAGTGACACAAAGCATTGAAACTGGATGCCAACAGAACGGAAGCCAGATGTGAATTATCGCCATTTTTGCATGTCGGAATAAATGAAATATCGCTAGACATTTGAAGTTTAATAACTCAGATTTTGCCATTGCTGTCTTTCATTTATTGCTTGAATATTCTCATTCGAATATAAGTTTGTCTTAATTTACAAATAAAACGCTAATTTTTTAAGTTTAATACTACGTAGCAAAAAAAAACATATTTTAAAACTTTTAAATCACTTAAAATCCAAGAACATTGAAAATAACCTAGAAAAGCATTAAAAACTCTTGTACTAGACCAAAAGTGTACAAAGTCGCGTGTTTGAAGAAGACTAAATGAAATTTAACAATTGAAGTTTTTTTTTGCACAAGTATTATAATTTACTTTTGAATTTTTTTTATTCAATACTTCTAGCCCAACTTGAAAAGTTAATTTAGTAACGATGTGCCACGTTTTCATTACTAATTTTATGAACCTTCAGACAATCGACAATGCCAGTCAAAATACAAAAACAATACAGGAAAAAAATGAAGCGTTGATCCAACAGGGGGGGATTTATGTCGGTCATGACTTCACATTTCTAGTTTAGTCAGGCGCTGGTATTCCGTAATCATTCACAAATAGTCTATGAAAACAGTCCCATTTTGTGACCCCCTAAACTAAAGGCTGGATCCGACCTTGAGGGAAGTTTAAAATGGCTTTAAATAACGGAATTTAAAAAATGTTTTAATGCATCGAACATAGTCGGCCTTAAAGGCAAATATTGTTGCATTTCTTTCATTAGCCATAGTTCATTTTTATGACTTCCAAAACGCTTATGAAACACAAAGTTTTTTTTCTCATATTTTTTTTATTTACTTAAAGACAAGGTCATGGTTGAAATTTGTTTAAAACTTTAACTTTCATTTGGATTTGTTGTTTTGTTTTTTACCTGAATGTTTAAAGTGGAAAAAATAATTTTTTTTGGGAGGGTTTATTGATGAAACAAGTTTCAATCAAAACAAATTATGAAGAAAATTGATTTTGTTATTTTGTTAAATGAAAACAAAAAAGCTATAATAATTTTCAAAATAAGAGGGCATAAATGATTTATTTGTGGAAAAACTATGGTTTAAATTTTCCTCCATTTATTGGATTATCATTCATATCCAGGGATGTTTTTTTTTGTGCGACTAATGAAGCAAGAAACAATTGTCCAATTCACAAACTCGTAGTATCGTCGTATTTGTTGTATAATCGTCTTGATTTTATTGTGTTCTAAAATAAATATTGTATTTATGCCAGGCCTGGAAATGTTTATTTTGTTTGGTGAATTTATAAAAACCTTTTTACAGTGTGGCAAATGCAGCCACACATTTAATTCTTCTTCATCCAAATTTTTAATATTTTAATTCGGCTCAAATTTATCAAATTTAATTTTAATTAAATTATTTTTATGAAGAAAGGAATTTTACAACATGAAAATTAATTAAAATTGTTATTGATAATCTTTCATTCTTGACCGTGGCCGGGGCTAGAACCCTGGCCGGCAGGTTACCATGACATGTTTCTATCGCAACCACTCGATCTCCTCAGATGGATTTGCCGTCTTACACTCGCAGCCATCGACGTCTGCTGACATCAATAGTCAAACATCAATCCTTAAACCAAATTGTATTTTAACTTTTGGTAGATCGAAATTTGCTATTTTAAATGATTATCCATAATTCGGCTCAAGTTCATCAAATTTAATTTTCATTTAATTATTTTTATGAAAAAAGGAAGTTTACAACATGAAAATTAATTAAAATTGTTATTGATAATCTTTCATTCTTGACCGTGGCCGGGGCTCGAACCCTGGCCGTCTGTTTGATTAATATATCGCACTGGTTCCTCTAACGAGAGTCAACTCAAAATTTACACACTTTCACTTTTTTCTGGAAAACTATAAACATTGGACGTTTATACCCACTCTAAAAATTTTAGGTCAATTTCTTTATTATTTAGCAAAAAAAAAAATACAATTGTATCCGCCTTTGTGTTATAAGAGTACATACATATGTATAACAAAAACGTTTTTTGTCTCTACTGAAAATTTATAAATCTTGAGTTAGGCCCTTTGAGAGGAACCGGTGCGATATGTTTGATTTATTTCGATTTATTTTTTTAACTGTTTAAATTAAAATTGCTTATTAATCAATATTTATTACCATTTCAACTCAAATTAAAACTTACCTGAGGCCAAATTACGCCATTCGTTATCGATCGAAATTTCCATTCAAATTGTATTGTAGTTTCGATCGATATCGAATGCCGTTAATTTGCCCTCTGGTTTAATTTTATGGCATCAACAAATGTGAATGGCAAATTTCATTAAAGAAGAAAACAATAAAAGTCAAGAGCGAAGTAAAAAATAACTAAAATTTAAAAATTCGCTTAAAATTCGAGGCCTCATCTTATGCCTCTGCTTGTGTACCATGTCGTATGATCAATATTTATATATTTGAACAAGTTTACGTTAAGTTGTCAAGGTTTAAAACACTGATTTAACACAATTTTTACAATAATTTTAATTGGTTCATTCCTTTAAATCTGAAGTCATTGGTCGTTTGTACACATGCAGTAAAAAGTTTGATTTTTTTTTATTTTTTTTTTATTTTGTAAATTTCCATACATTAAACTTTTAATGATACTCCATTAAAACTCAGTTTTTTTTTGTTTTTTTAGCTGTCCTTTTTAAACAAACGTGAAATAAAAAAAAACTAATGTATGTATAGGGAGCTAGAAATCGATTTAATCGTAACAACGTGTAAATTGACTATCTGTGAATTTGAAATATTATCAAAAGCATTGAATTTTTAAACATGTTTTTCGATTCAATTTCATGACACGCACGATTTTCAAGGCCTGGGGGATGTAAACGGAAGAAAAAAAAAATGAAAGACAAATTGCATTTCATTCATAAAAGATTATTTTTTTTTTGTTCAAATGCAGCTGTTGTTGTTGGCAAAATGTTCTCACTTTTTCCAATTGTTGTTGCAAATATTCAGTTGTTGTTGGTTCTAGATTGAATTCAGCCAGTCAGCCAAGCGTCGTTGTCGTCATCATCTCTCCATCATCATTAAAGAAAGTTCATCATGTTGCAAGCAGCAAGCACAGATATGTTTAACTATAATGTTTCCTGTGTTGAATATTCTGACGTGCTGTTGCAGGGGTTTTTTTTTGTTGTCTTTTGTTTTCCTCTTTGCACATTTTTGTGTAGGTGCAGCCACCAACCATGGGATTTGTTTTGTAAGTTTTTGAAAAAGGAAGAAATTGAGACTGGAACAAAAAGAACGAGAAAATAAAATAAAGAAAGTTTATGTTTAAGAAAGCAAAATATTTACATCCGGTGCAACTTGGATTTATCCATCCATGCATGTTTGGCTGCAAGTGTCTATGAATTTTTTCTTTTGGGTGTTCATATAGTATTTTTTAAGCCTTTTTGTGACTGATTGTTGTTGTTTTATTTTTTTTAGCTTTCTTTTACTTTTTAGATATTCAATTTAAAGGCTAAATAATTTAAAAAAAAGGAAATTAATTTAAGGAAATTTAATTTAGCGAAATAAAAGGAAAGAAAAAAGTTTTTTCTCTAAGAAAAGATTTTGAAGCATTTTGCTTTCTTTAAAATGTTTGTATTAAGAGAAACTGGATGTAAATGTTTAAAGGAGAATTTATGTAAACTTGTCAAACAAGTTGCAAAAAAAAAAAAAAATATGGGAGAACATTCTCTATAAATAAAAGTTTCTACAGAAAAAAGTCTTATACAGAAAATTTTCAACAGCAAAAAGTTTTATACTACATAAAACACATACAAAGGCATTTTTCTATTAATAATAATAATCTTATATACATAAAATTCCATATACTACAGCAACAAGTCGTATACAGACAAATTTTCATATTGGATATAGTCTTCTATCGATTATTTTCTACGGCAAAAAGTCTTATACAGAAAATTTTTACCAGTTAAAAGCCTTTTATAGAAAATTTTCAACAGCAAAAAGTCTTATACAGAAAATTTTTACCAGTTAAAAGCCTTTTATAGAAAATTTTCAACAGCAACAAGTCTTATACAGAAAATTTTTAACAGCAAGAACCCTTGTAAATTAAATTTCGATAAAAAATAATCTTATATACAATGAATTCTCTATCCTACAACAAGAAAAATTATTGGAAATGGGCTTATAAAAATATTTTTTTACAGCAAACATTTTTAAACCGAAATTTAAAAACTAAAAAATTTTCTACAGAAAATAATTGTAACAAATAGAATCTAGCAGCCGTATTCATAATGAAAATTTGGCATGAAGTTAGCAAAAAGTTTATTCATAATACACTAACCAAACTCTGGCTAACGTTTCGCTAAACTCTTGTTAACGAGCTGCCAAACGTTTGCCAAATTGTGAAAAACAGCCGTTTATTGTCAAACAATTTTGTTGTTTTTTTTTTTTTAATTTACTGTCTTTTACTTAATTTATTTTAATTTTAAAAACTTTTTAAACTTTTTATATGTGAAAGAAAAAACAAAAAAAAAAAGAAAACAATGACAAATTCAGCGATGACTAATGCAAAACGTGTTGCATTTTTAAGTAATACAATGTGGCATCATACAAATTCAGAGTTGATTTATTAAAAGTTGGCAGAAGGAGAAAAGTTCGTTATGAATTAACTCTGTGCCAAAAAGCTGCTAAGCTTAATCGGCATTCTAGTAAGCAGCTCGTTGTACGTAGTGTACAAACTGTGGCTAACTTTTTTGTTATGAATGCGGCTGTTAGAATTTATTTTTCATGTTGAGTAACTTTTATTAAATAATTTTTTTTTGTTATGAATGCGGCTGTTAGAATTTATTTTTCATATTGAGTAACTTTTATTAAATAAATTTTCATATTATTGCAGGAATATTTTCTATGCACTATCAAATTGTAATTTGACTTAGAATACACATTCGAATTATATGAAAATATTCCTGGAAAATATTGAAGGAATAAGACTATTAAAGTATTGAAGCTTTTGAGGATTGTTATTTGACTTAGAATACACGTTCGAATAATATGAAAATTTGTATAAAAAAAATTTTTCTTTAAAAAAAATTTGTTTTTTTTTTTAAATTTCTATAGAAAATAGTTTTTACATATGTATATTAAATACTATTTTTTTTATAGAAAAAAAGAAGTGGTCCAGAATAAATAAGTAATTTTTAAAAAAAAATTTTTTTAATAAAAAGTTTGTATTGATAATTGACTTTTTAATTGAGAGAATTTTCTGTAGAAAATAGTCAAATATAGAAAAATTGTCTACAGAAAGTTATTCAAAATAGAAAAACTACAAAAAACATCTTATACAGAACATTTTTTAGAGCGTCAAGTAGCATCTAAATAAATTTAGTGTAAAAAATAATCTTATATAGATAATTCTCTATATTAAAAAGTAATTTTTTCTACAGCAACAAGTCATAATGCCGTATTTTAAAAAAGATATTGGAAATAGTCTTATCAAAAACATTTCCTAGATAATAAATAAAACAAATTATGTAAGACGGCAAATCCATCTGAGGAGATCGAGTGGTTGCGATCGAAACATGTCATGGTAACAAGCCGCCTGGGTTCGAATCTCAGGTCAGTCAAGAATGAATGATTATCAATAACAATTTTAATTAATTTTCATGTTGTAAAATTCCTTTCTTCATAAAAAATAATTTAATGAAAATTAAATTTGATGAACTTAAGCCTGATTAAAATATTAAAAAATTTGGATTAAAAACCATAAATAGTTCAACAAAATAACCACAATTCTAATTATCAAATTACTTTATTTTTTTTTGCCAGTTCAGTTTTATTTACACTGCCACATGCATATTAGTTATCAAAGTTTTGATTGGGATTTAAAAAAATTATTTAAAAAGGTTTCGTTAAAATGTGCTAAATTCCCATTTTCAATTTTCGTTTTTTATGTTAATCTTAATCTTAAACGTATGTTATAAGATTTCATAATAGAATGTTTTACTTAATTTAATCTCATTTTCGGATTATTTCAAGAAGGAATTCGGGATTGAATATGGAATATGGAATTGTCAGTCACGATGTCGTAGTGGTCGATTGAGCATCGCTTGCTTGCTGTGGATAAATTTTTAAAGATTTTTACGTAATTGCTCGCCGGCAATTTTTTTCAAAGTTCGGTATTCGGCGAATACGTGATGGACCGAGTATAAATTTAAATTAATTCATACCCAGCAAAAATGTTTCAAGATTTGGAAGCAATACACACGTATACTGCATCCCAACCGCTTCCTGTTTTTCTTCTAAAAATTACTGTCTTCCTCCATTGCTGTAAGATAAGGCCTACTATCCTAGAATAGTAAATTAAATTAAATGCGGTGCTAAATACTAGAAGAGAATCGCGGTTTATTCTTGTTTTTTAAGATTACATTTTATACTGCTTAATTGAAGATAAAAAATAAAAAATAAAAAATTTCAACTTAATTTTACAAAAATCATACATAATTATTATAACACTATAACCCTTTTATTCCAAAAAAATATTTTAGAAAATTATTTAAAAAATATTTTAAGCGCTGAAATAACAATTTTTTCAAAGCGTTCTTCAGATCTCTACAGCAGAGCTTCTACGCGAGGATTTCCAAATAAAAACCATGTAATATTTCATAGAAGTGTAATTCTTCCTTACATTACTGCTTCTGAGGAAGCATACTTTTTTGCTGGGTAGTTGCAGAGCAACTTTTTCGGCTATTAATGTCGCACGGCCAGGGCCCAGTCGATCTTCAAGGACTCCCGAAAACATTAAACTGGTTGAAAGCAGTTTACGTGGAAATCCGCAACTTTCAATACGAAAAGGAGCAGCCTCACTGGGACATCCAAGAGCGATTATTCATGAAATTTTAAAACATGATCTGAAGTTCCATCCTTTTAAAATGCAAATCGTTCAAGAACTGAAAGAAAGTGACTTTGATTTACGCAAAAATTTTTGTGAAACGATGTTGAAGCGTTTTTGCACTGTAATTCCCATTTTTTTTTTGGAGCGACGAGGCTCATTTTTACTTAAACGGCCACGCCAACAAGAAAAACTGCCATTACTGGTCTGCAAGAGCCCGCAACCCTCGATTGAAACATCAACAACTATTGCATTGCCCCAGGGTAACTGTTTGGTGTGCCTTATCCAAGCATGCGATAATTTTCCAAAAATTCTCAAAAAACAAGGCTCTGTTTTGAACAGTTTGTTCAACTCGACTCTTTAAAAAATAAAATCCGCGTTTCCATTCTATCGTTCATTGCTTCTAATAAAACTTTGTGGCAATTATTATTTAAGTTTGAAAATATAAATCTGCTACCAGACACCCTTCATTAATACCGCTTCGGACGGATGGATTGATTTTTCTTTTAAGTGTAAAAATTTTAATTCTGGCGGGTCCATGATTTCCCATGGGTCCCAAGTACGGTGTACACAGAAAAAAATCAAGTTAAAAACGTCGAAAACAAGGTTGATTTAAAATTTTTCGGTGGTGATATTGCTTCATACGTGTTTCATGTTAATTCAACCTGATTTTATAATTGCTTGCGAACAACATTTTTTTTCTTTTAAAATAACTATAATTCATGTTAATTTAACATTGCAGTAAAGTTAGAGCAAAATGTCATTCATATTGAAACAACAATCCGAATCACGTTGAATGAAAGTTATTTCATGTTGAAACAACGTGAATTTCATGTAGAACCTAGTTGGTGTGAAGAAGCTTCAGAGACAACATATACATTTATTTAAGAATAATTCAAAACACTTATCCCTGTAACACATGTTTCACTTATTTTGTAGTCTCCTTTGTTAACAGATCAATCAGCAGAATGGCCCGATATGGTTTGCGTCATCATTGTACATTGAAAACTTGATGTACTATTTAACCAAATAATTATAATTAAAAGAATACGGGAATTGTCTTCTTTTTATAACAAATTTTAGGAATGAAAATAAAAAAATTAACATACTTAACTATGTATTCATGTTAATTTAACAAGATAAACTTTTGATTTTAATATAAAACAGGTTTTTATGGATTCAATATTGAATCCATATTTATTTATATTTTAATATTTTTTTTTCATTTTTTTTATCAGTGAATAATATTTAATAAGCGTGATTAAAGATTATTTTAATATTTTTCATTTAAAATTAATATGAAATAATGGTACATTTAAATAGAGGGCATACTTTTGCAGAAATTTAACATGATTCTCAATCAACATTTTTCCATGTTAATTTTACATTGGTATTTTTTTCTGTGTGTGCACTACCGAAAATTGGTTTTAAAATATTGCGGTGAATGGTATCGTACGGTCGGGCTGGACCGACTTTACTTTCTTACTTGTTTGTATTTTGTAGTTTCAATATACGACTTAAATACATTAAAGCATGTATTTTGCCCAGCCCTGTATACAAACATACATACGTACTAGGACATTCTTCCACTAATAATATTGACAAAGTGTTCAAAGCAGGAAAAATGATGTTATCGACCCCGAGCAATGCTGGTTTTTAATAGCTGGTACATACTTTATGTATTTTATTTGCTCTATATTGTTAAAATGTTCCAAATCAGTTCATAGAATACAATACAAATAACTCCGTGAATAAAACGTTTTTTTTTTTTTAGCATGTTTAAGGTTTATTCAATATTGAAATTGAATCCAAAAACATTTCATGTAAAAGGCCGATATATTTGTTCTTTGGAAATCTTTAATTAATTTGTATTTTTAATACGATGAATTTTTTTGAACGACTTTATTATCTTGAATAAAAATATTCAAATTATTGAAATTCAAACCACAAAACAGTTTCACCAACTTTGTCACGGAAATACGGAGAGGAAAAGAATTTAAATGTATTTTCCGTTATGCAAGTGTGTACATATTTAAATAATTTTATTTTCCCTTAAGATATTTTCTTTTCTATAATTGAAAACGATTTGTAATAAAATCATTTTAAAACACGCACCCGACTCGTATAAAAGTCAAGAGACATTTTACCGCTACAACTGATTGGTGGTTTTAAATGCAAAGCTGAAGGGAGTTAAATGAATTAAAAGGGGAAGGAGGAAGGGGGAGGGGGAGAGGTATTGGAAAAGGTGTTTTAAACATTTAAATTTTATGTTTATTTGTTGGTAGTTAGTTTAGTTTTAACGTATTCCTTTGTTCTTCCTTTCACTCATTAGCATGTGTGAGTAAGAAAATGAGTACATGGCGTAATTTATGTACACATTTGCGTGTGTGTGTGTGTGTGCGTGCGTGCATATTTGAGTTTATAAAAGTGTGCGTTTGTGTGTTAAAAATACACCAAACTTTGAAAGTGTTTATGTAAATGTTTGTTATGCTAATAAGTGTGTAACAAAACAGAAAATAAAAACACGAAAAACAAAGAGTTACAAACAGGAAAAACAAAGGAAATAAGTGTTCACACTGAAGTACATTTTTCTATGAATATGGACAAGGCTGACAAGCTTTCAAAGCATTAAAGGTTTTATGCCGTTTTTTTTTGTATTACAACAATCTTGTAAGTTATTCTTGCCGTGCTTGATTTAAATATAAAAGGGAATTTATATTTTGATTAACTCAATTAAATTAAAATATTTTTTGTGGGTCAAGCTGGTGGCTACTTGTAAATTGCTGTGTCGTTGATTCATTTTATGTTTTAGTGACAAGGAAAGTGCTTTTAAGAAACTTTTAAACTTTGAAATAAAATAAAAAACCCAAACAAAGTTATGAAATTGGGTAATGGGGGAAAGCGAGCATTGAAGTGCATATTTGTTTTCTTTGATTAAAACGAAATTTTTCCGATGTCTGTTACCTCCTGTCTACTTTTCTTGAACGTAGAAATTGAGACAAATAGAAAACATATGTGTTCAAGATTATCAAGGTGTCCACCTGGACACCTACACACAGATAGCAATTCTTACATGATTGGCTGGACCATGCATCCTTTCCTCGATTAGAGCCTAAGGGCTACATAACCTGCAATATAATTTAATATCAGCTTCTGCTGAATAAGAGTCTGACGACAATGTAGCGATAATTTATTGCGGTGCGGTGTTCGCAAAGAAAAATCGCACCCGCACCGCAAACATTGTGTTTAGACGCTTAATATCAATAGCATACAGAAAAAAACATTCGCCAGCAGACCGAACTTCATTCACCCCACGTCCCAATGGTTTACATTGTACAAAAATAAGGCTTTGATAAACTGCCACAGAGTGTGGCATCCTCCGGATAAATCAGGTAAAGCTTGTATATGGAATTCGGCAGTCATTCAAAATTTACAGATCTCTTGAAGTCGTACGATCTTTTGAGAACGTGGCTCACCAGATATCTTATCTGCTACCTGGTGCTTCGACACCAGACCAGGGTATATTCCTTGTAAAAAATGTTTTTCGGCAAGAAAATATTGCTTTTGCAAAGAGCGTACTTTTGTTGAGAAGAGGTGTCTTTTTAAGTTTTGTGGAATATACATTTACTGAGGTAGTTAAAATGGGCGATGATGTTAAGTGGTGATGCTGGTAAGACTAAGTGAAAACTTAGTAGTTGATAAGTGGATGAAGGGGCGAGGGACTGGATTAAGAATAGGTGTTAAAGAACCGTGTATGAGGGAGACTAGAGTTGGGTTGTGTAAAAGTTTTTAGTCGAATGGTGAACACTTAGTAGTAAATGAGTGATTGAAGGGTCTAGAGACCGGTTGAAGAAACTGCAGATGGAGAAGAGTACAGTTGAATCGGGCAGAAGAGTGAAGGGTTGGTTGAAAGAGTAAAATAAGGTTGCGGAGAAGTTGACTACTCTGATAAGATTTGGTTTTCGCAGGATGATGCTCTTTCTCCAGGAGTACTCTTTTTACGGAAGGATGTTTGAAGGGTCGACGGGCCGGGTTTAGGAACTGGTGATCAAGAAGAGTGAAGTTGAGTTGTAGAAGAAGAGTGGAGGTTTGGTTTTAAGAGTAGAATTAGGTTGCGGAGAAGTTGACTTCTCTGATGAAATGTTGTTTTCGCAGGATGTTGCTCTTTCTCCAGGAGTGTTCTTATACCGCAAGAGAATTTTCCACTTGTATTTACAAATTTTAAATTGCAACGATGGATCACCGCTAGGTGCTGTTGCTATCCAACAGATACTGTTGGATATTTCTCAAGAAGCGGGGACAAGAGCTCCAGCTTCTTAACAAGGGGTGAAAATATAACCCTGACGGATTACCCACTCAAATCACTACATGGGGTGTGATGGTTGGTTTCATACACAGGGGCGGTTGGTAAGCGCATTATATGTCACCCAGAGGCTAAGATCCACCATGGAGTAAGCTGGCGCGGTAGGTATTCATGGAAATCTTTTTTACGTCTGTGCTTTATTACCATCCCCGGGGATAGGTAGGAAACCCTTTAAAGGATATTTCACCTTTTGCTGCATTCAATTCCTGGAATTCTAAAGAGTTCGAAATTAACAGATATCAAAATTGGGAAATTTCTTGAGACCGATGCTTACCGGCTCCTGATTATTGGTGGAGCTCCTTCGGGGATCACGTGCTGATTGTGGTTTTTATCTAAAGTCGTGGAATGGGAGATCTTTAAAAGTTAGCTTCTAGTGCTGATTTTCCACCACTTGCGAGGCTGTTGGCGGATCTCACTAGGTCCTGTTGCTTTATTACAGGTACTGTTAGCATCTAAAAAAAGCGGTGGAGATAAAAAAAGCTTCAGCTCCAGATCCTAAATAAGGCAATGAATATGTATGTGGTATTTGTCTACCAGTGGTTAAGACCACCATGAAATTAGGCCTAGCGGGCAGGTGCTCATGGACATAAATCTGCTCCACATCTGTGCTTTTCTTTCTTGGGATTATTGCGGATGACCAGATTCCTGATGACCTGATTTCTGCTGAAATCCATACGCTAAAAAGTTGATAACCATGTGTAAGATGAGGAGTACAGCTACACATGAGGCGTTTGTAGACGTATATTTTTCAAGGCACCGCCCCGGCACGTGCCCACGTTAATCTTAGACACACCTAAGCTTCCTGTTAAATTATATTTCGTAAACATTTACATATCGAATTACAGTATTTGCACGCTGTTTTGTTGCGTTTACCCGAGAAATGCATTTATAAAAACTCGTTTATATGCATATGCTGTGCTGGTTAAAAAAAAACTTGCACCATGAAAAAATCTATTTTAATTGCATCGAAAGTGCATGAACACATTCAAAGTGTGATTAAAATTTAGCAAATTTAGTTTTGATGAAAAAATTTTTGTTCGTTTTTTACTGCATTTGACTCAAGTTTGCAACGATGCTTGTATGAGAATTGTTTTTAAGCAATTTAAAAAAATTGTATTTCAATGCATAAAGCAAATGTTTGTACACGAAACTTTTTTAAAAAGCAAACTGTAATTGCACAAATTTGTAAGCATAACGGCGCACTGTGGATGAAAATTGAATTTCATCGGCCAAAAGTTCAATATTTTGCTATCGCCAATATCAAACATTTTAATTTCATTCGATAGCAAACATATTAGAGCTAAGGTATCAAAAAAAAAAAAAAATGCATCGAAATATTTATAATTGTGGGTGTGGCATGTTGCTGGAAACAAATATTTGATGTTGTTTTAGACAAAATTAAATTTTTGTAAATTTGATCAGAACTTAATTATGTTGTCTTGCAAACTGTTGTCAATATCGGGTCTAAATTTATTTGGTAGTAGTCTTTAAGAAATGGTTCGTTACATCTCTGTATCATAACCACCTGATGTGTTATTAAAAGTTTTCCTAGGTTCTATATTTTAGTTAAATCCGAAATTCAGAGGAATAGAACTTGTTACGGCCAAAAGGGGTTACAGCGATTTCGGCACCATTAGAAAGCTAAAAGTGTCCTCTTTAACCCCATATCTACTTTTGCAAGTGTTTGGAAATCTCTGTTGAACACTTTTTTCATTTTAATGAAATAACTTGCAACATTTTTTTTGCTCTTTTTATTTTTCTGAAATATAACACAATGGCTTACGAAGGTTTTTTTTTTTAATGATTCTGCAACTGATGCAATTCTTGAAACTGTCAAGGCCGGGCAGCTTTTGAGTTGATTTGAAAGAAAAAGGATCCTTAGAGGGTCGTGATAGTGACTTGTGGTCCTCTTAAATTGGTAGCCTCGTAACCGATTTTTATACAATTAAAATATTTAAATGATTTTCTGGAAAATTCGGATCAATATCGAGTGGTAAATAGTGTCAGTTTTGCCATAATTTTTTTAATAGCGTTTTTCCGGGATTTGGAATATTTGGGTATTTCTTAATCAAAAATGGGGATGCTATTAAGTCCACTGTTTTAAGATCTCTTCGGTCTACATAACTTCAAAATTTTTTTTTTCATATCCCTATCTTTGTCTTATTCATGAAATGTCAAATATTTCTCAATTTCAATCAAAAGCATTTTTTACTAAATGCTAAAATCAAAAGTTCAACTTTGACCTTAAATTTCTCAATAACTTCTAAACCGATTAAAAGTTCAAAAAATGGCAAATTTATCTCTTTCAATTCAAAAGTTACAGCTTTTTGGCCGATGAAAAACGATTTTTAGACACTGTGCCGCGTAAAATGATTATTACTGGTGTGCATATAAGCGATAAATACTGTATTTGAATGGAGATGAATTCAATAAAAAAAATTTTGATTAATTTTACGAAAAATTAAAACTAAAATTGGTTGACAAAAACATATTCAATTTACTTGTTTGCATACAAATCCTTGAACTGTCTGTTCCATCTAACTTCACAAAGTCCTGGGGCATGCGTGTCTGTGCAGATAAAGAAGAGATTCATGTAATAATACTTACGCTTGTAACACTTAAATTTAATTATTAAAATTAATTTTAAACTTGTAATATTTTTTTGCCATTTTTTTTATAGTCGTGTAGCTGGAAAACAAAACCATTAAATTGAGTAGAATTATAAAATGCCATTGTTGCAGCAATGGAGGAAGTTGTTGCAAAGGTAGTAACAGCTTTACTAGTACACATAATATTAAAGCAGCTACAGTAGTGGTAGTAGCAAGGCAGAGTAGTAGAAGTAGTAGTTTAAGTTTTATGTATAAAAAAAATTATAATATGAAAAAATAAAAAATAAAATAGAACATTGTGTTGAGGTAATAATAAAATATCCGCAGCATGAATTTAATGCAAAAATATTTTTTCTATAGCACTCATGGCCTGGTAAATTCATTTCATTTGCCTTCGTGCGGTTAAGTAAGTTGGTACTTAAGCAATTTCTGTTGCCGTTACCGTTGCCGTCGCTACCGTTACTGACACTGCAGCAATTGCTCTCTCTGGCTGGTTGGCTGGGGGCATTTAAAGCAGCTTAAAACTATGAACTTCTCAAGTTCATACTTTTATTATACGACAAGTGTGTTGTTGCCGCTTTTCGTCGTTTTCTTCTTCTTCTTCTACATGTAGAAACAGAGGATTTTTAAATTAACATAAATTTCAACAAAAAAAAACCTAAAAACAAAAAAAGAAATGGAAGTCGAAAAGAACTAAAATGAAAAACAAAAACCAAATAAAACAAAAACAAGTTGAAAATTTATACGTTCACTCAGTTCCACTGCAGCAACTACGAAAAACTACATTTGAGTGTGACATCTAGAAAAAAAAGTTTTATTTAAAAGAATTTCCAACTTTTATTTCACTTTTCTCTACACGTTTGCAAGAACTTGTGTGTTGTATGCATTTAGGCTTCCCTTGTCTCACTTTTTCATTTCACTTTACTTTAAATGTATGTGTTTCTTATTCTTGTCTTTTTGTGTTGTGTGCATTTAGGCTCCCCTTGCCTAAATTAGAGAATGTTAAGGAAAAAACTTTTTTCTTCTTGTGTTTTTTTTTCGTTCCTTTAAGATTGTCATTTAATATCATACAGATTATTATACGAGGCTTAAAGTTTTTCAAGGGAAGTACGCTACCGATGGGAGTTTATTGCTTTATTGATCAAATTAATCCGAAGCGGTATTAATAGCACGGTGAGAAAGATTGATTCAAGTGCGGATTTTCAATCGCAAAACACTTAAATTATCCATATTCTTTCCCGATTTCGTACTTGAAATAATCCGAAAATGAGATTGATTTAAGAAAAAACCATGATTGAATCAATCTTAAAATGCGCTTAATTCAAGTATAATAAAGTTGATTTTATCCCGAATTCGTGCTTGAAAAAAACCAAAAAAGAAATTACAAAGAAAAAATTATTATGATTGATTTACTTGCTCGTTTTACACCTTACAGAATGATAAAACATCATGCCCCATATGGTTTTTACTTTAAAATTCTTGTGTACATATTTAACCAAAAATATAAACTTAATAATAAGCAAGAGCTCAAATTTACTTCTTAAGCCTTCATGGTACACATGAGTCTGGCCAGACCTTTTTTCAATGTGTATAGAAAACCAAAACATGCGTAAACCGGAGGGTTAAACATGAAAATAATATTTGTTTTTCTTCTTGTTCTGTTGTTTTTGGTGTTTCTACACACAACAAGGAAATCGTATTTTTCAAACTTGTGTTGTGTTGTTGTAAATCTACAACAAACTTTTAAATACACACATATATGCACGCATAAAAGAATGCAATGCTAAGAGATGAGACTAATAAGTTTTAGGTGATTAAAACCCTCATTTTGTTATTTTACTCTCAGAGTGGCAATAAAAACGAAAAGTTGTATCTTTTTTTACTTGAATTAAGAATTTTGTACTTATTTCAAGAAATTGCGGGATTGATTTTCGAAAGTAGTCCCATTTAGGTGTTATTCGTACTTGAATTTTTGAGTACGACTCGTACTTAAAGTAATCGTTAAAAACTTGATTTATCCGGAGTGTTTTCTTTCTGTGTATTGATTTTAAAGAAAGATTAGGCGACAAAAAAGTTCCAAAATACAGGTTTAATCTGTTTGATCTCCAAACTCCAAACCTCTCCGCTTATTTTTTTTATAAACAACGATAGGTATTAAATTTTTTTGTATCTAATTTAGTTAAGGAGATATGAGGTTAAAGAAATTATATGTTTTTTCCCTTGCTTACCCCCTAAACATTTAAATTTCCGAAAATACCGTCTTAGTGAATTTGGCAAGAGACCTTAAAAAAGTACGAGTTGAAGAACCAAAACGTACCAAAAACTTAAATGCTATTTTCCACTAAAGTCCGCATATGTTTAATTTTATTTTGTAAGTTCAATTAAATAAAAGAAATTCAAAAAGTACCATTTGAAGAACAAAGAAGTACCAACAAGTCATCTGTTTCATTCACTCTGGATTCTGCAGGTTAAATTTTATGTTTCTTGGATAAATATAATATTAAATCAAATAGTACCCGTAATAGAACTAAAGGTACTAAAAATTTTATTTTATGTTGCTTGGTCCAATAGTAAAAAAATACCAAAAAAAATGCGATTTTCGTCATTTACGCGTTCGAATTTCGAAAAAATGCATATTGGAGTAAAAGATTAATTAATGTTGACAAAAAGTACCAAAATACAGGTTTTACCCGTTTACTGCTCAAATCCGCTAATTTTTTAATAAACAAGTTAGAGCGCTATATTCGGCTGTGCCGAATCTTTGATACCCTCCACCGACAGTTCGAATTTTTCAGGAGAGATATCTATATGATGTTTAGACCCCTGGATTAAATTATTGACAGACAACCTTGAGTAAAATATTATGATTCGTTAAAGCCGAACTTAAATAATTTTCAGGAGGGGTAGTTATATTGGAGCCATGGTAAGTTATGAACCAATCATCTCAAAATTCTGCAGAGTGGTGCCATTAGTTTTAGCGCTTACAGTGAATTTCAGAAGGCTGCTAAATATGGGATCTAAGGTAAATTATGGATTGTATATCACAAAATTACATGACATTTTTTCTGGTCATATGAAGCTAAGTTGAAAGAAATTTTACTGTAATATCTATATCTGCTACGGTTTACCAGAGTGGGCTTTCTATGGGGCCAAGGGTAAATTATGGACCGATATTCACGAAATTTTACCTGGCTATTTGTAGTCCTAAAAAATGTGAAGAATTTAATTTTATTTCGATAGCATTATTAAGTTAAGTTTTAGGCGTACTAAACTGTTTTCCGGGAGTAGGATTTATATGGGCTCTAGGGTTACCTATGGACCGATCTTCACAAAATTTCACACTGTAATTTTTAGTCTTATAAAACTGAAACTTACCAAATTTTGTTATGATAGCATTATTTTTTACGGTTTTAGGCGTACTAAACTGTTTTCCGGGAATAGTGTTTATATGGGGCCTAGGGTACATTATGGACCAAATTTTACAGCGTGATTTCCAGTCGAATAAAACGAATTTTTGCAAAATCGTATCTCATTCCGTGCCTTATTCCACCATTTATGTTATTTTTTGTAAAAAAATTATCAATTTTTTAAGTTGGTGGTTCCACATTTGGATTCATAGCTCTGGTCCTACTGAACTGATTTGGCTGGATTTCAATCCCAATCTGCTTTGGTTAACTACAAGCAATTTGACACCAAGTTTGTTCATTTAATTTGAGTTGTTCGAAAGTGAGCGTGATTTCAACAGATGGACAGACGGACAGAAGGACAGACGGACAAACGGACATGGCTAAATCGACTTAGAATTACTCAACGACCCAGAATATATATATTTTATGGGGGCTGAGATGAATAATAAAAAAGTTTCACACGGAATGACAAACTTAGTATACCCTCTTCACAACTACTTGTGGTGGAGGGTATAAAATCAATTCGTAGTAATTTTTTTAATATCTTTTAATTTCAGAGATACATTTGGTTAGCGAATTTTTAATTTTTTACCCCCTTTACATTCGAATATCCCAAAATTTTGAAGAAGATTTTAAATCAAATCTACAAGGTTTGGGCCTAATGTAAATGTAGTATTAGAAATGATGGAGAGAGATGGGGGGCAGCATAGCTAAAAACATATTTTTAACTTGTTTTTATTTATTTTATCATAAATTAATTTTGTTTAACTTAAATAATCTCTAAGAATATTAATAATATCATAATTAATACATTCATCCATTCAAATTTATTTTTAAATAAATAAATATTTTTAAATAAATAAATTTGAATCCGTGTTTTTACTTCCAAGAACAAAATAAATATTCATGGGTAGAAGAAGTTATGTCTGCCAATAGAGAACAACTGAAAAAGAACATAATCATAAGTTAATCACAACAAGCATTATTAATTTGTCCACCAACTGCAAAAATTATTATAATTCTGTAACTACTGTACTTTCTACGTTAAAATCCTCTAAATTCAGGCCTCTTATGGCTGCTTCAGTGCCACATAAATCCCAGGACATTTTCAAGTAACACTTCAAATGAAAATTCATAACAATCCACATAGACACCACAGGGTTCTTCACTAATAAGGACAAGTGCAAAGTACATTAAAAAAAGAAGAAACAAAAACAAAAAAAAAAGGAAGACGAAAATGTTTTTTTTGTAAAACTTCTGAACATGGTTTTTACTTACGGATACTTAAAGACGAACAAAAATTGTAACCATATCGTTCATATACGTATATGAAAAAAAAGAATCATATATGAGTGTAAACATGCAGTGTCTCTTAAAAGTTTTTGTATTTAAAAATTTCGAAATATTTTCTGCGGTCCCTGTTCTCACCCAGCCGAGTTCATAGGAGAGGTGAACAAATCAAATCATCCGAGGTAAAAAACGGAGTGAGGCAAGTTTCTTTTCCCGATGCTCTTCCTTCTGGTTTTCGACTCGGGAATGGAAAAAACTAATGCCGTGGCATGAAATGGTATACAATGGCAAATTGTCAGTCAACTTCATGATTAATATTACGCATATATTTTTTAAATTCCCTAAGCTTATCCCGCGAAGCTCTATGCTTGTCTGCAGGAAATAAGCCAGAGTCTCTGGCGAGAATCGAACCCGCAACCCTGGCGCTAATAGACAGGCTCACTACACAGAAAAAAATTTTTGCGCCAGTAAAAGAATTAATCAAAAATAAAATCAGTTTTAATTAAATATTTAATATTTAATATTAATATTAATTAAATATTTAATATTTAATATTAATATTAATTATTTAATTAAAACTGATTTTATTTTTGATTAATTCTTTTACTAGCGCAAAAATTTTTTTCTTTGTACTAGCTAGCCTACCGCGGCACTCTTATATGACATATGCTCGATCTCTCACCCGCATTCTGAGATACAATCCAAAGTCAGTAAACAGGAAACAAATGCACGTGCAGTGGTCTTGGACATACACAGAAACTAAGTTAATGTGGATATAAACTAACATCACAACTTACCGGTATTGTAAAAGAGAAGCAATAGTAGATGCAGACGAATTCATTAAATTTTAGACTTTTAACCAAGGAAAAACATTGGGAATTTAGAACATCATAATAAACGAATAAATAAATAATCTTTGAAACTTTAAATAAAGTTTTGTTTGATTTATTAAAAATTTTCAACATTTTTTTTTAAACAAATGACAAACATTTTGTTAAAAAAAATATTTTGGGCAACAGCTTTTTGTTGACTAAAAATTCAATAACCATACCTACAAACTTTTTTTTATCAATATCGCAAAAATCGTCATCGCAGATAATTCAAACATTTTTTTAATCAAATATGCTATATTCAAATATGAAAATAATTTCATTCTGTGATCTTTATTTTAGTTAAAAAAAAAAATAAATAACAGAAACTAAACAAAATTTACTTTCGGCGACTTTTTTCTCAGTTTTTGGCGATTTTTGACTGTAATATTATGTTAGCTTCTTTTGTATGCAAAATTTATTAAAAAAAAAAATTTACGAAAACTGAACAAAATTGACGTTTGGCGATTTTTGGCGATTTCTGGCGATTTCTGACGCACGGTTTGGCGATGGAGCTCAAAAAAATATAACAACCCTGATTCTGAGTCGAGCCGTATACAAAAATGTTGGTCAAGGACCATTATTTTCAGATGTTACACACATCAGCTTAAACGCAAAGTACCACTATTGTTCCCCATATGATGAAAAAAACATCTATTCAATCAGATACTAGTTGAAAAGCCGGTCCCAAAGACAGAAAATCAAAAATCTGGCTTCGTTACGATCTTTCGCAGAGAAAGTACTTTATGTATGCCAAATTTCAGCTTCATATGTCATCCGATGGCTTCAGAAAGTTGCGGAAATAATTGGACATACATACAAACATCCGCAAATACTAAGAAATTATATATTGTATAGATAGATTAAAGTATCTGCTAATTAATATTTTAGTATGATACGAACGAACGATTTTTAACCTAATTCAGGTACGCTGAATCCAGTGGTGCTAGCCGTTTTTTTAGGTTAGCTCTGGTTTTCGAGATATACCGTTATTTTGAAAATGAAGGAGGCTGCACGCTTTAGCTTATTGAAAAAACTAAAAAAATCCGAAATTCCGCAATAAAATTTACTTTACCTATTTTATCATTTTGCGAAGCACTAAAGGTACATTTAAAAAAATAAGCGCTTGAACAGATTTGCCAAAAATTGGAAACACATTGAAGCTAGCACCTTCAAAAGTGGAATTTTGGACGAAGAAGTGGTACGAATTTTAACAACATCGCACTTAGATTTTTTGAAAAATTTTTGTATAAATGCGTTAAAATTCCATTACGTGCGTGCAGATTAGAAAGAGTTGCTTGAGTTAACACTCCATTTTCTGGTACCCGCAGATTTTTCACAATTTCGTTTGCCTGGTGCAACATCGCATGCACGATCCATGTCAAAGTGCATTTATTGTTACAAAATATTTCTATTTCGCGAACAGTTCAAATTGACAGCAGCAGAATTGAAAAGTCTTCGGAGCATTTGCTTGTTTTTGACTATCATATATGTACCTTATTGGTTCCGATGTGTGAACGCTATAGAAGCGCCAAAACTGGATCTTGATTTCATTCAAAACGTTGTATCTTATTTTGATAAAGAAGTTTCGACTGCATTGTTGCAAAAAATAAGAAAGCATTTGTGGTATTTGACAGAAGAAACAGTTGGCCTTGCATTTTTTGATGAAAGCGTGCCGTTTTAAATAAAAAAGATGATGGTCCAAAAATTCGACATCGGCAATGACATACATGGAAATTATGAAAAAATTACGAAAAGGAATGTTGTCAATATGGATGAAATTTTCTCTTACGTGTCAAGAGATATATCCGATTTTGTTTCTCCACTGACAAAGAAATTTTTTTCCCGATTAGCCATTGATCCAACATTTTTAGAATCGGAACCTTCTCAATGGCAGCAGAGGGATGATTACTGCGCTGGAAAAGCTGTCTGTCAACATTTGAACGTTGTAAATGATGCGGCAGAGTGAGCAATTAAACTCATCACGGATTACAATAAATCGTTAACATACGATGAGACAGATAAGCAGTACCTACTCCAAGTTGTTGAGCACTATCGTCAGTTATATCCGTCCCACAACAAATCTTCTCTTTTAAAATAATCAACTTAATAAAAACATTCAAATAAATTTATACATTTTTTTTTTTTAAATTATTGTAGAAGCACTTTCCAATTTTTAATGAATTTTTTAATTTTATTGCGGAATTTCGGATTTTTTTAATTTTTTCAATAAGCTAAGCCGTTTTTGAGTAACCCGAACATATGTTGTGCAGCCTCCTTCATTTTTGAAATAACGGTATATCACGAAAACCAGAGCTAACCTAAAAAAAAACGGCTAGCACCACTGGATTCAGCGTACCTGAATTAGGTTAAAAATCGTTCGTTCGTATCATACTAAAATATTAATTAGCAGATACTTTAATCTATCTATACAATATATAATTTCTTAGTATTTGCGGATGTTTGTATGTATGTCCTATTATTTCCGCAACTTTCTGAAGCCATCGGATGACATATGAAGCTGAAATTTGGCATACTTAAAGTACTTTCTCTGCGAAAGATCGTAACGAAGCCAGATTTTTGATTTTCTGTCTTTGGGACCGGCTTTTCAACTAGTACCTGATTGAATAGATGTTTTTTTCATCATATGGGGAACTTTGGGCCCCACTTGGCACGACTAGGCACCGTCGGATCGAGCTGAAAAATTAGGACATGATTTCTTACACCAAACCTCATATTTTAAGTAGCGCAAACAATTAAATTAAAAAAAAAAAATTGCGACCAGTCTAGTGAATATACATAATTTACAAACTTTTGTAAGATACTGTACTTTATATTTTCCTGTTATTGGATGTGTGTGTGTGTCTATGTCTATGTTTGTGATTAGTGTAAAGTATAAATGAACATTTTTACATGTTGTTCTCACTCTAATTTAAGTGATTATCATAATTTAACATGATACTGTTTGCTTAGTTGTCTGTCTGTCTGTCTGTCCTTTTGTCTCTCTGTTTCTGGGTCTCTATGACGAGACTGCTCGTCGTTAAGTATGTTTGTATATCTTCTTGTTCTTCTTCTACTTTTGGTTTGAATTAGGGGAAATCTTCTTAGTTACATGGTGATGAAATAATCAACCATCTAACCAAAAACTTAATCTCCAAGGAACTTGAGGTGCAAGGCGGTGGCAGGAAGAAATCGTATGAACGGTTGAATGAAAGTATGATTTAATTTTTTTTTTTTTTTTTGGAAGGTAGATAATAATAGAAATGGTTATCTAACCTTTAAGCTAAGTAGTTAAGTACAAATGTTAACTTTCATGTACTAGATGATATGAAATTTTTGCATACAATTATACAAATGCACACGATATACACGTGCACATGCACACAAATATATATGACACATGTGCATTTATTTAACTAACCAATAGGGTTATTATGGGGTTAAATACGAAGGTTTAAACAAATGTCGTTTATATGTGAAAATATGAACAGCAGATTGAAACTCACTACTTTTAATGTTAAAAGTTATAAAAATCAAATTTAATGCTTAAGTCTATAGGACACGGAATGTAAAAAGGTACATGCGCATGTGGCTCTGACGTAATTTTGACACGAACTTGCTATTGTGGCTTTGTAGTGTCGTCAAAATTCCGTCAGAACCACATGCGCATGTGGCTTTTTACATTCCGTGTACCATGCTGAATTCTCATACCCCTATACTCGCGAGCACAGGGCAAACAATCCTGCTGCAGGGATGTCGAAACACGTATACTATGATCGTATTCGTATAAATGCCGATAACGAACATTCGGCTGATGTTTTGTTAACATTTCATCAAAGAGAATTAAATTAGTGGCCATTCAGATATGATAAGATCAGCGTTGCCACGACCACTTAAAATTTTTTAACCAAAACGTAAAAATAAAATAACCAAAAGCGAAAAAAGTAATCCAAATTATTTTGTATTAAAAATTCCGTTGAAAAATATGTCTAAAGAAGAAATTGTGTTCGTTTTAAGTTATAGGCTCATAAACCTCTTGACTGATTTTTATGAAGATTTGACAATATATTACCGATGGTCTGGAATGAGCAACCGCAAATTTTTCAAAATTTTTAGTGGTCGTGGCACCTCCTATATTTTTGCCTGTTTAAAACTTTATGGGCTAGAACTTTCAACCTTTTTATATAAAGAGCTCTTACAAGTAAAACTTTTTAAGTCTTGCGGTGTCGTTATGCTGTTTAAATGTTCATATTAAACCGGATGGGATCGTTTATCTAGAAAAGTATTAAGAGTAGCAGATAATGACCGTCTACAATTCAAAGTACATATAAACCTTACATAGTTAATTTGATGGTCTGTTAAAGTTTAAGCTTCTAAAAAATAATTTTTAAGTGGATGAAAAGTGTACCGTTTTGGATGCACATACCACTTTTAAGGGTCAAATAAGCGGAGCGGGAAATTCTTGTTCCAAAACAAAAAGTTATTTATTTTTGTGTGGAAGAAAAAGTAACCAAAATGGAAAAAAGTACACAAGTACACATTGGAAAAAAGTATCCAATTTTGGTTAAAAGCAACCAAAGCGGTAACGCTGGATATGACAAGATTATGATCGCGCTGCGCAACTTTTTTAATAACTCAAAATATTGACTTCGTATTTTGCTGCTACTACCACATACACATAGTTATGATTGTGTGGCTTTGGCTTAAAATATCTTGATTTCTCGTTAGTGCTTAGAACTTCGAAACAAATTTTCATCCCAGCCGCGTAAGTTGCATATAAACATGCATTCGTTTGTTCAATCATTTCTCTAGTTAGTACAACCAAAAGTAGTAGCAGTTATTGCAAACAAACAAATACAAGCATACAACCAAATGTAACGTAACAAATAAAAAGTAAGAATCAGATGAAGAAAAAAAAAAAAGTCGAAAAAATTTGCATAATTTCTGGGACAAGTGCCAAATTGTAATGTAGTTTTTGGTACAAGTGCATGGTAAAATAATTCATATGTTTTTTTGTTTTTTTTTTTTTTTTTTTTTTTTTGTTACAACATGTATTTTATACAAACAGGCATAGATGTAAATACTTAATCTAACACACATACACACACCCAGGTACTTAGAACTAAAGACAAATACTGTCAGGTGGGTCTGGTAGGAAATATTTAAATAGAATTCATTTAAAAATTTTGGACTCTAGGAATCACAACTAATCGGCCTTAATATGAGTGTCGTTGTCGTAGTCAGTTTTCGACTCGTTTTTAAAAATTGGTATACACAAGTACGACAAACGTTATATGTGTTTAACATTGTCATTGTCGTAAAGTTTTTTTAGTATCGAAAAAATATTTCAGACGACCACGACTGTGATTACGACAACGACTCTTATAATAAGACCTAATGTCATAACAATAATAGAAAATTGCTTATAGCTAAACATTAATTGATTTATTTACAATTCGTCAGCTCATTATTGGTTTGGCGCATATCATGATATATATTTTTACCCAATTATGGCCTTTTAAGGCTAGGTTATAGGCAATGTGAAAATTAATAATATAAAATAAAGCTCTTAAATGTCAGACAGAGTCCAACTTTATTTCCAAAAATTCCTTCTAGGGTCTTAAACTGAAAATACACAGCAAACATGCCGAAATGTTCCCCAATGAAAAGTTTCCTAAATGCATGTGTCTATCCATCTTGTTGTTGTTGCTAATATTGTGTCAGGTGCAATTATCATATTGCAAATGGAAAAATAATAATAAAATGAAAAGAAAATTGTTCAACTATTTCGAATTTTTTTTCTTTGTAATTTTCCATTTGTTCAGTTTTTCAAATGCCAACAACGCTTTTAGGTAAAAACAAACAACAAACAACAAAAATACAAAAGACAAAAACAAAAATTATTGCAAAGATGACCTAGGCTGCGATAATCTTGAAAATATTATTTTGTTTTTAAAATCTTTTAAAGCAAACCAAAAAAAAAAACACTGTTATTAAATTTTGAAAAATTTTAAGTAGGAATCAATAAAAAACTATTATTCTTAGAAAACTAGTCACTGAAGCCATAATTGAAAATTTAGGGGGTAAATTTGTTGTTCACTTCACCTTGCGTTGAGAAAATTTTCATATACAATTTTTTCAAAAATTCAAAAATTCAAAAAATTTTATATGAAAATTTTCTCAACGCAAGGTGAAGTGAACAACAAAATTACCCCCTTAAAGTTTAATTTTTTTCGAAATTAATGACACTAGAGCCAAAATAATAAAAATCTGTAGTCCCTTGAATTTAAAATCATTAAATTTTAAAATGCCTTAAACATTTATTAAGTCAGCCACCACTACAAGTTGGTCAATTCCGGCCAAAAATCCACAACTTCTTCATTTCTTTAAGTAAATAGCGAAACACGTTCGGCAAACTCAGCCTTAACACGGTTTAAAAATAACGTGCTAATTTACAAAGACAACTTTGAAGGAAACATCGTAGCGTACTTTTATTTTGAAGTAAAAAATCAACTTTAAAATTCTCAAAACTACAAAATAAAAATAAGAAATAAGTTGTATGTTTTGAAGTGTTAGTAGCTACAATCTGCTATCCAACATTTTATTGAAATACAAATAAAAAAAAAACAAAATCATTTTTGGCCGGAATTTACCAGTGTGCACTAGTGGCAAATGAGGGATCACTAAATTTGTAGGTCCAACGCAGTGTTGCCAAAACTTGGAGACCAAAAATGGCTAAATTTAGGAGAAAAAATGGGCTAAAAAATGGCTAAAAGTTTTTTTTAAATAAAAACACATTCAAATTCAATAACAGAACAGAAAAATTCATTTAAAGTTATTTACGATGAATTTCTTAAATAAGAATAAACGTTATTTATTATTTTGAAAGATATTTAAAAAATTAAATCATCGATACATTTTATGTCGTTATTGTTCATCTCATAGTAATCACTGGTGCGTATTAGTTTTAAATAATTTGAAGATAAATCCCGACAACATTTACCCAACCTTTTGATTCCAGATCTACAATATAAAACAAGTAAGAAAATATAGTCGGTCAACCCCGACTATATGATACCCTACACCTCATTAGTACCTGTGTACCAAATTTTATTAAATGATCTGCAAATTTGCGATCTGTACTTTACGCACAAAGTTTACATGGACAGCCAGCCAGCCGGACAAACATCGTTTATTCGACCTAGAAAGTGGTTCTAGTCAATCGGTATACGAAAAGGTGGGCTTAGTGCCAATATTTTAAGGCGTTGCAAACATCAGCACAAACGCATAGTACCCTCTCCACTATTGTGGTGTTGGTATAAATATTTCATTGATAAAATCGACTTAACGGTTGCTAAATGTAACCTTTTTGTCAAATTACTTTTAACGATTTTTACTTGGCAAAATACCCTCTCTACTTTAGCATTAGACATGGAAGTGAGAGCAACTTTATAGTAAATTCTGAAATTTCTAAAAAAAATTGTTGCCGCCTACATCTCTTTATTGAAATACTTGCAACCAGAAAGAAACACCGATGTTTGTGTTGATCCATTTTTTAAATTTAATATTGGACTACTGTTCCTTTATTTTGAAAGATGTTTCATCATCATCGTTTATAGCGATTAATTTTAATTGTTAAAAATGTTTATTTTGGTTTTATAAATTTTTATAAAAAAAAAAAAAAATTATTCTCAATTTTAAAAGCAAAACGGTAAGAAAAATTTTATGGCTAAACAAGTTGAAAAATGGCTAATGACTAAACGCATTTTTTAATGGCTAAAGAGGGTGAAAAATGGCTAAATCTAGACACTAAATGGCTAAATTGGCAACACTGGTCCCACGGAAAACACTTTCGTAAATATGAAACCGTAACGAATAATGCTTTGTAGAAAATTTTCGCATGCCATCAAATTTTGTGACGATCGTTAATATAATTAAAATACCTAAATTGAACCTTAAAATCTAAAAAAAATTGTTTTTCTGCATTTCAATTAGAGTAAATTTAGGTTTGGTAACACACGGAAAGAATGAATTATTTACTAAAAAAAATTTTGCATGATTCCCGCCCAAGCCAAAAATTACTTATTCTCAATACATTTTAATTTAAGAAAATTTTTCCTAATACAAACGAACTGAGTAAAATCAAGAAATTATTTTTAAATTTTGGATTTTCTTGTTTTAAGAAACGAAATTGATTACTTTAAAAAACCAACTTCTTTTTATGTACAAACGAGTTTTGAGATTATCGATACACAGTTTATAGACCCAATATAAAATCCTCTCTTCAAAATTACTAAAATACGCCTAAAACCGTAACAAATTATGATATTTTATTTTAATAAGATCCATTTAGTTCTAAGTCACCTTTTGGAATTAATTCATAGTTTATAGATCCCATATAAAGTCCACTCCTGAAATATTCAAACTCTCGTTGGAGGGTAACAAAAACTCGGCTGAATAAAGCCTTTTTACTTCTATTTTATTGTTTTTGTAAAGGGTGTTTTTTAAGCCCGATAAATTTTGAAATTGTAAAAAAAAACACAAAAAATTTACTGCCAGGCCCACAATGAAACAAACAATATTTTGATTTGGGCGAGGCAGATAATATGAATCAATTTAATTTTTTTTAATTTGAAAGAAAATAATTGTGGGCATATGGACACCGCAGCTGGTCTAGACGTAGCATATTCTCAATGTTCAATTCTGAGTCACTTTTTTGAGTAATGCTGGCCGCATGTCACGAATAACATGAATATTATTGACCACCAAGGCGTCAATTACTGCTGATTTATCAGCATAAGGCCAGGGCCACGAACTGAGTGGCAAAGCGGCGAGCGGCAGAGCGGTCAAAAATTAAACATATGAAATAGTACTAAAGTGGTCACGCAATGAGCGGCATTTCTGAGGGGCTAAGCGGCGCCGCTAAGGAATTAAACTTGTTTTAATTTTTATTTGTTTTCTGAGCGGTAAAAAAATAAACATGGCAAAAGTGAATTTGGAGCTTATAATTTTTTCTATACAAAGCCGACCGCTTTTATGGCAAATCAGATTAATAATCGGGAATAGTCGAAGCGCATGACCTTTAAGCCCAAGTGACTGCTCAATATCTCGAAATCAATTTATCGCTTGATTTTAAATTCAATAAGTCGATGGTTGCGATCGCCGAATGGTACGACACGCCATTCTGCTTGAACCTCATCCGGCCCGGATCAATGTTATCCATAATTTCAAACAAAAAAATCATTAATCACGGTACGGTCACAATCTCCATTGAGCGTAACGGGTTCGATGATGCCACCAGCATACCAAACGGTTTATTTTTTTTTGGATGAAATGGGGCCTGAAGGGTCTGTTGTGGATTGGTCTCACTCCATATGTGGCAATTTTGATTATAAACAAATCTGTTAAGCAAAAAATTAGCCTCCTCGCGATTTCTGGTCTTTAAGTTTCGCTAAATTTTTAAGCAACTTTAGATAATTTGGTAGCTTTGTTTCGGGGTGAATTAATTCATGATGATTTGTCAGAGTATTCTGATCATAAATATTAAAAAGTAAGAGCAGTTTGATAGTTGGTTTGACATTTCTACTGGACTTAAAAAAACACCCTTTTCATACTATTTGCCACTAATTCTAAAAGCACTCTCAGGTCTTGTCACAAACTAATTCTTGATTACAATTCCTTGTTAAACACTCTTAAAAATCCTTCCCACATCTTGCAACTAAATACAAACTTTTAAATGTGAAGTTCTCTATTTATTTTTTTTTTGAAATATTTCTGCTTGGGCAAGTATTTGTGTGTGTGTGTGTCTATCTGAATGTTTCATTTTCCAACAATTACCATTTTAATTTGAAACCATTTACATTTTATAAAACAATCCAAATCCAAACAAGATGAAAAATCCCATTAGCATTTGTGTGTGTCCATTTACGATGAGTAAATGTGAAAGTAAATTCCAATACTGATGACTCTAATAGCAATTAAAAAGGCATAGGAAGTATTTAATCTTACTTGAGCTTTAAACTCAGGTACACAACAACAACAACAACATCAACGGCAGTAAGAGCAGCAAAAACAAAACAGCAATAATAACAATAGCATGACTTCAGGACTCCAAGTGTGGACAAATATGTGCGCTTTAAAGTGTTTCCATATGGAAGGAGAAAAAAATGCCAGCATGTGAATGTAAAAAATATGAAATAAATCCGGTTAGAAGTGTTGCCATGTCTATAAAATGTTAATTTCTGAAATATTTTTCAAACAGGGGCCAAATTATGGCATTCGATATCGAACGAAATTACAATACAACTTGAATGGGCATTTCGATCGATGTCGAATGCCGTTATTCGGACATAGACTTTCATAATCACCTTTTTTTTTGGAGACTTTATTTAGTTTTTCATATTCTATAAAATTTAGTAATTAGTCTGGTCACTCTAAAGGTAAAAAAAAATCCATGGTTATTTACTCCTCGCTAGGGTAACAATAGAATTTTGTACCTTTACATCTATATAAAGACAAAAATATATAGGGTTTCCCTTTAAAAAGATTTCAATAGCATTTTTTTTAATTGATCTGCTGACTATTAGCTCATGGCAAGCTGGCGTTCGCAGTGGCATCTTGTGCGTTGACCATATCAACACTTTGCGCATTACTAGTGAACAATGCGTTGGGTTTCATTTCAAACTACATTTACTAATTAAAGAACTGTGTCTGGTCAGTGCTGCGAAGAAGGCATATACATACCTGAGAAAATTATATCTCTAATTGAGGAGAGTAAAAACCATTTAAGGTGCTTTCTCCTGCATAAAAGACAACAATTTATAAGGGAGAGTGGAGTGTGCCAGGGTCATATTATCTCCTATTCTACACCTATCCCTTGCTGTCATGGCTTTTGTTCTCTGGAATTTTGAAAATAATGGCAAGGAATACAACGGAAAATTAACAATACATTTTTAAATTATTTAGCATATCGTCAGCTCAATAATGGTTTGAACTACCGACCATTTTTTTAAAAAAAATTTTGTTATATTTTGAATGCCCCCTTTATGAATCAAAAACCTGTTTCACAAAATTATTTATGGTGTCTGAAATATTAAGCATTAATTTTACTCAATATCAACTATTATAAAGTTTATTAAGTATTGTTTTGCTCTACACGCCACTGTTTTGCGAATTCTGCAAATTTCTCATACAAACATGTACAAAATAAATTACATTTTTGCTTTGCTTCATTGCCGTATGAAAAAAATGTTGTTAAAGCAAAATTAAATGACAACAACTCAATACACAGCAGTAACTATACGTATGCAGCACAAAAAGCTACTGTTTAAAAAAAAATATAGAAAAGTAGTGTATGCGGCACAAAACAATAATTTCCACTTTCCATAAAACTAACTCTAACTTGATTCATGAAAGATCTCAAAATTTAAATTTTTCTTCAAAACATTTGCCGGAAGCAGTGCTCAAAATACAAAAAAAATCCTATTGGGTATATTTTTAAAAAAACTTCATGTATATCGGTATTGTCGTTTTTCTCCACTACGACTTTTTGGCACATGCGTCAAACCAATAATAAGCTGACGACATATGTTTGCTCTCCAACAAACTTTGTTATCTTAAGCAAAAAAACTTCGAAACGCTGGCAAAACGAAAACACTAAGTTTCGGAACAATAGCATCCTCAATGCACATTAAACAATGCTGTTGACGCGACCGATCAATTCTGCTATTCTGATGCATACAAGCTCCAATCTAGCAAAGCAATAAAATCAGCAAAGTGAAGTGCTCGGAAGGTGACAAATGACATAACAAAACGTCTACAAACTTTCATCAAGCGCTGCCACGGAGTAGAGGTACCCACAAAAATTCTAAAATTTTTGGCACTAAAAATTTTAAAAAATTTTCTAACATTTAAAACAAAAAAAAATCATGTGGGTCTGCTTTAAAATTTTCGAAGTCAGAAAATAAAGACTAGTATTCTTTACATATGTAAATAACTTTATTAATGCTCAGTGCAGCAGGTTTTAGAAATAAAATAACGACTTGAAATTTTTACGGAATAATTTTTTGGTATTTAAAAGATACTGCATTAAAAAAAGAGTTTACAGCCAAATAAAGACTGTAAGGGGTCGGAGTTTGCAAATTTCAACGGTTGGAGTCGGAGGTTAAACTTGTTATTGACAACTCCACAACCCTGATTTCCCCGTTTGAAAAGAATGTGTCGTTATTTCTTAATTTTTTAAAGCGAATTAAAACTTTAAGCGGGTTTATCTCGAAATGTCACTATCAAAGAAAATGAGCGATATGTATTAATTTTTTATTTCTTGATTTCATAATCAGCATCAGAGAATTTATATGTGGAATAGTTAGAATTTAATAAAACTTCGTTTGTTGTAGCCATTATTATGCCAAACCTTGTTTCGGATATACGGGCCTACCTAGTGAAACAATTCTTCTTATGTTCTAAAGTGAAGCGTGTTTCAGTAAGAACGCTCTGCAAGGATCGCAACAAATGTTAGCCAGATGGGGAAGATTTAGACTATAAGGCGGATGACACTGACATTTTCCAACAGCTATTTTCTAAATAGTTTTCAGCTGACCCAAAGTTCTTATGATTCAATATTATGCCTTTATGTCTGGTTGCATATTCAAGGCATTTTTCGGTCAATAATCGCTTCAAACAAATCCATTGTATTGAGCAAAGGTGACCTGGCCTGATTTAAAAACCTTATTAAAAACGGTTATTATTATAAGGACCGCCAGTGGCAGGATGTTTTGAAGGCCTCTGTACTCCTTTCTTATTTTTGAAAGGCCTTCCAAAATATTCAGTACACGTTCGCTTCTCCCTTCTTAAAGAAGGGAAGTTGTTCAGTTTTTTAGTGACTTTTTTATTCCCGTCTTTGGTAAGAGAACGAAGTAGTTATGACGGTATAACAGCATTGGCCGAACTTGCTAAATTGTCTTTGAACGTTTTTTTAGCTTAATTTTCAGCATGTTGCACACATTTCAAAATTGCTGTTTCAGTGGCTAGTAAGCATTTTCAGAGATCGTCTTGAGTTTGTCAACGATCTTCATGAAGCAATGGATTCAATTCATAATTTTCCAGCCTTTGGTGCCTTCCGTCTTATAAATCCCACTCTGAGCCGCTCAAACCATCTCTCGCACATTGAAATCGATGGAATCAAGGGGAAGAAAAACAATTCGTAAGATAATTTGTAAAACCTTAAAAAATCCAATGTTTACTTTTTAGGCTCACCCTATTCCACGTATGTTGCATACATTTGCTTTCAATTTTATATGTTACAATTTATTTTTTTTTTCAATTTTTTTCTTGTTCTTTTTGCCGTTGCAACTGTGACAAAATAACTTGAACAGAAAATAAGAAAAACAAATTGAAAATAATAAAATTACAAAAATCTCTACTCGAAAAGCAAATCCTGTACACAGAAAAAAATTCTCGTTAGTCTTTTTTTTTTCAATTCGACCATTAATCATAAATGAAATCAGTTTTAATTAAAAATTTAATCAAGTAAATAAAACGTTTACAACAACAACATTACTGCAGAAAATATTGTTATTATTAAAAAATATATTTAATTGACACTATAAATTCCTTAACTGTTGCGAATTTAATTAGTTTTTTTTAATTAATATCACAAATTTTTTTTAATTGAAATCAATTTTTATTTTTTTCTGTGTAGAAAACCATGCAAAAAAGGATCTTTGAATGCAGTTTCATTCTACCTCAATGTTTTTACTTTTGTGTAGAATTAAAACATAAATTTATTTGTTTTTTTTTTTGTTCACTAAAAAAACTATTTTGCTCTTTATTTAGAACTTTTTCCTGTTAAAAATAACAAAACAAAAAAAATATAAAATAAAACGAATTTATAAGAACGCTAGTATTTAAAACACATGTGCCATGCATGAATCTCTTGTTTTTGTTTACAACTTCTAAATCAACTTCAGAAGGATGACATTTTGTAATTGTAAGTGGTAGTCTTTTAATTTGTTGAGAGGGCACAGTGGGGTTAGATTGAAAGATAATGGACATTTAAAGCAAATTAATGAAAATGGAAATTTATTGTTTTTGATGTTATCCCTTTATAAATATAAAGCTAAAGGTGTACGACCATGACCTTTGTAGAGGATGCTTCTAACGTTGAGGATGGCGGAATGTGAGCACCCAAAGATCATCGGCTGAAGAAAGCTATGTACTTAGACTGTACAACTGTAACCGTATTAAGTAACGAATTTGACCTTCCCCATTTTCACTGACGACGGGGCAAAAAATGTCGTGGTGACAGATATCACGGCTAATGAATTAGTTTCGATTCAAGTCAACGAAAACTTGTATATACATATATTCCACTCGACCCTATAAGGAGTATTGAACCTCCGAAAACGACAAAAAGAAAATTTGTATAAAATTTATTTGAGAATGAGAGGCTTCTTGAAAGGATTCTTAAGATAATATGCGGTTAAACAATAAAAAAAAACTAGAAAAAAAATTTATTTTGATCTTTGGGAATCATAATTCATTTAATAAACATCAGACGTGGATTACGTTAAATCGATTCCTGTTACCACCAGTGAAACAAAAAACTACTCTGCTGTTGATAAAAAATTATTCAAAACCATACGAAATTAAATATTGAAAAAAGATCTTGCAACTATTCGACTGGTGCAAAAAGTTTTTTATCACGCAACAAATCTGTCCCTCAGTTAACAATCCTTGAATAAGCGATACCTAAAAAGTTTCTTAATGAAGATACGTTGTTAAAACCAGCGTTCACAATAATTCGTAAGATCGAGATATAATGACTCGTGTATTATAATATATTTATATATGTTTTTATTCCCGTTGTTTTAATATGGATCCCAGGGCCGTAACAACAAACTGCCATTCGCATCAATTAAGGGCTGATACAGGGTTAATCATTTAGTTGTTTCAAAACCGCCGGTCTGGCAGGGCTATTAGCTGGTAAATATTTGGCATCTGAAGTTGCATTTAGTAAGTGAAAGGTTGCCATTTACGAGCATGGATCGTTTACAAACCGAAGAACGCAAACAAATTGCTAAAACTTTTTACAAAGGTGGTGGTTAGAATGTTGCCATATTTTGAGCATTACGGGCGATTATGGTTATCAGAATTTTTGGCAGTTAAAGCGATCTTTTCCCATTGCCGCAACCTACATATCGTCACCTTAAATGCAAACGGATGTCAGTAAACTGGTTTGTTTTTACAGGAGAAGCAAAAAACTTTACAAAATCAATAATAATAAAGTTTTTTTTTGGCGTTTAAATTTCATTAACAAAGTTGCCATTTTTGATCATTTGCGTAAACATGTAGTTTGATAAAACGAATCAAAACTTGATTTAAAATTTCTGTGTAGTTACTTACGCCCGTTTGCATTTAAGGTGACGATATATAAAAGAAAATCATTTGTCATCTCATAAAAAATACACATATTTTAAAACTATTTATATATGTAGGAAGGTATAAGTTTCAAAACTAAAATTTTCTTCTACGAAATCTCAGACATACAAAAACCACCATACAACCGCACTCACACACACATTTAAATGTGGTATTTATTTAAGATTCATATACGAATACAAATTTAATTTTGCTACGTTAAAGTGCTGTAACCTTGTGCAACATTTTAAAGAAACA
Source organism: Pollenia labialis (assembly GCA_949318255.1). Classification (NCBI taxonomy): domain Eukaryota; kingdom Metazoa; phylum Arthropoda; class Insecta; order Diptera; family Polleniidae; genus Pollenia; species Pollenia labialis. The sequence continues at coordinate 25,067,831 of OX439139.1, forward strand.
TGAGGATTGTATAAAGGTAAACAAAAATGACAAACTAAAAATTTAAATAAAAAACAAACAAAAAAAAAAACACTGAAACAAATTAGCTTCATACAGTGATGCCAACTCTTGGGACACCTAACGCGTAAGAACCTATAAAAATGGGCTAAATCGATAAAAGGACGGCTGTAGTAAATTTTCATGCCATATTTTGTTTTCGAAATATTTTAAAGTCAACATCAGACATTTTAAACAAAGCCTTTAATAAAAAATACTATTTAGTTTAAGATTATTTTAAATTCAATTGAATAGAGACACAATAGCAGCTTTAAGTAGCACTACATCCTTTTTAAATTGCTCTTTATTACATAAAAGTCATCTTCATCTTAATTCCATAATACCCTTTGTACACTTTCAAGGCGAATACACTATAAGGTGAGGCCAACTCTTCAACAACCCTGCTTTTGTGGTGGGATTGTCAAAAATATTGCTGGTCAAAAAAAAAGGTTTGTTTACAAAAAAATTTAGTTTGTATACAAATTATGACAACTCGACCACCAAAAAAAACCACCATATGTTGACTTGAACTGACCTTGTAGTGAATTCGCCCTGGTACACTTGCATACATTTCGGAGCAAAGCATGGAAGATGTTGAAAATGTGAAACTTGCATTTACACTTAAAACATCAAACATTTAAAAAAATCAAACTTTTTTTAAAATTCTTTTTTCTATAAAAGTGCCAAAATTTTAACACCAAAATGTATTTGGAATTGATTTTGTTAAAAAGTATAAAAAATTAAACAAAAAAAAAAAAAAAATAGACTTGAGAAATGGCAGCGCTGCTTTCAAAATAAATGACGTTTAGTCTGTGATGACACCATAATAATAGAATTTATTGCCACTTTTCTAGTGATGACACTAACATAATCGGAAAATGTATAATGAAATACAATGAGATTGAAACATCTTGTAAATATATGAATTTTTAGCTCCATGTATTTCTTATGGGAAAATTTCAACATCTTCGCAAATTAATGTTAGATGTTAAATGTTGACAAGTGTGAAAAGGCTATAAGTAACTGTTTGAATATGTGATTTTTTTTGCTATTAAAATTCAGCCAAATCGGTTCATAAGTGGCTGAGATATGAGCAAAAAACCCAACAAATTTTCCAGGGTACACAAGAATCTTGCTTATCAATACACAAAATGTGGGCGGTTTCCAAATTAGGGTCAAGCATTTCGGTTTTTAAAATAATAAATAATATCCGCCAAAATTTGGGCGGGAGTGAAGAGGTAGGCATGGCACCAAATAGATTTATTAATATCTAAAGGACAGAAAGAGAAAAAATTTTACGCATTATGTGGACATAGTAGGTTATCTCTACACAAAATCTCTTTTAAAAATTTATGGAACCTCCGTACAAAGTTATTTTAAAATTATGTACATCAGGAGAATGGCAAGAGCTAAAACTTCCAAAGTAGGTACAATCATCTTGTTATCCATACACAATATCCACCAATAAGTGGTGGGATTACAGAAGTGGGCGTGGCTCAAAATATAATTATTTATTTCTTAAAACGGTATTTATGCAATTTTATCTTCCTATCGCACCATTCGGCATATCCGAATATAGGGGTCTTACTAGTTTAGTTTAAGGCTAACATAATTTTTTCGCGTTCAGGGTATTTAAAAAAGGGCATATCTAGCAAAAAAAGGGATAAGTTGGCATCACTGGTTTCAAACTCGTTTTATGGGGGAAAATGCAAAAACTTAAACTTAAATTGTATGTTAGGAAGGGTAGAAATATCTGCAGGCAATTCCTTTTAATGCGTTTAAGAAAAAAGACATACAAAGAGTGATTAAAATTATTATTATTAGTGTAAGATTTCTCAGATTTGATTAAAAACATACTTAAGTTGTATTTTTAATAGTCTTTCTCAGAAATTTGTCAAACGTAAATAATTTAACTAAACGGCTTTTAAGCATTTGTTCATATATTTTTTTTTTAAATATTTGTATAAAAAGTTAGAAATATTTACATAATCATGATCATGATAACTCGAAAACATAAGTTATAAAACTTAACGACTTTAAAGATAAACGATTATTAAATATAACAAACGTTTGTTAAGGACAATTTTCATAGTAAATTTGTTCTTTAAACCTTTATTAAATTTAAAACATTTTTATGAATACAGGCATTAAATTTGAACACAACACTCAACAGAAAGATTTTATCAATATGAAAGCGGTTACAATAATGTGGTTAAAGTAACTATATTGTGTAAAACCAAAAATAAAATAAAACAAGTTAGAGTGCTATATTCGCATCTTCTATGGCGCATCTTTGATACCCGATACCGACAGTTCAATTATTTCAGGAGTGATATCTACGTGCAGAGATGCCAACTATTCAATGGAAAAACGTGCTGTCCGATCAGTGCTAGATTGAAAAATCAAAGATGGTTCTGTTTTAAATCCATTTATTATTCTTTACTTCAAACTCATTGATATTAAAAAAATTTAATAGACACACTCACAATATTCTGTACGTAAAATTAACTGAAATTGTAATATAAAATAAATGAGAGTTCAATTAAAAACCGGTCTACCTATTTTTCATTTATTTTTAACAAAAAGTTCATTTAATTTTTACTGTCAAAAATTCAACACCATATTCCGTAAAATCAAATAAATATTCAGTTATTTTGTAAAATTTTACAGTCAAAAATTCAACACCATATTCAGTAAAAACGATTAAATATTCAGTTATTTATTAAAATTTTACTGTCAATTTTTTACTGTCAAATTGACCCCATATTCAGTAAATACAATTAAATGTTCTGTTATTTTATTATATTTTTGTTTACTCTACAAAAGAGCCGAATTTCTAAAAAATACCAGACAGACACCTGTCCGCTTGTTTTTCTTATAAGCGAGAGAGGGAGAATATTTTATTTACTTACCAAGTTACACACGTTTGTTTTACTTTTGTTGTACTTTGTTGTTTACAGAAGAACTCTCAATTATAAGACACCAGCAGCATGACCGATATGGCTTCGCAATTATTTTACTTTTAAAATTTGATGTAGGTATTTAACTAAATTATTTAACAAATAGAAAATGGGTATTGCTTACACAAAACAAGCAATTAATTTTTTATAGAGAAGTAAGAATTAATTTTTGGTAGTAAAATTATATAAAATAACTGAATATTAAACTGTTTTTACTGAATATTGTGTTGAATTTTTGACAGTAAAATTTTATAAAATAACTGCATATTTATTTGTTTTTACGGAATATGTAGTTAATTTTTTGACAGTTAATTTATAAAAGATAACTGGATATTGATTTGTTTTTACGGAATTCGCGGTTGAATTTTTGACAGCAAAAATTAAATGAACTTTTCGTTGCTTTAAATAACATTTTTATTTACTTTAACATAAAGAAGAATTTAACTCAATCAACGGACAATATTAACTGCAACTGAAAATCCGTATTAATATGCACTTAGTTTTTTGAATAACTGTTAGAATCAGTTAAAAATAAATTTGCTTGGAATTTTAAATGTTTATTTATTTAAAAATGACTGAACGGAATATTTCTTAAATAAACTACAGTCCGTTACTGTAATAATATTGTGAGTGCATAAATTAAAATCGCCTGGGTTCAAGCCTTAGGTCAGTCAAGAAAGAAAAATTATCAATAAATTTTAATTAATTTCATGTTGTAAGATTCCTTTCTCCATAAAAATAATTTAATGAAAATTAAATTTGATGAACTTTGGATTAAAAACCATAGAATAGTTCAACAAAATAACCACAATACTAATAATAAATAAAAATTTTTAATGAATTTGCTACTTAAAAATTGTATACAAATATTTATATAACAATATGTAACATTTCAATAAATAAAATTTAAAATATCTACAGTCAAGGCGAATTCATGTAAACAGTGGTGGCGATTCTACAACAAGTAAAAGTAGCACAGCTGTGCTTACAACGACACCTGGAAACAGGAATTCGCCTCATGTTCAAAAAGTGTAAAATTCTTCTTCTGGCCATATATTTGATTTATATACAGTTTTGACTTTTTGTATGTTTCAATTACATTAATTTTTACGCTTGCTTCGCAAAGATTATTCATTGCTAAAAATGGTGTATGTTAACGTCTTAACTAAAGGCAATGGTGTTTCCAGCCCTGGGGTCTAATTAGATTGAACTTTGACATCTTCCGGCGCCACCGTCATCAAGAAGTTTATTTTAAGTTCTTATTTGAATTTTTATGTATTCTCGTCAAGTAAATTTTTTTGGTTTTAAAAATGAAGGTGTTAAAGGTTTTTTTTTTAGTCTTTGTTGAACCACCATAGTTTTAAGTAAATTTGCTCTATTGTGAGAATTTAAATTTGATAACGTGTGAAATCTATAAAGGAAAGTGTTTTTATTTGGTAAAGCGCTTCGTAGTAGGAGAAAATCACCTTTTTTAATGTTTCTTTCTTTTTCTGAGTTTGGTCGCCATTTTTGGAGCAAACACCAAGTACGTGGGTATTTAGTGTTACCGCAAAATCGGCAAATCCACCCCTGAATACAGTCCATAACCCCTGAGGAACGTACTCGACGTTTTTATTGTATATAAAGCAAGATTTGCGTGTGCGATTTACGTTACAGTCGGAAAGTTTGGCGAAAATTATATACATATCTTATTGGGATAGTACAACATCGTTAAATGGCTTTGTAAGATTTTTTAATAAAGTTATGGCAAATACGTTTTTACTTATTTTTTTTTGAATGTGCAATAATATTTTTGGTTTTGTTAACTTTTTTATGTGTTCAATAAACAATTGCGCCACATACTGGTATTTTATATTGTCCAACTTATTGAGGATTGTGTGTAGCAATTTGACAGTAACAACAGCAATAAAGTACTCAATAATATTGCAAATGTATGGATACCTTAAAAAACAAAGTAATAAGCAAGAAATATTGAAGAGAATTTCGTGAATAATATTTTATAAAACTATCGTATGACATCTCTTAGTGGACCGCAAATTTGTATGAAAATTGTTCCGGTATCGGTCGTTGGCATTGTCGATCGACTTGTCGTGCTGGAAATTTTTAGTGGGGCGCAAATTGAAAATTCTAAACGAACGATAAAGGCTCAGTTAGTCTTTACTTTCTGTTTCTGTTGCTGTCGCTTACAATTACTTAACATTACAGATTTGACCGTAACAGAACAGAAAAACTAATCAATTTCACAGGTTTTTTAATAACAAAAACAAATCAGGGGGCTAATTACGGCATTCGCTATCGATCGAAATTACAATACAATTTAAATGGATATTTCGATCGATATCGAATGCCGAAGTTTGGCCTCAGCTGATTCGTAACAGAACAGAAAGTAAAGACTAATTCTGCCATCGTCAAGGACATCGTGAGCCTGGCTATAAAGTTTATTTCCGATCTGCGACGTTTTGAGTATTTCGGAATAAAAAAACTATAACCAAAGAGAAGTGATGATTTTATAAGAATAAAAATATGTTTTCAATAAAAAAATCTATAAAGTTAAAAAAGCTTCCTGTAAAATTGAAAATATGGACTGAAACGCTTTTTCCTTATTGCCACAGATATGTTTTACTAAAAAAAAACATTATTCTTAAGTAATGATTTCCTAATGAGTTTCATTTATCACTACCACAACAAATCATCTTTAAAAAAATATTTTCCTACAGTTTGCTATTTTAAACAAGTTAATTATTGTTGTTTTGACAATAGCGGCTCACTCTCCCACAAGCTGCCTCTAATTACTGTTTTCCTATTTCTTTTTTCTCTCTTTCCGCTGTCATTACGTCGTTAAAACAAAACAAAACCAAACAATTTGATTAATTACTTTATTCATTAAATTGACCACTAAATGACATTGAGTATTTAAAGCTTAAAATAAAATCAAAATGTAAAAGTATTTTTAGCTATTAATATTGAGTGTTTGATAAATAATACAATTGAAATATTGTAATTAAAATAAGGGAGGAGGTAGCGAAGGAGGTCTGGACACACTTAAATAGCTCAAGTCATCAATTTATAAATTCTTAAAGTGTATAATACATATAAAATTAAATACATAAATTAAATAAACATTATTATGTTTTTTGTAAAAGTTAAAATATTTATGGCGCATTTGACAGGAAGAATAAAATTGTAAATAGTTAAATATGCCGAAACTAAAATTATTAATTTTATTGGTTTACACTTGGGAAGTAACGAATACCGATACCGATATCGACGAAATTGTACTGTCGATACGATACATTTTTTTTTAATTTTTTGAACATACACTCACACTCACGTAAAATTAACTGAAATTGTAATATAAAACAAATGAAAGCTCAGTTAAAACCCGGTCTACCTATTTTTCATTTATTTTTAAAGAAAAGTTCATTTATTTTTTAATGTCAAAAATTACACCCCATGTTCCGTAAAAACAAATGAATTTTCAGTTATTTGATATAAATTAAATATTAAAAAAATTAACTTACTATCGATAGTTTCGGCCCTCGATAGTTTCATACCACTACCTTCTAGGATGTTTAAAATAATAAGATTTTTTATTTAATCTACGGTTATTGGCAATTTTTTAAGGAGCTCGAGGTTTCTTTCTATATCAAAAGTATCAAAGCTATTAAATTTCGCTAGGAAAACCGAAATTATTTGAAAAATAAAGTAATTTTTTTTTTCGAAAATTCTTGTGTTTTCTTTGTTATGCCGACGAATTTTTGTACCGTCTTCGTATGTCATGTCGTTATGACGGTAGATCGAGGTAAGTGTGTTCCCAGTGGCTTTAAGTAACACCCTTCTGATGACAACCATTTTATTTTCCTAACCAAAAGTATGATGAAAAAATGTCCCCAAAACTTTTTAACTTAATTATTTTGCCAATTAAATTTGTTTTCTATTACATACCAAAAACAAACTTTAACAAAACCGACAAAAGTTTGATAGACTTGTAACCTGTAAATAAATTCCAAAAAAAAAAAAAAAAAAACGGGACTAACTTATTTACTTAAGAAATATCCACACGTACATTTGCTAGTCTGACCATTTGACAAGTAATTTTGAATATGTGTGTGTGTGTTCTAAAATCCATTATCAAAATCACACAAGTCACCTAAATAAATTTTGAAGCCTCTACCACTAGTGGTGAATGTTGGTATACTTAGTTTTTCATTCCGTGTGAAACTTTTTTAATTTTTATCTTAGACCCCATAAATATATAGAAGTCTGGGTCTTAAAGTAATTCTTAATCCATTAAGTCATGTATGTCTGGTTGTCTGTCTGCCTGGCTGTCTGCTGTCAAAATGTTGGTCTGGTAGGTCCAATATTAACCATAACACCCATATAAAACCTCATCTTTTAATCACTTAAAGGCATCAAATCCCATTTCGATGAAGGGAACTAAATAATAATTGGCACAAAGAACTCTTACATACATATATCTTAACCTCGTAAAATAATTTGTATTACCCCTTCTCCCAAATAGGGTACACCCTCGAAAACTTTTCGTGAATTCTGCTGTTTGTAGGGTAGCATTTGTTCGGGCTTTACTTTCATACTGGTTTTTTTCAGTTTTGTTGGGGTTTCATTTTTGATTTTTATATTTAATTACTTTTTTAACTTTTACTCAAATATGGGGCATTCCACACCAAATCAGATGGTTTAAAAATATTTCCTTAATTTTGTGATATTTTTCAATATATTTTAAAAGGATTCGCCGGGTTTATTTTGACATATTTTGTATTACTCCTTTACAGGACTCTTTTTGGGGTTTTTGTTCATGAGTTTCTTAAAAATGGTCCAAATTGTATTTTTTCGTTTTAAGACGTTTTTTCAGAAAAAAAGAAAACAAATTTTCCAAGTCTATTTGATTAAGATTTTTGTATATGAAATTTTAAATCGCGTTTTTGAAATTGAGTGTACCTTGCGATTTTTTTAAATGTTTAATTTTAAACTGATATCCACCCAACAACTTTAAGGCGCGGTTTGCTGTTGGGCCTTCTGTATTTACTTTCATAGTTACAAGATTTTTAAGCGATTAAAAATGATTAATTTTCGATTTTCCAAAATCCCAATAATGAGAAAAAAGCAAAAAAGAGCTCTTTGAACGAGTAATCCAAAAATGTCAAAATTAACCAAGAAGGCCCATTTGAAAAAATCACAAAATTGGGCAAATCAAAAAAGCGTTTAAAACCATTAGATTTGGCATGGAATGCCCCATATACTTTTCGGAACATGGACTTTCAAATCAAATTATTTATTAAATATGAGGTACTTTTTAAGTTTCTAGGTACCCAAGACAGTGTTATATAAATATCGAAAAAGATTAAAAAAAAAGTTTTTTTAACGTATTGTTCGTTTTCTTAAGAAAATTTTACATGTCCATAGTGCAGGTGTACCCGGGTTTATGTTTTCAACAGTGTTCGAAAATAAACAGTACATTATTTAGCGTTCGGCTAACACACCGAAGATTGATATCTATTTTTTTTAGTAAATGTGTAGACGAACACAACCCTTAATACCGTTTGCAACTATTTTCGTTAAAAAAAAACAGAATAATTGTTGTGGTACTGTTGACAAACATTAAATTTTAATGTTCTATAATGTTTCCTATTTTAGATTGATAAAGAAATAAACAAACCAAAAATTTTAACAACGGCCGCATCACGAAGAGCTTGAGAGTGTTTTGTGTATATGATTTGTTTGTGTAAATTATTTTTTTTCGTATGTGTATTTTGTATTTGTAAAAAATGTTTTATATTTTTTTACCAGCCAAAACGAACATTAATGAGCTGAACCGAATACAATAAAGTTTGTGGTAAAAAAAACCGAACGGAATTAAATGTTCGCATCTTTTGTTAAGTTGGATAATAACAGTATTATTTATGTGTTCGAAAGATGACAAACAGGGAAACGTTATTTTTTTTAATGATTTTCTACACAAACACTATTATCGTTTGTGTTTTCCACAAATCTACCATACCGAACACTGAGGAGCGATATTTAGTCTTTATTTTCGAACAATGGCTTTGAATTCTACACTGAACAAATAATAGTGCGCAAACAGTGTATACTAATATTCATAATTTAAAAAAGTTAGTTTATTTATCAGCTTACAAAGCTTTTTTTTCCATTTAACAAACATTTTTTGAGAACTCTAATAAATTAATAAATTTGTTATATTGAAGAATTCTCAGAAAGTTAACAATTTGCGTTTGTTTTATTAAAGTGGAATTTCGTGAAATTTGTTTTCGATCTATTTAATGGTGGTGGCCAAACAAGGTAACAAATTATTATACCTCCAAATAAATCTCCCGTTATTCGGCTCCTCACTAACTAAAAAGTATTGTGCGTGAGCTCTGGCCTATTAATTTAATTTAAGTTAAAACGGGTTGAGTTAGGTTGAGTGACGGGCTGTGGGCCAGATACAAAACTAATTTGTAGTTAGTTGCAACAATTAATTGATTTTATATCTGAAGGGAGTTAAAAGAGAATAGGTACATTATAAATGAGAAAGAAGAATATCTTGATTACCACAAACTTTAATGTGAAATTAGTTAATAAATGTGTTTTATTAGTATCGAACTTTACCTTAATACTCTAATGGTAATTTTCTCAATGTATCGACAATCTGTCTGTTACTCAATGTTAACATAAATTTATTAGACCGATAAACTGTCCGTTAATTACACAGTACAACAGCCAATCTGGGGGGGTGAGAAATTCCAAGTCATGGTGATGGTACTAGGCCAGTATAGTTAAACCCTCAAAGGGTTTGGCGTTCGCATGTGTCAGTTTTTTTTATGACATTTTAAATTTTTTCCTTATCTTGATATTTTTTTATAAATTGACTTTTATTCGACCTTTATAAAATTTATTATTATTATTATTTTATTAAGCTTGAGGTCTCTTTTTTTTAAAAATATTAAATTTATTGAACCAATATTTCGGCACTCCGTTGTGTGCCTTCTTCAGGGTTTTTTTTCTTTACCCTCTAATATTGACCACTAATAAAATGAACTAACAAAAAAAAAAAATAATAATTTATAAATAAAAATTATATAATAACAAGGTGAAGTTTAGATAAGAGAGTTAAAAGATGGTATACACTCTCGAGGTCATTACCCACCCAACCATGCTATCTTTTAATGTTTAAGATAGCCCAAAATTACCCTGAAGAAGGCACACAACGGAGTGCCGAAATATTGGTTCAATAAATTTAATATTTTTAAAAAAAAGAGACCTCAAGCTTAATAAAATAATAATAATAATTGATATTTTTTTGTTTAACATAACTCGAGAACCACTTGTCCGATTTTGCTAAAACAAACTCAAAAAAATTTAGAATTACAATTTCTTTAATCCGTTCATATAACGTTTTTCTTTATAATCAACAGTTTTGCCGGTAAAAATAAATCTGTGGAGAAAAAAAATATTATAATTATTTCGCCCTTGAAAGTATGCTAATAATTAGTTTAATTTATTTTCTTAAAAGTACATGAGAGCGTATACATATGTGTTTGTTTTTCTAATATTAATCATACGTTCAAAGTTACGATCATTTAGGATTTTTTTAGTTTTTATAAAAAATAAAATTTTAATTTTAGAATTAAATATTAAATTCAACATTTTTTATTTTTTCGAATTTATTCTATGAGCTAAATTTCAGTTTCTAATTAAATGGAACATATAGATACATCAAAGCCCATCTATCAGGTCTGCTTTCTTTCGATTCTTTTTAGTTGTCAAAAATTTACTACCACATATACAAAGCAAAAGGAAAAAACGTGTATGTGTGGCATACCATAAACGTAAACAAACGTATACATGCACATGTAAGCAACATGTAAACAACTTTTGACAACTCAAAATAACATAAACAATGATTATCAGGCTTCTTGCGCAGACCCTTTCAATGGGCCTTGATATACATCATTTCGAAAATATTATAGCGAAGCAAAGATTTAATGCAAATAATTAATTTATAAATTTTTCATTAATAAACAATTAGTTAACGGTTAATAAGATCTTTAAGCGTTTATCATATTATCGCTTTTGTTGATAGTTTCGTTTGTTTTTGTGCTTAAAAATCGTCTATTTTGGTCGAAAAGTTTTTGTGAACATTTGCGTTTATGCGATTTTATTTTTTTGTTTATTGAGGGCCGTTTGCATTTTAGCTACCGATATATATCGAGCGCTTACTGCGAAAATAACGTATGCGACATAATTTCATAATTTTCAAATTTCGTTTTTTTAATAAATGACTTTATTGGCAACACTTGCATCGTCTCCTCAAATGTCATGGTCACATAAGGTACCGTTCCGAATTTATAGCAAGAACAATTTTATCGTAAGCGACATATTTCATAAAAAATTTATATAAAATAAATTTAAAAAAACTCCCTCCTGTAAAATTTGATTTTTGGCGCTTACGTTGTTTTCGCGATAAGAGCTTGATATATTTTTAAAAACAGTTTTTTTAAGCTTAATTTTTAAACAAAAATATTGTGTTTATACGGTTTTATAAATGAAAACTCTATGATCAATTGCCAATAAAGGCATTTATGCAAAAAAACGAAATTTGAAAATTATGTCACATACGTTATTTTCGCAGTAAGCGCTCGATATATATCGGTAGCTTAAATGCAAACGGCCCTCAATAAACAAAAATATAAAATCGCATAAACGCAAATGTTCACAAAAACTTTTCGACCAAAATAGGCGATTTTTAAGCACAAAAACAAACGAAACTAACAACAAAAGCGATAATATGATAAACGCTTAAAGATCTTATTAACCGTTAACTAATTGTTTATTAATAAAAAATTTATAAATTAATTATTTGCATTAAATTTTTGCTTCCCCTATAATATTTTCGAAATGATGTATATCAAGGCCCATTGAAAAGGTCTGCGCAAGAAGCCTGATGATCATTGTTTATGTTATTTTTAGTTGTCAAAAGTTGTTTACATGTTGCTTACATGTGCATGTATACGTTTGTTTACGTTTATGGTATGCCACACATACACGTCTTTTCCTTTTGCTTTGTATATGTGGTAGTAAATTTTTGACACCTAAAAAGAATCGTTTTTTGTTTTTGTACAAGATAGATGGGCCTTGATGTATATGTTCCATTTAATTAATATTTAATTCTTAAATTAAAATTTTATTTTTTTATAAAAACTAAAAAATCCTAAATGATCGTAATTTTGAACGTATGATTAATATTAGAAAAACAAACACATATGTATACGCTCTCATGTACTTTTAAGAAAATAAATTAAACTAATTATTAGCATACTTTCGAGGGCGAAATAATTATAATATTTTTTTTTCTCCACAAATTTATTTTTACCGGCAAAACTGTTGATTATAAAGAAAAACGTTATATGAACGGATTAAAGAAATCGTAATTCTAAATTTTTTTGAGTTTGTTTTAGCAAAATCGGACAAGTGGTTCTCGAGTTATGTTAAACAAAAAAACATCAAGATAAGGAAAAAATTTAAAATATCAAAAAAAAAAACTGACACATGCGAATGCCAAACCCTTTGAGGGTTTTACTATACTGACCTAGTACCATCACCCTGACTTGGAATTTCTCACCCCCCAGACAATAATCCCAAAAATGTTCCATAGTGTTATTTTGGGTTTCTCAATATACCGACAAAAAACATTGTTTTCAGTTGGCAACACCTCTCAAAATACACGTAAAAGTTGGGAGTCAGGTGATTAAATTTATATGTCCGGCAAATAAAAGGAAAATAAATAATTGGCAGATGAGTGGTTGTTAGCTTTGCGACAGAATAGAAACAAATGAGACATTGAGAAAACCAAATTTCATTAATGTGCAGTTTTTCGTTGGGGAAATAGATAATCGTGTAATGAGAAAACGGCCATTAGGGATACTTGATACAATGATGGCGTTAGCTTTTAGAAGCAGAGAAAAAAAATATGTTTTAATTTAATCATGGCTAACGTACATTTTTTAACCGAACTTTTTTCAACATATTTTGTTTACTTCAAACAAATTATTGTCACCTGCAACCATGATGGTTTGAGTTTGTGGAGAGAAGGGAAAAGGGAATAAGATTTCTTTTGCTTTTTCTGTCTTAAAAAAAAAACGTGAATCGTGGGAATCAGCACCATTAATGTGATTTGTGGTACAATTGTACCAGTACACTGGTAGAATTCATCCAATTTTGGTACAATTTAAAAAAATATCGACAAAGTTTTATAATTTTTTAAGATGGATAACCTTACTTTTCAATAATAAAACTTTTAATGACATAAATCCAGCCGTGACCAGCAGTCGTATTCTGGAATTCGCTTAGCTAAAGCTAAATCTCGATCGCTAAAATGCCTTAGAGAATACAAAATTGACAGATTTTAGCGATAAAATTAAAAGCTAAAATTGCGGCGAATTAAATTTTTATGGCAATGCCAAATTTAGCAATGCACGTTACAGTATTGCATTTGTAGCCAAAAATCGCTAAATCAACTTTTTAGATTTTTAGCTTCATTTTCATCTGCCTTTGAGAAAAATGAGAAATAGAACAATTTTTGCTTCTTCTTAATTTTTATACCCATCCCACAATAGAGGAGAGGGTATTATGCGATGGAAATGATGTGTGTCACACTATACATTAATACTTCCTGAGTCGAATTAACGATGTCCCTGCTTCCGGCTGGCTGGCTGTTATTCACGTAACCTCCGCGTAAAGTAGAGGTCGCAATTTTCAAGGTAATGCGATGAAATTTTTAATATAGGTTTCAATTAATAAGGACAAAGCTTACTACGTTTCGCCATACAAACTTCTTTCCGGAATAGTGTTTGTGCCTATAAACCGTCCTATTACGTTGGACTAACATTAAATTTGGACCAGACTTATTTTATTGCAATCTAAATCATCTAACCATTTTTTATTGGAATCGGTCCATATTTGACGACTACCTTATAAATGTTGGTATTGGTACAAAAATCGGCGACAATAACTTTTACGATAGCCACTTTGTAAAGACAAAATATTGCGCAGGCGGGTCCAAAATTATAAAAAACCCCTTCCTAAAATCACTTTAAATCAAATAAATCTCATATAAATGAAGATATCTTCACAAAAGTATACACAAAAACTTTTAAATAAATCTTGACCTCATAACATAATTTTGTTCTGACGGGTCCATCATTGCCCATGGGTCTCACTCTCGAAAATTTGTCTGTGGTGTAGAGTATCAAATGCTCGGGCTTGACGGACTATAATTTCTTACTTGCTTTCATTTGTTTTTATTAAATAAAAATATGTTATGAATTCTTACTATGATGCTTTTTTTTTATAGCGAAATTTTGGTACAATTTATGTCAATTTGGTACAATTTTGACATTGAGACGGTACAATTTAAGAATTGTCAGATCCCAACAGTGATCAGCTTATTTAAACACCTAAGTTAGGTTTTTTTCGCTCAATTTGTTCTGGTTGTTTTCTATGGTTTTGGTTGCCACAGAGAAGTTACACATTTTTACACGTCAAAAAACGTTACTAAGCGTAAACTTCTTACGTTCTATTTTCTTTCTCTTTGTTGTTTTGTCTCTCTGCCATTGATTGCTATTCATTCACTTATCGCTGTATCTTTATGTGTCTGTGTGTGTTTGTAAGTCATTTAGTTTGTTTTTGAAAGTTCCTTTGATTTCCGTTTAGTTAAAAAAAACAAAACAGAAGTTGATTTCTTCATAGTTTTTCTTTTCAAGGAAAATAAAAATGGCTTTCTTCTCATCTTAATGTTGTTGCTTTTTTCCTTGTTACTTTTTCTTTCTTTTGTTTTATTCTTTGAAGAAGGACTTAAGTTTTTATGTCGCTATCGCAACGATGTAAAAACATTGTCGTCAATTACTAAAAATATTATTTGGAAATTTATGTTTTGTAGCCATTATTTATTTATTAATGATGAAAAAGAAAGTTAATTATTGTTCCATGAAATGGTTTGCATGGCTGCTAAAGAAATTTGTGGTCGCTATGAGCTGTAGGACGCTTTAGGATTTAATGGATTTTAGGTAAATGAAAATTTACCATTAAGTTATTATAGGAAAATAAAATGAACTTAATACCAGTAAATAAATAAAAGTATTGAAAGCAGAAACAAATTATTATAATTAAAAGTTTTTGTAATGGTGGAAATTTAAGAAGAAGCTATGAAAATATATTTAAGATTTTTCTCTGGAAAAAAAGAAGTTCAAGGCAACAACATAACTCATGTTTGTTACCTGGAAGGCAAAAAAGAAATTAATTATCAATTAAATTTTGTTTTCGGATATTTTTTCAAATAAAACATAATCGAATTAGTAGGAAAAAAAGAGAAAAATAATCTTAAGGTTAAGTTAACTTTTTTAAGAAATTTAGGAGTTAATTTTTAAGTATTTGCACACAGAAAAAAAAATACCAATGTAAAATTAACATGGAAAAAATGTTGATTGAGAATCATAGTAAATTGCTGCAAAAGTATGCCCATTATTTAAATTTATCATTATTTCATATTAATTTTAAATAAAAAAATTTAAAAAAAAACTTAAATCACGCCTATTTAATATTATTCACTGTTAAAATAAATAAAAAAAATATTTAAATATAAATAAATATGGATTTGAAATTGAATCCATTAAAAAACCTGTTTTATATTAAAATCAAAAGTTTATTTTGTTAAATTAACATGCATACATAGTTAAGTATGTTAATTTTTTATTTTCATTCTTAAAATATGTTATAAAAAGAAGACAATTCCCGTATTCTTTTAATTAAAATTATTTAGTTAAATAGTACATCAAGTTTTCAAAGTAGAATGATGACGAAAATCATATCGGCGATTCTGCTGATGCTTCTGTTGACAAAGGAGAATACAAAATAAGTGAAGCATGTGTTACAGGGGTAAGTGTTTTGAATTATTCTTAAATAAATGTATATGTTGTCTCTGAAGCTTCTTCACACCAATTAGTTTCTAAATGAAATTCACGTTGTTTCAACTTGAAATAACTTTCATTCAACGGGATTCGGATTGTTATTTCAATTTAAATGACATTTTGCTCTAGCTTTACTGCAATGTTAAATCAACACGAATTATAGTTATTTTAAAAGAAAAAAATGTGGTTCGCAAGTAATTATAAAATCAGATTGAATTAACATGAAAAACGTATGAAGCAAAATCAACACCGAAACATTTAAAATCAACCTTGTTTTCTACGTTTTTAACTTGATTTTTTTCCGTGTGTGGAAGCTTGTGAACACCGTTTTAAAAATTACATCCACTGCGACTTATAAATTGTTTACAGAAGTCTTTTAGAATAGAAAGAGAGAAACAAGTTTTTAAAAATTCTCCCAAAATTCAGAATGTGCAGGGTTACCGTTTGCCCGACTAAAGTGGCCATTTGACCCTCATTTTAGCGACCTGCGACTTTTTGTGAGACTTTCTTTATCGCCGGCTTTTGCGACTTTTTAATTTTTAACATTTTTTTTTTTGTAAAATTTGTAACAAAAAACATTTAATTTGCAGAAAATTTAAAATTTTCTTATTATTTTTAATCAAAAGAAAACGTTTTAACCGCCGAGTCAATGACAGAAGATAAAGTTAACGTCGCTGAAGGTCCTTCCAAGAAACGTAATATTTGTTGGTACCATTCAAAAGACTGGGAACTGAAGAATAAATGGAGTCAAAGCGGTCTTTTTAAGCGTTATAAACAGCTTTTATTGAACTAAACAATCATCTTCAGCGACATGGTAAAACACATTAACGGCATAAAAAAGGCTTCTGATGCTTTTTATGAATTAAAAACTTTAAAAAAAGATGTGCGACTTTAATTTCGCATTAGACTTTTTTTGCGATTTTTTTTTTTGAACGACATTTTGTGCGGCTTTTCGAAAATTGCTTACGGTAACCCTAAATACGTGTAAAGTAACAATAGCAAAATCCAAACTTTTTACCAACACAATCATAGATTTAGGGTTATTTTACAGCTGATTTAGGGCTTCTTTTCTGTCTTTCTCTATTCTTGTAGTCTTCTGTGATAAAAAAAAACAAACTATTTCAAATGTCTTTTTTTCTTTAACGTCAAACGAATAATCAAATCAATTACTCTTTATATTTCCAAGCAATTTTTTTAAATTTTCTTTGTTGGTAAGTGTATTTGTGTGTAAATAATTGATAACATTTTCCAATACTTTGGTACTGTCATATAAATCAGTTCTTTAATAAACTCAATTTGGTATGTTTATGACAGGTTTCAAACTTATGAAATTATATGGAATGTATTCTATACAAAGTGTTAAGAAATGTTCAGGAATGTACGTATGTATGTAAGTAGCATTCTTTTCCCCATCTCTTTGCTCACATTTAAATTATTGTTGTTGTGTCACTGGAACTGTCATTTAAGTAACAATTATGGCCCAAACAGAAAGTCCATCAACTAAAATTGACAGCCAAGAGATGGAGAAAGAGTAAGACCCTTGAGTAGTTTCATAATTACAGATGAATTACCATTTGATTATCGGCAATTATCAAAGTTGAAACTAAATGGATTGAAGACACAAATTTGACAGGCTACATATATGAATGTATGTATGCGTTTATTAAAGACAACCTCGTATGAAACGTATGCTAACATATCCCAGTGAACACACACAGAACCGTTGTCATATTAAAAATTATTTATTTATGTTAACAATAACAAATTATACTCTAACTGAATAAAACCAGCAATAGCAATAGTGACGTATACCTTGCAGTAAAACAGACAAAAGTTTCTGGCGGGAAATGAACCCGCAACCCTTGCACTGATAGACTAGCTCACTACCAACCTGTCGACTGCGTTATTTAGTTACTCAAAAAAGAAAACAAATTTATAATAAAGATTTCAATTTAGTATGGAATTCAACTAGAGAATATTGAAAATCATTTGAAGTAAAATAAAAAATTTCATCATTTTGCGAAGCACTAGTGGTACATTAAAGACATACAGAAATGCAGTAAAGTAAGTGAAAGAACTCTCAACAACTTTTATAAAAAAAAATAACATTTCAAGTGCCACGACATTCCCTTACTACGAAGCAGGTTTGTAAGGGAGAATACTAAAAAATAACTGTATTAAAACATTCAGTGTGTAAAGCTAATCGTTACATCCAACAATTTTTATATGCGCTGAATAAAGCGCTTTATGTGGCAAAAAGTGGGAACTCGCCATATAAAATTTAAGTCTTCCGTCAGCGCTATGGTAAGCGAAACTTTAATGTTTCTCTCTTACAAACCTGCTTCGTTGGAAGCTCCATTTTTTATTGGGTGTTATCCCAATTATGCCTAAAAATTCCCCAGGAGTTTTTTCCCTTCTCCAATTTTTCCTATGTAAATTCAATTGTTAAAATGGGAAAAGTTACCGGGGAATATTTATTCATAATTGGGCTGTATATTTTTAATTTTTAAAATGTGTTATTTCGTCATGGTTTTGGTGGTGCGTTATGGATCGCTGTCCTCTTGGTCGATGCATACGCGTTTCAAGTCCTCGTTCATATTGTAAAACATTTCCTGCAGAAACTTTTTTCAATTATCTTTTGATATTCGTGTCCATAAAACAAAACTTTTGTTTTTAAGCAATTAAGCCTTTTGTATGACTTCTCTCTTTATTTCAATAAATTTCTCACTTTCTTTCAATAACAAACTCACAAAAACTACTTGTACACGAAACAAAGTACACTATTCCATTCGTCTTTTCCCTTTCATTAACAAACTCAAATGTATCGCAGCAAATGTTTCATAATATAGACGAGGACTAAGTAAATTTTTTTAAAATCGGGTTTGTTCATTTAATTGGTAATACAAACTAGGCCAACTTTAGACTTACACCGCCGACGAACCCCCACCATACTTCAAGCTAAGTTCACCCGTTGTTTCGGAACAAAATTTTTTTCATGTATGAAAAAAGGTCAAACTACCTATAAAAAAAGTTTTTCGGAACAAAAAAATTGTTCGGAAACAATTGGTGAATTTAGTTTCTCTTTGAGTATTGTATTATTTCTTTAAAAATCCTCATTTTTA
This sequence comes from Pollenia labialis, assembly GCA_949318255.1. Taxonomy (NCBI): domain Eukaryota; kingdom Metazoa; phylum Arthropoda; class Insecta; order Diptera; family Polleniidae; genus Pollenia; species Pollenia labialis. The sequence goes on from OX439139.1 coordinate 25,086,932, forward strand.
CTTCCCCGAATCTTATCACGTTTTGTTCTGTCTAAAAGACTTAAATTGCTGTCAACCGTAAGCAAAACGTTGGTAAATAAAAATACGTTGAAACGTCATGCCGGTGGTGCCGATATCACTGAATTCAGGCATGAATTCGTGAATTCGTGCCAAATTAGGCAATTTTGTGTTTATTGTTTTTTCAATTAAACCATTAATCAAACATAAAATCAGTTTTAATTAAAAATTAAATCAAGGCAATTAAATATAAGTACACATATCTGTCAACATTACAGGTGAAAATGTTGTTAACAAAAAAAAAAACATTTAATTGATACTAGTAATTTGTTTACTGTTGCATATTTAATTAAATTTTTAATTAATATCACAATTTTTTTAATTGAAAACAATTTTTATTTCTTTCTGTGCATTTATCCAGGAATAGGCCTTACTGCTGAATATAATCTTCCACTGAATATTGATCGCTATAACCGTAACCATAGTGCTTGGGCAAAATAGACTAAACTAATGATGGTTAATTGGACAGATGCAGCTTCGACTGTCAAAGTTCGCACCCCTCGAGGGCTTGTAGAGGTCATCTTAAGGATAATTCACCTTTTGATGTTTCATTCTCCGAGTATGTCAATACCTGGCCTTTGAAAAAAATACAAAATTGACAGATCTCAGGAAATCTTTACGATCTCTTGGGAAAGTGATGGGAGTCAGTAGTCCCGGGTGCCAAAGCACCGGATTTACTGTTACCTAAATCCTCCGTCAGTTTGCTTTTTACGGGAAATGCTTTCCAACGTTTAGAACGATTGCCTTTGCGGTAGTTGCGCTTTTCCAATGAAAATGTATTTAAAGGATCACGTCGTTGCTGTGGCTGACTACCCAAATTCGCCGGAGGGGATATCTTAAAATCCCACTAAAGGAATAATTTTTCATCACTTGTGACTTTTTATTATTTTATTTTATTGTAATTTTTATTCTTATCGTTCCGCAGATATAAAGAAATCTGCTTTGTGTCACGTCCATTTTGCTTAAAAGTTATTCTGCTATTCGTGACGAACACGAATCCAACAAATCAGATATCAATTTTTATATAGAAAATAATTTAGGGATAATACTTAACACAAAACCAAATTGCCATATGTCGTTATATACCATTTTTGCAAATTTAAATCAAATGTAAATTCCAAAATTTTATACGTTTCTAGAGTTATTTGAGAATAAGACTTACCCCCTCATTCATAAAAAATATTTGAGTTAAATTAAAGGTAAATTTAACAAATTTTCGTATAAAATTCTTCTTATTAACCTGTTATAAGCATGGAATAGTGTTTATGAATAGGGCCTTTAATACATAAAAAAAAAGTTGCGTATTGGGATATCAAATATCAAAAGCATTGTGTTTCAGAAGAATTAAGTTGGAGTATGTTGGGTTATTGCACACATATCTAACCTTCCATGCATCAATTAGTACAACAGTCTAATCTTCCTTCTGTCTTTTGATGGACACAATAACCTGTTCCAGGCAGCATTCTGAAGAAAACCATTTGAATTCTTTTAAGAGGACATTCCCCTTTAACAGAGACATTTTAATGGTCCCTTCAGTATCCGGTTATAATAATATTCCACTGTATTAAGAATGTAATTGTAAAGGCTTAAATAAAAATTTGAATTTAAGCTGATATTGAGGTTAAAAGACTATAATGTAATAAGGGTGTTGTTCTTTTTAAAGCTTTATTAATTTCTTTAGTATAAGATGCCTTAAAAGTTTTAGTAAATAAAACAAATTTTGTCTCAACTAAAAACTAATACTAATTAAGTCTACAACAACATTATTTGCCTTGTTTTTCATATTTTATTTTATTTTATTTTATATATTTTTAAAAAGTTAATTTAATACAAAAAACTTTTGTTTTTCTAACAATCATAAAATAAGTCTAAAGTAAAATATCTCTTACTAAATTAGAGTAAAGGGAATAAACCTTTTAAAGATAAAGAAATAAAATGTTTGAAAAAACACAACATATTTTTTTAGGTCACCTTTATTTTGGCCCGCCCCATTTAACGTGTTCGAATGCCAGTTTGTTCATTTGATGGCTGTGTGACATACAAGTGAAGCAAAATAAATAAAAAAAAAGTGGAAAAATAACGACAGGCAATAATTTAAACATAAAATAAAGAAATTGAAAAGTAAAATGAAAGAGGAAGAAAATTAACATAGCCTACACTTGGGCGTTAATATGAAAGTTTGTAAGAGAGGAAAGGGGCAGAGATAAAGAACAACAAATACTTTTTTCCCTTTCTGAGACAGGTTACGATGGTCAAGACGAGATAGTGGTAGGGTACAAACATGCACACTTACACAAGAAGAAAAAATCGGCATATGGATATGTATATGCAGAGGTGTATTTATAGAATGAATTAACAGCCTTTCGAAAACTAAATCTCAAGAGGACAAAGTAAATTACAATCTTTAAATTGCAGACTAAACTGAAGCACATTTCAACCAGGAAGTCTGTACAAGTTAGAACGTTTTTAACTGAAACTTGTACATTAACAAACAATACGGATATGAATGTAGAGTTGTATTAAAAGATGTATTAACATAGAAACATTTCCAAAATATGTAACACCAAATAGAAAAACATCAAATACAAAAAAAAATTAAAAATTCTCTCTATTCACTAAATGTATTCCAAATTTTTAAGATCAAGCAAACAATTTGTTAGCTTTCTAAAAATTATTAGTATCGTGGTTATTTTGTTGAACTGTTCTATGATTTTTAATCCCAATTTTGATATTTTAATTAGGCTTAAGTTCATCATAGAAAGGAATTTTACAACATGAAATTAATTAAAATTTATTGATCATTTTTTATTCTTGACTGACCTGGGGCTCGAACCCAGGCGTTTTACGGACAGGTTTCGATTGCAACCACTCAATCTCTTCAGAGGGGTCTGCCGTTTAACACTCGCAGCCATCGACGACTGCTGGCAGTCAATAGTCAAACATTAATCTTTAAACCAAATTGTATTTAACCTTTGGTTGATCGAAATTTGCTTTTAATGATTATCTATTTTAATTGATTTTACATGTTCTTTTCTTACTTCTAAAAATTGTAAAAATTTTAAATGGTGGATATTTTTTTCAATAACTTATATTTTTAATTTTAATTAAAAAAATGATCAAAAAACTTTTCCTTTGCAAACAATGTGCTAATTATTTAATTTAAATAAATATAAAGTTACAGAACATGGGTAACTTTAGTGAGAACTTCTCGTATCGAAAAATTGTGAAACAAAATATTCCATCGTTTCTCGAAAATTGAGAAAAAAGTGCGCCAGTAACTCATCTCGAAAACTATCAAGAGAGATGACGTCGTTACGTTATAAATGTCATAACATTGCGCTCGAAGTTAATTGGACATTGCAGATGTGGAGAACGTCAGTCTCACATCGTTGACGGCGAAAAAAATTTACTAAAATTTCGACGGCGGCGAAAATACAACCGTCGGCTATACCAAATAATGTAAAGTCCGACTTTAATGTTTGTCGTTTGCAAACGAGCTTTGAAAACATTCGTATATTTTATGAAAAAGTTTAAAGCAAATAATTAAACAGTGAAAAAAAGTGTCAAGAACAAAGTATTGTTATTATTATTATTCTTTGTATTATGCGTTTTTAATTATTTTTTTGTGTTAACATTTTTTCTCTAATTTTCTGTTTCTAACACTGATTATAAGCGTTTTAAGAAATTGTTCATGTAAAGAATTGATTTTGGAAAAAAATATTTAGCTTGTTTTGCCATTCAAACGTTTATCTACAGAGCTAGAAGCGATTCAAGAGGAAGACTTAAAAATATTTAATAGTTTCAGGCTGAGTTTTTGAGAACTCAGTTAAACTAGGTTTAGTTAATTTGAAAACAGATTTGTGCCGCGATTTACAAATTTTCATACAAAATTTTTGGTCTTTAATGAAATAATAAAATTAATCACATTTCGCCAAAAAAAGCTTAGTTTCCGACTACCTTCTTGGTTTAAACTTAAGCCACATCTCAAAAAAAACCCGGTCTTAGTGAGTTTAACTTCAAACAATAACTTATCTACAGTAAGGGCTCCTTATGGGAAAAGCTTGTTTGGTGATCCGAAATGTTCCATTGTATAACATACTTTAGATAACAAATGGAGCGAATAAGACGGATACAATTTTGCACAAATATTTTTTGTTTATAAATATCTTTCGAATCTTGTATTCTAAATGTAATTATGTTGCATGAGGTGGTAAAAGGCTCTCTGGTTTTTTCCTTATTTTTTTTTTTACCTAAATTTATGTTATTGAGTGAATTATTTCGTCTGACTTATGCAAAATAAAAGTTTCTTAGAAATATTCAGTGATGTTCAAAAAGCAAATAAAATAGAATCAAATAAAGGAAAAGATTTTCTAACGCTTTATTACCACATACACCATCAATATCCTTAGTTATAGTCCTTTAACATTTTCATATTAGTGTGTGTGTGTTTAGATGCTTATATGTATGAGTTTGTATGTTTCCACTCGAAGGTGGATTTAAAAAAAGAAAACTTTTTTAATGGTAAAAAAATATCGTTTACTTTTTAACGGATGTTAACGTAAATGAATAGGAGTCAAGAGTCACTAGCGGATATACAAGTAGACATATTGTGGTGAATAGATAAATGGATGGATACCTTGCTTTCTAACCAACAATGATTTTCAGTTAACGTACGACTTATTTGCGGATGACTGCAAAGGGAGGGCAATGCAGTACACAGACAAATTTTAAATTAAAACAAGTCAGAAAGTATAGTCGGTAAGAACCGACGATATGATACAGTTTTTACAGAAAAATGTTTGGGAGTGTATTCTATTTGGAACCCATGGGCAATTATACCCTGTCAAAAGAAAACGATTGTTATGTGGCTAAGACTTATATTAGAGTTATTTGTGCTGAACATTATATGAATGACTATAGCTAAAAGTTCACTAAGCGTTCACTAAAAAATACAGAACAAGTTCCCTAAAAACTCCTACATGTACGCTTAAACAAGATCGGTAAGTTATCAAAGTGTTTGAGTTCGTTAATACACCGTATTTTGCTTGTGTACAAATTCACAAACACATCAATAAAACAAGAAAAAAAGTATAGTCAAGCCCGACTATACGATACCCTACACCACAGTTTTTTAAAACACATTTACGAGAGTGCCCCCTATACCGGACCCATGGAGAATCATGCTTATGTGTCCATATATTTGGATCTATCCATATTTTAAATTTCATTAAATCAGTTTGAAAGTTTGTGAGAGGCTGAAATTGCCCCTTCCTTCCCTTGTGGTCCTATTTTTTAAAAACTGCATAGCTTAAGTAGTCATATAAATATGCTTTAAATTTCATTAAAATCGGTTTGATAGTTTCTGAGAGGCAGAAATTGCCCCTATTTCCTATCGTGGCCCTACGATTCGGCCCATTTTCAATAGGCTTGGTCCTTGTGCCAATAAGAACATTAAAGACAAATTTTATCAAATTTTCTCCAAAATTGCGACCTGTACTTTGCGCACAAGGTTACATGGACAGCCAGCCAGCCAGCCAGCCGGACGGACATCGTTAGATCGACTCAGAAAGTGATTCTGAGCCGATCGGTATACTTTAAGGTGAGCCCAGGACCCATATTTTAAGGTGTTACACGTTAGATCAATCGTTAGAAGTGGCTTTGAATCGATCGATCAACTAAAAGATTGGTAAGTATGACCAATATCTTTATGTGCTACACATATCAGCACAAATGCATAATACTCTCTTTACTTGTGGTTGTGTGGTGGTGGTGGGCATAACATGTAAGAACGAGGGGATGGAGCATTAAAGAACAGAGACATAAAAAAGTTTAATACTTAAATATTTGTATAGAATTTGTATTTATTCATTGGAGTGAATGCGTATTGAATAATGTTCAACCAGTGTTGCCATTTACTTATTACATAATTTTCTTAGAAATATTAAAAAATACTTTAAATACCAGGCTGGAAGATTAAAATTTATTTTTTTTAGGAAATATGTCTGAATATTGCTTTAAAAACTTAATGATGGACGACACCTTTGATAAGAATTAATATGTGATTAGACATCACACATTTATGTCTTTGTAAAAACCAATTTTGATAATTATGTGCCAATAAAAATATTTTTAATTCAATCAAAATCTTTAAAACAAATTTGCTTTGAAAATTTGTTAAATTTAATAATCACAATGCAGAAACTGGCGTGGCAAACCCAAATCAATATCACAACATAATAATTTCTAAAATTATGAATAAACGGCTTTCAGTTGCATTTGATCCGGTACTCCTCAACGAGCATGCTGGCTTCCGTCCCCGCTAATCATGCATTGATAATGTCAACAGCTAACGTAGTAGAACAATCGGTTGAGAGAAAGACGTCATTTAAACATTTAAACAACAAAATTACAAAATATTTATGAATTGTTTTTGCTTTCAATATAATACTTTGGCGTGCGTTGTGTTTTGCAAAATTAGGGCCTAAATTTGAAATCAGAAACCTCAAATTATTAAAAATTTGCATCAAAGTGTCAGGTCCTTGTGTTTCCATTGCATTTTTTTTTCAATATTTTAATAATTATAAATTTCATGATCTAAAATTTGTGCTTGTTTAATTTTTTTTTGTTCAAATTTTGCAAGTATCAAAACAGTGAACAACTTTTTTGGTGGGTAGCGGCGCATTTATTTTTTTAAAGCGCGTGGGAATCGAGGAATAACGTTTCTGGCAACACTGTCTTTAGCATACATTTTAATATGTGTATGTATTTTAAATATGCTTAACATTAAAGAGCATATTGGCACAGTGTATTTTACATCTTAGTTTCGTTTTCAGTAGTATTTTATTACTTTTGACAAATATTTTTTTTTGGTTAGCATTTTAACAGATGTCTATTCCCAATAAACCATAGAACGATATGATAGCGAAAACAATATTAAAATATACGACGGTTATAATAGCACATACTATTATTAAAAGCGATATCGCAATATCAAATATTTTCTTTAGAATTAAAAAACAAACATTTGAAAAAAACATGAAACATTATTTAAGCCAAAAACAATAAAAAAATAAAAAGTTACCAAAAAAGTTCTCATTAGATAAATCGCCAATTCTTCTTATATGTTACAAAAAATCGCAAGCGATAAATATAAAGATGAATTTAAAATTTTTTTTAATTATGTATTAAAATTCTTATATTTAGAAGAATAATTAGTTTATCGCAAGAAGATGCATACCAAATTCAAAATGCGATTTCACTATCATTACACAAGGGAACAAATTTGGAATTTTTTTGTGAGGTCTGGAATTTGATTGCAAATTCTTACTAATTTGAGGTCGCTGATCTCAAATCTTATATCCATTTTGCTCTATCAGCTCTAGTTTTCGACATATACTGTTATGTCTAAAATTAAGGCACTTTCACTACATATATTGGAATAACTTAAAAATGGTTGATCATATTCTGTTGGAAAAAAATCCGAAACTCGGAAACAATATTATCTTTAAGCCGTGCTTACATTGTTTTAAAATATGCCCTGTAGTTTCAAAGATCTGGTTGAGTTTTTGAAGAAAAATAGGAAAATTTTGAAAAAAAATATTTTTTTGTTCTTTAAAAATTCACTAAAAACAAAAACGCGACAAAAATCACAGTTTTGGTCTAAACACATTAAGCTTAACATAATTTCGAATGAAATGAGGCTTTTTTCATTGTAATCGGTGCACAAATATTATTTTATTACTGTTCCGCATTTTTATTATTGGAAATTATGATATGGAAACCGATATTATAATTTAATGGAAAAACGATATTATAGGAAAATTTACAATTTAGTCCGAAAAAACTATCGTTTTCGGTTCGTAAACGATTATCCCTTGTGATACTTTCTATCACATGTATGATATCGTTTTGATATCGTTATAATATCGCTTGGTTTATTATGTAGGGGAGGAGGTTAAACATTTTCTAAAACTGATTTAACTTTATTTAAGAATAGTATTAAAATATTTTAAATCTACCAATATGCGTGCATACGAGTGTGTATGTAAACAACATCAACAACAACACTACAAGAAGAAAAACATACATTATATTCATGTTTAAAAAGTCAAATAAGCAGCAAAAATTCCCAAATGCTATTTGTAAAAATTAGTTAGTTGAATATATCAAAGCGGAATCATATCGAAAACCATAAAAGAATTAAATACGGGTAGTGGCCTACGATCTCTTATAACTTTATAGTTAGAAAAATATGCTAAACAACGAGAAATATGATCTAGACGCCGAATACTATAAACCAAAGGTACAACTACGTTTATCAAGCGATTAATTCTATTCAAGTGCATTGCACATATGCCAGAATAAACCTCAAACCCATAAAATATTCATGATATTAACAAGGCCTACGACAATCAAGCTTTGAAACGATAATGTAAAGCTAATGTATTTAATAAATTCTACGTTAAATCCCATAGAGTCTCGAACTCAACAAATCAATATGATAACTAAAAGAAAGTTTGGAGTCTAAAATAGTGCCCAAACATTTTAATCGATCTACAAAATCAATAAGCACATCATCTAAAAAAATATCAATGTCTAGAAAAAACCGATTTGTAGGGCCGAACATAAGGGCTTTACTTTTAGAAGGATTATTTGAAGTCCACTCAAGAACACGTTTTCGGCAAAAGTTAATATCAACTATTCTCAAAAACATTAAGAAAATCAATGATACCTTAAAAGCAAAAACACGTCATCAGCAAAAAAAAAATAATCACTCATTTCAGAGTTAACATATGAAGGTGAAGTGTTTATATATAAAGTAAGTAAAAGAGGGCCTAAAACGGATCCTTGAGGTACTCCAGACGAAAGTATTTGTATTGTGGAACGTATCCTATTTAAAACTTAAAATTGAGATCCATTTTTCAAGGTAAGAGAGTATAGGTTTTCAAGCCGATTTCGAAAACCTAAATTGATTATTAATGGTGTTTTCTTTCCTATAAAAAAATGTGCCTTTTTTTAAAAAAAAATTCAATTTGGTGTCTTTTTCTTAAAAATTTTGCTCCCTAAAAGGGTGACTTGTTTTATTCTAAAAAACTCATGCAAGTTTCGTAATAAGAACGAAATGGTCAATAGAGTTAAATGCTTTTAAAAGATCAAGAGAAATACAAGCACTAAGAGTATCCTCATTTAAATTTTGACTAATATTATCAGTCAAAGCAAGAAGCAGCCTTTCCGAAACGCAAACTTTTTAACATAAATAGAATTCGAAACTACATTCAGAATTTGATTCTATACTTTATGTTCAACAACTTTAGACAAAGCAGGTAGTAGCGAGATCGGTCTAAGATCCTCAGGTCCATGAACCACCCAAGATTTTGGAATTGGAAGGACCCTAGCAGTTTTCCAATAAAAAGTTAATTTGGAAGAGGTCAATATAGTACATATTTACAATAAATAATATGTATTCAGACATAAATGGATTAATTTAATTAATTAATTTAATTGGAATTTCATCAATACCAACTGATTTAGAGTTTACCCCATCAAACGCATTGAGTAATTCATGTTCATTTACACAATCAAATGAAAAGCAATTACCAAAATTATTAAAATTTTCGAAATCAAAAGCATCGTTTATTATTTATTAACTGATTGCAATAACCACAATTAAAAATCAAATCATCATTAAGACAACCCGAACCTCTTAAAATTCTCCACAAACTTTCAGAATTCAATCCATCAAAAAGTCTAATAAAATACCTTCTTTTAATTCTCCGAATCTCATTCTTAGCTTTTTTTCTTCTGTTTAGAAAGAGCGGAATACAACAAAAGTGAAACAAACATGTGCAACGGGTAAGTAAATAATAATATTCTCTCTATCTCTAGTTCTCTAGGGTAAGCGTTTAGTTAAGAGTCAAGCTCACTTTCGGGTTATTTCAAGTTCGAAATCTGGATCACACGTAAAGAAAACACATGTTTAAATATGGTCACAACCCACAAAACTATTTTTAAAGAAAATTTTCAATATATTATTTTTAATTTAACCATATTATTGTCACCGACAACCATATTATGGTTAAATTAGGCCTCCATCAAGAAGCCACAATCATATTATGGTTGCCTCTAAACATATTATGGTTAAATATGACAATAATTTGGTTTTCAAACTAACAATAGTATTTTCCTCTTTTCTAAGAGCAACGTGCTATGGTTGAAAAACAACCATGCTTTTATTAGTGTTAAACATATTTTAGTTATTTTCATCCAAAACATGATCGGAGAACACCATTATATGGTTGTCGGTGACAATAATATTGTGAAATGAATCATAACATGTTTAACATATTCTTTAAAAATAGTTTTGTTGGAGGTGACCATATTTAAACATGTTTTTTCATCATTGAACGCAGCACAGTTTGAGATTAACTGTTATCTGATTTTTACTTAAGTCAATCCCATTTTCGGATTATTTTAAGTACGGCGCACTTGTATAATCCGTACTTGAATCGGGAATTCTGGACTTAATTTTGCTTTGGCTGGATTAAAGTACGAATAAATTGATTATTCTTTTCACTGTATACATTTGAAAAAGAAGCTCAAACTTAAAAGACCCTGTATACATACATATGCACAAACTTATTGGTTTAAGAGTATTTTCCATAGATTCTTTCGCATAAAATTGACAAACGTAGATAATTTATATGCGAATTTGTGTATATTTCTGGTTAAAGATATTTTTTTTTCACAAATTTAATGCTGTTTCAATGTTTTCCCTTCTTACTTCAAAAATTTTGTCATAAAAAAAATTGTTATTACTTTTAATAAGTTTATTTAATATGTGTAGCATTTAATGGTTTTTATGACAAAATTTATGGGTTAAAAATATTTCATCGAGATTGCAAGAAGGCATTGTGTAAGGAAGCAATATAAAAAAATTACTCATGAGTATCATCAAATAATGATAAAAAATCTCACAAGTATTGCAGCATCAATTTTTTTACTTAAGGATATTCTTCAATTTATTTAAAAAATTTAAATATAAAATTATATATTGGAAGAATTTAAAAAATTTTAAAGCATAACATGGTATACAGATACAAATACAGACAAAGGGTTGTGTTATAAGACACCTTTCACACTCGGAAAGTTTCTTGCGCAAGTCTCTTGCGCAACTCTTGGTTTGTAGTCGTCAGCGGCAAGGAAAACAAATTTGTACAGACTTTGTTGTTCTCGGCAAGTAATTTGCTCATTTTCATTTGAATGGCTTTGTTAATAAGCAGAGCTGTCGGTTCTGGGGTTCTGAATTTCCAAGAGCCATTCATCAACGCCAAATGCACCACATTAGGTGTACAATATGTTGTGGGATCACATCTGAATATATCATTGGGCCTTACTTCTTCGATAATGATGATGGAAGTGCTGTAACCGTAAATGGATAGCGGTATCGGATTATGTAGAACATTTTTTACGTCCTGCTCTTGAAAACAGACCTGGTATGTGCTTTCAGCAGGTCTTAGCTACTACCCGCTCTGCCCGAGAAACAATGGCACTTTTAAGTCAAATTTCTTTGTGGTTCATGGGTCATGATATTTTATTCTAGAAATTTGGCTAAAATACATGTACTAGAGGCCTGCACAATTCCATTTGAACACTCATTTAACTGATTGAAACCCTTTCAAACTGAATACAGTACAGAAGTGAAAAATTAAAAAAAAACTGATGCTTTACTCAGTGTTCGAAAAGATATAATAAATATCGCTCCTTAGTGTTCGGTTTGGTAGATTTGTGAAAAGCACAAACGCTAATAGTGTTTGTGTAGAAAATCATAAAACAGAATAACTTTTCCCTGCTTGTCATCTATCGAACACAAAAATAATACTGTTCTTATCCAACTCAACAAAAAGATGAGAACATTTAATTCCGTTCGGTTTTTTTTTAAACCACAAACTTTATTGTGTTCGGTTCAGCTCATTAATGTTCGTTCGTTTCTGTTGTGCGTAGCGCCCTTTTGGCTGGTAAAAAAACGAAACTTTTTTGTGTTCGGTTCAGCTCATTAATGTTCGTTCGTTTCTGTTGTGCATAGCGCCCTTTTGGTCGGTAAAAAAAAACCAAACAATTTTTACAAAAACAAAATACACTGCCGTTGCTTACATTTTTCGTTTGCTCATTTCTTTATCAATGTAATAAGAGACACATTATAGAACATTAAAATATAGGCCCTTATTGTGTAAAACGCAACACCAATAATTACATTAAAAGCAATAACAAAATCAAAAATATTTCATTATTTTGTTGTTGCTTTCTACAGAAATTCATATTGCGTTTTAAAATTTTCTACGCCACAAGATATGCAGCGTTTGAAATTTACAAATTTTTGACATTGTTTTTGCTTTCAATGTTATTTTTGGCGTTGCGTTACGTTTTACACAATTAGGGTCTTTATGTTTGGCTACAGTATCACTACAATTGTTCTGTTAAGAATAGTTACTAACGGTATTAAGGGTTGTGTTCGTCTACACAAACACAAAAAAAAATAGATATCGTTCCTGGTTGTGTGAGCCGATCACTAAATAATATTCTTTTTATTTCCGAACACTGACTTTGCAATTGTTAAATTGCGGTTACAAAAAATACTCTCAAAAATTAACAATTTAATGAAAACTACACACAGCAATGAGAATAGAAACAAAAAATTCCCACATTCTTTATTTTTTAATTTGTTTGGGATATACGTGTAAAATATACAGGGTGCGCAAAAAAAAGTAACATGGTTTGAAATTTTTATAACTAATTCATGACTATTTTTTATTTAAGCACTTTGTGAACAATATATTTTTAAATAAATAAATAAAGATGAATTTGAAAAATTGTGGCCAGTTTTCATTTGACTTTTAAAGGGGTCTTCAGATTTTGAGGGTGTAAAAAAATTTTTATATTCCCAGAAATGGCAAAAGTCTGCAACTCACCTTTAATATGTTTATTCAGTTCTATTGCAAATTAAATAAAAATTCATTGATTTCTTTAATGTTTTTTTGTATCAATCATACTTTTTTCAGATTTTTTATTTTAACTTTTACTATTTGTTTTTTAGTATTATTTATTTATTTTTTTTTTTTTTTGGTTTTTTCTTTACTTTCAATCATCTTATTTTTCATTATTGATTCAGATTTTATTTTTTTTTTTAATTTTATTTTTTATAAATATTTTTACCATTTAATTACACAAGTTTTTTTATATTTTAGTTTTTTTTTTAATTTATAACTAGAGAATTAGGGTTTTTATTTATAATAATTATTTTATATCAGTTTTTTTTATATTTTAAGAAATTTATTTTTCCTTATTCTGGTTTCTTAAATTTTTAAGTTTTAGGGTTGATGATTTTTGGAATGTATATTGAACAATGTTTTGTGGTTTTTATCTTTTTCAATTTATTTTTAAGTTTTGTTATTTTATTTCAAGCCAATTATGGGTAAACAATTTTTTAAAAAAATATTTTTTTTTTATTTGTTTTATAAAAATAATATTTTTGCAGGCTGTTGAAAAAAATATAAACAAAAAACATTTTATTTTTTTTTATTGGAATAATAAAAATATTATTTAAAAAATATATATTTTTAGTAATGCAAATGTGTTGGTAAGTGATTAATTTTTTTTTTATTTCAAATATATAATTTTTTTCTTATAAATTTATTTTTTTTTTATAAAAAATTTTTGTGTAAAAAAATTTCATTATTTTTATTTTTTGTATTTTATAAATATAAATGTGTGTCAGTTTGTGTCAGTGATTTTTTTCTTTAATTTAATTTAGCTAAATTTTTTTTAACAATTTTTTTTGTATTTTTTTTTTAATAGTTTTTATAAAATTCTTATTTATAAATGTAATTAAATTTATTTATATAACAATTATTTTATTATTTGACTAGATTTTCTTGATTTTTTTTTAGGTTTTTTTTTATTTCATTAAATGAATTTTATTTACAAAATGTTCTTAAGTTTGGTAATTTTTTCTATAAATATTTATGATTTGTTGCCTATAATAACAATTTTAACATTTAACATTTTAGTTTGGTTTCAAAAGAAATAAAAACAATGGAGAGTGTTTTAAAAAAAGGCGTTTAAATAAAATTTTTAATATATAAACAATTTAGAAGAAAATCTAAAGAAAAACCAAAATGTTTGATAATCGCAAAAAATTATCATTGCTATTGTGCTGGTTCACACTCTTCAAGTTTTGGCCGTCAAGTCTTGAGCGAGAACGCCATTTCATTTTCTCTCTCTCCTTAAAACTCAAGACTTGACAGATAAAACTTGAAGAGTGTGAACCAGCACTTTAACTTTAAAAGAGGCTGTGCACATTTAAGTTCTATCAAAGTTGATTATCACCAAGGCGAATTCATGTATCAGATATGTTAAGTCGATTAGCTGCTGGTTATGGGGTTTTGCTTGTTAAAACTGTCAAAATACATGATTTTCTTACATTTTATTAGGGATTTTGACATTTTAAACTAGCAAAATTTCCTATATATGAATTCGCCTTGACCGCCACAAACAAAACAAAAAGCAAATACTTTTCAATCCCGTTACTAAAAACTAAAAAAGAGAATGTGTAAGTTTTAGTTCTCTCAAAAATTGAATTTGCTGCTATCAAAGTTGCTCATCTCAAATTAAATAAGAGCTACAAAGGCAGTCCAAAAATTAACTGATCTGACGTAGAGAAAGTGACAGTAGTTTGAAAAAATAGCTTTACTAAAAAATATTAAGTTTCTAGACGTTGCTTAGTATTTATTATTTGGGGCCATCAAAAATTAACGATATCAGCGACTTTGTAAACATAAAAAATTTGTCCACACAGTCATTTAAAGCTCCCAGTTGTATTGATATCAAAATCGAGCAGATCTTAAACAAGGCCATACAAGCAGCTTAGACGAAAACTGTAGTCTACTTTATTAAAGAGTTAAGGAAATCCATAAAATATTATGAGATAATCGTCGGCTAAAGGTCCTGAGGTAGCTGAACTGCTATGAATCGCGTATTGACTGAAAATTCAAAGATATGGAAGATGTGCGCAAGATAAGTACCGTGTTCGCTCAAAATAAAAAAAAACACAGTGACTTAAAGATGTTTCAATGGTGTTTTTGGCGATGTTTCAGTGCAATAAAGACGATACAAAACCATGGATAAGTTATAAGGAACGATCAAAGCAGTGAGCTGAAAAGGAATAATCCTATCTAAAGAAGGGACCAAAATTGACAGATCTCTTAAGATCGTAGCTGACCAGATATTTTATCTGGAACACGGGAGTCGGTAACCCCCTCCTGACTGACAGTTGGTTGAGGAGCTAGTCAGTTCTAATGTGCTATAAATATTAAATTGAAGGTATGGAATATCGCTGGGAAAATTGTATCGTGCTTAAGGAGATTATGTTGAGAAATATAGGACATTTTTTTCATTTGTTGTTTTCTTTCTCAAGTCGGCTAATTTTGGGGACGCCCTCGTACATATTTAAATTATTTAAATAAACTGTAAATTTTTTCCCGATTTTTTTTCTTCCAAATTTTCTTCTTTTAAGAGTCTATAGTTTTTGGTTTTTCTCCAATTATTTAATTCTTTTGTTTCGTTTTATTGTGCTTTCATTTTTGTTTTTTTTTCAATTGTTATTTTATTGTGTTTTGTAAATTTTCTCTTAATTGTATCTTAATGGCGGCTTTTGTTTTTAGTTTTAATACTTTCTACAATTAATAATTAATTTATTTAGTTTTTATTAAATTATATTGTCAAGCACGATTTAATATAATTTTTCTAGCTCTGTTTGCGTTGCTATTATTTTTGTTTATTTTTTATATTGTGTTTTAGTTTTATTTTTTGGTATTTATGTATGTCTAATTGTGTGAAAAACTAATGAAAAATAATTATTTTACAGCATTTTTTAAATTTAATTGGGCTAGTTTAACAATCTATCTAGTTAAAACTAAAAATATCAAAAAAAAAAAAAAAAAAATGTTAAAACTGAAACCAAAAAATTCCGATCATTTCCAATACTAAAAAAAAACATGTATCTTCCTTTAAGTTTCATTCAAATAACTTCACAATCTAGTGCCCTTACCAACTTTCATTATAATGTGTATGGACTAACTACACCGAAAATAATATCTCAAGAAAATTTTTAACAGCACAGTTTGTTAAAAATAAATTTTTAGTTCAACAAAATTTTTATTTGATTTATTGAAAACTTTTATCAAAATTGGGCCTTGCAAAATAGCACTCAATAAAACAGAGTAAATACTGAAATGTTGTATTGGTACACTTATAAAATTATTACAGTAACTGATTGTGGGTTATTAAATTCGTTAAAATTGAATAAAAATATAGTTATTTTACGAATAATTTTATTTTTTAACATTTATGATTGTTATTCAAAAATAAAACTACCAAAACATAATATTTTTCCGTATTTTTTTTATTATGTAGTTTGATTTTTTCGGTTAAAATATATTTTTTAAAAGTAAAAACTATTAAATTTTAAGGAATATGCAGTTTAATAAATTTAAAATTTAAAAATTAATGTAAAAATCATCAGTTTTAAATAAATGTTAACGATCCGTTTTTAAAATCAATTTTCGTTTGAATTTAACTACATAATATTTTGAGTGTATGTTAAGAGTTAAATATAGATCCTATATTAACCCCTTAAATCACTTAGAGGCAAATAATTATCATAATGATGAAGGCATCTAAATAATATTCGGCACAAAGAGCTTTAACGTTAATCTTACCCTCATAAAATAATTTTCTTCTGGCAGGTCAATTATTGACCATGGTTACCAATGAGGGTACACTCCCGAAAATGTAATTCTTAATTCTCTGGTGTAGGGTCGGGATTGAAGGACTGGAATTTCTTACTTGTCTCATTAAAATTAAGAGATACAAAGCGCTTAATGACATACTTTTAAGATAAAGAGAAACGGAGTATTCTTACAAGCACAATGGTGATAGAAAGTGTAATTGCCCCCCACTGATCCTAAATTTTGGATAGATAGAAAGTTTTTAGCATGGAATCTTATGTTGACAAATTTTTTATATCATTTTAGTTAAGGCAAGTCATTTTCAATATCGAGGGTTGAAAAATGTTTCATATAAAACTTTTATTTTTTTTTTAATTTTAAAAACATTTTTTAAAAATTCTTTTTTAATGGGGTGTTAAGTGTATTACAAAATAAGGACGCCAATTTCACTCAAACAATAAAATATATTAAAAGAAAAAAATATTAATTTTCTTTGCTAAAAATCAATTTAAATTTTAAAAACAAGTTGAAATCATTCAATATTTGTGTTTGTGAAATTAAAAAAAAAAAAAAATGGCATAAAGAGAAATAATTAATAGCCACAAATAAAAAGAGAAAAACTTAATTATAACCATTTGTTAATATAATTATTAAAAATGGATATTAAAGTGTTGAAATTGCAAAACATTTATCAAACTGTCGTTATTTAATTTTAAACGATTTTTTTTTTTGCATTTTCTCTTCAATTCAATACTTTTTTTTTCACGAATTTAATTCCTTTTTCATATATTTTATTTGTTTAATTTCTGCCAATCAATAACAAATAACAATTTTATAATTAAATATATTTAATTATTTAACAATTATATTAAGTTGGTTTGGATATGAAAGTGTATGCTTGAGCACAGTGGTATAAATGTTAAAAAAATGTGGTAATAAAAAGAAATTCTTATTGCGGTAATAAATTTGCTTAAAACAAACAGTAGTTGGTAGCAAAGGAGTGTTCTGGTATTGTTCATATTTGAAACAGTTTTCCATATTAAAAGCAAATAGTTATACAGGGTGTCAAAGTAAAAATGATGTCTGTTTTTTTTGCCTCCATAAGCCTAAAATAACAAAACCAATATAGTCTAGACTATAAATGGCAATTATCTTATATTTTATAAGTACTGCAAGAATTTTCTGGAAAGAGTTTGATAATTTCGACACCTTATAGAATTAATTTGTATTGGAACAGGGTGTTTTATGTTACAATACAATTCACAAGGTGTGCTATTAAGTCATATCGTCATAATGGCCTAACTAATATTTTACAATTGTTTAAAAAAATACTGTTGTGTTTCAAGCAATATAAAAATTTTTATGCTGTGTTCATTGATTCGTCGTAACTGAACAGTAAAAATCTAAATTATAAGGGGTTGTCCAAAGCAGTCATATATATTTATTGTAATTATTTTAAGACATACAACTTTACGACTACCTTGTGAATCCCCCAAATAACAAAATCAATATTTTAAGCTCTTAGCTTCATTTAGAAGAACTGGAAGTCCAGATGAGTTTTTCAGATACAAGTATAAAATCTTTGACACCCTGTTGAATTAATGTGTGCTGTAAAAGGGTGTCGAAAATGACATTCTTGATCTTAGTCTATAAACTACAGGTATTTTACATTTAAAATTGGAAAAGATTTTTTGGAATGTAGGACTATAAGTACCGAAGGAATTTTCAGGTACAATTTAACAACTTTGACACCCTGTTGAATTACTCTGTGCTCTAACAGGGTGACGAAAATAACAATTGCCATATATTTTGGATCGTAGACTAAAAATTACTGCGATTTCACATTTACAGAAGTTAGAAATTGCATTAGATTTTTTTTTGCCACAGGGAATCAAACAAAGAATAATTTTTCAGGCAACTTTTCCACCCTGTTGAATTACTTTGTACTATAACAGGGAGCCGCAAATTACAATTGTCAAAAAGTTGTAAAAGATTTTTTTTAAGACATGGTAATAAATTCCAAATGATTTTTACGTACGAATTTATTAACTTTGGCACCCTGTTGAATCATTTTTGTACTACAACAGGGGGTCGCAAATTACATACATTTGTCATAAAGTTTAGTTCTAAAGCTATAAAGTAGGGCAATTCCAAAATTACAGAAGCTTAAAATAGCGAAAGCTTTTTAATTCGTTCTAAAGCCGGTTTAAGGCTGAACCCACACTAACAAAAGTCGAAACGTTTTTTACAGACACTTGTTTGATGCTTACTCGCACCATAAAAAAAAACGTTTTACCAAGTTTTTGTCTTAAAAGACAACCTGTAAGCGGCCAGCAATGTGACAATGTTTTTTGTCTTTTTTCGTTATTTTGACTTGTCTTAATTGGTGTGGATTACATCATAAAAGAGCCCGCAAATATGTGTTACTAGGCTCGTTTCAATCTGTTTTGTCTTACACTGTTGAATCAAACCACATGTATGTTCTGGATATGTTGAATCAAAACACATGTATGTTCTGGATATGTTGTATCAAACCACATAAGTTTTGCGGTTGTTGTTGTTGTAATAGCTCGAACAGAAAAACAAGTACGTATAACATTATTTTCTTCTTCTTCTTCTTCGTTCTGTCCATCCAACGCAGCTAAATCAAGGATTAGTATCTGTGCTACCTCACGTGGGCGGGTCCATAAACACACTGTTTCTAGCTGGGTTGGGTTTGCACTGCAGGGATGGCGCTATTTATTCAGGACTATTAAAAGCTTAGAGGTGTGCGCCATTCTGCACACAATTGTGCCAATATCACTATAGTCCAACGTTGAAAGTCCCATTCTTCGTTTCAAAAGGTTGTGGACGATTTCCTAAACCAATATTTTAGCCGTAGCTGTTCATAGCAATCTCCACCAACTCCCTATGAATTTCATTCCGAGCTGCCCTGTATGAGGGGTGGTCTGTCAAAGAGTCTAGGTGTGGTTTGATTTCACTCTCATACCGGCAGAGGATCTTTTCTGACAAATATTAAAGGGTCATCCCAGAAGGAACTGCATTATGTTGTGCTTTTTGACCGTCATAATCTTTGCTTCATCATACAGGTGTTTTATTCATGTCATTTAAATACAACCCGTAACGGTCCTTAGGGCATAATTTTGACTGCTCTGAAGACTCTCCCGTTCCCTCGGAAATTGGGCCTATGTGCCGAAACAACTCGAAGCATCGATTGCACTGGCCAAAGATTGTCAACCTAGCAAAACCAACACAATTATGCAGTTTTTCCGTTCTTTTGTTTGGTGCGGGTTGTCTCATAAGAACGTATGTTCTGCAAAAAAAAAACTTTTCTGTCTTTTGCTGGTGTGTGTTCAGCTTTAAAGTCGTGATTTTAGTTTGAAAATTTTTTTGATTTTAATGCCTGGTTATTAATGTGGTTTAACGTTTTAGAATAAGCATTTTGCACTTAAAAAGTCTCAAACTACCGAAGAATTTAACCACCTTAACGTCCATTTAAATTTCACAATTCTATAACAGGGTGCCTCAAATTACAATAACTGTAAGGTCTAGATTTGTAATTATAATTATAAGTTTATAAAATGAGTAAGATTTAATTTTTCTCCAACGAGGTTAACAATTTTTAATACATTCTATAGCCAGTCTGTGCTTTAACAGGGTGTTGCAAATATACTCTATCCATCTATTTAGTTTAAGTTTTAAGCTTAAAACTTCGGTTCTTATATACAGTGCCGGTTCACACACGTCAAGTTTGAGTCGTCAAGTCTGACTCGCCAAGTCTTGAGTTTTTAGTAGGGTAAAGAGAATGCCATTTCTTTTCCCCTCTCTCCAAAATGCTCTCCAGGACTTGAAGGTATCAAACGAGTTTTTAGACATGCAAATGACAACTTTGACATTCTGTGCAACTAGTCCATGCTGATAAAAAAATACCGTAGAACTTTAAAATTTTGACTTCAAGAACGGCAGGGTGCCTCAAATAAAAAAAAATTAATATTCCTAAGTTTATAGCTTTAGTTTACCGTATGTTTCAAAAAAATCGTTTACAAATTGTTTAAATCATTTTTTTTAAATTTTACACCACTGTGCAGTGATTTAATGTGTATGTGTAAGTGTTTCATGTCATTGCATTTTTTTAATGAGTTTTTAAACAACAATTTTATTTTAAGTATTTGTTTAATAATTAATTAATGTTAACTAACAATTGTCTTTGTCGTTCTGTCTGTCTGTCTGTCTTTCAAAGTGTTTGTCTATGTGTCTGTCTTGTTCGATTTTTTTGTTTGTTTTTTTTTTTATTTAGTTAAATTTTTTATACAATTTTCTAACCTAAAACCTTTTTGTGTTAAAAATTTTTCTTATACTTTCTCTGACAACAATACAACAATTTATTATTATATTTAATTACTTTATATCCTCATAATATTTTAACTACGACCGAGTTAACTTTTGTTTTATTTTTTTTAATATTTACTTATTTTTTTTTTTTTGAATTTTGTCTTAACATTCATTTCTATTTTGTAGTTTTCTTTTCTTATAAAACAATTTAAAACTTTTCTTTGAAAATTTTTTTAATTTTACTTTTGAAATAAATTTTTAAATGAAACAAAAATTCTGTTTAATTAAAATTAAGAAAAATTGCTTTTTGTTGCGTTCTGTTTTTTTCTAAAATAATATTTTGTTTTTTTTTTAATTTATTAATTGATGTTTTTCTTTAAAAATATTTTAACAATGTTTTTATGGCTTGTGTAATAAATTTTTAATGATTATTTTTTATCGTTAAATGATCACAGTCAAAAATTTTTTTATTATAATTAATTTATTATTACATAATAAGTTTTTTTTTATTTTTCAAAAAAAATTAAGCTTGACTTGTTAACCCATAAAATTTAAGGAAAATTCTTTTAAATAAACTTTAAAACTCGAAATTCTTTTTGTAAAATATTAAAATAACTTAAAAAGAATTTTTTTTCAGGCTGTTTTTTATTTATTTTTCTTAACTGATTTAATGTCTTTCAATTGGTTTATTTATTAATTAAGGTGCATTTAGTAAGAATTAATTTTTTTTGTTTATTATTTTTTTTTTAATTTTCTAAGGGGATTATTTTTGTTACCATTTTAGGATGGATTAATTTCGAAATGTTTTTTTTTTATTAGTATTTAGTTAAAGTTTTTTAAGCATGTTTATTAAACATGCTTAATTTTACCATGATTTGCCAAAATGAAGTCAAGGAAAATAAAAAATTTATTGCCCTAAAAGGATCAAAAAAATCTATTGTACTGGCTGGAAAATTCTTAGATATAAAATGTATATATGCATACAATTTTTTTAGGTTTTAAAGACTTTCAAAACAAGTCGAAAAATTCACAATGTCAAACACCTTTTTCTAAAATGTTCTCGAAATAGAAATTTCTTTAGTGCTCTACTTGAATTCTAATTAAGCATAGTATTTATTCTATAAGACTGATTAATATTTTATAGTTAAAGTTATCTTATAGATATTAAGGGATGCAGAAAGTTAAGTAGCTGCTATTATTTTTGAAATAAGGCACCAACCTCTTTAAAGAGTTCTTTAATCATGCTTTATACCAAAATATTCTCTTAAAGTACCTCAGTTCTATAACACTGACAACTATAAAAAAAATATCAGGCAAATTTTTTGTTGGAATATGTGAAATCATCTGTCAAAAAAATCATATAATTTGCTGACTGTTGAAAAGCAAATCACGATTTCTTTAAAGCAGAGATCTGCAAAACTACAGAGCCGCACATTATTTTCTCTTATCATTAAACACCTACGAGTGCTTAGATATTAAATAAAATTAGTCAGTCTAGAGATGCAAATCTATTGATAGTTTTCTGATTCAATGGCAATCTTTGGAACTATCGATTCTTCAGTCAGTCGCGCTTTAGCTTTCACAAAGAATAATTGTGTAATCGCTTTTTGCTTGCATTTAATGTTGCCGTTTTTTTTATTTTAAATGACAAAAGACATAATCGACGGACTCCCACTTGTTAACTCTTTATTCTTTTTAGCAGATGTTTTAAAAATTTTTGACTTTTTTAGTACAAAAAATTAGCCTCCTGGCAACACTGCCAACGATGATCTCTTTTCTCGGTTATAGATACTAATCAGTTATTTTTATCTGTGTATACGCTTGCCGATCTTTGTTTTAAAGTATCAAACAAACTCTGCTTCGCACTTGAGGACCATAATACAAGTTTTCTTTGTATATGAACTTTGACCTTTGTAATAAAATTTTACAGAACTTTTATTTAAATCCAAAATCTATTATTCTAAATCACTATTTCATAATAAATATGTTCAAAATCTAAAATCACCTTGATTTGTTTACTCTGACGTATACTTTATATTTATATGTATTGTTAAAGAAAAAGATAATAATATTAAGTATGCGCCCTGTGAATGATGACTGTTAATCATTGCATTAGTTAGTACTGGGGTGTTCAGTCGAAAAATTCATCTAATTTTAGACGATTCATTGTTCGAATGATTTAAAATTGCTAATTTCGATTAAAGGATTAATCGAATAACTGATACCGATTAATCGAATAATAATAGTATTTCTGTTAAATGTATATTTTTTAAAGTTTTAAGTCAAATAAACAGACCAAATGTATGTAGCTGTTGGAATTGAAAAAATAAAAAAAAATGCATGATTAGTGAGTTATATAGCTTATATTTTTGGTAAATTTTTTCAACACATTTTAATAATTCACTTTACAAAAGTATGCTTACGCAAAGATTTATATTAATTTATCAGGTATGTTCTAAAAAATGTTATCGATTTCATTTCGATTTCTAGAACATGACCGTATTGTTAACAAAATAGTTCATGCGTTACTCTCTTTAGAATGAGTTTGGTTTAAAAATTTTGTACGATGTCCAAAACTGTATTAACGAAAAAGCGCCGCAACAACTTCAATAAAATAACCACATACACAGTGACTATAACATAGTAAAGGGTGGTTAAATTTTATTAATTAAAATTATTAAGGAAATTATTGTCTTTTCTCTTTATTATGATAATATTGGTATGGTTAAAGTATGGAACAAAATATGGGCCAAATGGCCAACGCGACCTTGGCGGCACACCTCTATCCGATGGTCCAAATTTTCGATGACGCTGAAGCATAATTGAGGTTCAACGCCATTACTGTGCCAAATTATCTCATCATTAAGCTCTTGAATTGTTGCTGGCTTATCGACGTACAACTTTTCTTTTAAATAACCCCAAAGAAAGAAGTCAAACGGTGTCAAATCACATGAGCTTGGCGGCCAATTGACATCGCCAACACGTGAGATAACACGGCCATCGAATTTGTCGCGAAAAAGAGCCATTGTTTCCTTAGCTGTGTGGTAAGTGGCACCGTCCTGTTGAAACCACATATAGTCCACATCCATATCTTCCAATTCGGGTCATAAAAAGTTCGTTATCATCTCACGATAGCGAACACCATTCACAGTAACTGCCTGACCGACCGCCAGCCCATAAGCCGCACCAAACAGTCACTCTTTGTGGGTGCATTGGTTTTCCGACAATCACTCTTAGATTATCATTCGGCCAAATGCAGCAATTCTGCTTATTGACGAATCTACTAACCAACTAAGGTGAAAATGTGCCTCATCACTGAGGATGTTTTTCTTCGAAAATTTATCATCCACTGTTGCCATTTCTTGTCACCATTCTGACCATTGACGACGTTTGGAATGGTCAAGAGTCTTTAGTTCTTGAGTCAATTGCACCTTGTAAGCATGCAAATGCAAGTCTTTAAGCATAACGTTCATCAACGACGAGCATGAGGTGCAATTGTTGGGCACAATGACGAGTCGAGGTGGACGGCTCTTCAGCCACACCATCGCGAACGTACGAGCGGAACGAGCATGCACTGGTATTTTCACATCTCCTACAGACCCGGTATGCTTAAATTTTTGGAGGATTTTTTTTATGGTACGCACATTTTGACGATTAAATTGACCGAAAAAATCATGAAGTGCACGATATGCATTTAGATTTGAACGCCCATTTTCATAATAAACCTGAATAACTTTAACGCGTTGCTCGATTGTGTATCTTTCCATGCTTCAAATTGAATTAGTCTGGAATTGAGAAATGTCAAATGAAATGGAGAAAAAAAATTTTGACGTTTAGGTGTGGTTCACTATCAACATTGGCCCTTAAAATGTAACCACCCTTTACTTGAAGTGCTCCAATGAATAAATATTTTAAACAAGATACTTCGGTCGATTCTTTAGAGGAAATTATTTGCAAAGGCATAGTAGAATGTCCGTGAAAAGTTTCAAAAAATCCAAAGTTTTGTTAACTCTTTTAAAATCTAAGTGCCCGAAAGTCAAGCAACAATTCGCAGCCACATTGACAAGTTTTATTAAAAAAAAAAAGTTTTTTTACTCAGGTACTAATTTTTTCTAAAAATTATCAAAAGAAAAATCTTGTAATTTAACAATTTTCTGAATCTAGAATTATTCGATTAATCGATTATTTTTAAAATTTTATTCGTTTAATCAAATAAATTAAAAATGCCAAATATCGATTAATCGATAAATTGAACAAAATTAAAGCCCGATTAATTGAACACCCCAGTTAGTATTCATACGCAATGATCATAAAACAGTGACTTGAATCGAAACTCTCTCGAAACAAAACGAAAAAAATTGTCTTTCTTAAAGCTCGGAAGGTGTGAAATGGAACAATAACAAAGCAGACAAAGTTACAAGTATTTAGCTATAAATTTACTAGTTGGTATTTTCTTTAAACTTATGGTTTTTTTAAACGATTTTTTCAATTAGTTAAATTACTTAAATATAAAAAGCAAAATTAAATTTTACTTTTCCCTCAGAATAATTGTCATATTTTTTGCTTGATAAGCGAAAGCAGAGCAGAAGTGAGAAGAAGCTTTAGACATCAACATGTGTTTTTTTTTTAATAATTCTAAACACTTTCCCCGCTAACCAGAGCGAGAATATCAGCCCTATTATGAATAAAAATTCCCCGGGAGTTTTTTCCCTTTTCCCATTTTTACAATTGAATTAACATGGGAAAAATGGGAGAAAGAGAAAATTCCCGTGGAATTTTTATTCATAATTGGGCTGTATGATTATTAATTTTCTGTCCGAAACATGTTACCTATGTTTTATTTCCCAGAAGAACTCTTAATTATCAAATAGCAGCCTGATGTGGTTTTTGTCATCAATAAAATTTAAAATACATCTATAACTAACGATTTAGAGCAAATAAAAAGGGGAATTTCGTCTTTCTTTTTATTTTTGAGCATAAAAAATTATGTTGCCATAATACTTTGAGGCCCTATGCTCCATGCAGGAGCTAAACAAACCAATTTATAACAGTTTGAGGCCCTATACAATTTTTGTGACTAGTCCCGTAACAACTAGTAACAAGGTGTTCCAAAACCTTACAAGTTACGAATTCAGATGCAGGAAAAGTAAGCACATTTCTTACTAACACGATTATAGCATTAGGTTTTTATCTCTTTCTCTTTCAACTCTAAAATTTAAATATAAAGAAAATATATTAGAACGAACCTTTTAGAATTTATTTCGAATATCCAGACAGTTTATTATTCCCAGTATGCAATGTTTTCAGTCCTCATTCTCTGTGTTGATTCATAGAATTTTACGCAATTTTTTTTTTTTGTATTTTAATTTGTTTTAAAAATGGACGTTTTCGATTCTAAATAAAGAAAAAGTTTTTGAATATTTTTAAGTAAACCAAATATTGAAACTATTTTAAAGAATATTCTAAAATGATTTTATTTAAACTTAAATTGACAATAAAATGCATTTGATCATAAATATTTTTTTTTAACTTTTTGTAAAAATCGACACGCAATATTCATATCTACTCGCCGTAAAAATATCGTGCTTTTTTGTTAACTTTTTGGTAATGAAACAATCCTTTTTCATATGCCTTTAATGTGAAATTAAAAATGGGTTTGTTTAACTGAAATTTTTTTTAATTTTGAATTAATACCCTTTTCAAATAGCATTTGCCCCGTCTAATAAGAGGTGGCGGCGTGTTGTAGTTACTTATTTGCTGGTTAGCCTACAAAACCAAAAGCACCCCAGGTTCGATAACTGGCAGATGACGAAAAATCTTCATTATGGGTTTTGGCTTTTAAAAATTAGTTAATTGGCTTCTGACCACCCCTTCCCCTGAAAAAGACAGGAAGCCGCCCTCTTCTGGGGAAAAAGGTAGGAATCAAAGATAAGCAAGATTCCTCACCACTACACCAAAATACACTTAAAGCGTTGTTTCGAGACAATAACAGATGGCAGCCTTATTATCCTAAGACCGGCTACAGCAGAACAATTATCTGCTTGTCTGGAACAACAGCCGATTAACAAAACTGAAAGAAGGCAAAAAAAACAATACTAAATAGATCGGTACTCCAACAATAAGGACAATGAAATCAAATCGTATATGGGAAGACGCGAAAACAAGTGCAACACAATCCACAAGTCATATAGAAAGATATGCTTTGTGGAAGTCATGTGCGCCCAAAGGGAGTAATGGAAAAAGCATATTTGCATAAGTTCATGAGACATATTTGGCTTATTTCTCTATACAACTAGAGGCCTGTTACTCATACGTAAATGTTGCGGACACCTCAACGTTGCGGTCATCTGGTCGTTACTGAGAATAAGGTAATGTACTAACAAGGAAATAGAAAACTTGGGTTGTGGAGTCGTCAATAAATAGTTTTTACTGGGACTCCGATACCAACCGCTCAAATTTTTTAGGTCCGACTCCAACTCTGACTCCGACTACTGCTCATACATTAATGGTAAATGTATATGAGACTGGTCCATATATGGCTTTAAAACCTTTTTTTTCAATGCAGTACCTTTTTTAAATGGTTAAATGTAGCAAGAAAATTATTCTGTAAAAATTTCAAATCGATATTTTAAATATTTAATCGCCAATTTTGAAGAATTTTCGTTTTGAAAAATATTAGAATTTTTTGTTTTAAATATTTTATGTCGAAAATTTTTGGATTCGCGAGTTTTTGTGGGTTCTTCGACTCAGACTCCGGTACCAAAACCTCAATTCTGATTCCGTCTTCCCAGCCCTGGTTTTATTACCTTCATCCGCAACGTAATGCCACATTTGCGTAAGAGTACAAATTCATAAGCGTGGTAAGGAAAACGAGACAGCTGATCCGCAACGCATACGTTTTCGGAAGAATAACGGAGCATTTCGAGAATATTTTTTGTTATAAACTAGACGGACGTTATATTTTATAAAACGAGTAGGCGTGGAACATTTTCAAAATGCGCTGTTTGGGAAAAGAGAAAGAAGTATTATTTTCGATACTTTTTTTTTTTGCATACTGGGTTCTTTTACTTTTTTGTTTCAATATTTTTTTTTGTGTTTGTTTTGGTTATAATTTGTTTTTACTACTAGTCCTGTTTAATTATTCTTAATTAGTTTTTTTTGTTTTTCTTTTTTAGTTTTGGTTTAAATGTATTTACTAAAAATATCTAATGGGTTTATCAGTATCTAATATGTTTTTATCTAAGTTTCAGCAGTACAAAAATTATTCATTGCATTTATTTTTTTTTTATTAATTTTTTTTTTTTTTTGGTATTTTTGTAATTTTTTTTCATTTTATTATTTTTCCTTTTTTCATAATAAATTTTCATACAAATTGTTACTAAGCTAATTTATAATTAAATGTTTTTGCGTTTTTTTTTAAATTGTTTAAAAATACTATTGATGCATGATGTTGTTCATGTTGGGTTTTTTTATAAATAATTTATTTTTATTAAATTTAATAAAAATATTTAATTTTTTTGTTGTTGTCTTAAAACACTAAATGCTTTTATTAATTTATTTTGCTAACAGTTTTATGATCCTATTTTTTTGTTGGTTTTTTTTCAATAATTTTTTATTAAATTCTTAAAATTAATTAAATTATTTGTTAAATTTATTAAATTATAATTAAACTTATAACAACTACTGTGTCTGTGTGTTTGTTTGTTTGTATTTTTTTTTTTTTTTACTAAATTTAATCAATCTTAGGAATTATTCAGTTGGATTTTTATTAAATTATTCTTTTTTTTTTGTAACATTTTGTTGCAATTTTTTTTATTTATTTAAAAAATTGTTGTTTTTTAATATGTAGGTTCAGCTTTTCTTTTGTTTAAGTTTTATTAATAATATTTTTTTTTTAATTTTTATTGTGGCAGTTGCCTTTCCATTACATTTTCTTTTTAGTTCTCTTTTTTAGTTTTTGTGGCTTTTTTTCGATTTTTTATTTAATTTCGTTTTTTTTTATTTTATTAATTTCATATTTTATTAAATTTATGTCTAAATATACATTTGAATACAATTTTTTTTATGTTGGTTTAAGGTTATGTTTCATGATTTAAATCTATAATAAAACTTTAAAAAAATTTGTTTCCTACACTAGAAAAATATTGTCATATTAATGCCGCAGACAATTGATTTATGAAAACCAGTGAGTATGTGAGAAATTATATTGAAAACAACAATAAAAAACTAAAATTTGTGTTTGTTTTCAATATAATTTCTCACTCACTCACTTGTTTTAATTAAAAAAAAAAAACAGGCAGTTAATCTATTTCTGCACTCTTGGTTTTTATTTGTTTCTTCTTCTTTTGCCTTTCACATTACTTGATACCGTGAAATGAAACCACGCATGGGAGTTTTAAATTTGAGTTGAAATGGTAATAAATTTTAACTAATAAGAAATTTTAGTTAAAAAAGTAAAAAAAAAAAATCAAAGTGTTGGACTTCTATCTTTGGGGTTATTTGAAAGAACAGACTTTTCCAGAAAATATTCTATTTAAAGTTGAGATCTGAGAGATGTTAATTCAACCATAAGTAAACTAAACATGTCAAGATAAAATTATAATCTACAGGTTTGACGTGAGTGTTGAACATATTGATTTTCGTACGACTAGTAATGCCCCGCGACTTCCAGGGGGCAAATTACAGCATTCAATACCAATCGATGTGACAATGCAATTTAAATGTAAATTTCGATCGATACCGAATGCAGTAATTTACCCACACAATTTATTAAGCATATTGGACGTTTTAAAGACGAAACCAATATTTTTAATTTTAATATCAAATTGTACAGTTGCTAGAAAAGGAACCTTTCGAAGCGCGTATCCCAGAGCATGCAAGCTTTTGCCAACCGTTTTCTCAACACCTGACAAACGCCGAAAAATTCGATATACGCCTTTTGAAATTTAAGTGACTGGGTAACACCATAAGAAAGCCAACGAATAATATTACAAGGCAATTCATCGAACATAATCCTCAGTAAATCAGAAGACCGATTAACACATGTAGACGTCATATCAAGAAGAAGCTGCGTAACCAAAACATTTCGTAGAGCGAAATTAAGCGATTGACGGCTAAAAGACGAAAAATTCGATATACGCCTCTTGAAATTTAAGTGACTGGGTAACACCATAAGAAAGCCAACGAATAATATTACAAGGCAATTCATCGAACATAATCCTTAGTAAATCAGAAGAGCGATTAACACATGTAGACGCCATATCAGGAAGAAGCTGCGTAACCAAAACATTTCGTAGAGCGAAATTAAGCGATTGACGGCTATAAGACGAAAAATTCGATATACGCCTCTTGAAATTTAAGTGACTGGGTAACACCATAAGAAAGCCAACGAATAATATTACAAGGCAATTCATCGAACATAATCCTTAGTAAATCAGAAGAGCGATTAACACATGGAGACGCCTTACCAAGAAGAAGCTGCGTAACCATAACATTTCATAGAGCGAAACTAAGCGATTGACGGCTAAAAGAAATGAATGGAAAGCTTTTATTTTATTTTTATTGAGGCCCTATATGTGATCCAATTAAGCACAAAATTTCAGTAAATAGATAGCAATATTAAGAAAATTTCAGTGTTTCATATCCAAATCTGGATCCCTTCGGGAATCTTTAGAAAAACAATATTTTTTCTTGCTGTTCCGAGAAAAGTTTCCAATTTTTAATAGCAGCAAGAGGGATTTATTGTGGTTTGAATATTTTTGTAAAAAAATATTTAAAATCATTTGAGCCAATACTTTAGTAGTCAATAACAAATTTCTAATAGTTTGGAACCAGTTCTAGTTTTATTTCGAAAAGAAACTACAAAAAATTTCTGGGAATGTCAAATTTTGAAAGAAAACTGTAGAAACATTTTCTAGAAAAATTCGGATTAATTAGTTTTACGAATTTCCATAACAATCTAAAGTTTTAACATTTTTCTTGAGAACTTGTCAATTAAACATAAAACATAACCTTAAAATGTGTTATTTTTTTGAATGGTTTTAAAGTGATTTTTTTTTGTTATTCTATATTGAGTTACATTTTATAAATGTATCCATATGAGTAGTTATAGTATGTGGTTATAATCTATAATCTTTGTTCTTGCTTCTAACTATCGTACTCAATTGCTTACACATTCTTTC
Source organism: Pollenia labialis (assembly GCA_949318255.1). Taxonomy (NCBI): domain Eukaryota; kingdom Metazoa; phylum Arthropoda; class Insecta; order Diptera; family Polleniidae; genus Pollenia; species Pollenia labialis. Next base: position 25,118,283 of record OX439139.1, read on the forward strand.
TTATACATATACATACATACATACATTTACATTACCGGAATGCATGACAAAAATAATACATAAGATGTTGCTGTAGTTACTAGTATTGTTGTTGCTGTTGTTTATATGATGAATTTATACAGATGTTGACACCCACACACACACACACACACACATGTGTTATGGATGATTGAAATTCAGATCACAATCTAAAATTCAATATTTTGTCTCTATTCGCTAATGTCTTTTTCTATCGTATTCCTTTTTCTTCTTTGTCTATTGGTTGTTTTTAGCTGCTTTTCTTGTTAGTTTTTTTTTTATGAACTTTCTTTGTTTATAAATGATTTAGTTAGTTACTTATTTTATTACATTTTAATTATAATATTTTCCTATATATACGAGTATATGTATATCTTTGTGAATATGTGTATGGATGTATGTTTGTATGTTTGTGTCTATCTTGATGTAATGGATGCTTGTATGTATACAAAGTATGTTATATACATATATTTTATGTATAAATAAATTTCTTTAGGTTTTTATTAATTATTATGTGTTTTTGTTGTTGTTGTTTTTGTTTTGATTGACACTATGATGGAAGAACAAATAGATTATCCGTAGTAGTAGTTGTTGTTGTATTAGTAGTATTTGTTATTTGAACATTAACTTCAGCTATTGTTGACATTGTTGTTGTTGCTGTTGTTTTGGTCAACTGATAAGCTGCTGTTGGTGTTGTTGCTTTAATTGTATTTTTTGTTGTTATTGTTGTTGTATTAAGCTCAACATGTGTTGTTATTAGCTTTTGCTAAAAATCGCTACTTGTCGATGGATTACCTAAATTGCTCTCCACCGTGTCGTCCTTGTGTCAGAGTGGTGGCTTATAAACTTCAATGGCCGGCGTCAGCATGTCAACTCTCGTTGATATTGAAGTATCACTGGAAAGTTAAAAAGAAGAGAAAATGTAAGGATGTAATTAGTGTCGTAGGCAAAAGAGGTTTGAGTAAGTAATTAAATATTAAGAATAAGAAAATCTTTTTTAAAACAATTTAAAACAAATTAGAGTGTTATATTCACATTGGCGCAGCGAATTAGTCCAATCATCCACTAATGCACATTACACAGTGCAACAAAATTTGGGTCATCGGCGCCAGCCTCAATACTTGCAACGCAAAATGAAACTAGACTATTGGTAGAGCAAATCTGCCAAAGGGCTTTGAAAACTTAGCTCGGGTTCCCGAAATATCGGCCCCTAAATTTTTTGAATTTTTAGAAAAGGCGTTTGTTATAAATAAAATAAAAAATATGCTAAATGTACTTCTGAGCTTAAATACTATTTTAGGTGTCTTCAGTAGAATTGTATAGCGTTTCTTTCCTTAGAATATATTAACCCTCTAACATTCATGTTAAGGGGCAATTTTTGTCCTTTTTTTAACTTCCACACAAAAGTATAAAAAAACGGCCCTTTAGAGTGTTAAAATGTTCGACGAATATTTAATGCATCAAACTTCACTAGGGGTCCTCTAAGGCCACTAAGGCCAAATCGTGCAATGTATGTAAAATGGGTTTTTTAAAAATTCAAACATTTTAAGGCCCGGAATTTCGAAATTTTCAAAATTCGCTTGACCCCCCTGTTATAAATTACATATCGTCAGCTAATTATTGGTTTGACCTACCGACCATTTTTTTAAAATTTAGTTAGCTAAGGGGTATATATATCTCTGGCATTTTGACAAAACATCTTAAGTCGAGGTAATGTATTAAAAAAGTTGTTAAAAAGAACTCGGTGAAAAAATAATTTTCATCAAGTAATAACGTAAACCAAATTTTAAGAAAAAATTGCATTTATAATACAAAATTTTAGAAAAATGAACAAAAATGTTTTTTGAATGAAAATTCGTAGGATTAACAACATTTTTTCAATTTTTTAATCTAAAACCGGTTTTACAAAATCTTTTATGCTAATTTAGATTAAGCATTTATTTTGCTCCATATTTTAAAGTTTATTAGGTATTGTTTAGCTCTAAACACCACTTTTTAGTGAATGCAGAAAATATCTCATAAAGAAATGTACAAAATAAATTTCACATTTGCTTTGCCACTCTGGATTTTCTTGATTGCCGTAAGAAAAAGAAGAACTTAAAGCGAAAACAGAACAAAATGACATCAACAAAATAAACTTTACTCTTGCTTCGCTTTATTTTCGTAAGAAAAAAAGTAGCAAAAGCAAAATAAAATGTCAACAACTCAATACACAGCAGTAAGTATACGTATACAGCACACAAAGCTACTTTTTAAACAAAAATTTAGAAAAGTGGTATATGCGGCACAAAACAGTAATTTTTACTATTAACTTCTAAGTTCGTTCATAAAAGTTCACAAAGTGGGGAAATACAAAAATAAAATCGACTGCGTTCATTTTAATAACACTTTATGTAAACATTCATTATCGTTTTTCTTCATTACGACTTTTTGGCATGTTCGCCAAACTAATAATGAGCTGACGATATGTCCTCGGTACAATTCTTTATAAAATATTCAACAAACAGATTTCCTTTGTTTTTTTTTTGTTTCAACAAATAATCGAAAATTATAATAACAAAAAAACATTCCTCTGATATCAAACTGGTACTTGATAGGTCCTGTACCAGCAGTTATTATTGTATTGTACACTTCCAGTAATCCATCATTTATTTGCTAGTCAAAAATGTAACTTTTCTTTTATTATTATTGTTGTTCTTTTTTTGTTTCGGTGCGTTAACGGTACATTGAAAAAAAACACATCTCCAGGGAACTTGTCCATCTTGGTAAAAATGAACACATACACATGCACACATACACACATCAATCTATATTTACTTTGGCAAAATGACGGGCTTTGGTAACGTGAAACTAATCAATCAAAATGTACGAGTACATTAAAAAAAGTTACTGGCACACAAATAAAGTAAATATTTTGTATAAAAAATAAATAACAGCAACAATAATAACATTACACTAAGTAATAAAAATAAACGTACACATGCCCACATAGAAAATACCCTAAAAGAATTTCCTTTTTCCATTGTAGTTGTTTCTGATTTTAACTTTAAAATTCCCTTGTATTAGACTGTAGTTGTTTCTATATTTGAAAAATTTAAATGGTCTTCTAAAGTTTTCGATTCAAATTGTTTTCGTTTAAATTATTTTTTTACAATTTATGGGAGAGAGAAAGTCAAAAGAAAACAAATTAAAAAAAAAGATAATAAACAGATGAAGTTTGTTTTTAGAATATCAAAAGAAACACGTTTAGTAAATTGTTTATTATTGTGGCAAGAAAATCAGATAAATTAGAAAAACATTAAGTTAGTTTAGGACTAGTAAATCAAGCACGAACATTTAAAATTTATCATAAATTTTAATTTTAATGTGAGTTAAAATCAAGGCACATTAATAAGGAACACATAAATTTTTTTTCATTATTTATTTGTTGAATCTTCATATACATAAACATATGAACTAACAATAATTAATCAAATCTTATCCTAATACTTTATTTTATGTCCGGCTAGTGACAGATAAATATTTTCTTCATCAAGCGATCTGTTCACATATGAAGGTGTTTATCGCTCATCTAAATGGGTAAGTGCTGCAGTGTCTCTTCTTCTTAAGCGAGTGTGGCAGCTATCATTTAAAATATTTCGGGCTACAAATATGTATGTGCATTCTAGAGAGAGGAAGAGTGCGAGAGCAAGGCCCATTCATAATTCCAAATTGTCAAAGGTTTTTTTTTTCAAAAACCGCATGTGTTCGTTCAATTTTTTTTTATTTCATATGAAGACAATTTTCACAATTTGGAATTTCTTGTAAACATACACAATTAAGAGAGTGACAAGTTTGCCTTATGAATGTGCCAGGGCCGAGTTAAGTTCTAGTGCAATTACGATAAAGCTTATTTGTAAGTTTTAATTCTAGTAAGGAAGTAATGAAGTTTTCTTTTTAACTTGGTTTAAGTTTGGTTTAAGATCTATTCTGGAACTAATTTAGTTCTGTTCTAGCATTCTTCTAGTTCCATACAAGTTTTGTTTTATTTCCTTTAGAATTTTCAATTTCATTTAGAATTTTCTTAAAATTTAATTAAAATTTTTTATTTTCAATTTCACCAATTAATTTACATATCAATATATGTGGCAGTTTCAGTTAAAAGGGGCCTATGGGCAAAAAATGAGTTTTGGAGAAAAACGATTTTGAGGTTAACATGTTAATTTCTTTTCTTATCAAAGGTGTATTTTAAAGCTTACTTATGACAAAAATAATGCGGTTTGCTGCGTTAGAAAGAGCGTATTGTCTATTTTAAGAATCACCAAAAAAGTAAAAATCGATTTTTTTCATCCATGCGCCCTTTTAACTGAAACTTACACATACATATGTTTAAAATTCCTTTTTCCATGTCAAATGAAAATAACATTGTATAAACAAATTTATTTAAAAATGAATTGATTTTAAATAGAACTGGTGAAAAAGGCCATTAATTTCATTTTAAATTGCCTCAACTTAAAAAAAAAATTCTCAATTTATTTGGAATTTTTCAATTTCAAACTGCAATTCTCAATTTTATTACGAATTTTTTCATTTTCAATGTTATTCTGCTCATTTGCTGTTCTGTTCTATTTCTGTTCTAATTATGTTCTAGTTCTGTTCCAGTCTGTTCTAGTTCTGTTCTAGTTCTGTTCTAGTTCTATTCTATTTCTGTTCTAGTTTTGTTCTAGTTTTGTTCCAGTTCTGTTTTAGTGCTATTCTAGTTCCGTTATATTTCTGTTCTAGTTCTGTTATAGTCATGTTCTTGTTCTGTTCTAGTTCTGTTCTAGTCCTGTTATAGTTCTGTTCTAGTTCTGTTCTAGTTCTGTTCTAGTTCTGTTCTAGTTCTGTTCTAATTATGTTCTAGTTCTGTTCCAGTCTGTTCTAGTTCTGTTCTAGTTCTGTTCTAGTTCTATTCTAGTTTTGTTCTAGTTTTGTTCCAGTTCTGTTTTAGTGCTATTCTAGTTCCGTTATATTTCTGTTCTAGTTCTGTTATAGTCATGTTCTTGTTCTGTTCTAGTTCTGTTCTAGTCCTGTTATAGTTCTGTTCTAGTTCTGTTCTAGTTCTGTTCTAGTTCTGTTCTAGTTCTGTTCTGTTCTAGTTCTGTTCTAGTTCTGTTCTAGTTCTGTTCTAGTTCTGTTCTAGTTCTGTTCTAGTTCTGTTCTAGTTCTGTTCTAGTTATGTTCTAGTTCTGTTCCAGTTCTGTTCTAGTTATGTTCTAGTTCCGTTATATTTCTGTTCTAGTTCTGTTCTAGATCTGTTCTAGTTTTGTTCTAGTTTTGTTCCAGTTCTGTTTTAGTGCTATTCTAGTTCCGTTATATTTCTGTTCTAGTTCTGTTATAGTCATGCTCTTGTTCTGTTCTAGTTCTGTTCTAGTCCTGTTATAGTTCTGTTCTAGTTCTGTTCTAGTTCTGTTCTAGTTCTGTTCCAGTTCTGTTCTAGTTATGTTCTAGTTCCGTTATATTTATGTTCTAGTTCTGTTCTAGATCTGTTTAAGTTCTGTTTTAGTTCTGTTCTAGTTCTGTTCCAGTTCTGTTCTAGTTCTGTTCTAGTTCCGTTCTAGTTCTGTTCTAGTTCTGTTCTAGTTCTGTTCTTGTTCTAGTTCTGTTCTGTTCTGGTTCTGTTCTAGTTCTGTTCTAGTTCTGTTCTAGTTCTGTTCTAGTCCTGTTTTAGTTCTGTTCTAGTTCTATTCTATTTCTGTTCTAGTTTTGTTCTAGTTTTGTTCCAGTTCTGTTTTAGTGCTATTCTAGTTCCGTTATATTTCTGTTCTAGTTCTGTTATAGTCATGCTCTTGTTCTGTTCTAGTTCTGTTCTAGTCCTGTTATAGTTCTGTTCTAGTTCTGTTCTAGTTCTGTTCTAGTTCTGTTCCAGTTCTGTTCTAGTTATGTTCTAGTTCCGTTATATTTATGTTCTAGTTCTGTTCTAGATCTGTTTAAGTTCTGTTTTAGTTCTGTTCTAGTTCTGTTCCAGTTCTGTTCTAGTTCTGTTCTAGTTCCGTTCTAGTTCTGTTCTAGTTCTGTTCTAGTTCTGTTCTTGTTCTAGTTCTGTTCTGTTCTGGTTCTGGTTCTGTTCTAGTTCTGTTCTAGTTCTGTTCTAGTTCTGTTCTAGTCCTGTTCTAGTTCTGTTCGAGTTCTGTTCTAGTTCTGTTCTAGTTCTGTTCTAGTTCTGTTCCAGTTCTGTTCTAGTTCTGTTCTAGTTCCGTTATATTTCTGTTCTAGTTCTGTTAAAGTCATGTTATAGTCATGTTCTTGTTCTGTTCTAGTTCTGTTCTAGTCCTGTTATAGTTCTGTTCTAGTTCTGTTCTAGTTCTGTTCTAGTTCTGTTCTAGTTCTGTTCTGTTCTATCTTATTCAAGTTATTTTTGTTCTTGTTCTTTTCTTAAAGTTCTGTTTTAGTTTCTCTTATTTTCTGTTAAAATTTCGTTTTTAATTATCTTTGATCTCTGTTCTAAACCAATTCATGTTTATTTGTACTTTTGTTTTAATTTAGTTCTTTTTCAGTTCTAGATCAATAGTAACTTGTGTATTTGAGTTAAGCAGTAATTAATTTTAGAAAAAAAGACAAAAAGTGAAGCTTATGATACGAGTTTTTATACTGAAATGTACTGCAAGAGACTACAATCTATTAAAGATATTTTGATTGAAACTGAATGATCCAAATATTTCGCATTAAGCGAAATAGAAACACAATATAATAAAATGTGAAAATGAATTTTTCTGTTCGAAAATTTATTGTATTGATTTTTTTTACAGAAATAAAAACTTGTTGTTAGAAATAAATTAAAATACAGATAAACGAAAAAGCCACAAAAAATTTTTTGTTGCCATTCGAGAGTTTTGTTCAAACACTTTCACAGCCGCATGGCATAAAATGAAATTATTTTTCTATGATTGGAATGGCAAAATAAGAAATTTTAAGTGATTTTTATTTGTTTGACGTGCTTTCAACGATTTTTGATTGATTAATTTCTAAATCTAAGCGAGTTAACGGCGAGTGTATTTGTTATTTTTGTACTTCATGTTATTTTTTGTGCTGTTGTGGCGTTAATTCAAAAGGGAGAAAAACTTTTTTTGGTGTTTGTATTATTTAATTGCTTTTTCTAAATTAAGTAATTTGATTTTTTACTATTTTGACTGCAGCCGTGTTGTAATGTTTTTTATTTAGTTTTATTCGTTCTTTTCTCTTTTTGTATTTCTACCAGCATTTTTAAATTATTCTTTGTGTTTGTGATAAATGTGTGAATCATTGATTGTGTAAAAAAATATCAATATTTTTGGAAAACATTTTCATTGTCTTTTATGTGTTTAGATTTGGGAAATAATTGTTAAAATTTAATGACTTTTTAACACCTTAAGGCTAAATTTATTTTATTGATTTAGTTTGTATTCTATTTTTTTATTTTTATGGGTTTTTGTTATTTACAAATACTTTATACATGAGAGGGGTATAAAAAACAAAGGGGGGAAAATCTCTATAGAATCTACTAGTCAAAATTTTCAGTTTAGTTCCAGTTCAGTTCTAGCTTAGTTTTTGTTCTAAAGTTATGTTTTCTGTTTTAGTTCTCTTCTTATGTTATTTTAGCTCTGTTTAAAATCCATTTTAGTTTTCTGTTTAATTTTTACAACAAATTGATCAAGATTTTTAAATTTTGTAAAAGGAAATGCAATTTACATTGATACATAATAGGACTATCGTGTTCTTTACAAGCCTTTTATTAATCGAAGACAGTGGTATGATGACACAGATATAAAAATGGATACAGCTACTCACACTATAAGTGGGACATCTCGTAAAACAATTAGGTTACTTTAATACTTTATGTAAATTATTTGAATATAATTTTGATAATTTAGTTAACATAAATCATATAAAGTAAAGTTTATTTCATGAACTTTTTTTTTTAAATAATCTAAGGATTTTATTTGTAGTTCCAAACACACAAACATGCCCGACTTATAGTGTGAGTAGCTGAATGTGAAATTTTGTAAACATCAGAACATCAGATTTGTCGGAATTTTTTTGTAACCTTCCACAATCTGAGTGAGCTTAAAAGGGCCAATTCCATGTAGAATTTCACAACGTTACCTGAGTTTAAAAAAAAAATGGGCGGGGTTGACGTACGAAAATACGAAAGACAAAAGTTTTCAAGCTCTGCAGAAGCCACTCTTATGGTAAACTACAGCTTTCAAAATAAATAAAAATTAAGGGCGTATGTGGAGGTGGACCTCCTAAGCTACTTAGCCTATTTTCCTAAAGTAGTTTTAAGTGGGCATGGTACCTCCCATACAATGGCAATAAAGATTTCTGCATATTTGGAGTACTATAGCAGGGAAAGTATTCCAATTTTGTACAAATAGCTTAGATAATAATACACAACATCTTTTAAAAAGTTGATTCAATGGCAAAAGTAGGCATGGCACCTCCCAAAGGAATATACTTGAAATTTTTGTATATCTGTAGAACGGTTACTGTAGAAGCATTTAAGTTTAGTACAAGATGATTTGTTATTAAAACACGAGATCTATTTTAAAAAGATTTTACCAATAATATTTCGATGGGGGTAGCAAAGCGCACCGGGTTAAACTAGTATTTTTTAAAAAAGGCCTATTAAAATATAACTGGAAGAAATCTGTTTGTTCAATAAAGCCTTCACTCTGACACCTTCTAGCATTGATATAGCACAAACTATTATCGCTTCTAGCGGCCAATCTGACATCAGTTTTTCGCTGTTTCTCATTAATTTCTTCTTGATTCTTTTTTTTTTTGTCATACACCCACATGCATATTTACACACACCAAACCATACATCTACACATTCACAGTAATGAAATTGTCTATATTACTCTGAATTTGTATATGTTTTTGTATGTGTATGTGTGTGCGTAAGTATGCCTGTATAGGCGTGCCAAAAACAAAGGAAGCTAAAGAAAGAAAGGAAGTGTATTTATATGGGCGAGAGTATTATGGGGCGTATAATTGATATTTAATTATTTGTATAATTTTTTGCCTTCATTCTTTCTGTACAAAAGTTCTTGTGTTTATTACGGTTTTTTGGGGTCTTAACCTCCGTTTGGGTTTTATTGTGTGTTGGTTTCATTATTGCTGGTACTTTTTTTTAATTTAATTTCTTGAACTTTTGTGGCTTATTTTAAACAGTATTTTCAGCATATTTAAGGTCCCATTTATCTCTAAAACTGCATTTTAATGTTAAATAAAATAAAAAAACAAAACAAAGTCAAAGCTAAAATCAAGACAATCACTGCTGAATTTATATGGGAATACTATTTTTTCAAAAGGGGCTTAAAATAATATAATTTTATGAAATGATATGATTAATATTTTAATGACGTTTGATAAGCTTAAAACATTGCTACAACTAGATAACTTTGTAGAAATAAAAAAAAATAACTGAAAAAAGAAAATTAAGCATTAACCTGAATTTATATGAATTTCCATAATTTTTAAATAAATTAAACAAATATTAAAAAATAAATCTGAGTCATCCCATGAAAGTTTTCTTTCAGAAAGTCTGAAAGAAGGGAGAGAAGAAAAGCATGTTATCTTCCCGTTTTAAAAATAAAGTCAGACTTTCTGAAAGAAAACTTTCATAGTGTGAACCCAGACTTATTGAGTATGTGTTTGTTTTGTGGCACAGTTTTGGATTTTTATCTTTTTGGATAAAAAGTAATAAAATTATTTTTAAGCTAAATACTATTTTAATTATTTAATTTTCATAAATTTATAAATATATTTTAAAGCTCCACTTTAAAAGCCCTTAAAAATTAACAATTTAATTATATTTTCCATTTTAACTGTTTCTAATAACTTCTTGTATCCCCTTTACCATTTTATATATTCAACCAAAATTTAATAATTTACAAATTTATTGTGGTTTTAAAATTTATGTCGCTGTTGGCAGTCATGATGAAGATGACGATTAGGACGGCGTTGAAGTAAAAGGGAAAGGAAGGAGATGCTGATGATAAGTTTATGACAAATTACTGCTATAATTTCAAGTTAAAATAGTCTTTTAAACTCCATATCAGGCTGACTTGGCTAAAATGTTTTTAGTTGAAGAAATAAAAAAAAAAAAATATAAAAAACTTCTAAACTTGTTACATGTGCAACCACAAAAACCATTACCATGATAGACTCGTCGGCATAAGAACCAACCCAGGTGTGGATATTAATCAGCAACAAATTTTAAATTAAGAAATCCAACCGAAATAAACACGAACGTCAAAATTAGGTTTTCATGTCTCATCAAATACACAGAATAAATACAAAAGATGGAAATTCGCAAGAAATTAAATGTGTTTGTACACTTTTATTGCATTTTATCATTGGCAACATGTTTAATTTAAAAGAGTTTAACTTAAAGATGCTTTTAGTGACCTGATGTTTGGAAGAATGTGACTTAATTTGTGGTAACTTAATTTATCTAGAAAACAATTATGACGCCGTTATATTTTCATAGAAATACTACAGATAAATTAAACATTCTGTAGCAAATTATCTGGAAAAAAATTATTGGCTACATAATAGAAGAGAAAAATGAAAAAAAATATAGGTAACATTATTTTTCGTAAAAAAAAAATGATTAATTACATTATTTTTCTAGAAAATAATTATCGATTGACAAGTTTTCTAGGAAAAATGATCGACTACATAATTTTTCCGAAGAAAAATTATCGTTTACATAATTTTTGTAGAAAAGAATTATCAGCTGCATAACTGTTTTCGAAAAAGTTATCGATAACATATTTTTTTAATGAAAAGGTATTCACTAATTAATTTGTTTTATTTTCAATAATATAATTTTTCTAGAGCAAATATATCAATAATACAGTATTTCTTGAAAAAAAACTAGCGATCACATAATTTTTCTAAAAAAAAATTTTCAATAATATAAATTTTTAAGAGAAAAATTATTGATAGTATAATTTTTCTATAGAAAAATTGATGATAAAATAATTTTTGGATAAAAATTATCAATAACAAAATTTTTTGCCAAAAATTTATCGATAACGTAAATTTTTTGAACAAAATTATCGAAATATAACATAATTTTTAGAGCAAAATTATCGATAACATAATTTATTTTAAGAGAAAAACATTGAAAACTTAATTTTTCTTGAGGAGAAAGAATATCGGCAACATAACTTTTTTAAAGAGCATTTTCTTATAAAAATTTTGATAATGTAATTTTTTAGGAAACAATTATCGATAGTACTGTTTTTCTTGAAAATTATATAATTTATCAAGAAAAAAATTGTCGATAACAAAATTATTCTAAAAAAAAGATTATCGATAACATAATTTCTCGAACGAAAGATTATCGATAGTATAAGTTTTTTTACAAAAAAAATTATAAAATTAAAACAAAAACAACTTGCTTGATTGATAATACATATTGATAACATAATTTTTCTATAAAAAAATTATGGATAGTTAAATTTTTCTAAAAAAAATTATCGATAACATAACTGTTCTAGAAAAACTGGTCGATTAAATATTTTTTCTTGAAAAAATTAACGATGACTTAATTCTTCCAGCGCAAAATGATAGATTACGTTATTCTTATACAAAACATGTATCGATAACATAACTATTTTCCAGAAAATATTTTCAACCCTATTCTGCATATCGATTACGTTTCTGCATTCAGTGAAGTAGAGAAGATTTGTAGTTTTGTCATGAAATGTATGTATGTAGTGGGAACAGAAACTTCAGTTGTAATAACAGAACACTTTTTACACTGCCGATAAAATACTACCTTTATGTATCGGTAAGTTTTAAAAAACGAGGGTTAGTTAATTTTTACTATAGAATTGTATTATTATTTCTTTAACTGTAACATTTTTTCCTTAGTTCGAAACAATCGATAACAATCAGTAAAAAGTAACAATAAATGCGCAATCTAAATACCAGGGCTGTGGAGTCGGAGTTGATGTTTTTGTGCCGGAGTCGGAGTCGTAGTACCCACAAAAACTCGCGACTCCGACTCCAAAGTTTTTCGACATAAAAAATTTAAAAAAAATTTCCAAAATAAAAATTATCTTCTTAAAACACATTTAAAATTTAAATAAATGGTTTATGAATACTGCTCTTATGTGCTGTTTCCAAATGACAGGCGATGTACTGAGTGCTTTTCATATACAGGGGTGTGCTGGAAATCGCAAACGTAAAACGCAAGAATTTTAAAAGTCGTTTTTAAATAAGATTTTTGTAATAAGAGAACTTTATGACAAATATTTAACAAATATTTTCCTATTTAACAGGATTTTAAACCAAAAATTATAAGAATTAGGTTTAAAGTTTATTAAAAACAACTTCCAAATTCTTGCGTTTTGCGTTTGCGATTTCCAGCACACCCCTGATACATTTTGCTACAGATTCAATCGCCTGTCATTTGGAAACAGCACATTTATGTTTGCGTACGGTAATTGCTTCTCAAAAACTCTAATTTTTAGAAGGCCGTACGGTAATGAAAAAATAAAAGTTAACATCACTGAGTCTCATATACATTTAGCATCAATATTATAGTAGGAGTCGGAGTAGAAGTCGGAGTCGGAGTAGGAGTCAGAGTCGCACTTAAAAAATTTTAGCATTTGGAGTCGGAGTCGGAGTTAGTACTTTTTTCGGACGACTCCACAGCCCTGCTAAATACAACTAATGTAAAATATTTATTTCTCAAAAAAATAAAAGAAAAAAACTAAAACTTTTATTGAATATATCGGCAATATACTGAAGCATTGAAATCAAATTACAATACTGGCGCCTCAAACTATAAAAAAATTCCATTGAATAAATAATCAATGTGATTAAATAAAAGTATTATTGCATTCCGTTCGTTTTGCACTTAATGCAAAAGAGTGTGTTTAAACACACATTCAGGTTTTGTACGAGTTATTGTTTCAAATATTATTGCATTTATGAAATGTTTATTGATTAGTTTTAAATAAAAACACCATAATTGATAGATAAAATTATAAAATTTTTGAAACTTATACCCAAACAATACCCGAATCAACAGAAAACAATCCATTTTGTAATGGAACATTTTGATTATTTTATTACTCTGCCATAAAAATGTGTGAAGAAGAGTATTTGACGATTCGCATAACGGATTAAATAACACATGTATGTATGTGTTTGAATTGCAGTTACTGTGTGCGCGAGTGTGAGTATGACCAGCAACAAGAGTAATAAAAAAAAAGTATCCCTTTGGCGCACTTATGATAATGCAACAACAAAAACAATAACAATATACAACATAGTGCCAAAAGCAAAAGATGTATCAGAATTTTGTAAATGAAACTTTATTTCCTTTTTAGCAGCTAAGGGCTGGGTTAAATAAAGCTGGGGTTGTACTAGTAAAATGTTTTTAATATTTACTGAAGCTTAAGTATAAATTTCACAATCAAGATTTGGGTAAAATCGAAAACCAAAACGGACTAGTTGAAAAATATGGAAACAAAGTGAGGAACGAGATGATTTGCAACATTTTTTAATGCAACACGCTGTAGCAATAAATTTCAGGCGTAGAGATAAAACAAGTGGATACAACTGATAAGTGGTAGCTTTTACACCTTCAATGCAAAAAAATTTACAACAAACTACTTTCTATTGTAATCGTTTTGCAATAAAAATTGCCGGGTCCATATTCGCCCATGGGTTTCAAACAGCGTTTGCCCTCAAAAATTTGTCTGTAAATACTGTGGTGTAGGGTATAAAATGGTCATGCTTGTCTCTAAATGAAACGAATCAGTGTCTCAGTATTCCTGTTTAACTTTTCTCATTCCTCATAGTTATTGTCGAGCTGTTTTGTTATTGTTACTGGTTGGCTATCTGTTTCTTTTTTTGCCACCAACAATAATGTTGAGGCTACAAAATTCAATTGACGACCATTGAATGGCATTGTTGAAAGAGCCCTTAGAGAAAAATTTACCATAAAGAGTTGCCACTCAGTGTAAACAATGCGAATGAGTTTTATGTACCATGACCAATAAATATTTATCTGTACAGACAACGAAACCAACAAATACTTGTACATAAACACACAAAGGCCAATATTCTAGTAGAAAGCAAGAATTTTTTTTTTATCTTAATATATAAACATTAGAGCGGAGTCATTTGTTCGGATAAAAAAATTTTGAAAAGTGCATACAAATCGTTCTTCTTAAATGACGATTGATCCTTCCAGTTTACTCTTTTCATACCTTTTTCGAAATAAATATTTTAATTAGTTTAACAAGTTCTAAACAATAAAATTCTTAACAAAAATTTCAAAATTTAAACGTTTAAAAGTGATTTTTGAGACAAAGTTTTTTCGCCATTCCGTTTAACCTTCGCATTACCAAAGCTTTTTAGGTACATAATTGACCAATACCAACCCGGCGCTAAACAAGTTTTCGTGATACAAATTTTTTTTAAAGATCATAGAAATTTGTTTAGTGAGAAAAAATTTTATTTTTACTGAACCAAATTTACCAAAATGAACCAAAAGCTGCTACAGAAATAAAACCGAAATAAGCACCCGGGTGGGTATTTGAAAGGCGAAGGTTAAGAATTGTTTTAACCGTCTAAATATGTTGTAGGCTTTTGTTGATTGAACATTATGCGCTCAATTTTTTACCGTGCGAAATTCGAAGTGTCAATTACTATTTCCGAAATGTTATTTTATTGACATTTTTAATTCGAATTTTCTGTAAAATTCGTATACATATTTTGAATAAAAATAACCCCACCCTAATAAGTATCTACACACATATGAGCTTAATTACATAACCCAACAAACGAAACTGTTTGCAATTAATGATAAAGTGGCAAAAATTTTCAATTCAACTCGTTCCTAATTGTTTTCTTTTAGGCGAATGTGCATGGCAAGGAACCTCTTCAAGTTTAGCAGTAATTTTGTTCGCAATCGTATAGATAAATTTGTTAACACTTAAGACTAAAAACAGAACGTTACGCTGCAGCGTTCACAAATCGTGTATCTTCCTTGAAGTTATATGAATATTAAATGAATATCGAAGGAACACACTAAATCTTTAAGACATGAAAACTTAATTTTGGCAAGTAAATTGTTTTGAAAGATCAGGCCAAATAAAGGAGATATAGAATTTTTAACGTATAGAGACAATACAAACAAAGGCTTCGAAAGAAACAAATACTTTGTTGTGTATTTCTTTAAACTCTTGTATCCTCACAACACTACTTAAATTGTGCGACGAACAGCACCGCAAAGCATTTGTCATTGTGGTCGAACACAAACGATTTTACAAAAATTTTATTTTTGCTGTGTGTTAGTTTTGTTTAGAAATTTTTAAGCAACTAATTTTTATAAAATTTTTGGGAGACTTATATTTGAGGCCGTCAGCTCGAAAGTAGTGCAAGCCACATTAAATTTATTTCATATTTGTGTGGCTTATGGCAACTTTTGTGTTAAAGGTAGAGCAAAAATAAATAAATAAATGCAACACAAACTTTTGCAACGCTTTCTGTTAGTGATTGGTAAAACAAGAGATAAACTAGTTTCTAATTTTATTTTCGCAGTTTTAATAAATTTTGCGTAGATAAGTCGGGGTATGAAAAATTGAGGCTTACACCACTTTTACGCTGACGGCCTCATTTGATACCGACTGTAAAAAAGAGGACATTTTTGTAGTAATTTGTACAATGTTATTTATTTTTCAAACTCTTCCTTTTAAAAGTGATCTGATGTGATGTATTTAAAAATTTAAGAATTTGTTTTGACATATCATATCAGCTCGTTATTGGTTCGACCTACCGACCATTTAAAAAAATATTTATTTTGAATATCCACTTTTTGAATACAAAACCTGTTTCAAGAAATTTTTTATGGTTTCTGAGAAATTACGCATTTATTTTGCTCTATATCAACCTTTTAAAAGATTACTAAGTATTGTTTTGCTCTACACGCCACTGTTTGCCGAATGCTACAAATTCCTCATACAAAAACGTACAAAATAAATTGCTTTGCTTCATTGCCAGAAGAAAAATATATAGTTAAACCGAAAGCAAAATAATATGACAACAAGAAAATAAATTTCACTCTTGCTTTGCTGCAAAATAAAATGTCAACAACTCAATGCAAAACAATAATTTTGCGTGTGAAGAACAAAAATCTTCTTTTAACAAATAAATTTAGAAAAATGGCGTATGCGGCACAAAACAATAGTTGTCATTTTCCCTAAGATACAATTAACTTCTAAGTTCGTTCGTGAACATTCACAAAAATGTGCATTTTTCTTAAAAACATATGCCAGAAGCGGTAGTTAATATAAGGGATGTAACGAATAGAGATACCGATATATGGCCGATATATTGGTATCGGCGATATTTTGCTGTCGATACGACGGGACTTTTAATATTTTTGGAGTATTTTTGAGCAAATAATTTAACTTTCTATGCTTATTTTTCTCATAGCAACTCAGAGAAATAACACATTAAAAAGCAGAGCATCAAATTAAAACAGAATAATAAAACTGTTCCAATTAATAATTGAGTTAAAGAAGATGAAAAATAGTTCGGTGTCTCGAAATTTAGCATTAGCTTTCACTAATGAAACCTATTGTTTATTAAAAATGTTTAACCCTCGACACAATGCTCGAAAATTTCAAAGACTTAACTGGCTTAACCTGTTTTTGCTAGCCCTTCGACTTTTAAGCATATGCGCCAAACCAATAATCAGCCGACGATATTAACCTTGGAAACATAAAATAAAAACGAAGGAAGCCCAAATTGTAGCTTATTTAATAAATGAGGCTTTTATTAATTTAAATGTAAAATTTGTCTAACAGTTTCAATCATATTTTAACTGGTTTGAATTTAAAACTTCATATGAAATAATAATTTCTTATCTTTTTAATTTTTGTTTGCTGGGTTAAGGTTTTCATAGAGATACATACATTTAAAAAACAATTACACAATCATAAAGGCATAATAAAATTCCTTTACCATTTACAAAGTTCAACAATGAAAGTCAGATTTAAGTTATTGTCTCCCGATGTATACAATGAGCAGAGTATTTAATACGAATTTTTTTTAATAGCTTTTATGTTGCATGACATATGCCTGTGTCTATTAAAGACATTTGTCCTTTTGATTTAACAAACATGCATTACAATTATCAGCACATTTTCCTGGGTAATAATTAATTTTAATAACAAGTTTGTAAATTAAATTTTATACTAAAAAGACTTTTGATTAAAAAGCAATGCAGGCACGAATTTCTGAGGATATCAAAAAAAAAGGTAAATCAAGTAAGACAGTATGATACCCTATACCACATTTTTACATGTTTTTTTCTAGAGAGTACCCTATTCGGGACACATCGGGCGGTCATGGAAAACATCAGTTTTCAAGAACCAAATCCAAGTGTGCACAAGAAATTGTTTGTTATATTGGAATCAAAATACTTGGTAACCCGTTGAACTTTAGCTGTCAGCTATATTTTTTTTTATTTATTAAAAGTTTTCTAAGAACTTCAGAAGTACCATGTTTTTTTACTATTTTTGTTTTGTTTTTAATATTACTTCAAAGTGACATACCTAAAGACATACTTAATACCATTAATATTCCTTATCATGCTATAGCGTGCATAAAATAAGGAAGGAAGAGCAACCATTATTTTCTTCATTTTAATGAGTTTAAAATGCAACTAAGGAAGACAAATTTAAATAACACACAAAGAAACGAACGAAACAGAAAAAACATTAAAATAAAACCCCGAAAACAAAAAAAAAATGAATTTGCACAAGTCATTACTTTATTTAGCTTCCTGCTGGCTAAACAAACTCATTAGTCTGGGGCAGGCTTGCAAGTCACTAAGTTAGTTAGTCAGTCAGCCAGCAACCAAGTGCTTCATATATTTAACTTAAGGGAAAAAAATTCTTTTTTTTTCGGCTAAAAAAACTATGAAAGAAAAAAATTCATTTGAATTTTTAAGTGTGGCGCTTAAGAGACACTAATGAATTTTCCAGCACCTTTCAATTCAGTTTAGGTTTCTTTTTTTTTGTGCTGAAAAAAAAATTCACAAAAATATATCGTTTTCGTTTTATTTCCCCTAATTTTTCCATTTCTGACCCGGCACATACTGTTTGCTCACCAGAAAATTCACAAAACTAATTTAAAACTAAAAAGAAGAATACAAAAAATTTTTACATATGCAAAAAATATCAAAGGAAGGAAAATGCCGAAGAATAGCAGAAATTATACAAATGGCTTTTTTTTTGTTTGTAAAGTTTTCGATTTGAAAAAGAAATTGTTATTTTTTTTTTGTAAGTGTATCCTTTGGAAGAGGCAGTTTTCCTTTGTCGTTGTTTCTAATTTAAAAATGAAACAATTTTTAATTAAAAATTAATTGTATTATAAATAAATTAAAGTTATAAATTAACTTGCACTTAAAATGCTGTTTTGTTAAAACAGCTAAACAAAAAATAAAGTCAATTTTAATATCTACTCGAATTTCTATTAGTAGAAAACTGAATTTAAAATGAGAAAAAAAGAAAACAAGCTAGTAAGAATAGTCGGTCAAGTTTGAATACATAATACCCTACACTTCAGGATATAAAAGGGAATTTTCGAGAGTTTACCGTTTTGGGGAACCATGGGTGGTAATAATGGATCCGCCACAACAAAATTATGTTATAAGGTTAAGATTTATGTAAAAGTTCTTGAGCCGAATAAAATTTTGATATCGCAATCTATAGGAGATTTTTTTTGCTTTTATGTGATTTGACCCTTATGGAGGTGACAGGGTACCCAGGTACCCCAGGTATTTTTACGTAACAAAAGTTATTGGAATTTCTTGAGAAATAAAAATTTTTTACCGCTTTTATAATTAAATTGTTCTTTGTGCGTTTTACAAATATTTGGGATAGTTTTAAAGGTTAATTTTTATTTAACACCCTTAATAGCCCAAAATGGAACTGCAATTATTAAATGAATGTGCAGTAATTTTGACTTAGCTTCACAATCTCCTTTCCACGATTTTTTGTGCAGATAAACCAAAAGTGCTGTTATCTTAAATGTACCCTAGAGGAAAGTAAACTGACACCAAAATAGTCCGTGATAGGTATGTCGTGATACAGACTGGTTCTAGTCTTTTACTTGGGCTAGTTATTGGAGGGGTAGATTGTCACTATTTGACCAGTCACAGATCTACTCTTAATGAACGTGCTTAGTGTCAGCTACTAATATGTAGTATTATTTCAAAAAAACAAGTCCTAAAATTAAATTCAAGAACCAAGTTTTAGACAGTACCAACAAATGTGTCACAGCACCGTTGAAGACTGTACTGTTATTCATTACTTTTTCTACCTTTTGGTTCTTTATAAAGCAGTTATGGGAATGGTTCTACTTTCACTGGTCATGAGTCCCTTCCTTTTGTACTTGTTCTATTTTCACAAATCCCAGGGACAGTCTGTTGGACCAATTGACACAAATTTCCCGCAGGTTACTTATCTGCCTTAGCTGCCTTAATTTGCAGCTAAGGCACTGTATTTTTAAGAAGAGTAAAAAATTCAAATTTTAATTTTCTACGTCGATCTGTTAAAAGCGTTTTGTATAAAGAGAAGCTTCTTTCTACATCAACGGAGGTTGACGGTGCATATTTAAATTTGAGAATTTCATTAGAGGACAAACATTTTACATATTCATCTTTTGGAACAGTACCAGACTCTAAAATATATTTTATTTCCCAAAACTGCTGATATCCGGGATTTCTATTTAATATTTTCTCAAATTTCTTTTTATATTGTTGGTCCTCGATCTTGCATAGTCCGTAAAAAACTGCCGATAAAGCATTTGTGCTCTCTGAAATTAATAAACCCGCAGTTTGCAATTTTTTTATAGCAACCAAAATGTTTGCAAAATTGTATTTTAGAAATGCAAGTTGAGAACTTAGTTCGGAGTTTTCAAATATTTTTTTGGATTGCACAATTGAGTCGGCATCTTGACTGTCAAGTTCTAAAACAACGGCTTTAACTTCTTCAAGATGTTCAGCGTAGTACATTGCCGCTTCTAACCAAGTACCCCAACGAGGGCATGGAGACGGTGGAAGTGTAACATTAGGATTAATTTTTGGAAAGAGTTGTTTTCTTCGCGGTGTCTGTAAAAATTTTGTTTTTGTAACATATATTTTTAACATACATATGTACATATGTTTATATTAGAAAACGCAAGAACTTTCAAGTTCTTTTTAATACACTCTTATTCCATTTTATATAATTTTCTTATAGAATTCTGTTTAATAGAGAAATATTTGTCATAAAATTCTTTTTTCTAGAACATCTCTGATTAATAGTTATATTTACCTTTAAGAAAATATTTTTAGCATTGGAAATCAATTTATTGACATTTTCAAAGTTTGTTCGAATGAATTCAGCTTATCGATGGATACCATGTGCAAAACATGTTAAATGAAGCATTTTCGGATACATTGCCTTTAGAGAAGACATTCCACTTAGCATATATGCAGCTGCATCCGTTACTACAAGTAACACTTTGTTATATTTTATGCCTAATTACAGAAAATTAATTTCAAATCTAAACTCGATTTCTTTACTACTTTACCATCTGGCCACAATATTTGTAACGAATCATTACAAAATGCTGCAATAGATGCGCCATTTGCCGCTTCAAGTACTTGCATGTTCAATAAATAAGATTTATTGTCTTTCAATTCTTCTAAGACTCCAAAAATAAAATTTGCAACATATCTCTGTTCGCTGTCCGTAGTTTCATCTACAGAAATCCATATATATTTGTCTTTGGCTGCTTGACGCATTTTTTCTATAGATTCCCTATACAATTCTGGTATGTATTTCTGGCGGATGCAAATTTCAGACGGAACCGACATTTGAGAATATTTCTCAATGAAATTTTTGAAACTGGAAGAACTAACTTTTTTTATTGGTATATTGGATTCTAACAATGCTTTACAAAGATCCTTTTGAAATGTTGTGGCAGTTGGAGTCACTGGATATTCCGTAATTAGTTTCTGTGGATGGTTCTCTTGCTTAGAAGACACCAATTGGTGTTTCCCACATCTTATATGTTGATCCACATTAGAATTTTTCGAACAATTTATTTTGCAGCAGCATATTTTGCAAAAGAGCCAATTTTCTTCAGTTTTAAAGACACCTTCATATGTTTTTACCATTTTTAATAATAAATTTCTATTACTTTTCTCTTTCGGCATTTTTTAAACTTTTTTATTTATTTCCATTTTTAACAGCCTACTATGATTTCAGTTGATTGTTTTTAAAATGAAAACAGAGTTGCAAAAAGGCTGTAACACAGGCGAATTCACTTTTATAGAGGAATTCGCCTTGGTAGTAACATACGAAGTTTTTAATACAAAAATGGGAAGTTTAAACAAAAAAATCAAAAAAAAAAGCAATACCATTGTAAAAGAAGCAAAAAACAGCAGGTTTTATAAAAAACAGCTAAAAAAAAGCAAAAAAGCAAAAAAAGCATTTTAGTCTTATCTGTTTATGAACCTTTGTGCTAGACTTTAACACCAACTAAGCTTTATAGAACATTGGTAGCCAAATTTACCGATAACGGCTTAAAAATTTCCAAGTTATTGATAAATACCACCCTTTTCCCTCCCGAAATAATGGATTTGCTGCTATAGCGTCTGCATGAACAAACAAAATTATTTTTTAATGGGGTTCTTTTAAATACTAAAAATGGGCCAATGTAAAACCAAAATCCACATTGACTTAAAGTGAATGTGTCAAAGAAGTTATAAAATTTTGCACTTTGGCGATCATACGAAATTTAAGCTAAAAAGTTTTTATTAAAAGTACCTGTAAAATTTTAACTGTAGCGGTTATTTGTTTTTTAAAGGAAACCTTTTTTTTTTGTTGTACACTTTTTTTCTCTGCGTTATTTATTTTATTGTTTAAATTTTCATTTTATTGTTGCAACAAACGAGTGAGTTGGTGAGATTTTCGTAATACTTTTACTCGTTTTGTGGTTGTTTAAATATTTGCAACACGCTTCTACAACATTTTCATTCAATAGTGCAATTAAAGTTTTCAAGTTTTTTTTTTGATGCAAATAATTGTTAAACCCGTATGAGTACACAGATGCGAATGGTTTTAGTTGTTGTTTTTTGTTTTTTATGTGCATTTTCTTTTTGTATGTGTGTGTGTATTTTTTTTTTATTAATATTTCGTTGTAATTGTTTAGAATTTGCTTGAGTTTTGAAAATGTGTTGTATTAAAAGAAATTGTTTCGAACATTTTTAGGAATTAATTTTATAAAGGAAAGTTTTTCACTAGATCTAAAGCAGTTATGAACTGGTATGAAGTTAAGTTTGGCTAAAAAAAAGTACACGAAAATCTTTTTCTTTATTTAATTTTCAACAAAAATTAAATCATAAAAAATTTGTTAAAAAATATATTTTAATATTTAAATAAAAAAATAAATAGAAACAAGTGCTATTTCCTGCTAAGACAAGCTTTATATATGAACCTACCTAATCTTAAGGCCTAACCATAATATGCATAGCCTTGCTTAACCTACTGTCAAAAATTAACAAAAAGTCTCTCAAATGTATTTAAAAAAACCAAAACAAAAAAAAAACATTTGATTCCGTACGGAATTTGCGATTAGATTCGCATCTTGCTTAAGCAAATGACAGTTTCATTAAACTCAGCAAAAAGTTTCCTTAAGTTCAATGTGGTTTGCGTCATATAATTAACATATTTTCGCACATTTGATTAAGCCAACTTAAGTACATTATGGTTAGGCCTATAGTTTCTATGGTCCCTATCGTCCAAAATTTGAAATTTTGGGAGGACAAAATAATATCAAAATTCAACAATTTAAGCCGAAGGAAAATTTTTGAAATTTTTTAAGTACCAAGAAATGCACCCTGACGAAATAAAATACGCAATCTAGACGCTCGTTTCGCAGTCATCAGGATCTGTTAGTGATTTTACTCGAAATAGAAGAGCGCTTGAAGCACGAAGCCAAGATAATATCGAGCAAGTTCGAGAGAGTGTAAATGGGAGCAATCAAACATCGACAGGTAAACTTGCCACTTTGCTTCAAATGTCCAGATCTTCAATGCAGGGAGTAATAAAAAAAATATTGCGGGTATATTTTGGCAACGCGTTTAATAGTGCAGTTGGCCACTATTGTTTATAACAAGGCTGTGGAGTCGTCCGAAAAAGTATTAACTCCGATTCCGACTTCATATGCTGAAATTTTTTAAGTGCGACTCCGACTCCTACTCCAACTCCAACTCCGACTCCTACTCCGACTCTTACTATAATCTTGATGCTAAATGTATATGAGACTCAGTGATGTTAACTTTTATTTTTTCATTACCGTACGACCTTATAAAAATTAGAGTTTTTGAGAAGCAATTACCGTACGCAAACATTAATATGCTGTTTCCAAATGACAGGCGATTGATTATGTAGCAAAATTTATCAGGGGTGTGCTGGAAATCGCAAACGCAAAACGCAAAAATTTGGAAGTTGTTTTTAATAAACTTTAAACCGAATTCTTATAATTTTTGGTTTAAAATCCTGTTAAATAGGAAAATATCTGTTAAATAAAATTCTTTTATTACAAACATCTTATTTAAAAACGACTTTTAAAATTCTTGCGTTTTACGTTTGCGATTTCCAGCACACCCCTGTATATGAAAAGCACTCAGTCCATCGCCTGTCATTTGGAAACAGCACAAAAGAGCAGTATTCATAAACAATTTATTTAAAATTTAAATGTGTTTTAAGAAGATAATTTTTATTTTGGAAATTTTTTTTAAATTTTTTATGCCGAAAAACTTTGGAGTCGGAGTCGCGAGTTTTTGTGGGTACTACGACTCCAACTCCGACTCCGGCACAAAAACATCAACTCCGACTCTTCAACTCCGACTCCGACTCCACAGCCCTGATTTATAAGTAATGGCAATTTATCCGAGCAAAAGCTTAGCCGAAGAAAACGTAGTCTGATTGAAAATGTTTGTAGGGATAGATCTAAAAGTTCGACAGGACATGCAAATCTGGGGCCAAATTACCGCATTCGATATCGATCGAAATTACAATACAATTTAAATGTTAATTTTGATCGATATCGAAAGCCGTAATTTGATTGCTGTTTTTTTTTAAATCCAAAATCTCATAGATTTCAACAAAAAAAAAAAAAAAACTTTAACATAAAAGTTTTAAAGCTCCCATAAAAGTTTTGCCATTATTAACCTTAAGGCCAAGAGAGTTCCAATTGGTATCGTAGAACCAATTTGACATTTGACTTAAAAAGCTTATTATAGACCATTGGATTAATTGGTCTCTACTGCAAGAAAGTATCAGGTTTTAAAATTGGGTTTATATCGTTTAAATAGTGCCTACGAAATCTGAACGTCCCTATTATTTTTCGTAAAGGAAACTTAACAACTGCTGTAAACACAAATTCCATTGCAACCTTTCCTCTGTTGATTTAAAAGGAGTTTCCTTTAAAAAGAAACAGCTGCATTTTATGCAAAACATAACTCCCCAGCTGAGTTTTTTTTTTGTCCAAATTCAATAGAAAAAAGTTCTTTAAGTTTTATAACACGATTAATGTAATAAAAGTACTGCAAAGAATCTTTTGACGACTTTACTACTTTGTAAAGTTTTTTTGTGACATCTTTTTTTTCTTCCTGTGACTCTGCCAATGTGTTTGTGTGACTCTTGAATAGTTTTTTTCAGACTCTAACCAACAAACAAACATATTGCAAAGGATAAACACTTTAAAAGGGCGAACACAAACGGTAAACAAGAATTTCGGAGGTCTTATAAAAGGCCTTATAATGAACAATATATGAACAAATTATTCAGACAACATTTTGTTCTTGTGCACTTTCAAAAAAAAAAACGGCTCATCAAAACATTGTGTTAATGTCAAAAGATTTGAAAGAATATAATTTCTTGACTCACGCAAATAATTACGCGTTTTTAAGCAACTTTCTGAACGTTGACAAGCCAGTACCCATGTTCTGTAACTTTAGTGAGAACTTCTGGCATCGAAATGTTGTAAAACAAAATATTCCATTGTTTCTCAAAAAGTGAGAAAAAAGTGGATCTGCAAATCGTGTCGAAAACTATCAAATGAGATTACGTCGTTACGTTTTAATGTCATAACATTGCACTCGAAGCCGAGGTGACATTGCAGACGTTGAGAACGCGAGTAACACATTACTAAAATTTAAAATTTTTCAACGACGGCGGCGAAAATGAAATTATGAGGAATGGATTGTAGTCTCAATTTTTAGCTCATACAGAGGATACCATTGAACATTTTTAAAACCATGACCACGCGCCGTCATATAAAAGTAATAAAAACATCCATAGGAATTAAGAGATTGCACTAGTAAAAGATGAATTTTGCAAAGTCCGTGCAAAAAATGTTATACATTAGAAAATTATCCAAATTCACTTGCAAGGCACCTTTCTCCACTCCGAACGCGAACAAGGCTTTGAAGAGCCGATATCACAACGATCGTCTAAACATTTTTCTTCTCTTGGAGTGGAACTAATTAAACATTTTCATTTTTAAGGTTTCTACTTTTTACTGTTAGGCCTACATAAAGAATACAAAATACTTTGTTCTCAGAAACATTCACTCATTTTATAAAAGTCGACCGCAACGAAAGACTAATTGTATTGTTTTAATAGCTACCCTGCAAATAATACCACTAGTTCCATACATGCATGCACAATATAGCCCATTAGGGATTAGAACTAGTCCAAAGGTAACCCAAATGTATTGATAAAAAACAAAATCTACACAGAAAAAATTATTAGTAGTTTTTTATCAATTAAAAAAATGATTTAAAAAGTATATAAACTTAATTAATGTAATAATTGAATCAATTATTTTTTTTGGTTAAACGAAAATTAATAATATAATTTTGATTTAATTAACATTTTAGTTGTTTTGAAATAAATTTTTAATTAAAATAATAATCCAATAACAAAAAATTATTTCGTTTAAAATAAAATAATTTAAACTTGTGAAATTGTTGTTGGAAATTGTCAACATCAATCAACACATTGTTTGAAATGGCATAGTTTTTTGATAATTTTTTTAATTAAAATTTAAAATATAATTTATTGAAAAAAATATATTCAAAAAATAAAATTTTTACAATTTTTAGTAATCAATATAACCATTTTGGTAATAGGAGCAAAATCAACAAATGGGTTGCTTGATTCTATGAATTCAGTATAAAATTGGTGATTAGAGACAATTTTTAATTTTTTCTGTGTATTTAACATTACGATGTCCCAGGGCTGAACCATATAGAACAGCTTTGCTTTACAACGCAGTAGTCTTAAAACAACTCTATGTTCATACGCACTCACAGAAAAAAATAAAAATAGATTTCAATTAACATATTTGTGATATTAATTAAAAAATTAATTAAATTTGCACCAGTAAACAAATTAATAGTGTCAATTAAACGCTTAACTTAATTGATTAAACGTTTAATTCACTTGATTAAACATTTAATTCACTTGATTAAATTCTTAATTAAAACTTATTTTATTTTTGATTATTGCTTTAATTAGTAAAAAATTTTGAAAACAATTTTCTGTGCTCCCAGTAGATTAGTTTTAAAACTACTCCATTGTATACTCCAGAAGATCAGGGCTGAAATCGTTTAAAAACGAATACATGTCGCTTAACTACAACCCCGTTTTTAACAAAGACGTGGTCCAGGCTTGCATTGCATTGGAGTACATTGTAAGTACTCCACTTTATCTAATATGGATTAGGGATGCCAATCGGGACTGGTTTTCGCAAATCCCGGGATTAGGGATTACAAAAAATCAAATCCCGAAAATCCCGGGATTGGCATCCCTGATATGGATCAATTAGTCAAATGTCAATTGCTATTGACAGTTACTTAATATTTTCTCCATTGTTTTTAAGTCGACATCGAAGAGAATTTTACGACGAATCAAATGCAAGTTAACGAAATTTTAGTAAGAAAGTAAATATTGTTTTAAATACGTTAAAATAAAAGCAAATTTAAAAGAACTTATCAACACAAATTTAAATAATAATTCAGAAAATTTAATGTTTATTGTCCACCAAAAGTTCAGCAAACTGCTGTGTTAAAACTTCGGAAGGAAAAATGATTAGAGGTGGTCGGATTTGGTTTTGTTAGGTTGTCGATAAATAGTCAACATCGACTCAATTTTCTTAGAAAAAACCAAATTAAAGTTTCATGACTGGTACGCTATGAAACTCGGTCTGCCTTTTAATGAATGCTGCCGCAGCTGCAGAGAACCTGAAACTGAGGAGACAGTATTTCATATTCTTTGTAGTTACCCAGTGTTAAATTCAACACCACATGGATTTTTTTGGGAATTAACTTCTAAAAGGGACTTTCTGAGATATTGCGGGTAAAACTCGCCAATTTGGTAAAATATGTCGACGCCATTTGCAGGCTCTAGCCACCAAAGTATTGCCCTGGTGTGATCCGAGTAGTTCTGTATTAAAACGGAGTCGCGGTCCGCTCTACTTGCAGCACGCCTAGTACTGGGCGTGTTACTACGTTAACTAACCAACCAGCCAAAATAACATCGGAATTATCTAATCTTGGACTTGATGTGAAAACAACTTAATTTTATCATTGACTTACCTAAGAGAGGTGATTATTTTATAAGCGCTGGTATAAATAATAGGAACATTTTTTAAACAAAACATACATCCATTCGAAATGACTGTCGGCATGTTACTGAAAGCTTGAATTTGAAAAAAAATGCCCACCGAGTTGACTCGAGAAACCAGTTTTTAGAGAGCGCATGATCGAATAATGCACCGACTTGAAGCATATTTCACACAAAATTTTGATGGTTTAATAATGAAAAGTAGACGTTTTCTATCTGACCCATTTAGAGATATAATTGCTTATCATTATGATCTGTAGCAGGAGCGAGAATAACTCTTTCAGAAGGCCTTTTTTATAAAGTTCCTTTTGCATTCTCGTATCACTGCATAATGATTACACTTTTACTAACGTAATCACTTTTATATGCACGTGAAGTGTGACTGGTTATCTGGGGAGAGTTTTGTTTGCTTGAAATGAATTTATAATGCTGCTTAACTTTGTATCCTTTGTGTCAAGGTGTGTGTTGCACCTTGTCTTAACTGAAATCCATAAGGATGTAAATTGTATTCTGCATCAAGTGTGTGTCTGGGATAGTTTTTTTACACTTTGGTTTTTGCCAACTTCAATTGCACAACTGAAAATTCTGGCCTAGTGAGATGGTTTTCAAAATGTCATTTAAGTTTTCTGGCCTCAGCTCAACGGGTTTTTGTTTCTCTTTTAAGCTTTTTTCTTTTTGTCTTTCATTTAACCAGAAACACTCTAACTGTTCTTCGTTTGCCACAAAGTTTTATTTAAATTTGATTTCAACAACGTCGTAATTGCAGTAACAGTCGTCATATTGCAGATTGTGTCATTTTAGTTTTTAAGTAAATATATTATTAAATATTTTCATCACTTAGTGTTGAAACAAAAAAACAAAAAAAAAAATATTTAATGTTGATTGTGGTCCCTCTTTAGAATTTACTCGTTAGTCATGAAATTAAAGCTTTTGATATGGTCTAACGAAAAGAAAAAACCGCAAAGTTTTTTTTTTTTAATTAAATATAAATTGAAATAAAATCAACATTTAAATGTGATTTAGTTTTTCTATACTTTTGTATAAATAAATTGTTCTATTAAAAAAAAACCATAAATTTATTTGCCGTATTCACAAAACCCCTTGTATCGTTGTATTGATTGTATGTTGTATAAAAAACCAATATTGAACTATGTATTTTAATACAACATACAATAGATACAACGATACAAGGGGTTTTGTGAATTAAAAAAAATTGTTAAATAGAAATGCACAACTTAAATTGTCCGTTATTAAATTTCCAGTTTCACTTTCTATGAAATTTGTAAAAAAATCTTTAATGTTCGGCGAAAAAAATAAATAATAAATTTGAACAAAAATGTTCTTATCAAAATAAAAGCAGTCATCCAGGATTGTTTAACACACATGCACTTACATGTTTGTAATTGTTCGTAGCACACAGTTACACTGCAGGACACTGAACCACAGTATGATACAGGGTCTTTCAGGTTTCAATTTCTTTTAAGAGAGCTTTTATGTTGTATTGCCTCTTTAAATCCAATGAAATAAAAATCTTTATTGTATTTTTTTATAAATTGGACCAATATATTTCGAACATCTTCTGTTCTCGCGAAACTTTGAATATTTTTTTTTTGTCATTTCAATCATTGGACGGTTGCAATGATCAGGGACTAAAAAACAAAACTCAATTTATTTTGACACAAAAAAAAAACTCAATGTCGCATTCTTTGCTGTCTCTTCTAAGTGGCCATTGTAAGGAAAATCTTAGCAGATGTTATTTTAATTGAAAACTCGAAGGTGTTAGCGACTGTTGGGTCTACAAGTATTGCTTTTAAGCTGCCCCACGGGAGTGTATGGAGAATCTTAAGGATATTTAACATTTCTGTTTTAGCACTCTTCGTGGCATAAACAGTTGTTGTCATACTTATGATTCGATAAACTTACAAAATGATAGGCCTTCTGAGGTCTTCGTTATTTCTTGAAGACGAAGTCTGACCAGAGATCATATCTAGGACCACGGGAGTGAGTAGGACGTTGATAATATAGATCTAGTAGCTTGTAAGAAGAAGGGAAGGGCGAGAAATGGTTAAAGACCAGTGAAAACTTGAAAATAAAAGCTTTTGGTTATAAGCAAAAATAGTTCTCATCCCAAAGACACAAAGAACAAAACTGGCACCTTAGAAGGCAGATTTAGTTAAAAATTAAAAAAAACTTTAAGAAAAAATGTTGTCAGACTTTAGCCTTTATTGGGAAAAATCGCCTGAAATATGCGACCAAGCATGAAGCCGTATTAATCCATCGCGACAATATTCAGACAAATATTACAAGACCAGTTAAAAACTATACTTAAAAATTGTTATTGAAAAGTTCTGCTTTTCCAGTTTGGAAGGCTGGAAGTTATACCGTCTGGCTATCAACTGTTTCGATCGATGTGAAAAGCTCTCTCTGGAATAAGCAAACTACAAAATTCGGCCACAAAAAATAAACAGTGCTTTCATGTCGGATGGGCTGGCAACGCTAACTGCAAGATTACTAAGCAATTGTGACCGGCAGTAGATGACAATGTCTCTACTATCAATGACTGGAAGGGATATGTCGAGCCCCTACCGCAAAAATAGTTTAAGCGACATCGTTTTTAAATTTTGTTTTTTTTTTTTTTTTAAATAAATGAAGTTACCGTCAACACTCCTCTCCTAAAATGTCATGGTCATAAAAGGTACCGTTAAGCGCTAACCTTAATACAAAATTTTTATGAAATTAAATAAAAAGTAGCCTTCTCCAGTAAAATTGTGTTTTTGTCGCTTAAGCTTTTTTGCGGTAAGGGCTCGATGTCATTACTTGTGTCTAGAATCACTGGACCCTGTCTTACAGGTAGACATGCACAGCGTCTGGTAATCAGATACTACGATTACTGCACGCAGTTGGCGGAACGAAAAAAAGGAATGACCTCCTGTGTCATTCTGCTGAGCTATCGAGAATAGGAAAAGCCAAAATGGGATTTTCTTATTTTCAGAATTTGCCTGGATCACGTTTTGAACTTCGCTAGGAGTTCGGCTTTATTCTACGGTGGAAACTCTACATTGATAGAAAACTCCACCATCATATTAATGATGCCATAACATCAGAATTGTGACATCAATGTTACTACAAGTGCCATCAATGATGCAAAAACTAACATCAATCCTATGATTAACGACTTCGTACAATTTTGTAATTTTTTAGCTGTCATCTATTTTATGACTATAGTGACATAAATTCGATGCCACATTTTGTATATTATTAACATTATTTTCATGATTACAATGCAGTATAAGAAGCAAAAATTCCTATATTCTATTTTTTTAAATTATTTTGTTAAATACATCGAATTTTCAAAGTAGAATGATTACGAAAATCACAAGGGGCATGGTGCTGGTGTCTTATTATTGAGGGTTCTGCTGTAAACAAAGGTCGTAGTTCAAGAAACGTGAAACGAACATCTGTTACATGTAAGTAAATAATAATAGTCTCACACTTTGACTTAGGGCAATTCTAATGACTTCGACTTAATGACAAACTGTCATTAAATTGCTGCTAATGTGTCCTTTCTTCGATGTTACTGGGTCATCGCACTGAGGACATGTTCGTCATTTCTGTGAAGCCGATTTGTCATCCCATTGAAGATATAATTTCAATTTGACCCTGATGACACTTTGGCCAAGTGATGTTAAGGTTGACATCACAATGATGAAAAGTGTCATGGGGTCAAAAACGAAGACACTTGTCGTAGTACTGATGTCAAAATACATCAGCATTATGACACCTTTTCTATCAGTGTAGGTCAATAGAATATCGTGGTACATTTGATCAATAGGTCTATGCGTAAAGATAACAATTGACCGCCAGCTCTACCTAACCTAACTTTAGGCGCGGAATCCATATGTTTGTGGCCAGAAAGATGTGAAAATATTATTGTTAACGATTGCTTTCCCCAGGCATATGCAGGGGCACGGTGTTACATTTTCTGATGAAATCAACAGAATTCAACACTGACAGATCTCTTTGAGATCGCGTCTGACCGCATATCCCTTCTGGTACCACGAGAGTCGGTAGCTCCCAGTCGCAAAGCACTGGTCGTTCTATTGTTTTTTTTTTTGCTAGAAAATGCGTTTTGTCTTTCGCAAGCATTGATTTAGCAAAGAGTTTTACTTTTCTCCCGAAAAATTTTTAGGCAAAGTCGCTAGAAGGGAGATCTTTGAAAGACTACTGCGTGTAATAATTTTACCACTGAGGGAAAGTTAAGCCTGTAGGCGGATCTCCCTAGCTGCTATTGCTATTTAACAGACCCTACAGCAGCGAAGGTTAGATAGTTCCGGCTCCTACACAAGGAGCAAGTGTATAGTTCTGTCTGATTATGCAAACAAAATTTCTACCTACGTTTTGGTGACACTAACACACAGGTGTGGTTGGTAAACGTACTGTTTGTCACCCAGTGTTTCGGCCAGCAGAAGATAAGGACGTAGGGCTGTTTTAAATCTACCCACGTCTTGTAACGCTGTCTATATAAATTAGTCTGCACATTATTGCACCTAGTCCCCTTACACATCACGATAAAAAAAAAGCTTTACGATTAATATGAGCTGGTCTTTGGCCAAAATACTTTTAAAAACTATATAAATATATTTGAAGATAAGACAAAATTTTCAATTGTGGTTTAAAAGTTCAATATTTATCTGTTTTCAGATATTTTTAATTGCTCTCTACTAGGCGTATGAATAATATCTAATTTTTTTTTAATTAAAAATTAATCATACGTTCTGTTTGTACAATTATTTAACAACTATAGAACTGCATATTGTTCAATTATTTATTAATAGCAATCAAAACGATTTGACAGCTCTGTCAAAATTGCAAAATTGAAAAAAAAACTTGCAAAAAAAAATAACTGTCCAAATATCTGCTATAGAATTTAAAAGTATTTATCGTTCTTACTTGTTTTTTCTTCCTTCGCTTTGTTTAATTTTGCTAAAAAAAACTGGTACTAAGGACATTTGAACAAAAAATCAAAGCCCAAAAAACGACAAAAGACAAAAAAAAAAAAAACACAAAAAAAATGCTCTGTAAAACTTGCATTGAAGCTGACACAACAGATGTAAAAATAAGCAACTGGCAGAACAGCACAATTTGCAATAGACAAGATGATATGATTTTTTTTTTAATTTTTTCCATTTTTAATATTTTTTTTTTTTTTTGTTAAATGAAAATGTCTATAATAGACTTCCCTAGTTATTGTTAGAGAACTATAGAGAGAAAAAGATAAAAGAAAACAAAAAAATATATTAGATGTTTAATGTTGTCTGTCGTTAGACGTTGCATGCAGCATCCAAAATAAAAATAATGTTGCTGGGAATCATGATGATGATGATAATGATGGCTATTTTAGTTTAAATGTAAAACTGTTGCTTTTTATGTATTTGACAATTTGAAAAATGAATAAAATACGAAAAATGAAGAGTAGAACAATTTTAATGACATAAAAAATAATATTGTCATAAATTTAAGATCTTTTTTTAAAGAGATTTTATGTGTTTGTAGGAGAGTTTTCTTATGTAAATTTTGTTTGTAATAGTTTTTTTTTCGTTTTTTTCTTAAAAATAAACATTAATAATGAAATTTTTCTAATAGAAATTTCCATATTAAATTGATTTGAGTTTGCTTTAATTTGTGGACGTTTTTTTTTTAATATTAAACTGATTTCATTTCTTACTTTTATTTTAATAAAACTGTCACAAACTATTAAATATTTGAAATAGGAAATATTATACTGTTGATTTTTAAAGTAGTCCTTTTTCTGTATTTCAAAAAACATTTAATTTTCTTGATTTTATTTGACTTTTTATTTTAGCTTTTATGTTGCACAGTGGCTTAAAATTGAAAAGGTAAAAAATTCCTTAGAACTTAAACAGTTTGATTCTGGAGTTTTTATTTTGTATTGCCTCTTTTAAAACGCTAAAGCACATTAAAATTTCTATTTATTTATTATTAATTTATTTATCACGGGTGGAAAGAGTATGAGTAGAAAAGATTTACTTGGACGCCTGTCGTGTTGTCCTAATCTCAAGGTGGTCTTAACCACATGGCGAATGAGCAATGCGTTAACCATCAGCCCCTTTGTGTGGGTGCCACCAAAACACAGGTTGCGATTTTTAATGTGTATAATCTGGCAGAATTATATATTTGCCCCTTGTATAGGAGCCGGAGCTATCTAACCTTAGCTTCTTTCGGAACAGCCAGTAGCATCTGTTTAATAGCAATAGCAATAGCACCTAGGAAGCTCCTCCCACAGGCTGAACTTAACCAAATGTGAAGAAACATTAGCCGTCGAAGTAAGCTTTTAAATATCTCTCTTCTTGCGACTTTGGGTATAAACCACAACAACCACATGATACACGCAAGTACCCTTTTCTGCAATCTTTCGAAAGACAAAAAAGCATTTTCTTACAAAAAAACCAATAGGTAGACCGGTGCCGTACCAACGAAGGATACCGACTCTCGTGGTACTATAAAGGATCTGAGGTCACTCGCGATCTACTAGAGATCTGTCAGTGTTGAATTCTGGTATTCCGAATTCCTGGTATTGCCTGGACCTGGTAGTAGTGGGTGCGTCCCAAATGCCGGCGAAAGACCTACAAAAGGCAACATACCCCTCAGAGGTCCCGGGTAATAGTAGGGCTGATTAGTTAGCAAAGGCTGGTTGTAACGCCAGGATGATGGGTGCCGAACCCTTCTGTGGGTTGAGTTGGGCCAGGGTCCAGTCCCCCATGGGATCTGGGGGAACATATGAGATACTTGATATCGCTTCCGGCAATGCGTCAGGCAAGGGAATTCATCTCTCCCGGAAAGGTAATGATGACGAATGGTCTCGGCAGACGGGATCTGCGACTGTAGGTGGCTTACCTGACTGGTCACCACACTATCAAATATCACCTGTATCGGATGCAGATTGTGTCTGGACAAAGTTGAGTCGACGAAGCGTCCCAAATCGGTGCTATGTCGGCAAAAGACCTGGTTGGGTTCCTTTGGAAGTGGGTACAATAGACCTTATCTGGTCGTGGTACCTGTCGCTATTGGGGGAAACCTCCCATCTTTATCGAAAAAAAAAATAAAAAACAACATACCCCTACATTCTTCTGGGTGTTGTTAACAATAATAAATTTTTCCATACATGTGAATTCCGTGTCAAAGGTTCGGTTGGGTAAAGCTGCCAGTCAGTTTATTCAAATGCGTAGACCTATAATGCATTCTAATATCATGACATTTTATTTAACAAAAATTTCCAACGAAGCTAAAAATTCGATCCAGCCCAACACCATAAATACCAGACAAATCCTGAAAAGCAGCGAATCCCATAACCTCCGCCGGTTTTGAAAAAATACCTTTAGCAGCTACTGACTATCAACAGCACCAAGAATAGTCTTCCCCCAGGCCAAATTCCCTCCCAAGTTGTGAATATAAGACCTTTCAGAGTATTTCTTCCTCCGACTTTGGG
The DNA here is from genome assembly GCA_949318255.1 of Pollenia labialis. NCBI lineage: Eukaryota > Metazoa > Arthropoda > Insecta > Diptera > Polleniidae > Pollenia > Pollenia labialis. The sequence continues at coordinate 25,153,533 of OX439139.1, forward strand.
TTTAAGCCACAGCCACCATGTGATCCCCGAACGTATCTCCTCATAAAAAAAAGTAACTTCTTAAAAGCACCTCCTTAACACATTCCCCATAACCAGTCATGCTCGTGGAGGGTACGATTGACACATTCATTCATACAATCGCTTGGGCTTTGGAATATCTTCATTCTACATTCATTACATTCATTAATCATTAATGCATCGGGTGTGGTGGTTGGTATGGTAATCTAACTCTTCGCTCTTCATGTTGCTCTACAGTTTCACCTTCTTTATACTCTTCTTCCATCATTCACTTTTGACCATCTCATTAAATGCAGCTTTTGTGTGGAAAGGATCTCTTTGTGTTAAGAGTTTCTTTTTTCAAAAAATAAAAATATAAAACTTTCGAAAAAAAAATCTGTCTGAAAAGGTGGAAGCATTTCCCGCAAAAAGTATACTAACGGGGTCCTCACCAAAAGTCCATCCAGTGACTGCTCACCGAGGGCTACTGACTCCAGCGATCAACCGCAATAGCAAGATGTCACGAAGATCTCCTGTCATCTGTCAATTTTGGCCAAATCCCATTTATTGGCTGCACCTAATTTGCTCTGGAGGATGTAATACCGAAAGGTAAAATATTCTAATAATTATCTCAGCAACCCCCGGGGGAGGTGAAAAGGGTTATATGTTTGTCATTCTGTTTGTTTGTTTGATCTTAAAACACATAATTCTGGATTCTTATGAGTAGCGAATATGATGAGAGACATACAAGTGTCCTCACAGATTTTTGGTAAGATAGAGTTCAATCAAAACAAGCTACGTTGATAAAATTAATCGCTAATATTTCAAATATATGAGAATTATTTGATATTAAAAATCTGCAAATTGCCCAATTATTTCGCCTAGTTACCATAAAAATATACTCCCGGAATAAAGACTTTAGCAAGATATCGCCTATGATAAATGATTTTTAAATATGGATCGATTATATGGGACACCATTTCCCAAACGCATTCTAATTCAATCGAATCGGTACAAGAACAATTATTGCTCTTCTGTCTTCGCGGATTACATTTCAACCCACTATCCTCGCCTTCATATACAGCACGACTGGCTCTGATACAGCTCAATACTTTAAAAAGTCGAAGAACAATAATGAATGTGACGTTTATTGTGAACATTGTTAATTGTGATATCTGCGCTGGATTTTTAATTAATGAGGTCAAATTCTTTAGAGCTAATTATGGTGATGTTGACCCTCTTTAAAGAATGTGTAACATTTTCAATCAATTATATAAAAATTATTGATTTTTCATTGGATCCCATGTTAACCCTCAAATCACCCTCAACAAAACTTACGTTAGTTACCCTCGTGTGTGGTTTTTCACACTTATGCAATGTCTGTCTACTTTGATGTGGCGACATAGTTCGTTTGTAATCAAAGTCATGATTAACGTAACATTAATGATGTATTTATCCATTTGGTGATCAATAACAAACCATACAAAGCTTATATAAGCACTCACTTTATAAAACATACATTGCATGCAGTTCGCAATAATATAACAAACAAATGCTCACACTTGCCGGCAGATAATTTTTCCTCTAGTGCAAGCTACATAGAAACTACATATGTGTGGAAGGTCACACACGAGGGTAACTTACGTAAGTTTAAAAACATTTCCTCACTAAAAAATATTTTTTAATCAAAAAATGTGTTTTCAGGAGTTAATTGATATTGCTAACAAAGTCAAGAAGTTTCTTTAGTGCACCTCAACAAGTTTTTTGTTTATCGTGTAAAAATGATTCATTTTGTGTGGTTTTCACACAAGGGTAATTTAAGGGTTAATAAGTAGATTAATAATTGCTTTTCCTAATTGATAGTAAACTTAATGTTATGCAATCAAATGTTAGTTTATGGTCTATTTTATTTAAGTGCAAATTTAATTTTGTAAAATGCCTGTTAAAAAAATACCCTGCGACAAATTAATAAATAAATAACGTATGATCTGGGAAACCATTTGCTTTTCAATACTACGGTGAAAAGTATATTAAATTTGGCGCTGTTAAATACAAAACTTTTACTGGTTTTTAACTCAATACCACTGTGCGCTGTTCTTTTATTATTATTGAAAAGCTGAAGTTTCGTTTTCTGTTTGTTAGATTGCAGAACAACTGTTGACTTTTATACAAATGAAAAATTACGCTTTTGTTAAGGAATTCTTTTCTAGGAGTTTTCGTAAAATAATGTTTTATATTTTCTTAACATCTGTTTACTGGTGGAATAATAAATTTAAGATTTTTTTTCTCTAAACAAACAATATATTATTAAAGTTTTAAATTTATTTAAAAGTAGTATAATCTACATAAAAAGAAAAATGTATCTAAATCTTTAATAAAAAATAATCAAAACATGATTATTGTTAAAAAGAGAGCCTTTTCAAATAAATTCCAAAATATGGGTTTCATCACGATATTTTTTGGAATCAAAATTTTGGATTAGTTTTTCTTTCTTTTTGTATTTATAAAATTTCTTAATTTATAAAAATTTTAAAAACGTTTGTGTAAAGAATAAGTTATCGCAAAATTTCCTCTGATTTAAAAATTTTCGGCAAATTTCCAAACTATTTCACAGGATAGTTATTTTATAAATGAAAAAATTTAGAAAAATTTTCTTTAAATAAGGAAGTTTCTTAAATATTTTCTTTAGTTCAAAAATTTTAAAAATTTATTTTTATAAATCGATAAATTTTGCGAAATTTCCTTTTAATCTAAATATATTGATACATTTTCAGAAAATCTAAAAATTTCGCAAAACTTCCTTTAAATCAAGAATTTTTCTAGATTCCTGTAACCTTAAGAAAATTTTGTTTAAATAAAAAACTATTTGCAAAATTTTATAAATTTAAAAAATTTTACAAATTACTAATTAGCCCGCGGATTTTATTAACCTGTTCATGGTTGAATTGAAATATTCAATATTTTTAAATCAGGCTTAAGTTCATCCAATTTAATTTTCATTAAATTATTTTATTTAAGGAAGGAAATTTAAAACACGAAATGAATTAAAATTTATTGACAAGTTTCGAGAACAACTACATCCTCATCTGAGTGCCCCGGTAGGCTAGCTGGTAATGAGCTAGTCTATCAGCACCAGGGTTGCGGGTTCGATTCCCGCTAGAGACTCTGGTTTCTTTCCTGTAGTCACGCGTAGAGATTTGAGGGATAAGCTTAGGAAATTAAAAAAAAAAATAAAAAAATTACTATAAATAAATAAATTTGAAAAAAATTTCCGAAATTTTCTTTAAATCGACAAATTTTGCATAATTTATATCTGTTGTCATATGGAGGAAGAGCTTAAGTCGATATAAGGCAAAATATTGAGTTGTTATAATTAAAAAAGGAGGCGTAAAATCTTTAATATTTACAAAAATGTTTTAGGCAATTGCTATTAGTCTTTATAAAGGTAGTTTTAAAAACGATCATATACAAATTTAAAGCAAAAAACTGCTCGAATAAAACTTCAACAAAACTGAGGATATCTGCAAACTACGATTTCCGACATGAGCTTATCTTCTACATTTAAAAATTTTATTTTGTTTTCCCAATTTTTTGATATTTTTAGTACTCAAGAAAAGGGCCTTCTTGGTAAAAGTTGACATTTTTTTTTTGATTACTCCTTCAAGGATCCTTTTTTAATTTTTTTTTTTGATCATAACTTTCTTAATAATGTTCCAAATAAGAATTTGTTTGATATTTTTACAGAAAACAGGTAAGAGTGCTATATTCGGCTATGCCGAAACTTTTATACCCTTCACCATAGTGCGATTAGAGCAGAATGTTTTTAAAATACCCTTCTTAAGATTAAAATAAATCTATTTTGAGTCACGCCCACATATCCAATCCCATCCAAATTTTAAAATGTTGTTGTAAATGTAAGTTTAACGAACGAGTTTTGCGCCTGTGTTCTCAAAACATTCAGAAAGTTTTTTTAATGAAGATTTCTTAATTTGAAATTAGTGTACTCTTGGTTTTTTTTTTTTTTTTGAAAATGTTTAATTTAAAACTTCTATAATCCCAAAAATTTAAAAGACTGGTATGCCTTCCATAATGACTATTTTTTCGATTTTCAAAAATTTAAAAAAATCAAAAATCGGTTTCTAAAGTAAAAAATTTAGTTGTTTTTTTTTATAAAACTTGCTATGTTTATTTAACAATTCAAAAAAGTTATAAACTTAAAGTAACTGCATTGTATTCCGGATATTTGCCTTAATAGAGCACTTTTTTTTAAACAAGCATCAGTAACAATCACACCCCAGATTAAGTAGCACCAAAAGGAAGTATTAAAGTATTATTAAGTATCAATCGCCCACCAACTATTTATGATATATTAAATTCTTATTGAAAAAAACAGGCCCAGCGGTAACTAGAATGAGTAAAGAGGCCTAATAGAAGGCCTTATTTAGCAATCACAAGCCCTTCTCGCCGCCTCTCATACTTATTTATTTCTTTACACAGGTTGCCATTTGGAGCAAGTCTTTCGAAACTGCCTTTAATATCAACTTCGATACCTTCCCAAAGAAGGGAGTAAGGAAGGTCAGTAAAAATAAAAAGAAAATGAAACTGAAACTGAACAACTTCCTTCCTCACTTCTTAAAGAACGGAGTAGCGAATGTGTACTCAGCATATTTTAGAAGGTCTTTAAAAAAGAAATTTATATCTTCTAGAAGGCAGGATGTCCTGCGAAGCCAATCTTTTAGAAAGGAGTATAGAGGTCTTCAAAAAGGCCTGCTGCTGGGGGATTCTTTGAATTTTATTAACAAAACAAACACAATAACACCGTAAAACAATTTTGCAATTTTTTTTTGGAATTTTGAAAATTTCTATTATTTTTGAAATTCATTAACTATTCAATTTACTTTGATGTATAACTAGTATGTCTACCTCCCCACTGGGCATTGTAGTCTTAAATGAGCTTACACTATAACCCAGGCGATTGGCGTAGTTTTATTGACTCTTGAGTTTGGATGTGATTTGTTAAGTTTTGGGCTTTAGTTTGTTGCCACATACGTAGTAGAATTTCATGGCCCACAAATTTTGTGGAACATTCCGCACACTTGCTCTCCTTAGGGGTAGTTTTTACGATTTGTTAGAAAATATCCACAAATTGCAGCTATGAAATTAAAATTTAGTACAAGTTGCTAAATACATCGTATATCTTAAATGTTAAGAATACATAGTTTCTAATACCGATATGCTGCACGAACAGGTCAAAAGGGTGAAAATTTAAGCCCACCTTAAAAAAAATTTCGATGTGATTTTTCAACTACGCGTCACACGTTTATATTTCTTTTTTCAATTGGGCTCCTCAACCAAAATTTATTGCCAGAACCCCGTTATTTTTCTCCCTGTCACACAGTGTAACCAACTGAATAAAGGAGAAACCTAATAAATGAATGAGAACATGAATAAAGACCAAAATATATCGTCATATGCTCTCAGTATTAACGTTTTGTTTAAAAAGGCAAATAATAATAAATGACAAATGTAATCGAATAGACATACAAACACTTACAATATAACAAAATAATCCCAATAAACACGAAGTCAAACCTTTGATATGCAATGACTTTATCATTTGACATCAAATAGAATTCTTAAACGTTTTTCAATCGCTTGATTTTACCATTTAAATTCAAATTGATAACGATTTGAAAATAAACATTTGAGAATTACGTTTGAAAGCAAGTTGAAAATAAAGACATTTTTCAATTTGATAATAATTTCCCATTTTAAGTTGAGAATGCCATGATTGTACAATCATTATCAAAAGTTTGTCGTTTGAGAAAATGTGTTTGTTGGGATGTTGCAATTTTGTTTTCCTTAAGAACATTTTATCAAAAGAAAATTACACATACTCACACAAATTGTACATTCGCTCGAATGCCTAATGACATCAAATTGAGTATTTTGTCAAACAAAAACTTTGCTGTCCCTCTTTATTTTTCTCTTCCTCTTTCTATCACAACCAAACACAAACTAAATCTAAATTTCCTACAAAAAAAAAATTCAGATTTTGTTGACAGCTTTTGCAAGTTCTTAAGGAAGGCCCGTCCTATTTTCGTCACAATGATTGAAATTGGGAAGTTATTTAAATGTCTTCTGCAGAAATCTCTAACAGTTGGTCTTGTCTCATAAAGAATGAGTTTGTTTGTGAATGATTTGCAATAACAATGAAAGTAAATGGTCTTTATATTTATTGTTGCTGTTGCTGTTGAATAAGAAATGTGTGAGATTAAAATGTACGTATTTAAAACAATTCATTAGTATTATACTTGTGGTTAAAAGTATTTTTGGATTATGAATTTTGAGGATGTTATTTAAGGTTTAAGTTTAATTATTATTATTAAGAGTTCTGCAGAAGGGCTTAAATAATTGTAATGATATTTGAATATGTTTGAATTTTGTTTCAGTAGAGTTTTTGTATACTAAAGAATGTGAGCTGGACAAACAATGATACAATTATTCTATTAATAAAATGTTTTGTAGGAATTTAATTTTCCATACAAATTTAAAGTTTTTTGAATTTTTAAATGTTAAAATTATTCTATTTATGAAATGTCTTATAGAAACTTCTCTAATTTTTTGGATGTAAGTTAATCAGTTTTTTTTTGTAAAGTATAATCATTTTTGAATTTTATATAGCGTCAATATCAAGCGCGTTTTTTTATATTCATTCATTAGAAATTAAACTATTCAATGAGCTGACTTGCGTTGAACCCTGTCCTTGGGCATATTCCATGGTGGATCTAATCACTGGGTTGCAAGCAAAGTGTATACCCATCGCACCTGAGTGTGAGTGCAACCAGCTCTGTCAGATAGAAATTTAAGTTCATAATTCGTTAAGAATATGCACACGCCTTTTGTTTAGGAGTTCTCTAGCCACCGCTGCTTTTGGCGAAATGTTAGCTGCAAATCAAAGATCGTTTTCGAAGAAGTCGACGAAGAAACAAAAAAAAAAAAAAAAAAAAAAAACTGACTGAAACCCCAATTTTTTTAAAATGTTTTTATCTCAAAAACACGACCATTTTTCTTTGACAACAAAGAACATTTTCACAAAAATTACTCGAGTTTTCGATCCTGAATTGCAATTTAATTTCTCTAATTTTTCATTTTTGTTATTCAAAACGAAGCTTCTTGCTTAACGGAAAACTACTTAATAACATTTTATAAAAGTAATAAACTTTTCTTTTAACAATTTTGTTCTGCTCCGTCCTGCAATTAATGCCGGCATTTAAAAATTTTGTGTCTTCTCTTAATGAATTTTCTTGGCTTTCACATATTTTTCATTTTCTTTCTGCTGGTATACAAATTAATTTTTAATATTTTTTTTTTGCTACTTATTTCGCAGTTATAATCTTTTTCTTTATAAAGTTGTTGTACACTTTGCGGTAGATTGTGTAGGTGCCGTTGTTGTAGTTGTTGTTGGTGCAGCATGTATCTGCAATTGTTATTTCAAGTGTTTTGCAAGTGGATTAAATTATACACTGTGTATGTATTTTGCGGATTCTTGTTCATTTTTCTTTTTTGGCGCTTTTATTCGTTTTCCATTTCGAGTTTTAAATACAGATTTTATGAAATCAAAAAGCTGGAATTAAGTGTTGCTAGTTATTTTTCATGCAATTGTTTAAAAGCATTTTTGAAAATTGAATAACAAGAAGAAAAAAAAATAAGATGCTACAAAAGTTCTTAAGACGATAAAAGGAGCTAATGTTGTACTTCTTTAAAAGACATTAAGATTTTCTTGCCAGTTTTTTGTTTGCTTAAGTAAATACGAGGGTGGATAATCATAATTGGGCTTAAGAGGATTTTTTGAAATTAGAAATATTTAGTTAATTATTTGAATGTAGAGTCTTTTTTTGGGATTCCCGTCATGATATTTTTTTTATTGGAATTAATAAAAATAAGACTGTAAATATTCCGACATACTTTTGTATTGCAGATAAGTATACTGCAGCCGGCAATCGAGAGCTACAAACAAAATATTATGTAGCTAAATTCAACAGAAAATTAATTTTAAGGAACTAAAAATTTATTTAAAATATGGGTCATACACATTTTATTTAAAATAAATGAATTTTACATTATCGATTTTCATCAAAAAACTAAAATCTAAAATGTTGTTGGTTACATCATTTTTGCTATTAGGGCTCGATATCGACACCTTTGCGCGAAATTATCGTATGTTACAAAAACCAAATTTTACAGGACAGCCATTTTTCTACTTTTTTATGCGTTCGCTTGCAATATAAAAATGAAAATATACATTCAATTTCTGGAGCAACGAAGTGGAATTCGCCTACAATATTTTGTCAGGTGATGTCTCTTTGAATGTAGAACAAGATTGCATCAAAAACTCAATTTCAAAAAATTGGCATATACGATAATTTCGCAGCAAATGATATTTCAACATATCGACCCTTTTGCGCGAAATTATCGTATATGCCAATTTTTTGAAATTGAGTTTTTGATGCAATCTTGTTCTACATTCAAAGAGACATCACCTGACAAAATATTGTAGGCGAATTCCACTTCGTTGCTCCAGAAATTGAATGTATATTTTCATTTTTATATTGCAAGCGAACGCATAAAAAAGTAGAAAAATGGCTGTCCTGTAAAATTTGGTTTTTGTAACATACGATAATTTCGCGCAAATGGGTCGATATGTATAAGTTAGCACACAAATTCTGTGTCTACATGATATGTTGAATCTTGTATGTTGATATGTATGCTGAGTATTGAGAACATTTGTTTAAAAATTACAAAAAAATTTGACAATATTTTTATTTAAAATTTGTTATCAATTATCGCCTTTAGTTAACAAATGGCTAGTTTTGTGTATGCATATTAATACAGGATAAGTAAGACTGATATATTGGTCTGGGTCAAATCCGCAAATATGTAGTTAAAACATCTCTGAACTGAATTGATATGTAAAAAATACCTTAATATCGACAACATTTTGAGATAAGAGACATTTTAATAAAATACATTAGAAACTAAAAATATTATTTGAAATTAGTTCTTAATGGGTTAATAATTAGGAATGTTTAATGTACCACGTGAAAGGTATTTTGAAACACTCTTCAGCGATACCCATTTTGCTGCGGTAAAATGTATACTTTAAGAGATATTGGTTAAGAATTTATCACCTTTTATGGTCTATAACTCTAAAACAAAGTTCGTTGGCTAACATTTTTATTTTCAAAGCACTTCTAAAAAAAATTTTTGTTCCTTGTTTGCCGATGAGCTAGAATTCTTGATAAGTTCCGACGTCATGTACAAAATTATACAAGTAATGAAAAAAATACAAATTTTTATATATTTTATATGCTACTAAATTTGCCGTATGCTTAAAAGCTTGCATACGACTTTCAACAAATAAAATAAAATTACGAAGAAAATTTGTTGAAAAAATAAAAATATTGTGTCAACACGATATGCTATAATTGTAAACAAACGTTTTCTGACTTCGTTAACAAATGCCTGCCATATGTTGGTAAGCATACGTTTGTTGAAAACATTTGGTGTCAACACGATTTGTTGTCACTAAAAACAAATTTTTCAACACAAGTTTGTTGATTCAACATATCGTGCAGAAATTAAAAACATACATAATTTGATGAATTTTAGTGAAAGCTTAAAATATTGACAAACGCTAAATAATTGCCCTTAGCTGTCACACATGGTTCTCTTTCGCAATCGCTTATATTTGAAAAAATTTCATACATACAAACGACACTACAAATTAAAGGCCCACCAGATAGACTAACGGCCATTATAACAACTTGCCGTTAGTTAGAGATAGGATTTTGTGGCACGTATAAAAAGTATCTCACTATTACAAATTGGCTTTAAACTAAAGTAAGAAACTTATTTAAGGCAAGTTCATCCTACCTTCAAATGTTCTTCTAATGCATTGTATTAAATCATCGAACTTTGTTGCTTTGGTTTTGAAAACATCCTGTTTGCACTAAACAAACAAGAGAAAATTGTATGCGGCAGAGATAAGATACCTTTTGTCCAACGGTTAGAGAATTTTTTGATGTAATTTTGTTAAAACAGCTCTGGCAAGCTGCACCTGCACGTTGAAACTACACAGTGTTGAAATGAATTCTCTGTGGCTTAGTTTTGTAAAGAAAAACTCCTTCAACATTGTAAGTTAAGATCTTCATTTACCGTAACATTATGAACGGTTTCCTTGAAACATTTAAGCACGAAATGAAGCTGGATGAAACTGCAAACCTCATTATTATTTGAGCTTTATTCATTTCCTTTTCATGGTCGGTTGGAATCACTTCTAGTTTGACAATATTTGTTTGTTTTGCCGGTGTCGTTCATATAACAACGTAAATGGCCATCAGCCACTATTCAATGTTAATTGCAGCATTAAGTTGATTCGTTGTAGGGATGCCAATACCGAAGGTTTCGGTATTGAGGAAATTTCGACACCGGTATCATCGGTATTTTCAATATTATGTATGGAATAAAAATATCGTAATACAAAGCATCAAGAATAAAACAATTTTCCAATTATATTATATTATTTAATCCAATTTAGGTGTTCAATTTTAGCCGGATATACCGGTATTTAGGTATCGGTTGCACCGGGATTGGAATCCCTAATTCGTTGTTTTAATTTTGTAAGGAAATAAATTTAAATCTCTGTGCAAATGCCGATACGCATTTGGGCAAATAAATTTTCTTTTCGTAACTTAAGGATTAACCTGCATGACAGTAGCGACAATTCGGAGTAGTACCAGCAAAAGTGTGGCTAAGCTTTCTTTCAATGGAAAAGACATATTCAAAGCGTGAATGTGATTGATCACAGAGAAAAACCCCCTTTTCCTCTCTTACAGATTTAAAAGTACCAACATTTTAAACACCCAATTTTACTCTTAAAAACAGCAACAAAAATTCTATTTTAAACAGTTGATTAATAGAGTTTAATCCAAAGGCCTTCATATACACATACACATATAATCAAACATTCATTGGCAATGAATAAATAAATGACATGGACTGAATGGCAGCGTTGCCGTAGAAAATATTTAAGAATTGCCATAACCCTTTCCGGCCCTGGCTACACAAACGTGTAGGTAAATTTTACGTTTTTTGAAGAGAGGAGTTTATATATAAATATCTTACTTTTCTTACTTCTTTTAGTCTCTACATATTATGTGTTATCTCTTCATCGTTGTTTTATAATTTTTTGGGAGGTATATTTTAGTATTTGTGTGGCCGCGTGCAAAAAAGATGATCATGTTTCGCAGTGCGGAAGACAAGATATAGAATTATCATTATTTTGTTTAAATTACACTAAATATATGAAGATTTTGTTATTATTTTGTAACAAAAGCATCATATATTTAAATAATATGCAAATATTTTTAAATACACAAAGAATTTGTTGTGTTTTTTGGGAGCCAATGTGTACCTACACATATGTGTAATATGGGTTTCTACTACCTCAATTTTGCGTAAGAAAACTGCGATTAGGTGCAAGAGCTTGGTGAGGACCTTGCCGAATAATTCCTTTGTATTCTTTGTTCGGAATTTTACCAGCTTACTACTTTTGGGGCGATTGTCGGAAATGAATGTGCATGGAACTGGCACCATACAAACAAATCGTTTGCGCCTAAACTAACAAGTCATTTGCGCAAACAAAAACAAGGAACATTTTTGGAAAAAATAGTCCATAAAACATTAAAAAAAACAAAATTTAATCGAAATATTAACAATCGTGAGCAAATTACCTTTAATTTTAGTACCCTAATATAGATATAACTAGAGGGGGCACTGTTTTTTGCCCCAGAGGGCTCCAAAAGTCCCGCCCACTCTAAATGTTTTTTTCTTGTAAAATTACCGTTAATTCAAGTACCTAAACATAACACTAAGTGGACGGGACCGTTTTTCGGATTCAGGGGGCCTACGGGCCTAAGTCCCTTTAAATTTTAATTTAGTTTTGTTTTTTATTTTTATTTTCAGAGGTTTTCCAATTTTTTTTCGAGTGCCGTGTGAACTACACTTTTGCCAAAAAATGCTTATATTTTATCCAAGAGAAATCCCAAGGTACACATATGTGTATGTCCTGTTTCTAAGGACATGGGCTTTGTATGTACATTAAAAGTTAATTTTTACGTTATACTAAGGCGAATTATTATATACTGAAAATTTCATTGAAATCCGCCAACTTTGAAATTGCTTGGGTCGGAAAGGGATAAAAGGGAAATTCTTAAGTTTTTTTAATAAACAAACAAAATAAGATTTATTTTAGTAAATAAAACAACGAAATTTTAAAAAAAAATGTATTTTTAATCATAATCACATTTAATCAATTATGTGATGCAAAATGGTTTTGAAAAGAAACCGATTCGAAACCAATAATGTCGTTTTTAGCCAGGTATGTGATGGAATTTATTCGATTTCAAAACGATTGTTTTAGAATAGTGTGATGAATTTCGAGTGATTTTTGAAATCTATTTCTGAATTATACGGGCATTAAATGGAATTTTATTTACAAAAGTACATTTTTGTTTTCCTTGTTTTTAAGAAAACACTATGTGACAAAAACGAACAAATTTATGATACTTCTGAAAATACGTAGTGCAGATGATAGGCCGTCTTGAGTAGATAATTTTGCCATTTTAAGAAATTTTGGTTAAAAAAAACGTCTTTTTGGGATATTGTGGACTAAACTATTTTACCTTAGTTATTTAGGCACCGATTTGAAAGATTTTAACGGTGTTCAATAAAGGAGCAGTGTGGCTTTATAAGTACATTTGAACAATTTTAGATAAAGAACATTTCAAAAAAAAAAAAAAAAATTAAAAAATGTTTTACATTTTTTCCACTTTATAGCCATAAAAAGGCAACCTTTTGTTTGAAACCACACTATTTTTTCAAGTGTAATTAAAGCGAAATAAAATAGGCAAATAATATTCAAATTGTTTGTTATGCAAAGTATATTGGCCTAGATTCTCTGGGGAAAAAATCTAAATAACCACGCAGATAATGAAATTTAAAAGATATTCTCTGCAGCCTACATCCGCATATGCCCCTTAGGGCTCAAATACTTTAAGCGTACACTATACTATGTTTAATTTTAAAACATATTATGGCTAATTTTATTATTTTTAAATATTATTGTTACCGGCAAGCATATTATAGTTAAATCAATCCTTCATCAAGAAGCCTCAGCAGGCTGGGCAGTAGTTTCTTAGGCGAATTGGGAGATCTCTCTGGCTGTGGGCTCGAGAATCTGATGGTATTCGTAATAGAAATGACCTGGCTTTTCGTTTTTTTGATGTTCAGTGATATCTCAGTCTTCAACATAAATTTGTCATTTGAGGAGTGGTATGTGCATGACATCTCTGATTGGTATACATTTGAATGAATATTTTATTTGATTAAATAATCTCTTTTTCAAATTCTTGAATTCAAACCAAACTTTTCAACATTTTTATGTACTTGCTAATTACTTAAACCTCCTCTGGTTTGAAAATGATAATTTTTTATAAATAAAACGTTTAGACCCCTTTCACACTCGGCAAGTTACTTGCGCAAGTCTCTTGCGCAACTCTTGTTTTGTAGACGTAAGCGGTGAGGTCGGGGTAAGGAAAAAAATTAGTACAGACTTTGTTGTACTCGGCAAGTAACTGGCGCAACTAACTTGCCGAGTCTGAAAGGGGTCTTAGTTTTGTATCTCTTTTTAATAATTTTTTAAGCAATTTCGTGATATTATTTCAAAAACGGTTGGGTGCCCTGGTAGGCTAGTTGGTAGTGATCTATTCTATCAGTATGAGATCAGAGACTCTGGGCTATTTCACTATAATGGGGTGAAGGTCTATTTTTATATTGCTCGGTGAATGAAGTTAGAAAATAATTTTCAATTAAATTTTTAACTCTTATGGCCAATTTCACCAATTCTACTTAAATATCAATTCATATTTGAATATAGTTTTTCGTATGATTTTATTTTTATTTGATATGAAAAAAATTGTTAAACATTAATTGATATTTAAAAAGTAGCAAGGGCCTTACAAAACAGGTCAAATTGCCACTTGAGGGTCACAACGGCAACCCGTCCCAGTGTGAGGGAACAAGTTGATTACAATTCAATATATTTATGTCGCCCTTATACTTCATATAGTGATGTACATACATACATACGTATATAATGCATTCGTGCAAACGAATTTCCAACTACATTAATTATGTTCAGTACCAGCAGCTGAAAACATGTGAACGAATGCGGTAGAATGTTGCAAATATTTAACCGCTTTGTCCCACCAATCCACCCCAGCCCCCCCAAAAGCATTAACATGCAACTGTAATGATGAAACTAAAAAACAAAGAACGTGAAAGAAAAAACATTAAAACAAGTAAAAATGCATTTTTTTTGGTTGGCCCGAATCCTTGTTACCCTTCACTAAAAATTGGAATATTTTTAATTTTTCTGTAAAATAAAGAATCTATAGAAAATTATGAACAAATCTTTGAAATTTTGACAACATAATTGCTTGTCTAATAAAACTAAAATGTGTGTCAAATCGTGTAATGACATGCTTGTTCACTTTTGTGCCCATAACCAAACTATTTGTAATGCTCAGGAAAACTTAAAATAATTTTATGCCAAAATAATTTGTTTTCTTCTTTTGAAACGTTCGGAAGTGAACGTGCTTTTAACACACGCAGAGAAAACACTCATTTCTATATGGTCACCTTAAACAAACTGTTTTTAACGAAAATGTTTAAAGATATAATGGTAACTTTTACCATATTATTGTCATCGATAACCAAATAAAGGTTAAATTATTCCTCTATTAAAAAGCCACAACCATATTATAGTCACCTGGTCAACATGTTATGGTTAACATTAATATGTTTGCAACTTAAACAAGTATGGTTATTTTTCAACCATAACATGTTGCTCTTAGAAAAAAGGAAAATGTTATTGTTAATTTCAAATCAAAGAATTTTTGTGGTAAATAAATTGTTGGTATTATTATCCATACCGTGCTCGAAGGCAAACATGATATGGTTGTGTCTTCTTGGTGGAGGATAAAATTAACCATTTTATGATTGTCGCTGACGTTAATATGATTAAAGTAACCATAATATGTTAAACAAATTTAATAATTAGTTTACTTTGAACTCTTTTTATAATATTTTGATTGAATATTTTTAATTAAAAACATTTTTTATTTCCTGAAGATGCAAACCAACGGTAAAGCACACGAGTGATTTGTGCGTGTGTTTTGCTCGCCGTCTTGTTACTTTTCTATTGGGCTGTGCGCACAAATCTCAAGTAATTAAAATTGATGTAATTTCCATATTTCTTAATCAAATTAAATGTTTGAGCTTGTTTCTTCCTAAAATAATCAAAACTGCTATTGCATTATCCGCTGCACAATTCATCTTTCAGACGTTTAAGGTCATTGTGATTTGTTCGTCGTGTGTGTAAAAATGGTACGTGAACAATGAGCCTAATTAAAAATATTCAATTTAACAAATTTTCGTAAAAATATGTTTTTAGAGGTGGCCGTATCGAAAAATTAGTTTTTTTTATCATGCAGATAACAAACGGGTCGGCTTAATTAACATACCAATTACATGTTTGACACCCCAAACGTAACCACTATTTTTTTCAAATTTTTTTTGGATCTTAAGAACGTTAACTTGAATAAAAGGATATAAAAGCTTCTTAATTTCATTCTATTACGATTTTTTTATAAAGTAAAATTTGGTAATCTATAAAATCTGTTGAAGAGTAAGTTGATGAAATTACTGGCCATGCTTTTTAGATTTTTTTTCGTCAAATATTTGTTAAATGTGAAAATAATTTTTACCATTACTGATGGATCCAGAATAGCCAATCATATCGCACTTGATCATAAGCAGGCAAATAACTCAACATTTTTATTTTTAAACTTTTGGGGGAAAAAATCGACACGTAATATTCATGTCTTCCCGCTGTAAAAATTTCGTGCTATTTTTATCTACTTTTTGGTAATGAAACGGCTGGTTTAACAATTCTTTTTCATATGCCTTTAATATTAAATTAAAAATTGTTTCGCTCATTGTGGCAATTTTTAAGATTTTGAGTTAGCACCCTCTTAATGATCAAGTGGTTATATACTTTATGTTTCTGGGTGTAACCTACGGATGACAAACTTAATATACCATGTTCGCCACATGTGGTGGTGGGGGTATTGAAAAATCAAATATGCAACTTAAGCGCAACAGCAAAAAAGTGGTAAACGTAAACATTTTGTATTCTTGCGAGTAATACCACTGCTGCGACTGCCATTGCTGCTACTGCTGGGAGTGCACAGGAGAAAAACCAAAACAAAGGAAACGGATGCAACGGTTCGAATGCTCTTAATGTTTCATAAGTAACAGTGCTGGTTTTCGGTATATTTGTATGTGGCTGTGTGTGTTTAAATTGTTTTTAAGCAAATGCAAGGTTTAGCAAAATTACTGTGTTGTTGTACTTGAAAACAACATTTCACTGTTTTTGACAAAAAAAAAACAAAAAAATAAGACAAAAAAGAAACATTTTCCGTCAGTTACATTTCTTTTGTTCCTTCTACTTTTTGTTTGCCACATTTTGTCTTGGTGGTGAGTGTATGCATGTGTGTGGGATGATGGCAAGCTACCACAGTAAAGTTTTCTCCATAATAATATTTCATGCTCAGTTTTGTTATGAAAATTAAAATTCTTGTTAAATATACAAATGTAATGCTTAGTAAATTTTTAACACTCAAACTTTCTTCCTAAACTTGCAGTTATTCAAATTTAAGTGTAATAAAAATTAAATGTTACACCTGAACAAACTGTTTTTCTCTTTTTTGTTAAAAAAAAAAAGAACAAACACACATTTTTTAGGGTGGAATTCATAAAGCAGAGTTTAAAAGTCGTTAGTTAATTGCTAAGAGCATTGGGTTAAACTAACAACCACGTTCTCTGTTTTTTGATTCAGTAGCGGATTTAAAGTATTGCTGGGGTTTAAAACTAAATGAAAATATAAGATTTAAGTGTAAAAGTTAAGGCAACAATGTGAATAGTTTTAAATTTAAATGTGTCTTTTTAATAAATTTTCTAATTAACTTACAAACTTTAAGGTATACGAGTTTAGACATTTATTACCTGTAATGAAAAAAAAAATAATGTTAAATATAACAAAATATTTAATTGAGTCTTAATTAATTTAATTGATAGTAAATATATAAATATTTAAATTTTCTCTTAGCATAATTTCAAGCATATTTTGCAAAATCCATAAATAAATAAATTTTAGACAAATTTCAAATATCATCCTCTAAAAATAGTGTGATTGTTTTTCAACCATAACGGGTTGCTCTCGGAAAAGAGGAACATGTAATCATTATTATAAACTTATACAATTATTAGTAGTGAACGAAATATTTTTGTTATTAACCATAACCTGCTTGGAATCAACCATAATATGGTTGTAGCTTTTTGATTAATAACTAGTTTAACTACAATGTGGTTGCTGGTGACAATAATATGGCTAGTGTAACCATAATATGCTTAAACATGTTTTATTAAAAAAGTTTTGCTTAAGAAAAATGTGTTTTCTCTGCGTTCGGGTTTGTTATAAAAAACAAAATTGCCGCATATGGACTGAGACCAATCCATAAAAGAATCCATTATATTCAGCAAAATTCACCTTTTTGTGTGGTTTACACGCTGGCCTTTATGTTTTCAAAAATTATGCCGCAGCTCGCATTACAGTCAATGGTGATCGTAACCGCATTTTTAATTCGAAAAAATGGATGACATTTATCTGGACGGGTTACGGTTTCAAGAGGATGGCGTTGAGTACCAAACGGCGACCGCCATCATCGCCTTATTTAAATCAAATTTTGACAATAAGTTGATTTTGCGAAATGGAACTGTAAATTGACATCCAAGGTCGTGCAATTTGATTCTTCATTATTATTTCCTGTGGATGGTACGTAAATACACGGGATTATGCCTTGGAGGCCAACATAATATTATGTTATAAGTGACATAGCAGAAATGCTCGAAAAGTAGCCCAAAAGACAAGGTGCATTCTCAAAAAACTGGCACAAAATTAGATGTCTTGTGCCCGAAATCGTTTTCAAATTATATTTCCATGTACACAGAAAAAATTATTAGTAGTTTTTTATCAATTAAAAAAATTATTTAAAAGTATTTAAATTTAATTAATGTGATAATTGATTCAATTATTTTTTTTGTTGAAAGAAAATTAAAAATATAATTTTGATTTGATTACCATTTTAGTTGTTTTTAAATAAATTTTGAATTAAAATATTAATTAAATCACAAAACATTATTTCGTTTAAAATAAAATAATTTAAACTTGTAAAATTGTTGTTGGAAATTGTCAAACTCAATCAACACATTGTTTGAAACGACAAAGTTTATGGATCATTTTTTAAATTAAAATTAAAAATAGCATTTATAGAAAAAAAAAAATATTCAAAATATTAAATTTTTACAATTTTTAGTAATCAATATAATCGTTTTGGTAATAGATGCAAAATCAACAAATGGATTGCTTGATTCTATGAATTTGGTATAAAATTGGTTATTAGAGAAAATTTTTAATTTTTTCTGTGTATTGATATTTCCAATAAAAAAATCGTTTTATTAAAGCTCTATGGGGATAAAAAAACACCCTTTATCTGTTCAAATTTTCTAAAAATGCGAATTTTCTGTAAATAGTGAAAATACATGAAATTTTCTATGAATTACGAAAAGTTGCTAAAATTTTCTATGAATAAAAGTTGGTTTTTTAATTCGACCTTTTCTTAATGGAATCTCAATAAAAATTAATAATCAATTACCTCGAGCTTGATTATTTATTTCTATTGAGATTCCATTTTCTATGAATATTGAAATTTTGAGAAATTTCTAAATACTTCTTTTAAAAATTTCTAATAAAATTTATTTTTTTCCTTTAACAAAAGTGATTTAAAAAAAAACTAAACCCAAACAAAATAATCTTTAAGAATTTCAGAAAATAATTATGTACTACGCAATAAATATTATTTTCTTACACAAAATTTATAAGCCATTAATCATTTACCAATGGTTTTGAACTGCTTCATTTATGTATTATTAACATTTGTGTGCATTACGGATGGCACAATAAGCATTAGTTTTAGTAAAACTGCTACCAAGTAAGTGCGTACTCAAACTAGTTTTATGCTCGAGTAACAATTTGTGTTTTACCTTTGCTCTTAGCAAAACTGCCTGACAACATTTCCTTACAGGACTTGTAAGCTTCTTCCAGCGATGCACAGTGGCGTAAAATATAAAAAGGGAAAAATAAATATGAAATTTCTAAGAGTGGCGATAATTTCTATTGAACAAAAAGTTGTTGGCAGAGCAGAATAAATGTGTTATTACAAAGTCTCTTAAAATTTCAATAAGCCAAACAAATTAATTCATTTTAAGCTACAAACGATCATTTTTGTCATGCATTTAAGTAGTTTTGAAATTTTTTATTTATTATATTTTTTAATTTTACATTTTTCCTCACTGTTGCTTTACCGGATGTTTATTTCTATATTATGAAATTATATCGTTAGCTAAAATTTAAACGGCTTTAGAAAGACATTCAACAAGCTGGAAAAGCTGTTTGAACGGAATTTATTCAAAATACTTAGAATTGATTTTCGATACCAGTTTTTACGCCTTTTACCACCACGAGTGATAAATGGGGGTGGAATAAGTTCCTCATGCCGAATGTAACACCAAGAAATATTCATCGAAGATCCAACAAAGTAAATGCATACATATGTGACGCGCAAAATAGAAAGGGACCTAAGGGTTTTGTTCAGGAGAGCCATTTAAAAGATTTAAATACGTGTACCTTTGGTGTACCATCACTGAGCGTGTTGGTATTGGTCTCATTTGAAAGCGACACATCTCATGACGTCAGGAACGTGTTGGTCAACCTACGCGCGTAAGTCGTCCCTACCTCTTGTTTTTTGTAGTTGGTGTTTACTGTTCCCTTTACTGGTCCCTTTCTCTATGCGCTGTCACATATATGTGACCTTCTCCGAGAAAAGGGACCTTTTGTGTCAAAAAACGGGTTTGGACCAAAGAGTGGATTCTGATACCTAAAAGGGTGCTGAATAAGATGAAATGCGCTTTTCTCAAAACTTTATTTTCACACACTAAGTCCCCTTTCACGGAGAAGGTCACATGTAGAGTATTTCTTCGTAAAGTTAAAGTTGAAGTTATTTCGTCTGTTTAAAACACTTTCACTTCTGGAATAGATTAAGAAACAAATGATCTTAATGTCAAAATGTTAATACATTTTTATGCAGTTTAAAATTAAAACCTCACAATGGGATCAGTAGAAAAAGATAGATAATGAGATTCTGTTGCACTGAATTTACCAACATTACGACAAGGACAATGAATTATCTACTCAGTAAAACCTGAATTTGAGATCTCGCTGATACATTACGAACAACTTTGTTTAATCTTTCCAGACGAAATATTGCCAATTCGCTCCACATCCCAAAAACAAAGCTCAAACCATGTTATAGTTTCCTTCAATTAACGTATTTGTTAGAAATTTGTACTATTAGTTAAATTATTTACTGATTTTCCGCCTGCAAACAAATTGATCATATCAATTAACACATTTGTAAGTTTGAGCTTTTCTTGCTGTTCAGTTTCAATCAATAGGTTTAATTGAAATGTGACATCCAGCAAAATGGGCTACATAAAACGTAAACACAAATCCAAAATTTTTTTTCAATCAACACATTTAATTGAAACAATTAAAACATTTTTTGAAACTTTAAAATATTTTGAAGTTTGTGTGTATGTTTTCGTATTTGCAAATATACACACAAACATTATAATTTTTATTTTCAATTAAGGCGAATTAATTGGAACAATTAAAAAAATTGTTTGAAACATCATTATTGAATTAATTGAAAAATTTTGTTATAAATTTTTTCTGTGTAATAACACCAGTATGCCCATAACGAGAAGAGTGATTGTTGGCAACCAGCTGTTAATTATGGTAAACATATTAATGTTATTACAAACAACAGGGTGGCAAGTAAGTAACGTTATGATATACATATTTACTGAATAACTAAAATTATAAATAAATTATTTTAACTAAAGGAAGGAATTTATAACATGAAATGAATTTAAACTTTTTTTTGCCGAATTCCTGTCGAATTTCCATGTTTTGAGAATAACCCCATTCTCATCATCAGAATTCTTTGCCAAAGTTTTTTTGGGGGAAAAAAATTTATTATTAATGAGATTTCTCTATGACGTGCTAAATGCCCAATTTTTATTTTTGAAGTAAAGCTAGTTTCTTTGCACATTTCATTGGTTGCTTAGGCCAGATCATCAGGAAACCTTTTTCCAAAGATTTAAGAAAATCTAAAAATACTATACAAATAAAACTGTTAAGCGAATACGAATTATTAATACTCAAAGCTTAAACAAAACACCAACAATAAACAGCGAGCTTAAATCTGCTTGCATTCCCCTGCAATTGGTTGGCTTTTTTCCGACTAGAATTTCAGTTGGAAGCGGGTAAAAAAAAACTGAATAAAATTAAAATAAAATAAAGCAATTTGCCAGTTCAGTTTTTTTGCACGGGCACATGCAAATTTATTATCTCTGCCGTTTTACCGTTTGCACCACAGCAGCACCTGCCCGTCTAGAGTTAAACATCAATCTTTAACCAATGGCAATGGTGGATCGAAATTTGCTGTAATTGATTATCCATTTTTTAATTTTATTTTCATGTTTTTCCTTACTTCTATTTTTCGTTACTTCTTTCCTGATTTTTTTTTAAGTTGGCATTTATTAAAATTTTCGAAAATTCTATATTTTGAAGATTATGTCGTTCAAATGGTGCCCATTGTTTATTTTAACCTGACGTGATCCCTCCAGACCATTTAACATAAATTTTCTTAGAATTTGGTTGAGGGTTTTTGACTTGTTGGTCACCGGTTAGGTTACCCCAAAGGAAAAATCGGTAACTCTTCAATTGAGCGAACGCGGTGGCCAGTTAAAATAAAAAAAATAATGCGATTTTATTCCATCGCTAAAAATTACGCGCAGGTGAGCCAAAGTTGGACGAGCTGTGTTTCCATCTTGTTGGCACCATAGTTGTGGATGGTTCTCTACCGCAGGCCTTTACAAATTTTCGATCATTTCCCGGTATTGAATGCCATTCACAATAACCGCTACTTGTTTTTGAAAAATGACGATCCAATAATCTCTTCGGCAGCTTTTCCACCCCACATGTGCATCTAAGTAGGAGCATTTGATGTTCAGCCATTATTCATGGATTTTGGGTGCCCCATATTCTGAAAACTTGTTTATTCACTTGACCATTAATGTGAAAATTGGCCTCATCGCTCATTCGATATAATCTTTGTTTCTGAATAATCGAATGCTTTCTTTCAAACTAAAATTGAGCAACGTTGGCTCTTTGTTCTGTACTGCCTGTCTTTTTGTTTTCAAATGCTTGAATAGTTCATTTTCCAAAAGGCTATTTTTGTTTTTTTTTTTTGGCATATTTTAAAGTTTTTGCAGCATATCTTCTGCGCATAAAACCATTTCTTTTGAGCAAATTTTCGGTTTCCCTGGTGATGATATTTTGATGAAATTTAGTTCAGTTTGGTTTTTTTTACTAGATTAGGTAAGATTAGGTTTAATGGGCAGGCGATACATGGACGGCTCACTTGGGTCCTTATAGCGGTCTATTTTTAAACGCTGAACCAGTGAACAGAGTCAGCCAGCATCCATCAGACTTTTTCCCAGACACCACTGCAGTCTCGAACTATTTCGACTCCCTGCAAAACAGACACATGGTTCAAACCAGGGTTTAAAGAACTGCAGTCAAAATAAAAAAAAAATAGCTTTTGATTTTTCATTGGACAAAAATAAACTGTTGCTTTTACTTCTGATTCATTAAATGAAAACAGACGTAGTCCAGGCAAAAGCAGAAAATGAAAAGTTGTACACAACAAAGAACATCGACAGTCGAAATGTTCGGAAGAGTTTGGTATGACAGACTGAAACTTTTAATAAATCCCGAAGTAACACAGAAAAATTAGAAAATCGACTTTAATTAAACAATTTGTTCAGACAATTAAATATTTAACTAATTTTGCCCCTGTAAAGGAATTGATCATATCAATTAACGGATTTGTATTTTCGAGTCATGGGACACAAATTTAGTCAATTAAAAAATTAATTGCATAAACAAAAAATACACCACATATCCACAAACATTTAATTTTTTGGGTTTTGATTAAAAAAATTAATTGCAGCAAACAAAAAATTAATTGAATAATTAATGTACACCAATTAATTATTTAATTGAATCATTTTTTGCAAAAATTTTTTCTGTGAAACTTTGTATATTTCAGCCTTTTCAAATTCTTCCGACTCTATGCGAAACTCTATCTTAATGTATTTAACAAAAATACATAAAAAAAAAAACATTAATTCGTTCGAAACTAAATGTTGCATTTATTTTCAAATTAAGAGACCGTCTAGCGCATAATTAGATTAAAATATTTCTTGTTTAAACTTTATGTTGTTTTGTTTCTCTTTTTAGTTCAGTTTTTGTTTCTTTTCAGTTTGCTTAAGCCCTTTTTCTTTTAGTTTATTTTGATTTCTTCTTTGAGTTCAGTTGTAAAATTTGAGAGAATTACTGAAGAAAAAGTTAATTTGTTGCTTTTGCCATGTAAAATCTATTAAGTCCAAAGGAACAAGTTTAGTTTTTTAATAAATCAAAGTAATTTATTGTTACAAGAGTCTTTTCTGGCTTTACCTTTCTATAAAGCTAAAAAAATTATTTTAGATTGGAAGGTATTGCAGAAGTTTCCTTTCTTTAGGAATTAATATTGCACAAATATAATTTTAATATTCTTTTAATCTCATTTGCAGAAACATCGTTATAACGCAAAACATTTAATTTTGTAGTTCGTGATGCAGATTTGTTCGCTATGGTTTTTTTACATTTGGGGGATTCACAAGGTAGTCATAAAGTTGTAAAGTCATATGTCTTAAAATAATTACAAGAAAAATATATGACTGCTATGGGCTACCGCTTATAATTTAGATTTCTACTCTACAGCTATGATTACTCAATGAACACTGCATTCAAATTTTTATTTTGTTTTAAACACAACAACATTTTGTTTTAACAATTGTAAAATATTATTTAGGACATTATGACGATATGACTTAATAGCACACCTTGTGAATCCCCCAATTGTGTAAAAAATTTATTTTTATATCTTTCATACTTTCCCCGTTTGAAAAGAAGGTGTCGTTAATTTTTCTTAGTGCTGCGAGCAAATAAAAATGTTTAAAAATATTTATTTCGAAATGCATTTTTTGAGTTATAACGACGTTGCAGCAAATGAGCTGAATTGCTGGTTTTGTGTTTTTTTTTTACAAACCAGAGAGTATCATATACAAATTTGTTTCTTATTTTGGCAACAAAGTCCACTAGCTCGAAATATGTTGAAAGACAGCGGCCACACTTGCTTAAGGAGAAGAGATATTGCAGAACTCTTTCGAGTAGAAGAGCGTCAGCATTTGTGCACAGGCATGAAATAAAATAAGTACCAAATAAAAAGCAAAAAAGCATGTCAAACATTTTAAAGAAAGCCTTGTTAATGTTTTTTATTTCTCTAGATTAATTGTTAACTAAAAGATATGGAAAACAAGCATAAAATTTAAGTCGGTCTTAAGGCCCGGTCATTTGATACCCCAAAACACTGAATGTATCTACAGAAAAATTTTCGAGAGTGAAACCCATCTGACACCCATAGGCCATGGGCAATCATGGATGCGGTTAAGATTCATATAAAACTCAACATCTATCTGAATTTGAGATTTGTTCGTCTTTACATTTAAAACATATGGAAAAACATAAAAAATCATATTAACATAAGTACATGAAATCTCATTGCGTGTCTGTTTGGCAACCCCTCTTTCTTTTCTAGCCCGATTGTCTATAAACCAAACAAGCATGTTTCCTAGACATGTCTGAATAGCCATCATGTAAATGTCCCCATTCTCTTCGTCCTAATTAGAAGTGAGAAGTATGTACCAAATTTCGTCCAATTATCTTTAAATTTTTAAACCTGTATTTTGCGTTTGTAATTTAAAATTTCTGTTTTCATTTTAATTTTTTGCTTTTATAAATATTTCCTACAAAAATTAACAATAGATACTTTAATCATTTCTAATTTTCCAATTATCTCATTTTCTCTTTATAAATAAAATAAAAAGTTTTTTTCTTCTTAAAAGGCAAATAAATACGAATAAAAACACACTTCACAGTCTACAACTTTGTTTAACGAAAATAAACAAATTCCCACTTCATGTAGAAAAGTAAAGAACATTTCATTCTTTTGAACTTTAAAAAAATTGTTGCTGCTATTCTTTGAGATAACATTGTTATTTTAAGTAGAGCACTTATCGAACTAATCTCTCTTAATTTTTATTATTTTATCATTAAACACTAAGAAAATAATTGATAAATAACCAGATTTTCTTTACTAAAATGAAAAAAAGAGATTTAAGAAAACTCAAGACTTTTTACTAATATACAATTTTTATTAAGAAAAGAAAACTTTTTTTCTTCTAAGAATTTTCATTCTTCTTTTTCTGTTTATTATTTCGATTTGCAATTAAATATTATTTTTGTAAAATTCCTAAGAGACCTAAAAGTAGGCACTTAAATTTAAAACATTTCAACTAACAATTATACGAAATACGTACAGAAGTAAAATGCACAGTGGGGTTATATAAAAAAAGGAAGTTGTAATGAATATAAATCAACTATTTAGTTAAGAATCTAATCTTATGGCCGATTTCACCTATTTATTTATACATCAATTAATGTTTAAAATTCGTTTTTGATGATTTATATATATTTAAAAAGCAATTGGTGAAATCGGCCGCTACAGTTTAGTGCGATTTAAGCCTCCTTGCTACAGCACAGGGTAGGTAGCAAAGATGCCAATCACGGGTATACAAGAAGTCTGTTGCAACCTTTTTTTAAGCTATTAAGAATCAATTTTAAATATTTTAAATTTAGTTTTTTTTTATGAAATTTTAAAATTTTGGTACCACAGTGTTTGAACCCACCACCGAAAAATGGGCTTTATATTTATTTTTTCATACTTTTTTAACACATCATTATTATTATTGAAGTAACCGCCTTGTACTTCATATATTTTGGATCCTTTCTAAAATGTAAGACGATTTAGAAATATCTGCCCGTCTGCCTGTTGCATTAAAGATGGGTCTTGAAAGAGAGGAGCGAAAGAGATAAAGTTAATGGTGTATTCTCTTCTACAACATGTCTTGTCGCCATTCTTATATTGCAATCTCTTATTTGACGAGAACAAAACACAAATTTTTAACAGCTGACAAAAAGTTTATTCTTCAAAATATAAAAACATACATAAATTAAAAAGCCTGGGGCCTAATTCTGGCAGTCGTGATCGAGTACTTTCTCGATTCGAACGCAATTTTATTTCAGTTGATACTTAACAAATTGTAATTATTTTTTCAGTATTGTGAAACTCAAATTAATGCTTTATAACACTGAAAAAATAATTCCGATTCGTTCAGTATTGACTGAAATAATTAGATAAAAAAAGAAATTACTCGATCACGACTGCCAGAATCAGGCCCCTGTTCTTCAAAGTATGAAAAAAATAGTCCAACATTTGTTTATTGATTGATATAAAATAAATAAATCAAAGAACAAAATTAATAACTTAATTCCAATTTCTTTTGCTTGTTTTTAGTGAAATATGTTAACAAGAAAATATTAACAAGAAATATTTATTGACACCAGCTTTTTGAGATTTTCTAATTTGACGATTTTTTCATAACACCGAATCCAGAATAGAATAGAATAGAATAGAATAGAATAGAATAGAATAGAATAGAATAGAATAGAATAGAATAGAATAGAATAGAATAGAATAGAATAGAATAGAATAGAATAGAATAGAATAGAATAGAATAGAATAGAATAGAATAGAATAAAATAGAATAGAATAGAATAGAATAGAATAGAATAGAATAGAATAGAATAGAAAAAGACGGGAACTATGCTCGTTGCTTATATCGATTTTTGATGAAAAGATTCTCAAAAAAAATTCAATAATTTTTTTTGCGCTCTTGAGGAGTATTAAGCTTTATTCCTTATTGACATGAATTTTGTATCTGTTTACTTTACAAATGCAAAGCAGATCTGAAATTTGCCGCCTTTTGCAAAAATTGGACCATCTTGTTTATCTGGTGCAAAAATTAACAAGTGTTTAAGTTGCCGTAGGCCAAATTTGAGGTAGTGGCATCTTTAAGGTCTAAACGTTCTAAATATGTTATGAATAGTGTTCGAAAATAAACAGAACATTGTTTAGTGTTCGGCTCAGACTATCCAGACGATATATATTTTATTGTGTTTGTGTAAACGCACACAAGCCTGTTCGTAACTATTCTCAAAAATGAGCCGGTAAAAAACAGAACAATTGTAGTGATACTGAAGGCAAACATTATATTTTTAGGGGAATGTAAGAAAAGATAAACTCACTGTTTATTGTTGGTGTTTTGTTTTGGCTTTGATATTGTTACAAGTAAGACTTTTAGTGTTTATAATTCTTATTCGCTTTAGGGTCTTATTTGTTTAATATTTTTGGCCTTTCTAAAATCTTTGGAAAAGGTTTCCTGATGAGCTGGCCTAAGCAACCAGTGAAATGCGCATAGAAGCTAGCTTTCCCTCAACAATAAATTTCAGTGTATTTATCAAATATGAAAAACTGGGAATTTAGCACGTCATACAAAAATCGTATTAATAATAAATTTTGTATTCCCGAAAATAACTTTGATATTATATTTTAATGTTCCTTTTTTACATTGATAAAGAACTGAATAAACAAAAAATGTTAGCAACAACCGCAGCACGAACAGCTTGTGTGTGTATTGTGTATGTGTTTTGTTTAATGTTTTTCGTATGTGTATTTTGTTTTTGTAAAATATGTTTGGATTTTTTTTACCAGCCAAAAGGACGCTAAGCACAACAGAAACAAATGCACATAAATGAGCTGAACCGAACAGAATGAAGCTTGTGTTTTTTTTAACGAAATGTTCTCATCTTTTTGTTGAGTTGGATAAGAACAAAATTATTTTTGTGTTCGAAAGATGACAAACAGGGAAACGTTATATTTTTTTAATGATTTACTACACAAACACTACAAGCGCTTGTGTTTTCCACAAATCTACCGAACCGAACACTAAGGAGCGATATTTAGTGTTTATTTTCGAACACATGCTTTAAATACCCTCCACTTGAGCGAGTGCTAAAAAAGGGTGTATTAAATTTGTCATTTCATGTGTAACCTGAAAGTGTGGTTCCAATGCGTGAGATAAATATTTCGTATTGAAAAAATCGAAATGGAACAAGTTTGCATTAGGCATCGTTAGGCTAGGATTTTTATAAACACAAGGTGTTTTTGTAAAAATTGTTTAAATCAAGATACAATTTTCTCTACATTGATACATAATTTTGTTTAACTTTTCTACTCCGTATACAAAATAATTGCTAGAGAAACTAAAGTCACTGTATTAAATATATTTTCAATAACAGGAATTTTCCAAATTTTATATATTTTTTTTTTGCAATTTTACTCCACTGTATTTTGATGGAAATAGAAAAAAAACATTTAAAGCAAATCCAATGTACCACAAATTAAAATGTCTGCGTCTGTGCTGGTTTTCTCTCTAGTCTTTAGGATGAGGAATACAAATGTAATTTGATTTCATTTATATTTTAGTTATTTTTTTATGTTTTTACTTTCAGTTCTTCTCATTTTGAGTTTGAGTGTCTACAGCAATAAAAAAAAAATACCCCAGGGGGTTTCCACGGAAAAATACCGAAACAATTCAGTTAATTCAATACACACATGCACGCACACATTTATGCCATCGGTATTTATGAAATTATTTCTTTGTTCATCTTTTACTTCTGTTATTTAGCAGCTTTAAATGTATTCAATGAAATTGCGAATAATATCGAAACAAAAATGTACACTTCTTAACTTTTTTTTTAAAAAAATTAAAAACACTTTTTGCTAAACAAACCGCCACCTACTAAAGTCTATTGGCAAACTCTTCCTAACACTTGCACACACATACTCAACCAAACAGTCATAAAAAAGTCGATTAAAATTCATCAATAATTTGTATTTGGTTGCTTGCTCTTGTTTTCCTCTTGAATTTGTCGAAGTGTGTGAGTATTAGTTTTATCTAACAACAACCAATCCAGCATCCAGTTATACAGTTTTAAAGTTTCCTTCACATCGACTATCCACATTCACTCATACATGTGAAATTCAACAGAATAAAAAAAAAAACGAAATTAAACACAAATACTGAAATATTTTTTCTTTCTATTTTATTTCGATTCAATAACTACGACTGTTGAATCTGCAATTTTCTGTGGGTAACAGTGCAAGCGGAAAGTTTTCGGAAATTTTTTTCAATTAAATAAATATATTAAAAGTTTAAGAGATTCTTAGGAGTTCGCGGGGAGTTCTTAAGTTTTTTATATCAATTACACAGGCCAACAATTTTGAACCCATGGACCAGAGTATTAGAACTTTTGTTAAGGTTTAAGTTGAAGAGATTCTTCACTCGCAATTTCTCCATGATATCAGGTTTTTGCTATATCTTCGCTTAAAGCTTAACATAAACAGTTTTTCGCCATATTAGAAACCTCATAACTGCGGGAATTAATTTATATTTATGTTAATTGACAAGTTTGTCTGAAAGTTTTATGAATTATCTAAAAAAAAATTGTTTAACCTTTGTAATATCTTGTTCCTTCGCTGAAATATCTTAACTTTTGACCTGTTCGTCGATTTCGAACGAAGACTTCGTTCGCTTAACTTAGTTGTAAAACAAAAACAATTTGCAATTGTTTTAATTGTAAGTTAAGCTAACGAAGTCTTCGTTCCGATTGTACGCACACAAACTAAAAAAAAATGTTTGAGAGTTTGTTTTTGTTTTACATGTAATTTTTGCGAACGAAAGCGTTCGAGTGACATCGTGAACTGGGCAGTGATTCACATTTTTGCGGTCCTCAAAACATTTATTACAACCAACAAACGAAGATCTGTAAATTAACACACTTCGTGACGAATTGTATAAAAAATAAGTAGAAATACATTCTCTATACCCAGACAACATTAACTAAAGCAAAATAAACGAAAATCGTTTTAAGCCAGCTAGATGAGCAGACATTATTAATTTTGTATCAAGTACACCCAACTTTTTTTATACACGGTTGTTTTTATATGCGATTTTGAAATATCACGGTTGACGAGTTTTTTAAACATGCACAATATTTTTTTAGCTCTTATTCAAAATAATGTTTTACTTTTTCATACAATGTTTAATTTTTTCTTATGCAGATGAATTAGTTTTGGTTACACTTTTTCTTATTCATCTAAGACCCTAAAAAGTATATATTTTCTTGATTAATTCAAAGTTAATTAGGCCATGTCCATCTGTATGTCCTTCCATCTGTCTGTGCCCACTAGTATGTCCATCTTTACGTCTGTTGAAAACACGCTCACTTGCGAAAGTGAAAGTTTTGTTTTTAAATTGCATTTTAGGATTGAAATCCTGTACAATTGATTCAGTAGGAACAGAGTAATAATTCCAAATTTTGAACAACCTCATTGAAGAATTAAAATTTTTTTAATCAAAAACCCATCAAAAATTTATGAAAGAATGCGCCACTTCTTATTCAACTTAACCAAAATTCGTTTTATATGACTGGAAATGATACTTCGAAGTCTGAAAAAGATCAATTCATAATTTGCCATAGACCCCATATAAATGCCACTCTTGGCTAGAAATAAAAATCGAGTGCGAAAATTTCTGCAATTTTGAACTATTTTCAGTTCTGTAACGGACTTAATCAAAAAGTATTTCACTCCTAAAATAACGTTAACAAATCCAAGTCAATGGCTCCAAAATTTATTTTTGCAACAACGTAAAAAAAGAGTTGGGTGTATAATGAATGTTTAACAAACAAAACAAAACTGAGATTTCATGTTGAATTTCCACTCTCAATATTTCGGTAATTTTCTGGAAAATGGAAATTAGATACAACAAACTAAGAAAAAACAAAATGAAACATTTATTTACTTTAAAGATAAAAAACACATACACGTTTCAAAGCACACATTCATTTAAATTATTTGTGGGTATGAAAATAACAAAGAACCCTGTAGTTGTAATGATTATTAATGAATTGTGAACCTTGGGGGGGGGGGGGCTGGTTGCATTTCGAAAATAATCTTACAAATATTATAAATGTAAAAGTTTTTGTGTTTATTAGTTTGCGAAACAATCACGCGAAAACCGCTCAAAGTATTTGGATGAAATTTGCAAGACGGATAGCATATGTTCCAGATTATTTTTGAATATGTACTTTTTAAAAACAAAGAATGGGAAAAATTTGGTACTTTGGTACTTTTCCTCTTTTTGATAAACTTTTAAAGGGGTAAATACGAGATTTCAAAAATACTTTTTAAATCTGGTACTCTTGTTACGCTTTTAGCTTGGGTACTTTTTCTCTTTTCGAAAACTTTGGTATAGAGATTACAAATTAAAATTTAGGGTTCGTCTTATTATGTAAAAACCAAAACAATTGGTACTTTTTCTCTTCTTGATAAATTTGGTAATCAGTTTTCGAATGATCCAAATTAAAATATAGCGTACTATTTATGAGAAAAAATTGGTACTTTTTAAACTGTAATTACGGGATAAAAATAGTTATATTTCAGTTTTCGATAAATTTGAAATACATACAGACTATTGCCGATATTAGCATACAGTGTACTTTCTAGGGACCTAAAATGAGGAAAACCTGGTACTCTTGGTACTCTCTTACTTTGGGTACTTATTCTTGCTTTGACAAATTTGGTATTCAGATTCCATATGGTCCAGCGGCTGGAATAGAAATATTTATAAACCGCTTGCTTTTCAACTGCGAAGCGCAATAGTTTTTTGTTTTAACTTGTAAAGAAGCCTTCACAAGGTCCCAAAGTAGGAAAATTGTATTAACTACATTTTTTTACATAATCATTTGTCCAAGACACCAAACAAATAAAACTATTCTTAAAAAACCCGTTTTACCTTCTACTTTCCGAACTGCTGGTTATCTACTGATAAATAAATAGAAAATGTTTTTGAGTTTCCTTTTTTCGTATTTATTTTATTCAAGCCAATATTTGTTTTTCACTTTTACACATCCATGTGCAAAACATCGTGAAAAAATAAGAAGAAAAAGCAAATGAAAACAAAAACTGAAAAAAGTTTGTCTAAATTAGCAAAAGGACATCTTATATGTTAATTTTTAATTAATCAATTATTTACTTTGCCACACTTTGAATTTAAAATGTTGTTACAACAATTGTGAATTAACTATATAGTTTTAAAAGCACTGAATTTAAAACCCTATTTTTGTATTTTAATAATATTATACTTGTGGATAAATTAACATGACAATCTGTCAATTTATTAGCGCCAATTAAGATTAGCCATCTTTATTGATAGTGCCTTCGTGGCTCGTAAAATTGTACTTTTTCTTCTTATTCAAATCAAACCTGCAAAGGGTAAGCATCTCTCGCTAAATAAAGCATATTTTGAATTGTAATCTAACAACGTGTCTTTTTATTTCCAAATTGAACCGCTGCATTACTGCAATTATAATTTCTTTCAACCAAGAAATTATAATATCCATTGGATATAAAACATTGGTCAAAAGCTCTG
The DNA here is from genome assembly GCA_949318255.1 of Pollenia labialis. NCBI lineage: Eukaryota > Metazoa > Arthropoda > Insecta > Diptera > Polleniidae > Pollenia > Pollenia labialis. Next base: position 25,186,458 of record OX439139.1, read on the forward strand.
GTTTAAATAGTTTCCAACTACCACCAATAAACCCAGCTAATTGTTGTTAGGATTCACTTTGAACCCACATCTACAATTTGAGTACAATCACCTACATAAGTTTGCACCCATATTAATATAATTCTAATACTAAGAATTATTCATGGTCCTTCGCCGACGTTAAACTGGTCACCTAAAATAAAAATACAACAAACATACCTACACACCTGGTCACCCAAAACATACATAAATTTCTTAGCAGCATCAACTTAACAGCTCAAAGTGCAAGCTCTTCAGTCAACAAGAAGATCGCGGATAGAACATAAGTGACGGAAAGCAATTAAAAACACAAGAAAAGGTCAAAGTAAAACAAAAAACTAATGACACAAACAAAGTGAGTACAAATACAAAAAATTAGTGAAGCAAAATTAATATTAAAAGAAATAAAAAATCGTAAGTTTAAATAGAAAAAAGTGAAAAATTACATAAAACTTTTTAAAGAAAAACGTAAAAAATATACCTACAACGTAAAAAATAGTGAAAAAAGTATAAAAAAGAAAATTGTTCTTTGCTCATTGTTAAAACCAAAAAAATCTTTCTTTGAATTGCCAAAATTGGAATAAATACAGATTACCAGATTTCTATATCAATAGTGCGCAAAATTAGGAAACAACAACAAAATTCATAAAACGGCAAATTCAAAAGTTTGCAAAATTTTATAAAACGTAAGATTCTGATTAGCAAAGACAAAAATTTCATAAAACAAGAAATTTAAGAAAAAAGGTCAAAACCTGTTTATACCGTTTGTTTTTACCTCCCTTTGGTTTCTCAAGGTTTTCTTGTGCACTTGTGCACCTGCATACATAAGTCAAAAAATCATATAGAAAAAATTGGTACAGAAGATTAGCAAAAAAAAAATAAATAAAAGAAAGAAGAAAAGTTCTTAATAGCGAAACCAAACACGTAAAAAATAAGAGAAAAACAAAAAAAGTTCTTAAGTTTCAACAACAAAACAAATTTCAAAACCAACAGAAAGCCAAAGTTCTCTTTGTGATTTTTTATCAAGAGAATTCAACAGTAGCAGAACAAAACGTGAGTAGCTTGCTATATTCAACCCTTATTCAATTACACATTAATATCCCACATGAATACACTGCCATCTCTTTACATAAATAAATCTCTTTAACAACAACACTCATCTCACTTTAACATTAAATTTTGATCGTTACATACCTACATATTTCTCATTAACAGTGCCAGGTTTTTACACATAAGTACATAAATAGTCAATAACAGAATTTAACACGGTGTAGCAGCAAGAGGGAAAAAGTGTTATTTTACTAAATAAAATCAACAAAGTTATCAACAATCAACTACAATTTTCAATTTAATAAGGAAAAATCAGATTGTCGTTTATATTGGAAAAAAAAATAAAATTACCTTTGGTTACATAATTGAAAAAAAATTAATAAAAAAATTGAAAAAAAAACAAGATTTTTTTATTATAATTATATACAACAGTGGGCACATCACTGGAAAATTTGGTAAATATTTTTGAGAGAGAATAAAATCACAAAAAATTTTTTTGAATGCATTTTCTTTTTCAAAACATAAATAAAGTTAATTCCGTCGAATAAAAATCTTGTAAAATTATTTAGATAATTTGCGAAACAACAAAAATTATAAATTCGAATTAAACTGAAATTAAATTGAAATATTTAAGGAAATTTTTTCTAAAAATTTAAAAGCAAAATCTCAGCATTACGTCGTTTGAAAAAAGAGGAAAACATTTTTTTTTAGAAATTTGCTTTTTAACGAAATTTAAAATTTATTCTTAATTAAAATTAAAATACAGTCCCATACAATAGTTAAGGGAAAATTGGATATCCCATTATACATTAAAAGGAATTAAAATTCCGGACAAATTCCTTAAAATATTCAGTCTCAACATTAAGGCTTTGCGAATTAACGTTTCAAGACCCTTTTTTACACACGTTTATAAACTGCTCAATATTTTCTTTCACCTAAAAGAAAATATTACAGATTCGAAATCTATTTTAATTAAACCGCTAAATATTTTCTTTCACTTAAAAGAAAATATTATAGATTTCCGATTTTTCTTTTTAACTGCTTAATATTTTCTTTCACCTAAAAGAAAATGTTATAGATTCGAAATCTATTTTTATTCAACCGCTAAATATTTTCTTTCACTTAAAAGAAAATGTTATAGATTTCCGATCTATTTTTTTAACCGCTTAATATTTTCTTTCACCTAAAAGAAAATATTATAGATTCCGATTTATTTTTCCTAAAACCGCTTATTATTTTCTTTCACCTAAAAGAAAATATAGATTCATGATCTTTATTATCAAACCGCAAAATATTTTCTTTCACTTAAAAGAAAATATTATAGATTCGCGATCTATCATCCTAAACTGCTAAATATTTTCTTTCACCTAAAAGAAAATCTATCCTTTTTTCTCTAAATCTCCAAATATTTTCTATCACCTAAAGGAAAACAGTATACACTCGCGATCTATTTTTACCTAACCATAAGAGCATTTCACATTACTGAAAACGACATACATTGTCATCTAATTTAAACCGCTACAGGTTTATTAAATTGCATATTATTTCTGGCATACAAAGAAAATATTTATTATAAAGTCACATTCCACCTCAACATTTCTTACAAAAATTTCGGAAAATTCTAAGCTTAACTGTTCTAATCGCAACCATTTATATCGACTATTACTTAGTCTTAACACGTTTTACTTACGCAATTAGAAAATTTTTATAGAAGTTACTTAGCAATACAAGGAACAATTTCAATATAATTATTATTCAAGTACTTCAATTTCGCTTTACGAATCCCATTTACAGTTTTCTTACTATGGCTGCACCTAACCATAGATTTGCATTCGATGCCAAACATTTAATCTCATTTTGCAAAAGAAATGATGTTCAGGAATCTTCTGGACAATCTGAAGCCCTTTTAGATATCAAAATGAAAGACCTTGATAGTCGTTGGACTAAAGTAGAAAGCTCGTATGAAGATCTCATGCTCTCTGATCAAAGCGAAGAAATAAAGATAACGGCACAAGAACAATATGACGCTTGTGTAGAAATGTATTACCTTACTATTTCGAAACTGCTCGATCTTATTAAACCGCTTAGAGAAAGCATAAATCCTCGTGTTAGCACAGAACCCATGACTCCCAACCTACCACAAGAAAATTTTAACACATGCCTCAAACTACCCCCTTGCGATACTCAAACCTTCTCAGGAAGTTACGAAGAATGGCCTGCGTTTCGTGACATGTTCACAGCAGTTTACATCAATCATCCGAGATTGACATTCGCCGAAAAATTGTACCATCTTCGTAACAAAACAACGGGAACTGCAGGATCAATCGTAAACCGATTTCCCCTTACGGATGATAATTTTAATCTTGCTTGGCAAGCTCTTAAAGCGCGATACGAGAACATAAGGGTTCTGGTAGATAATCAAATTCGAAATCTCTTTAACATTTCTGTAGCATGTGCAGAGGATAGCGAATCCCTGCAGAGAATACATAGTTCGGTCACAGACTGTTTGTCAATGTTGCAAACGTTAGGTGTATCTTCGGAAGGATGGGATCCAATATTAGTAAATTTAGTTTATTCTAAGCTACCTCACGAAACCCTTGCTCAATGGGAACAATCTCTAAACGCATGTAGAAATTTACCAACATGGGCGCAACTTAGCAATTTCCTTCTCAAGAGATGCGAAGTAGTAGAACGAATTTCTACAATTAAACTCACAAAACCTTCATTTTCAAATGAATCCAAATCTCAATCCCGAATTCAAACCTATGCATCTCAGGAAAAACTCAATTTCAATTGTAAAATTTGTAATGAAGCACACAGCCTAAGATCATGTTCACAATTTCGCAACCTATCAATCCAAGAAAGGGTAGATTTCGTCTTTAAAAACCAAATTTGTAATAACTGCCTTTCGATTGCTCATACAAAAAATAATTGTAAAAGCAAAAATACATGCCAAAATTGTGGGAAAACGCATCACACTTTACTTCACATGCGGCCAAATAATAATTCGAAAGCGAATACAAATCAATCGTTTAACAACAACAATCATAATTCCCACTCGCACAAATCCCACACTCAAAATTCAATTTCACATCCTCCAAATTTAAATGTTCATACTCAAAATCAACAGCCACGTGAGTTGTCGATGCAACCCTCAACTTCAAACGCCTCTAAAAACTCCCAAATTCATTCGAATTATGCTGCAAATTATACGAATATCCTTCTAAGAACAGCCCTCGTTCAAATAGAAAGTAGGGGAGAACGTTTCACAATTCGAGCACTCATAGACCCAGGCTCAGAAAGAACTTTTCTCTCAGAAAAGATACGAGAACGGTTAAATCTTCCTTTCAGAAGATCCAAATTTGAAATTATTGGAGTTGGCGGTCAAAGCCAAACCGCGGATAAAGAATGTGACATAACTATCGTGTCTAAACAAAACAATTTTCGCTGTCAAATATCGGCAATTGTGCTCCCTAAAGTCACTAGTAAAATACCCTCAAACTCTTTTAAAATAAGCTGTGAATTCGGTCTCTCAGATATCGAACTAGCTGATCCATATTTTAATGTTTCCTCTTCAATTGACCTTATCTTAGGAAATGATAGCGAACGACATATAAATCTAGAGGGTATAAAAAGGAATATTTGTGGCTCAGCTTCCGCCTATAAAACTGTTTTCGGCTGGGTTCTCAGTGGACCAATTCAAACACAGCCCATATCGTCCTTTTCCACTATCACAAATTCAAGCGAAAACTCAAACGTAAACGAATTACTCCGAAAATTCTGGGAGCAGGAGGAAATTCCAGCAATCCGACCAATAGCTCCAGAAGACAAAATTTGTGAAGAATTTTACACAGAAACGACAAAACGTCTTCCTGACGGTCGTTATATGGTTCGATTACCATTTAAAAAAGAATTCCCGGACGAAAAATCTCTCGGTACATCGAGGTTTATAGCTCTAAGCCAATATGTAAGAATGGAGCAAACTCTCGCTAAAAATCCCCAGCTCCATTCGCAATATATTGAGGTGCTCAATGAATATATAGCCCTTGATCACATGGAACCAACCACCTCGATAGAATACATCTCAGAAAATAAGTGTAGTTCTTTTTATCTCCCGCATCACGCTGTCGTTCGTCCAGACCATAAAACTACAAAAGTTCGTGTAGTCTTTAACGCATCACGCAAAACAAGATCTGGTCTTTCCCTTAACGATACACTATACACAGGGCCTACTTTACAAGCAGACTTGGTCACCGTAATATTAAATTGGCGTTTTTACAGATATGTCTTTAGCGGAGACATTCAAAAAATGTATAGACAAATCCTCATAGATCCTCGTGACAGGCCCTATCAAAGAATTCTATTTCAAAAGTCCCCCCGGGAGGCTATCAAAGATTATCAGCTCAAAACCGTAACCTTTGGTATTAATTGCGCACCCTTCCTGGCAATACGAACTCTTTTACAATTAGCCTCTGATAACCAAAATCTCTTCCCAAAAGCATCACAAATTTTACGTAAGGAAACGTATGTAGACGATATTCTTGCTGGAGGTCACTCTCTCGATAGTGCCGCAGAAGCCCAACAACAGCTGATTCGATCCCTCGGCTCAGCAGGTTTTCTGTTAAAAAAATTCGCATCTAATGACTCTCGATTATTAGAAGCTATTCCGCAAGAAGACTTGTATGATTCCGATTTTCTTAAATTTTACGATTCTAGTGCCACTAAAACTCTCGGTATGCGGTGGAATGCACTTACAGACTATTTTACATACTCTTTTGAACCTATTCCCGAAATTATTAATGTTACTAAGCGTCAAATATTATCTTCTGTAGCAAGATTATTCGATCCAGCTGGCTGGATTTCTCCAGTGGTTATCAAAGGAAAAATCCTTATTCAACAACTCTGGCTGGAAAAAATTGATTGGGATGATTCTGTAAGTGAAGATTCTCTCCGAATCTGGAATGAACTAATTCGAGATATGCCATTCGTACAAAAAATCCAAATTCCGCGCTGGATACAATTCACGCCCGTTGATAAAATCCAAGTGCATGGATTCTGTGATGCCTCAAAAATGGCTTACTGCGCAGCTGTATATATTCGTGTTCAAACATCTTCTACCGCATTTTCTAATTTACTTGTTTCTAAAAGTAAAGTTGCTCCTCTAGCAGCCATAACATTACCAAGGTTAGAGTTGTCAGGTGCATTGCTCCTAGCTAAACTCACAGCTCATGCAATCGAATCTCTAGATTTAAAAAATGCGGAAATTTTTCTATGGTGTGATTCTTCGATTGTTCTGGGATGGTTAGCAAAGCCACCAGCAACATGGAAAGAAATATACGTCTCCAATCGCGTATCGCAAATTCACCAACTACTGCCAACTTCTAAATGGCGTCATGTACCAACACATTTTAATCCCGCTGACTTAGGCTCAAGGGGTTGTAAGCCGCAAGATTTAATTGTTAATAGTCTCTGGTGGAATGGACCATCGTGGCTCACGAATCCACCTTCCGAATGGCCAAAGGGCAATCCTCTAAATTCTACTAACTCTACCCGAATTTCTGTCCTACTACCTAAAAGTACACCTGATGAAACCGTTTTATCTCATCACTTACGCATAAACTCCAACAATGTGCAAGCTACTAACAATTTTATCGATATTCTATCAAATTTTTCGTCATACACGCGAGCATTACGTGTCTTAGCATATGTTTTTCGTTACATACGACATTTTAAACCATCTTTCGCTAGTTCAACACGTCCCATAATTTATAGTAGCCCAGAGCTTCGGCAAGATGAAATTAATTCCGTAAAAACCAGACTAATATTGCTTGCCCAAAAGCGTTGGTATGAAATCGAATATACCAGTTTATTGAATTCCGAAGCTATACCCAAAGACAGTTCTCTACTCACTTTAAATCCCTTCATAGACACTAATGGTATTCTACGCGTAAATGGAAGACTTGCAAACTCTACACTGCCGTATAACGAGAGATTTCCTATAATTTTGCCATGCAATTCTCACTTTTGTAATTTATTCCTATTACATTTGCATAAATTTTTAGCCCATGCAGAGTGTCACTTGATGTGTCGCATGGCCCAAAGCGAATTTTACATACCACGTCTGAAACTACGAATTCGAAAAATCATTAGACTATGCAAAACCTGTATTATATACAAACAAAAATCTTGTTCCCAAATTATGGCAGCACTGCCACCTGACAGATGCAGACTTTCAGCCCCCTTCCATACTACTGGCGTAGATTTCGCTGGGCCTTTTGAACTAAAAAGCTCGACTCTACGTAATTCTTCCACATTCAAGGCCTATGCATGCGTATTTGTGTGCTTTGCCACCAAGGCAGTTTACCTTGAACCCTGTTCTTCTCTATCCACTCCAGCTTTTCAAGCCACTTTCGCTAGGTTTGTCGGTCGTCGTGGATTGCCACGTAAAATCGTTTCCGACAATGGACGCAACTTTCTGGGAGCAAGCCGTGTATTTCGTAGAGAATTTTCTACGTTTATTAAAACCGTTTCCCACGACATTGCGCAAAAATACATTACTCACGGATTCGAATGGTCCTTTATCCCCCCTCACGCGCCTCATATGGGCGGGTTATGGGAAGCAGCGGTGAAAAGTTTTAAATTCCACTTAAAACGAGTCGCGGGTGCTCACCGTTTCAACTTCGAAGAATTCGCCACCGTGTTGGCCAGAATTGAAGGCGTTTTAAATTCAAGACCTATATCCGCTGTGTCTGAAAATCCCTCAGATTTAACCGCTTTAACGCCCGGACATTTTATAAGAGGAGGTCCCCTCATGGCACTTCCTGAGCCACCAGCCGAAAGTCTCTCCTTAGTAAATCGATGGGAAAAATTAAAGGCCATTCATCACCAATTCGCCATTCAATGGAAAGCCGAGTATCTCAAATCTCTACATAAACGATATAAATGGAGATTTTCCCTTCCTAACTTGCGGATAGGCGACTTTGTAATCCTTATCGACGATCTTCTCCCACCAAACGAATGGCGGTTGGGAAGAATCGAAAAGGTTCATTTAGGATCAGATCAACAAGTTCGAGTAGTCGATGTGCGCACCGCTGCAGGAACTTTAACACGTCCGATTACTAAGCTCTGTTATTTACCATATAACCAGGAGCCTAGTCTCGCACACAGTACACACTAGTTATTTCCCTAGCTTATTTTATACACTCATTACACTCATTAAACCTGTCCTTTGCATAAATATACCTTTTACTTATCATACTTTATTTCATTTTAGTTCCCGTAACCACTCTTCTAGAGACCCAGCCATCCATCAGTGCCAAATCTGCCAACGGTACCATTCACTCAGATTTTGCCCACGTTTTCTTGCCATGGATTCTACAAGACGCAACCAAGCAGCCAGACGCAACAACTATTGCCTTAATTGTCTAGCCCGTACTCATGACGTACGGCATTGTACTAGCCCAGACAATTGTCTCAAATGTGGGCTGCCGCATCATACTCTTTTGCATCCCAAACGGCATCCAAGAGCAGAGCCATCAACAACATCAGTACGTGAGCGCATTGGTCAAAGCAAAGCTCGTTCCAGTCAGTCCACCAGGCATGTGCAACGCCGTAACACACAACCCAATACCCAAGTTACACCAACTAAACGTGTTCTACAAAAAAAACGGGTTCCACCCCAGCAACGTACACAATCCAATAGTTCAACTCAACCAAATCAAAAGATCTTGTCAGAGGCCATACGTTCTTTAGCTGCAGTATTGTGTGTTACTTCATCAACTTAAATTGCATAGCTGCAAGGAGCGGCGGCATGTCTAAATTAGCAAAAGGACATCTTATATGTTAATTTTTAATTAATCAATTATTTACTTTGCCACACTTTGAATTTAAAATGTTGTTACAACAATTGTGAATTAACTATATAGTTTTAAAAGCACTGAATTTAAAACCCTATTTTTGTATTTTAATAATATTATACTTGTGGATAAATTAACATGACAATCTGTCAATTTATTAGCGCCAATTAAGATTAGCCATCTTTATTGATAGTGCCTTCGTGGCTCGTAAAATTGTACTTTTTCTTCTTATTCAAATCAAACCTGCAAAGGGTAAGCATCTCTCGCTAAATAAAGCATATTTTGAATTGTAATCTAACAACGTGTCTTTTTATTTCCAAATTGAACCGCTGCATTACTGCAATTATAATTTCTTTCAACCAAGAAATTATAATATCCATTGGATATAAAACATTGGTCAAAAGCTCTGGTTTAAATAGTTTCCAACTACCACCAATAAACCCAGCTAATTGTTGTTAGGATTCACTTTGAACCCACATCTACAATTTGAGTACAATCACCTACATAAGTTTGCACCCATATTAATATAATTCTAATACTAAGAATTATTCAAAGTTTTTTTTATTAGTTTTCTTTATCAGCATATTATATAAAGATATGTATGTATAAACATAAGTATGTTTGGGAGTAACAGTGACACACAGCCTTGCCAGCTAAATAAAAATTGATATTTAAAAAGTCCAATTTTACCAATTCAAATGGGAATCTTATAATGAAAATCTTTAACGTTAGAAATATTAAGTGGTCGATACAGAAATCATTTAATGTTTCATGAAATTCAGGCCCTCTTAGGGCCAATCAGGATTAACGCTTATTTTTAATTGTTATACCGAATTTGGTGCTACCAAGTTTAAAAGATTGAAAACAGCTGATAACGTTTTATCCCAGCTAGCATTTTATATCAATTTTCAATCTTCTAGGAATCAGCTTCACATAACCGCATATGAGCTAATTTTTCGATCATATGTGATAAAAGTTGTAAGAAAATGCTTCACTATGGATGAATCACCTTAAAGAATTTTTCGTGATTCAATTTTCTGATTTTTTTTTTTTTTTTTAGCAATTTAATTGTTGTTTTTCTAATCGTTAAATTGTATTTTACGTCTCTCCTTTAAATCGTAAATTATATGGTTTTTAATTATATTTTAAATAATTTTAAAATTGTCATGTTTTAAATTTTTTTTCTCTAATAACAGTGCCCCTTGAATATTTGAACAAATTTTGTTTTGAACCAAACAAAAGTTATCGGGTTCTCGTAAAGAAAATGAGAAACCATTTGCACTTACATTTATTTTCATTAATTGACAATAATAATTGGGCTTCTTTTTAACACTCTAATGCCGCCTTTTTTGTTTGCCTTAAAAAAAATTAAACTGAGCTAATTTTAGGGTAAGAAATCTGCCTTCAGTTTTTTCCTTTTAGTACTCGTTGAACTGCAAGGGTTACAAAATGTAAAGTTCGCCTTGAGGCAGAGTTGGGCAATATCGCAATAAATTAAAAAACGTTTTTAATTTACATACCGGAATTTTCTGTGTAATTCCCCAGTCCGCCTCCAGACGGGTTCAGCAGAAACATCCATTTTCAGTAGCGATTCTTTTTTTTTGTAAATAAACATTTAATTTTTTTTTTCAATTGAAGGTTCAGATGCGCACCAGTGATTTTTTCGGCCCGATCTAAAGCTTTGAAATATTATTTTTTCAATATTAATTTTCTTTACAAAGAATAAAAAAAATTACCGTTGCCGCTCAAATTCATGATGACAATGTACTTTTTGTCAAACTCGTAAGAGTGTTGCCACAGATTAAAAATTGTTGATAAAATTAGCTTTGATTTACACCTAGAATTGCTTATTAATGAAATATTCTCAAAAAATCACAATTTTATGACGGCTTTTTGCTACCCCGCCTAGAGGCGGACTTAAGAGGGTTAAGCTAATCTTTTAATTCGTTTGGCTTTCATGAAAATTTCTACTTTTCTGTTTTAATTTGACAAGACAAATGAACAAAAATACAAAATAGTAAAAAATATTAAGAAATCATTATTTAAAGATATTGACGACCTTATCGTTACCTAAAACTCTAAAGGCCCCAATCTAACATTTCGAAAATTTTACAGGAGAAGCAAAAAACTATTTAAAATGATAAATTGATAAATTGCTTATGGCCAATTGTCAGGATTGATATTAAAACACATTTAAAACATATCGTTTTAAATACGAAATTCTCTTCTTCACTAAACACTTAAATAAAAGTTAATTCACCGATGTGGTACATTTAAATTGAACTTAAGTTTCCATTGAAATAACTTAGCAAGGTGGACTCAGTATCACAACAATGCAACAACAGCAGGCAAAGCAAAAACATTCAGCTGTTTTGATTTTGATAAACATTTTTATGATATTTTTTGTATTTAATAGTGCTACCATACTTTTCTCTTAATTAAATAAGAATTAGAATTGTGGTTATTTTGTTGAACTATTTATGGGTTTTAATCCAAATTTTTAATATTTTAATCAGGCTTAAGTTCATCAAATTTTATTTTCATTAAATTATTTTTATTAAGAAAAGAATTTTTAACAACATGAAAATTAATTAAAATTGTTATTGATAATCTTTCATTCTTGACCGTGGCCGGGGCTCGAACCCTGGCCGGCAGGTTACCATGACATGTTTCGATCGCAACCACTCGATCTCCTCAGATGCATTTGCCGTCTTATACACTCAAAAAATCAATCTGTATTTAAATACGATTTATATGAAAATTAACTTAATATAGATTTAAAAACTATCCTGAAAATTGGGCATTCAACAGTTTATAAATAATTTAGTTTTCTTCTTTTTTTGGCCTTTTAGAGTTAATCATTTAATCTTTTGTAGATTGGATCGTTTGTTTGTTGGTTATAAAATCGCAAATTTTTGTCGAAAGCTTCCAAAATTTCCAAATTTTGCGTACATTTGTGTTAATGCAATACATCAGAATCAATGAAAAACACGATTTTTAATTTTCGGTTAGTAAAGGCTTTTTTCGTTTTACGTAATGATATATGGGCATTTCCATTTTGACGTGTCGTGATAGTTGTACCACAAAATGTAAAAAAATTAAATGACGAAGTCAAATTTGTAAAAAGGGTTTTTATATATACAAAGTAATGAAGTAGCACTATATTCAGAAAAAAAAATTACAGTAATCGACGCTAAGGATTTGCAGATATAAGCAAAAATCTGCGCTGGCGTGACGTTAAAAAAACGGAAGTGGGTTTTGACTTGCATTACAAAACTGAAAAATACTGCGAATTGAGCAAGATGTTTTGTACCAAACCTTTTTTAGTTAACTTAGAACTAATACAGATTTATTTTTCAAGCTATAACATTTATAAATCTTTGCTCGTTTTAAGGTAAATATGGGAATTTTCAGCTAAAAGTCTACTTTTTTTAATGTAACGCCAGATTGCAAATAAGGTTGTATTTTCGGACCATGTTGTTCAATCGTTATCCCTTTTGTTACTTAATGTAGAGCTTGTTGCGCTTTACACCAAAATATAAAAAAGTAAACGATACATATACAATTTTTTGAGAAACAATTTAAAAATACTTCTGGCGTTACGTGACAGAAAGTAGACTTTTCGCTGGAAATGCCCATATCAGCTCTTTTAATCGTTCAGGTGATAAATAAGTTTTTAATCATCAAATGGGAACTAAGAAGACTTCTTTAGGTAATATTTACAAAAACTTATCACCCAAATGCTGCTGGGATGGCGCTCAATAAAAATAAATAAAATAAAAAATTAATTTAATTGCGGCTATAACTGGCCACTGGCCCATTGGGAGGCCCGCCCAGAGGCTGGGGATCCCTTATAATGTGTTATGTAGAAGTTGCGGCGACGAGGAGGAGGAAGAAATTGTCCGTTATTTAGAGATTTAAGACTTGAAATGTTTGGTCAAAGAGCCGTAGAGGACAAAACTTGTCTTCTGATATTGATTTAAACGGGATCCACTCCTTTGTTAAATCGACCGGGTGGCTGCGTGGGAATACTAGCAGCCAGATAGCATACGACCTATAGGAGACGGTGTGACATGGTAGAACAACGGGAACTTATTAATGGACCCACGTGAGCTGTATATAAAATATTTTGACTTCCAATTATTCACTTCATTCATTTCTTATACAAATTAACTTATTTCTAAGAGAAATTAATTTTATTTTGTGCAAAATTATTAGATAAACTGTGACTTTAAAACTGATTTAATAAAAACTGTAATGTGAACGCAAAATCAGCTGTTTATAGTTTTAGGCCCGTTTTCACAACTTACCGATAGCTAAAGGTAGGATTTTATCGGCCATATAAGAAGTGCTCCATTATTATAACTTTCCTTTAGCCTACCAGGTAGGATGAACCTTAATTTACTTTATCGCTCACTTTAGGTTAAAGTTAAGTTTTAATAATGGAACACTTTTTATACGGCCAGTTAAAGTCTACTTTAAGCTATCGGTAAGTTGTGAAAACGGGCCTTAATGTTAAAACCAGGTTTTAACTTTAAGTGTGAAAATACTAAAACAGGTACGTTGTTTAAACAAACAAATTACAAAAGGCGAATACATTTCCGTTCATTTAAAATATTTAGATGTTTTCATTTTTCCTTAAATAACACAAAGAACTTTTAAATAAATCTCTGTTTTTTTTTTTTTTTTTTTGATAGTTAAACTTGGAAACAAAAGTTAAAATCAATAATTTTTAAACTCTTTTTTAACATTTAAAAATAACCAGATTTTTAGTCTGATTTAAAGGAATTTAGGATTTAATGAGTTGACCGGATTTTAAATGAATTTTCATTTGTTTTATATTTCAGTTTTACCTTCATAATATTTTGAGTGCATCGTGAGCAGCATATCCCCGTGGCGTGGGACCCATATGATTCTAATTTCAAACTCCTCAGAAATCTCGTTGAGAGAGGAACTGAGGAGAATATAGAATTCTTACTTGTAAAATCCTTTTTTTTTTTGGTTAAGTGTTTGATTGAGTAAAATTAAAATTATGCAAAAAAAAAAAAAAGATTAACTTGGAAACTCTATTGTTCAAATGTGTGTTTTTTATTTGAAATTCTGGAAATTTAATTTATTATTTATGCATTATTTAACCAAACCAAAAATTCGTTCTTGTTATCAAAAATATTTTTGTAGTTTACTTTAAGCTTTCGCCTCAAAAACCCATCAAGATATTTTATGCTTCGAACTGAGATTTTTTTCTTAATGTATTTCACTTTCAAGTAGTTTTAGATGTTCTTAATGTTCTTGGTTCTTTTTCCAATATCATATGAAATGCAGCAGATGATTTTAAGTTCTTTTATGTGCATATTTGCTGGATTGTTCTGGTGTGGGTGGCTTAAATGAATTGAATTTTGAAGTTTGTTGGTCTGTTATTAAGAAGTAATTTTTCCGAAAAGTTATGCTTTTCTCTTCTCTTCTCTACTTTACTTTTCGTTTGATTGTTTGATTTTAGTTTTATTTTTTTTTTCGTTCGTTTGTTGAAAAGCAATTGTAAGCTGTTTTTCCTCTGTTCATCTTTGCAATTTTCCATTTTTCTCATTGAAAAACGCTTGTGCTTTATGCTGATAATGGAAAATTTTTTAAAAACAAAAATACATATTTGAGTTAAACAGAAAATGGAAAATTATGTTGAAAATTTTTCTTTTTCTTGTTGGCTGAGTCAACATTGGTGTGGTTTAATTTGTTTAAAATCTGTTTTGTTGTCGTTGAGTATTTTATGTTTCTTTTCTTTTTTAATGAGAATAAAAAGAGAGGGAAGGAGGGTGGATTTAAAAAAAATATATAAAGTGCCAGACAGCAAGTCTTAAAAACTTTGCTGGATACTTAAGGGAGTATCATTAAATATTTAATAATTTAATAATAAAGAATGTATGAGTTGAAAATTTGTAAAACATGCCACATTTAAATGAGGAAGTTTTTGAATTCATTAGGCTTTTTTTATGTATATATTTTAATGAATAAAGAATCTGGAGACTTGAAAGAAAAAGTTAATTCTTCAAATTTAGTTATTCCATAGAGGAATGTGGTTAAGAAGAGAAGGAAGGTAAAATTGAGTTGAAAATTTAAATATTAATACTCTAAATTCTCTACCAGTGTTTTTATATTTAAATCTCATATATCTTAGATATTTATGCCCTACACCATAAGAGACAGACATTTAGAGTAGCATTGTGTTTTGTTTTATATTCTTAAAACTTCTTCGAATATTTAATCAAACAAGGATGGCCCGGTAGTCGAATTTTGACCAATTGACATTTACAGTTTAAATAAGTCATACGTACATATGTATGTATATGCATATGGGCACTTCCACAGACGTGTCACGTTACGCCACCAAGCAATTTATCTTGTGTCTTAAACCCAAATTCTTAAAATTATTCGTCTCTTTCATTTAGTTGCGCTGTAAACCAAAATTAAATAAAATAGAAAGTATTCTTTGAGAAACAATTTAAAATACTTAGTGACGTAACGTGGTATAAAGAAGACTTTCCTGTGGAAGTATCCATAGCGTTTCTTTCTTTCAATTAAGGTTAATGCTGTTTTAATTGCTGTCTCTCGTTTACATCCAGCAGAGGAAATATTTTTGGAAAATTAATTTAACTTGGAAATAATAGTTGTTGCTACACAAATTTCTAATTTGTTTCAAAAAATAATTTGACTTAAGTTAAACATTGAATGTCAATATCATAATTGAAAACTTTGATTTCTTTGAATCAAATAAGTCGTAAAATAATTAATTTACTAATGCACTTAGTATATTTCCAAATTACACCTTAATTTAGAAAAGAAACTCCAACACAAGTTTAATGTTGTGCTAATGCGTATGATTAATATTTAATTGTCACTGGCAAAACTCATACGCACCACAAAACCACAAGAACACACAACACGAAAAACGAAACGCAGGCAATACAATCTTGTAAATTACATCCAAAAGTAAATCGAAATTATTGAAATCAATTTGATATGTTCGACAAACTTATTAAATGTTAATTTTAGAGACACTGCTAAACATATAGAAAAATATATGTCGCACTCCATGTCAAATCGGATTTTTATTTTCCCAATTTTGTGATATTTTTTAGTTTTTATAAAAAGTTTGAAATTTTTTTTTAAATTCTCGTTTTCTATTAAGTTTTTTTGTTAAGTTTCTTAAGAATGAACATTGGGGCAAATGGGTGCATCTTGTGGCATCAATTAAATCGCTGGGTTTTGACGAACGTTTTATACATCACTTTAAAGAGCATAGTTATGTATTAGATTGAGTTTGTGTAAAAATATGGCGCAAGGATTTTTCCTCTATGGTATAACAAATACCGGCTTCGCTAACTAAAGCAGAGAAGAAAATATTAAGAAAAATTTCAAAAACCCAAAAAAAAAATATATAAAATTCATTAAAAGTTTATTATTGTGATGGACTATTTATAACAGGTATTCATTACGCGTACCGGCAACATAAATCTAGAAGTAGGATTATATATTTGCTAATAAATAAAGAAATTATGGATGAAAAATCAAACAATTTTAGCAAAAAAATTAAAAAGTTTTTGTAAATCATTTATAAATGTTAAACGAAAGTTAGAAAAAATAAATAGTTTTAACGACTAAAGTGCCTAGAGTGATCGATTATTCGACTTTTTCAATAACCGGTTTTCGAATAGTCCGAATAGTTGCTATTTTAAAAAAACCGGTTTTCGGTTAAGCATTTTAAAAATAACCGGTTAACCGGTTTTAATTCACATACATAAAAATACAAAAATCAAATTAGTTTTTGTAATAAAAAGTTAATAAGAATTAAAACGAAGGTAAGGAACCAACAAAATACATATATATATATATATATGTATATATATATGTTCCCGTCGATCCTATAAGGAGCAAAGGGCCTCAATGCATAAATATGACTTAAGGTATGTCACCAGTAAATTGATTAAACTTAAGCATTATTTTTAACAATTTCTAGTTATTTGCTAAACTTTATGTCTAAGATGATAATTGCATTTATGTATGTAGGTATAATGTAGTTAAGAAACTGTTTAATAATGTTTGCTCTAGCCAAACGTTTTGCAAAAGCAAACAATTCCTTAAGAAAACGAGTGGTTACGTTAGGAGTCAAATATTTAATAGGTGTGAACATAGCTTTAGCATTTTTGAAAATTTTTGGTTTTAAAAATATAGGAATTTAATAAATTTATTATTTGAGAAATTCTCCCAAATTTATTGTAAATGAGTTTTAATTTGTTGCTGGTTAAGCATGTCTATATGAAGCAGTAAACTTCAGCCATATTTTTGAAAAGTGGCAAACAAAACCTCTTACCCAGGATTATATATTTAATTTTTTTTTTGTTTCAGCATTATAGAAACAATAGTAATACGAACATGCTTTTTATGTGAAATATCTGTCAATTCGTCGATCACACAATTTAAACCCTTCCAGGACATTTTTTATTCCTTCAATTTTATTTTAAGTTCTTGGTATTTTAATAAATAAAACTAATGAATTTTCCCACAACGTTCATTCCGCCAATATGTTCTTGTTTTAAGCATGAAGATATGCTAGAACTACTTAAGAGTTTTTCATTCATTATTGGTAGCATATTTTCGTAAATTATTCTTTGCAGTCTCTTAAAAACTACTTGGAACAGGGTCAAGTTTTACTTGGCGTATATTTATGTCAAGCTTGTAGTCTATTTAAAAGTGATTAATAAGTCGTGACGTTAAAGAACCTTTGCAACTTATCATTTTAGGGCCATTTAAGCACAATTTTCATTTAACTTAGTTCGAAATATCACCAGAGATGGCATCTTTATAAAAATATATATAGTTAATCAAATCAATTATTTAATATATATAGTATTTATAATACTGTCAAATTGCTAATTTCTTTTAAAGCTGAACTTTTTTGTAGTACTTTAAATTGTTTTTGGTTTTTTTTTACAAGAACACACGCTTATATAAGCTCATAATGTTTTTTTGACTTTAGTTTCATTTTGTTTTGACATTTTTTATCAAAAGTTTAAGTTTGCCAAATCTTCATTTAGAAAAATACTTAAATTACGGGTACATTTATAACAAAAGTAAGGAAAACGTATATAAATTTTACATTAATAAAGTAACCGGTTTATTTTACTAAAATAACCGGTTAATTCGATATTCGAAAAATGGACATTTTAAAATATTAGACTTGGGCAAAACTAAAATAACCGGTTAAAACCGGTCGAATACTATTCGATCGATCACCCTATAAGTGCCTTAATAGTGAACAAAAATCAAATAAGTATTTCATGTTTATAAAAATCTAAGACAAGAAATAATAACATATTTTTATTCGCTGAATTTTTAAGTCAGCCGATTTGGCTTGGAATGTCCCATACACTTTTATACATACATACACATAAATTTACATACATACGTAAGTTCATGGGTATTAATTCAGCCGATTAAATACTTAAATACAAGTAAAAGAAAGTATAAATATCATTAGTTTTTTTAAAGGTTAATCGCCCACAAGAGACAGTAAGTAAATATTTCGTCTTCAAATGAATAAAGAAATCTTAATGTCTTTCGTCTGTAATTTTAGAGCAATTCAGAGTTGCGAAATAAAAGAGAGTTACACATATCGCTCATTTGCCGAAACGTCGTCGTTACTTAAAAAAATACAGTTAGTGATTCAAAATTGTTCGATTTCTTTATATTTTGTTCATACAATTCATTTCCTTGTTTGAAGATAACGTGTCATTATTATTCCTAAGTGGTGCGAGTAAATTAAAAACTTAAACTTAACCCATTTTTGCCGACCTTTGGTTACAATAACCAGCACTCACTGTTTGTAACATACAATTGAATCTAAGGGGAGTATGTGGTGCGGCTTTGCTGGGTACCAAGTCACTGCAACTTGGAACTTGGTGCAGTGAAAGCATAGATGGGAATTTTGCAGTACCAGTACTTTTTCAGTATTTTCTTTTTTTACTGATTATTGAAAAAAAAAATCAGTATTCAGTAAAAAGTACTGATTACTGAAAACAAAAATCAGTATTCAGTAAATTTTACTGATTTGTGTAAAAAAATGCAGTAATCAGTAAATGATTGATAGTAGATACCTAGAGATGGGATTCTACCATGCCGGGTAAATAAAAGATAAATACCTTTTCTGGGAATTTATTTGGGTATTTATAAAAAACATTTGAAATATAATATATGATAAGCTCTATCTGTCATTTAACTGAAACGACTAATGCAATAGACCGAAGTCTGCAGAAGTCATCAGCGGAGTTTTAAGCGCCAATTTGTTGACTCCATGTATAACAAGGTGGAACTCTCTTTATGATTCCGTAAAAAAGTTGTTGCAGCATAAAGATAATTTGCCGGAACTTTGCTACCGGCTTTCTATCCCCACCATTCTTATTCTTATTTTATTTGTAAAAACATTTTCTAAATCCAATTATTTAAAGTTTAAAGCAATGCAAACCTAGTTCACACCTTATAGTATTATACATTTCATACAATGTGTACAAAGCTTTAAAAGGGTAACTCGAGAACGGTGAGAGAAAATTCATTTTTTTTGCTAATTTATTAAAAACTTCATAATCTTTTAAACTGCATCATTAGTTTTTTAGGTCTTCATACAAATTTTAAAAGTTATAAAGCATTTTTTTCATATTTGCTGAAAATTTACGAAAAACTGTTATATAATGTATCAAAATGTGGACAATCCCTGACGAAACTTATTATTTATGCACATAAAATTTAAGATCGGAAAATTTTCTTTAAGAATATTGACTCAGAAGCTGAAGAAATATCAATTTTGTTACCAATTTATAACCAAAATTCCAAAAAGGCCAAAAAGGTAAATATTTGGTACAAAATCAATTTGCGCGACCTCTAAACCACCTCCGAAAAATCGGAAAAAAATCTCAAAAATTCTTAGCCTTATGAGTATTCAAATTAAGAATGATCCCCAAAATTTTTTTTTAATGGGACACCCTATTGTACACGAAACAAGGTACACTTTTCCAATTGTCGTTTTTCCCCTTCCGCAATCGAACTCAAATGTTTCCAAGCAAAGGTTTCATAAAATAGACGAAGAGGAATTACATAGGCCTTCAATGAAAGGAGGATTTCATAATAAATAAAAAGAAAAGTCGTTTCAATAGGGGCTTCCTGCAGTTAATAGCGGCCATATTGTTTGGACTACATAAGCAGTATGGGCTGTCGTATATCCTGTCTGTTCTGAAATGTTTAACAATTTTATACTTAGGTACCCTATTTTTGGGTAAATTTGTACGTCAACAAGCAACGTTATCAAATTTCGGACGATAAAAATCGACCTGATTAACAGGGGCATTCAGTGTTTCCTAATAAAGTCAATGAAAGTGTGGGCTGGCGAGGTCATCAGCCAAGAGTACTTTGAGAACGACGTTGGCAAGGCCATCATCGTCTATGGCGAGTGCTTTCGTTCCAACTCGTTCTTGCTCGAAAATGTGGCCGGTGCAGTGCTCCTTTTGAAAGTAAAGGGTGTTCCAAACATTAATCCCGATGTTAATTGTAAGTCACACCTTACAGTCTAGGTTTTTCGCCAACTTAATTTGCCATTTCTCTGCTTCAGTGTTTGGCAAGTTTAACTATGGAGAGCTACACAATTGAGCAACACGTTAAGATTGTTGAAGTCTTTTACGAAAATCGTCGTTCAAATCAAAATGCAATTCAGAGCACACTTTCACCTCAGCAGATTCGTTAGCAAGCAGAATTGCCGTATTTGGGCAAATGAGAATCCATGAGTGATTGTTAAAAAGCCGATGCATCCACAAAGGCTGACTGTTTGGTGCGGTCTATGGGCTGGCGGCGTCATCGAGCCGGGCCGTATTTCTTCGAAAATCAGTTCAGCCAAGCAGTTACCGTGAATGGTGTTCGCTATCGCGTGATGATAACGGACTTTTTGTGGCCAGAAATCTTAATGTCTTTCGTCTGTAAATTGAGGGTATGGACCTGATCGATTTGTGTTTCCAACCGGATGGTGCGACTTGCCACACAGCTAACGAAACAACAGCCTTTTGCACGAGAAATTCAATGAACGAGAAATCCTACGTCGTGGCGATTTTAATTGTCCGTCCCTATCAATTGATTTGACACCGTTGGACTTCTTTCAATGGGGATATTTAAAAGAAAAAGTCTATGTCAATAAGCCAAGAACAATTCAAGAGCTTAAGGATAAGATAATTCGGCAAATAATTGACATTGAACCTCTATTATCCCTCAGAGTCATTGAAAATATGGTCCATCGGGTAGTGGTATGTCACCGCAGCCGTGGCGAGCACTTTGACATTATTTGGTTTCACAAATAATTCTCATAGATCGTTCTATCATCATGAAAAATACTAAGAGAATTCTCTGAAAACTTTTTGTTTTATTTACAATTAACATCGTGCGTTAAGGTTTTATTTGGAGAACAACAGTCAAAGTCGATAAAATCTTTTTGAAAGTCAATAAGATCATTTTTTTTCACGGCTGATCGAACTTCAATAAAAATTATTATTGTTTAGTAGTGTTTTTTTTTTAATATTCGTTAAATATTCGAGGCCTATTCGCCCTAAAAATATGTTCGCCAAGTTATATCTGTGAATCCTCTGAATATATCTGAATTCCTGGATGAAGACAGTCCAAAAGATTTGTGACACTGTCCCGCAGAAAGGCAGGCAAATTTCTGCTACTTGAGAAGGCGGAACTAAGACTGCTTATTGGCCTATTTACGGTGCACTGTAGTTTTATATGGGTAATACATCTACTAAAACATGCAGATTTTGTGAGGTGGATGACGAAACGTCAGAACATCTGCTGTCCCGCCTTGGGGACTTCTAGGCTGAAATTTCTCGGGAGGCAAATAGTAGGCCCAACTAATGTTTATGATCGGGCAGGGAAATGGGCTTTAGACGCAGCCTGAACCTGACATGGGGAGCCACATGGGCTGCACAAAAGAACCTCTGGGTCGTGGTGCTTATGGCCTTCCACGTACATACATTCATATCTCTTAAAATCTTAAATCTATCATGCCCTTTAGTGAGACAAAAACTAAATTCAGAAAATTTAATTTTTATATTTTAGCGAATTCAAAAAACAAACAAAACAAAGTATGCCCCACAACAAAACTTTCAAGCGCCACAAGCAAAATCTTTCTTTTTTTTTTTTTTTTGGTATTCTGTTAAGCCTACTACTGAAAATATTTATTTGCTAACAAAAGAAAAACATTACAAATCTGTGCAAAAAGAAAAGAAATGGAAAAAAAGAACCGAAAATTCTAAATAAAACCCAGAAACTATAAAAAGTTTGCAAATATTTTGAAGCACATGGTGTTTGTATGTTTGTAAAACTTTATACTTTTGCAAACAAAATAAAATATTGCGTAGTTCGTAAATATTCGCATTGTGTAAAAAGAAAAACTATGTATTTACTGAATATATTATGTTTGCTTGAGTGTTTGTATGTATAAGTATGTAGATAAAAATGTACAAATTGTTGTTTTTGTTAATAGTTTAAAGCGAATGACGACAGGAAAGAGCTAAAGTACTTTAATAACACATTTACATAGCAATCGACGAGAGATAAAACTACAATAACAAATACACTGATAAACAAACATTTTTTTTTGTTTTTATACAGATTGTTGTACAGTTTCTATATTTGTGAATGAAATGAAATATACCCATGATTTCTTGCCTTTAGATTTGTTGCGTACTTTCTTTGCAAACTAACAGAGATGTGTACAAATAGATTGGGAATAGTAGAAAAATAGCTGCGATGAACATGAAAAAGCATTCGCGAAACATCCTATAAATAGCGAATTTTTTGCTATTTTAATAAACAGTGAATTTTTGCTTGGAGTTCTGTATTAAAGGAAAGTAATGAATGCCAAATATGTTTAATAAATTTAAAAATGTTGCTTCTTTTAATAGTTAGATTTCCTTTTAAGCGAGAAGCTTTACAATTTTCGCTAAAACTCTCACGAATTGAAAACATTTTGCAAAATTGTTATATTTTGAAAACTTTTTTTCATTGTTAAGTCCTTCGAAGGTCTATAGCTGATCAGAAATCCTTATCTTTGGTCAGCCAAGACTTATTATTGGATTAGGCTTCTTCAAGAGTCAAGCGGTGGCATTTAAAAAGATTTACATGGATATCTGCCCTAGTGCCTACTCCATGATGGATCTTGGCCACTTAAAATGCTTCAACCACCCATCGCCGAATGTGCGTGCAACCCATACACCCAGGTAGCAGTTCGAGTGAATAATGCAGCAATATTATACACTCGCCACTTGTTTAGGAGCTACAGCTATCTAACCTCCGCTGGTTTTGGAAAAATTCTAGCAGCATATGTTGAGTAGCAACAGCACCTGAGAATAATCCTCCCTCAGGCCAAACTCTACCATAAGTGGTAAAGTATAATTTCAACGAAAAAGCGAAACTTTCCCAAAAAACAATCGTACTGAAAGACCAATAGAATTTCCCACAAGAAGCCTACTAAAAGGTCCTAACCCATAGTTATTCCGGCGATTTTGCACTGGGGGCTACTGCTTCCTGAGGCAGACCAGGAGCCGTATTCTGTATTTCTCTAAAGCTAAATCTCTATCGCCAAAAATCTATTAAGTTGATTTAGCGATTTTTGGCTTCGAATGCAATTATGTAACGTGCATTGCTGAATTTGGCAACTCCACAAAAATTTAATTCGCCGCAATTTTAGCTTTTAATGTCATCGCTAAAATTTTTAAATTTTGTATTCTCTAAGGCATTTTAGCGATCGAGATTTAGATTTAGCTAAGAGAATTACAGAAAACGGCCGCAGAGGAAGCTTCCGGGAGTTTTCGCAATATATTGATCCCTTTTCCTACCCGAACGACTCTCCTCCTGCCTGGAACGGCTTAGTATCAGCGTATCAAAAATATCTTAAGAAAAAGTGAACATTTGCAAAACTTTTTTCTGCATCAAAGAAACATTTAAAAAAATGTCTATAAAAATTTAAATTTCAACAGAAATGTTTGTTAACAGCGAAATCAGAAAGCATGAAAAAACTACAATTAGTACCCTCGCTACCATCTCTATTTTATAAAAAAAAAAAAAAATAATACAAAACAATACAAAAGTACGAATGAATAGCAAAATTTTGTTTTTGGTTGCCTTGATTTGCGTATTTTTTTTTTCAAAGATTTACGAAAAAAGAAAACTATGGTTTTGGCTATTCAACCATGTAACATGGAAATGAAACATTGTTGTTAGTTGTGATAAGAAAATAACAACAGCACTAAAAGCAACAACAACAACAACAACAACAACAATAATGACAGTAACAACAACTATAAGTACATACATTCATATAAATTTTCGCAAAAGAATTGTGGGTTTCGAAAAATAAATTACGCGAATTAACGCTGTATTCTCTCCCCCTCAGTTACAAGTTCGTAAATTTGAAAATATACAAACAAACAAACAAACAAACAAACATGTATACTCACACACAAATATATAAAAGAGTTTGAAATGTGTTATTGTTTTGTATGTGTGTGTGTGTATATGTGTGTGTGTGGGTGTGTGTTGTTTGCCTTGGTCTTCAGACAATACATTTTCCAAAGAGGCCAAATGTTAAAATTAGTTGCATTCTGCTTCAATAAATTCCACAACTTCCGCCTCTACAATTTTCTGTATTCATTTTATTATAATTTTTATTTTTTGTTTTTGCGAATTTTGAAATTATTTTTTGTTTGTGTGTATTTCTAGATTGGGTGATTATTTCTGGGGAATTAAAATTATTGTTTTATTTGCTTATTTATTATTTTTAGTTGGGACATATTTTAATATTCAAAGTTGTCTGTAATTTTTTGCAAATAAACTATTTGCATTTTTTATTTAAAATTGCCTTTTGCTATTGAGTATTTGAGAAAATAACAAATTAGAGCACTTTAACAATATTAAGTAATAATTGTTGGGAGAGTAAAACCTTTTCGATTTAAGGATAGTAAATATGACGGATAGTAAAACCAAGTGAAGGTACTTAATTCAGCTTTGACGATTCTTATAAACCCTTCAGCATAGTATTTAAAGGGCAATTGCTCTCTAACTTTTATGGTATGGCGATATCGTGTTAAAATCTTTATTCCGGGAATTTATTTGCATGGACGCTAGGTAAAATAATACGCCGATTTCGCTGAACATTAAAATCAAACAAATCTCATACAAAGAAATTATTCCAGCTCATTTCTATCATCACAGTGTGTTTTGTAAGAAATAATAGACTCGTTGTATTTGAAAAATATTTGGGTCAAATTTTGTCTTCCTTGCCATACCCAAACCACAAAAGTGGAGGATATTTTATTCGTTTGTGCTGATGTTTGTAACACCTTGAAATGTGGGCTCTGGTGCACCAATCAACACCGAATCACTTTCTCAGTCGATCAAACGATGTCCATCCTCCATGTAAAACTTGTGCGCAAAGTGGTGAGAATCGGTCCATAATTTCACATAAAAGCTTCGTTTCGAAATAGACCCTTTTTACCTATAAACCATCTAATTATGTTGGTATTTAGATTAAATTTGGTCCAAACTTATTTAATTACAGTCTTACACGCAGAGAAAAAATATGGTTGGGCATGGTTACGGCAACCACACTGTGTTCATTGTAACAATATATTGTTGTTGTACACAAATAATTGTTATTTTTATTAAATATCAGCAATATTATAGTTACTGTAAACATATTAATGTTTATCGCAATTATAAATTTGAGTATTGTTGACCGAAAAATAATTATTTTTCTAACAACTAAATTATGATAACTTTCAAAACATATTATATTACTCACAACCATAACATGATATTTAATAGCCATAACATGATAACTTTATATACATTTATCATAATAAGTATAAGATGCAATCAAAATATCGTTACTCTAATAATATTTTGGTATCGCCATTTGTAAAATAATTTTGTATCAGTTGTGTCGTGTTTTACATAAACATATCGAATTATTTGTTAGAGAGTGGCTAAATAATAAAAAAATAACCATTAAAATAAACAAGAAATTAAAAAAAAAAGAAAAATATTAAAAAAGAAATAACAAAATAACCATTTAAATAAACAAGAAATTAAAAAAAAAAAGAAAAATATTAAAAACGAAATAACAAAATAACCATTTAAATAAACAAGAAATTAAAAAAAAAAGAAAAATATTAAAAAAGAAATAACAAAATAACCATTTAAATAAACAAGAAATTAAAAAAAAAAATAAAGAAAAAACATTAAAAAAGGGTTGTAGTGTCACAAAATAAAATATCTTTGCTAAAAAATTTTAATAATCTTAAAGTGGTGGAAAGATTTGTGAAATATTGGTGCAAAATATTAACCATTACTGGTAAGTTTTGTGTTATTTTAAGAGAAAAATAATGAAAACTCCATAAAATAATTTATAAATAATTGCGACCTACGACAAAAAGATTACAGTAACTATATTATGTTTTTTATTTTATCATAAGTATTTTTTTCCAATAAAAATATTATGTTTAAAGTTGTATCATATTATGATGTAAAAAATTTATGTATAACAGTTCATATCAATTTGCATCATAATATGATTACTTCTAAACTTATTATGATTGCCATGACAATAATATGATTACTTCTAAACTTATTATGATTGTCATGACAATAATATGATAACTTTTAAACTTATTATGATTGCCATGACAATAATATGATTACTTCTAAACTAATTATGATTGCCATGACAATAATATGATTACTTCTTAACTTATTATGGTTACCATGACAACAATATGATTACTTCTTATCTTATTATGATTACCATGACAGTAATATAATTACTTCTAAACTTATTATGATTGCCATGACAGTAATATTATAACTTCTTAACGTTTTATGATTAACAGGATAACAATATGATTAAGGGAAAAATATTATGATGGAATATTACGAACATATTTGGTCATAATATGATTTAATAACAATCGTAATATGGTTACTACAATCATGAATCTTATCATAATATGTTGCTCTTAGAATATGTTTACCACAACCATGTTTTTTCTTTGCGTGTACTCATCTTACCAGATGTTATTGGAATCGGTCCATATTTGACAAATACTACATCCCTATAAATATTGATATTATCATAGAAATTGGCGACAGTAATTTTTACAATATCTACTCTGTCATGACAAGATGTTGTGCTGGCCGGTCTATTATTAACCAAAGGTGCCATAGAAAATCCGATCTCTAAATCAATTAAATGCAAACAAATCTTATATAGATGAATATATCCGAATAATATTCGACATAAAGAACTTTTATATGAATAATTTTGTTTTACGGGTTTCATTACTGCCCATGGGCCTCAAATAGGGAAGGCTCTCGAAAAGTTGTTCAGTTGTCGTTTATAAATCCATTTTGTTTATCCTCCCTTTAACTGTTTAACGTTAAATTTATTTAAGTTGAAAGTAAAAAAAAAATTAAGTTATTATAAAATTATACGGAATATTAAAATAGCGAAGAATAGATTTTTGAGAAAAACTTAGAGAAAATCGAGGATTTTTTCATATCTCAGCCACTTGTAGATGGTTTTGACTGGATTTTAAATAGCAACCAATTACGGACTTTATGTGATATAAATATTGACCAGCCTAATCCCCATCGTATCTGAGATCAACGGAAACCCCTTTTCAAACCACATATGGTCAGATGGACAGAAGGACATCGTTAAATCCATTTTGCTACTTATAACAACTCAGAATATAGTTAAACTTTATAAGATAAATATTGTAGAAATTACAGAAATTTCATGATCAAAGTAGGAAAAATTTGCTTATGAAATATTTTCCAACCCTTTTGTTTTTATTTATTGCCTGGCCCACGATATCGACAAGAATATTTATTTCTTATTTTTAAATTGAAAACAGTAATAAAAAACAAAAATTTGTGTTCAATGTAAATATGCGAAAGAAATTTTTGTTTTGATATTGTGGGACAGGCTGTTAATTTTTTTGGAAGTTATTTAATTTTTTTGTCTGGGAGTTATTTTGAATGAAATAATACTCAAATTAAACAAATCCCAAAAAAATTCAACATGGGAGTTAAATAATATTATTTTGTTTTCCCGTGTTCATTCATTTGCTGTGGGAATTATTTAATTTTTTGTGGGATTAATTTTATAACCACTTTTATAACCACTTTTTCTGGATGTGTGTAGGTTAAAAAAATAATGACTTCCTTTTGAATACGTTTATTTTGGGACATCCCCTGTTAAATTCATTGGTTCTTTTAGTTGATCTGTAAGTAGTGCTTTTATGTTTTTCTGATTACTCAACAAATTATTTTGTAGGCAAAGTTTTTACTGGGTAGTTCATATAGCGGAAACTTTCAATCCCGAATGGGAAAATATCGAATTTTTAAATCAAAAATTAAAAAATCCAGAATCGTTAACAAAAACTTCTCTGCATAGCCAAGCTACGGCCGGGCCCAATTATTTTCTCTATGGTATAATTAACGCCGGCTTCGTTGTTGGGATTTGCTTGTGTGCCTCGGTAGGCTAGCTACTAGTGAGCTAGTCTATCAGCCCCGGGGTTGGGGGTTCAATTCCCGCCAGAGACTCTGGTTTCTTTCCTGCAGACAAGCGCAAAAAAAAATAAAAATAAAAAAAAAAAAAATTTTCATTTGGGAATTATTTAATTTTTTTTGGGATTTATTACTTTTTTTCTAGTTTGGGATTTATTTAATTAGGAGTTATTGCACTTGGGACTTTTTTCGCGAAATGCGATAAAAGCAAAACGATAAAACAAAATGCATAAATTTTTTGAAAATGAATGCATTTGAATTAAATTGAAATCGAATTGACTGTTATATTTCAGTTGCAATCAAATCCAGTAAATGCAATCAAAATTGAATCACAATCAAGATCTTCTTTCACTTAATTATGAAATAAAGCTAAAGTTAGATTCCAAGTGTATGTATTTGTTTAGACATTCACTATAGTTGAGATTTCAGATGCATTTTTTTTTGAAATCGTATGATTTCAATAACAAGTTAATTGTTATTAATTTACCTGTACTTAAATAAATTCATGCTAGCAGCATATGTTGAGAAGCAACAGTACCCTAGGGACAGTCCCCCCTAAGACCGAACTCTCTAACAAGTATTTAAAAAATCTTTCATTTAAAGGAAAAGCGTAATTTCCACAAATGCAAACTTTCTGCAAGACAAAGATAATTTATGCAAGAGGAGTACTAGCAAAGACCTCAACCAATAGTCGGTCCGATGCTTTTCCACCGGGGGCTACTAATTCCGCGATATGGACCCTGGTTCCAGATAAGATCTCTGGTCAGCGGGTATCGCTAGAGATTGTCGGTAACCCTTGAAATCTATCAATTTTGGAATTTTGCCGAATCGCAGGTAAAGCTGCACCGGATTTTGCGCGGAAGGATGTAACACCAAAAGGAGAAAAATCCTTAAGATCATTCCTACAACCCCGGGGGTTATAAAAAGCTCAGTAGAAAGCTCGTTTCCTTGAAATATTTCGGAATAATTATTTTGCACTCTAATTTCATTTATTTAGCTTCCACTAGTTGCCATATCGCCCAGGCTGTTTAGATTTGTTCGGACTTCTGGTGCTTGCATGCTTCTTCTTATAAAGTTTTTATCAATCGAGTCGAAAACTTGTTTATAATAAATTACGTATTCGGCGGTTTTCAAAATTTTTCGAGTTTTGTAGGATTCCTTGCAAATGATATATTCTAAATATATTTTTCAAACTTAGGCCAGAACCAAGGCCAGAAAATTTAACTTTTGGTTATTGATATTTTTTGTTTAACAATAATTAGTATTGTGGTAATTTTGTTGAACTATTTATGGTTTTTAATCCAAATTTTTCAATATTTTTAATCAGGCTTAAGTTCATCAAATTTAATTTTCATTAAATTAATTTTATGAAGAAAGGAATTTTAAAACATGAAAATTAATTAAAATTGTTATTGATAATCATTCATTCTTGACTGACCTGAGATTCGAACCCAGGCGGCTGGTTACCCTGACCTGCTTCGATCGCTACCACTCAATCTCCTCAGAGGGATTTGCCGTCTTACACTCGCAGCCATCGACGACTGCTGACGTCAATAGTCAAACATCAATCCTTAAACCAAATTGTATTTTTACCTTTTGGTAGATCGAAATTTGCTTTTTTGAATGATTATCCATTTCTAATTGATTTAACATGTTTTTCCTTTACCTCTGTTTTTTCTCGTACTTTTTGTCAATAATTCTTATTGAAGTCCAAAGTACATTTTTTGTTTTTTCATGTTTTTGTCTTTCTTTTTCTTGGTAGCGATCGAAACATGTCAGGGTAATCAGCCGCCTGGGTTCGAATCTCAGGCCAGTCAAGAATGAATGATTATCAATAACAATTTTAATTAATTATTATATTTTAAAATTCCTTTCTTCATAAAAATAATTTAATGAAAAATTAAATTTGATGAACTTAAGCCTGATTAAAAATATTGAAAAATTTGGATTTTTTGTTTAAGTTATAAAGTATGTATTTAAATTTCCAAAATTAAATTAAATAATTAGAATTTGAGTGTCCTTTAAGAGCATTTAATTTTAGGAATATTTATTTCATAAATAAATTCTATTTTAAAATACAAATTTTTAAACTATTGCTTGTGCAATAAGTTATAAATATTTTTGTTTCTCTTTTAAATAAATTTTTGTCGTTATAAATTATTAATTTTGATATGCCTTTCTGGTTTTCCACATTCTGTGTCGTTAGAGAACAAAAAACTCTTCCCCCTTAGGTTTCTTTTTTTTTAAATATTTGTGGTAGTTTATTGGTTTATTTTATATTATTTTTTTTTTATTTCACGATATTGTTGGTTTTTTAGGTTTTTTTTTTTACTGTTTTGGGAAAGAACAATAAAACATTTTCCATAATTTATAAGCCATTAAACAATTTTTATTAGTTTCCTTCTTATTTGTTTTACTTACATTAATGTGTAATGTTTTTCTGCATTTATTATTAACAATGAAAAATTTCTACTATAATTTTTCCTTTTTTTTTTTTGCAATCAAAGCAATTGCTTAAATTAGATGCAACTTCTTTTTTGTATCTCCGTCTGTTTAATTGGAACATTTCTTTGAATTATATCTCTCGTAATTAGTAGTAATGAGTTCAATTAAAAATTTTTTTTTTTTTAGAAAACAAAATTTATGTTCAATGAGTGTAAATGCAAAAGAGAAGTGCAAATTGAATATCAAAAATGCATTGAAAATAAAAGGGGTACGTGTGATTGATTTTAATTAGATGTTAATCATACGCAATGAATGGGCAGCAATTTACATTAAAATTTCCATTTCTTAAGAATCAATTTCAATTTAATGATAATAAATAGGATTTCTAAAGGAAAGTGATACGCATTGCAAAAAGGTCATCACTCAAAGAAGGTGATGCATTGATTTTATCATCTCGTGTTTAAGAAATCAAAATTATTATTTTATAAGGAATTAATATTTCGTCCTAACTAGACGAATATAAACTTAAGTCCAATTTAAAGCAATATTATGGTTTCTTTTTCAGAACAAATTTATAAGAAGACAACATTTTTAAGAAAAAGTATTTTTAAAAATATTTATAATTTCACAGATTTACAGCTAAATAAAATCAAAAAACTATAATTAATCATTTTAATTAAATTTTTGATGTACTGCGTTTTTATAACATTTTTAAGATGACTAAATTCAGGTTATTCGTTTTGAAGTTTCAAAAATAATGTTCAGGCAAGGCTGTCATCTGAAGTATGATTAATTTAGGGAAAGGTTTGCCATTTACGAATATGGATCGCTTAACAACCTAAAAAGGGGTAAAATAATTAAAATTTACTTTCAAAGTGGTGGTTTACATATGGCACACTTTTCGCGAATTACGTGGTAATTATGGTCGCCATAATCGACGGACTGTGCAAGGAATTGGCAATATTGTAAAGAAATTTTGTAGAGACGGAGGGCTTTACAGATGTGGTCAGGACTGTGTTTCATCGGAAAGTGCGCGCTGCCAAACTATCGTTTGTGTTAGTAAAAGTGTGCTTCATGTATGTTTTATTAAAATTTACTTTTGAAACTGAAAAAATGGATAACCCTGTATTTTACAAACCGGGCAAGTCCTTTATTTTCACAAAAAAATTTAAAATATGCAGGCTAAAAAGCTGGGAATCCCGAAAAATATACTCCAAAGAAATGCTTGAAAAAGATTTAATATGCCTACCAAAAGCTTCTATGAAAAGTTTGATAGCGCTTTTCTTTTTTTTTAACAACATAAATCGTTGATTGAAATAAAAATATAACCATTTATGTATGTGTTTCCTCATTGTCTATACCTTTTAAAAAGACAGAAACATAACAAAGTTAATGCAAGCCAAATACATCAAATTAACCCAACTTAATAGGTCAACTTTAATAAGAGTGGCAAGCGTTTTCTATGTCAAACTTTTAATTTTTCATACAACTTTAACGAAGGCAACCTCTGTAACGCGAACATAATACCAAGCGGCTAGCAAGTCTATTAAACTGCTTCGACTACAACTACAATGATATGAAACTAATGTTTTATACTCCCCTAAAGTAAATGTAACATGTGTACTAGAATATTCCAAAAACCCAGCCAATTATTAAAATGTACAAAGGTGTAAGTGGGAGCACGTACTCAATTTATACATAACATTAAAATCCTGTACAGTTGCACATACACCAACACACCCGAAAATACTCAGGTAATACGCTCCCATACGCACTCAAAAACATTTCAAACAATTTTAACGTATAATTGATTTTAACAAACAATAAATTCCAGTCATAAAGTCTGAAAAAGGGAAAAAAACAGAAAACCGACCACAATTCTAGAGACAAACAACAAAAAACGAACAATACATTTAAACAAATAAAACTTGCAGGACATGAACCAAAAAACAAACAAAAAAAAAAACAAAACATACAAATTTATTTACTATGCCTTTTATACTTTTTGTCATTTAAATAAAATGACCAGAAAGAACTGTAGTATTTGCGCAATTGGCACAGTGTGTGGCAAAATTGTTAGCCTGAGTAGAATTTATAAATAAATCTTATAAATTAAATCGAAAATTTTGTTCAACAAATTCTTTGAAAAGGTTTTCCGTCATGAGGGGTTCAGAGGAAGTTGACAACATTTATTAGAGAAATTTATTGCTACAGTCGTTCTTCTGACCTTCACCTGATTCTTGATTAGTTTCTGGAGAAAAACAAAACTTTTATTAATTTCTACGAAAAGTATAATAATTAATTTACAGCTGGAAACGTTTTATAATTCGTAGAAAAAAAACTCATATTTTTTATCAAAACAAACTTAAAGATTTTGAACAAATACAAGCTGGGCATTTATTTCACATGGTGAGTAACATTTTGTTATAAAAATACACATTTGCATTAATATGAAAATTAACTTAAGGATTCTTGATAATACGACAATTTAACTTAAACGTTAATTTTTAAGAAAATTTTTTGCTAGACAAATAGAATTTTTAAGGAAGTTGACTACAAGTTATTTTTAGTTTAACCCCATTTTACACAAGTAAACCAATATTTTTTGTCAGCGTATTAGTTGTTACTAATTGAAGGTATACGCATTTGAAGTCTCTCTTAATTTCTTACCTTTTTCAAAACATTTTTAATGCGTGTATTTCCTTTATTTTATTGCATGGACATTGGGATTGTGTTTCTTTTTTATGTGTCCATAAACTTTTTTTCTTTTTAACTTTTTTTTTTGGTTCGACACGATACCTTTTCTTTAATTATTTATTTAATTTTACAACACTTTCCTTGTGTACAGGTAAGAAGGAAACAATAATAATGCAATTATTATCTCAACAATATTTATAACTGGTTAAAGGTTGTGCTGGCTAGCAATAATTTTATTGGACATTTTCCACTACTTGTTCCTTAACTCATATAATAGAATTTAAAGGTAATATGCTAATTTTCGTTTTCAATTAATGAGAAATGTATTGAAGAAATTATTTGTGGTAGAAGGATCAAATAATTGTAAAAAATTTCATTTGTATTAAAATCTAGGTCAAATAAAATTGTTTTCATTAAATTATTAGTTGGTGAAAAATAGAATCATATACTCTTCTCTAACTATACTCTAAGTTTACTTAACCTCTATTCTAACCCTCCTCTAACTATACTCTAACTCTACTCTAACTCTACTCTAACACTGCTCTAACTCTACTCTAACTCTACTCTAACTCTACTCTAACTCCATTCTAACTCTGCTCTAACTTCTCCTGTTTCTAAATTAAATTGTGGTATGTTAAATAAATCTTTAATTATTTTCTACGAAAATTCATCTATCTAATTTACATCTGGAAACATTTTATGAATCATTAAAACTTTAATAAATAATTTATAAAAAAACATAACTAATACATAGACAAATGTTTCAAACAATCTTGAATTCGTTACTTAATACTTTCCGGACATATGGGAAATTATATGTACACATGTGGATAAATGATTATCTGTAAGTAATTTATTTGTAAGATATACATTCGCATTATAAGTACATATGTTTCGTTATATATGAATTTATACAAAGTTAATTTGTAAAGTTCACATAAAAACACTTTAATAAAATTGAATTATCACACACAGGCATTTAAACTTTTTACTTAAAATCTTTAATGTCAAGATAATCCCTGAAATGACTTTGATATTAATTTGGTTTCTAAGCCCCTTTTATATGCACAGGTTTTATATATCTGGCCCAATCTAATGAACGTTAATCTAAAAAAACAATTTTTATTTTTAAAAATAAAAGTTCATTTTCATTAGATCTTACAAGCGATTGTTTTCATAAATAAAGTGATAAATGACAAAAAAAAAAAAGTTGCCCTCGTATATTAATACTTTACCACTAATGTCAATATTATAACACTCGTATACCATCCACATTTACAAAAAAAACATCTATACATGCATACTTATTTGCGCATACGCTTGTAAAGATCAGTTAAATGGTTTTTTTCCATTGTGGATTTATAACAAACTGTTTAGCTTGAGTTGTAAAAGCTTTTAATGAAATTATTGACCATGAACTAGACTTCTGTTGATGTATAAATAACAGCATCGCAACGACACACACACACACATACAAATGCACATGTAGTTGCATACGTGATTATTCATTAATACGCCACTAAATTTATACATATTGAGAATAAATACAAATACATACGAACATTGTAAGCTCACACCTGCAAATATGTGAACATATTTTAATGATACTCCTAATAAGTACTAAAACAAAACAAAAAGATACTACCGTTTGTCAGGTTAACTTAATAATTAAAAGGCGATTAAAAATGCAAAAATAAAAACAGGCAAATCTAAAATATATAATTAAGTAGAATTTAAAAGCTTATTGCATCCTTACTTTTAATCTACCTCAATTTTGCTTTAACTCAACTCTTACTGTACTCTAACTCTACTCTAACTCTACTCTACTCTACTCTACTCTAATCTACTCTACTCTACTCTACTCTACTCTACTCTACTCTACTCTACTCTACTCTACTCTACTCTACTCTACTCTACTCTACTCTACTCTACTCTACTCTACTCTACTCTACTCTACTCTACTCTACTCTACTCTACTCTACTCTACTCT
The DNA here is from genome assembly GCA_949318255.1 of Pollenia labialis. Taxonomy (NCBI): domain Eukaryota; kingdom Metazoa; phylum Arthropoda; class Insecta; order Diptera; family Polleniidae; genus Pollenia; species Pollenia labialis. The sequence goes on from OX439139.1 coordinate 25,222,170, forward strand.
ACTCTACTCTACTCTACTCTACTCTACTCTACTCTACTCTACTCTACTCTACTCTACTCTACTCTACTCTACTCTACTCTACTCTACTCTACTCTACTCTACTCTACTCTACTCTACTCTACTCTACTCTACTCTACTCTACTCTACTCTACTCTACTCTACTCTACTCTACTCTACTCTACTCTACTCTACTCTACTCTACTCTACTCTACTCTACTCTACTCTACTCTACTCTACTCTACTCTACTCTACTCTACTCTACTCTACTCTACTCTACTCTACTCTACTCTACTCTACTCTACTCTACTCTACTCTACTCTACTCTACTCTACTCTACTCTACTCTACTCTACTCTACTCTACTCTACTCTACTCTACTCTACTCTACTCTACTCTACTCTACTCTACTCTACTCTACTCTACTCTACTCTACTCTACTCTACTCTACTCTACTCTACTCTACTCTACTCTACTCTACTCTACTCTACTCTACTCTACTCTACTCTACTCTACTCTACTCTACTCTACTCTACTCTACTCTACTCTACTCTACTCTACTCTACTCTACTCTACTCTACTCTACTCTACTCTACTCTACTCTACTCTACTCTACTCTACTCTACTCTACTCTACTCTACTCTACTCTACTCTACTCTACTCTACTCTACTCTACTCTACTCTACTCTACTCTACTCTACTCTACTCTACTCTACTCTACTCTACTCTACTCTACTCTACTCTAACTCTACTCTAACTCTACTCTAACTCTACTCTAACTCTACTCTAACTCTACTCTAACTCTACTCTAACTCTACTCTAACACTACTCTAACTCTACTCTAACTCTACTCTAACTCTACTCTAACTCTACTCTACTTTAACTCTACTCTAACTCTACTCTAACTCTACTCTAACTCTACTCTAACTCTACTCTAACTCTACTCTAACTCTACTCTAACTCTACTCTAACTCTACTCTAACTCTACTCTAACTCTACTCTAACTCTACTCTAACTCTACTCTAACTCTACTCTAACTCTACTCTAACTCTACTCTAACTCTACTCTAACTCTACTCTAATTCTGCTCTAACTCTACTCTAACTCTACTCTAACTCTAACTCTACTCTAACTCTACTCTACTTTAACTCTACTCTAACTCTACTCTAACTCTACTCTAACTCTACTCTAACTCTACTCTAACTCTACTCTAACTCTACTCTAACTCTACTCTAACTCTACTCTAACTCTACTCTAACTATACTCTAACTCTACTCAAACTCACCTCTTACTCTACTCTACCCTAACTCTACCCTAACCCTACTCAAACTCCCCTCTTACTCTACTCTAAATATACTCTAATTCTACTCTAACTCTACTCTAATTTTACTCTTACTCTACTCAAACTCTACTCTACATCTGCTCATACTCTACTCTAACTCTACTCTAAGCCAACTCTATCTCTACTCGAACTCTGTTCTCTACTCTATTCTAATTCTACTCCACTTTACTCTTACAGAACTCTTACTTTTCTTTAATGTCACCCTTACTCTGCGATGCTTAAACTCTTTTTTATCTGACCTCTTACACCTCTATTTCGATTATAACTTGAATTCCTTCTTTCACTCAACTTGATGTTAACTCTAACCAAATTTAAAAACAACTCTGAAATCTAAAATTTAAAATGCTTAAATCAATATTTCAACATATTTAAACCTTAAAGTCATTAATATTTATTAAATTATATTTGCACATAATTGAAGTCTTTAAACCAGTTCGCACCTTCTGCACTGTCAAGTTGTATTAATATTTTGCCCATTTCATGTTTGCAGCTGTTTGTTTAATGAGCCTAAACAAAACAAAATGGGTTGAGTTTGTTTTTATTAGCAAATATTAATTTATTTCATTTAATTAAGTAATATTATGATGTTTCGTTGTGGAACTAAATTATTGTCACAATAATAAACAATAATTTAAAACAAACTTATTAGTTAAAGCACATACATTTGTATATTGATATCGCATACTAAATCAAAAAACGACAGAACCGGCAGAAGAAAGGACGTAGAAAACTGGGTTTAAAAACATTGCTGTGATATTTTTAATCATATTGATTTGCACTATAGATTTGATTTTTTTACTCGGCCATGAAAAATTAATGATTTTGATATATTTTTAGTTGTGCCTGTTTGTGATTTATTGTGCGATATGTACACCCAACAAACACGAAGTCAAACCTTTGATATGAAATGACTTTATCATTTGACATCAAACGCAATTCTCAAACGTTTTTCAATTGTTTGATTTAACATTTAAATTCAAATTGATAATGATTTGAAAATAAACATTTGATATCAAATGTTTTTTCAATTTGATGTCAAATGTTTGTCAAAGTTAAAATCAAATCAAAAATAAACTTGGCAGTACTAAAGCGAAAAATTAATGTAAGCATTAAAAATGGCGATTAAAGTTAAATTATTTTTCCGTGGTTACATGTGTTTTACTATTAAAAATAAATTTTAATATAAAGTGAACAGTATATTTCTAGTGAAAAATAAAAAATATTTGTGAGAAATTACAATGTTTAAAAATACGAAAAAAATGAAAAATAATAAAACAGGAAAGTGAAGAAAGATTGTTGAACGTCCGCGGTGCCACAATCCTCAAAATAAAAAGGTGCCAAGTATTTTGCCTTTCCAAGAATTAGAAGACGGAAAGAACCCTATTTCATCTTTTTGCTATGGTACCGAATGTTTATTTCAAAGTTTATTTAAATAAATAATAAATTTAAATTAAAAAAATTAAATAGTTTTATTTATATTCCACATTCTATTATAATCCACATTTGAAAAGCATTTGAGAATAACGTTTGAAAGCAAGTTGAAAATAAAGGCATTTTTCAATTTGAAAATAATTTCCCCTTTTTGTTGAGAACGCTATGATTTACAAATGATTTTCAAATCATTATCAAACGTTTGTCGTTTGAGAAAACGTTTGATTTCAAATCACTTTCAATTTGAAATCAAACCTCCGTGTTTGTTGGGCATACTCGAAAATAATAAAGATATCAATGTATACGATAATATAATACTAAAGCGAATATGCTGCTAATTTTAAATTGTATATTTATATAAAATTAATCTTTTCGAAACACTAAATATGTTCAAAATACTTAGAAGGGTATCATATGACCCCACACGATAATATTTCAAAATGAATTTTCGAAAGGTTGCCCTTTTTGAGGCTAATGGGCATTTATGGAAGTTAATATTCATCTTAAAGGTCTTTGTGCCGGATATGTTTCAGATATCTTCATCTTTATGAGATGTGTTCGTCTTAAAGTGATTTAGGGAAGGGTGCTAATATGGGTCATAGGCACAATATTTTGTCATTGGAACTTTGTTTTAATATGAAGCCATTGCGACAAAATTTGGCAAGATAATTTTGATTGCAATGAAATAAGTTTGGATCATAATACATATAACATAATAAGATGGTTAATGCAAACAAAGACTTTATTGCGGAAAGAATATTGTATTGGGGCACAAAAATTATATGGAGAGCCAGCCAGCCAGCCAGCCAGCCAGAAGGACAACGGTAAATCTATATCAAAAGTGATTCTTAAGTCAATCGTTATGCTAAATGGTGGCTGTAGGGCCAGTATTTACGGGTGATAGAAACATGAGCATAAACGCATAATAACCCCTCTAGTATTATGGTGTGGGTATAATACAAGTTATTTTATTATGTTTGTATTGTGTAACGGTGCGTATGATTAATATTTATTTTTTAAGTTTGCTAAACATACGCTAGAGAGGTAAAATCATAAGCAGACAGTATTTGTCGAACGCTTTGGAAAACTAATTTTTAAATCTCTATAATAAATAAATAAAAAATATTAAAATTCTTTAATCAAATGTATAACACCACACTTCGATAAAGGCCCTTTTACACTATAATACCGAATACATACTTAAAACGTTATGTCAAAAACTCAATTAAATTCAAAATGTATAATACATTTTATGCAAATAATTTATTATAAGCTGTCGAAAAATACTTCAAGAAATTTTTCTTCTTTTCAAAATTGTATTTTTACACAACCACAAGAAAAAACCAGAAATAAAATATTGAAATTTTTTTAACAAATTAAATCAATAATTTTTTTCTTATACAAATTGGAAAATGACAAAAAATAAATCGTTATCTTCAAAGGTGCTAAGTCCAAATTTTTTTAGAAAAATACAATTTTATATGTTTTCTTTGTTGTTTTACAAAATTACGAAAAGTGCTAACCCAATAAAAAATGTCATCATTTTGCGAAACCCGTTAGAAAACTCTAAACAAGTTTTATATAAAAAAAACAAATAAAATTTCAAGTGCCACGGTATTCCCTGATTACGAAGCAGGTTTGTAAGGGAGAATCCTGAAAAATAACTGTAACAAAACATTTAGATAGCTACACTCACCAGCTTTTTTATGCGCTGAATAAAGGGTTTTTTGTGAGAAAAATGCATTGTTTTAAAGTGGGAATTAACCATATAAAATGCAAGCCTTCCGTAAGCGAGATGGTAGGCGAAACTCTTATATTTCTCCTTTACAAACTTGCTTTGTTTGAAGTTCAATTTTTTATTGGGTAGTCCAATATTTAATGTTAAAGTCAAAGTGCATACACGCAAAGAAAAAACATGGTTGTGGTAAACATTTTCGAAGAGCAACATATTCGGCCTTATTGTGGTTGTCGTTGTCGTAAACGACTGTGTAATAGATTAAAGTAATACACAACATGTGTTCTTTAATCTACTACAAAAAACGACACGTTTGTTTACGAAAACGACAACCACAATAAGGCTGATTATGATAAGATTCCTAATTGAAGTCAACGTATAATGATTATTATTTGTAATTATTTTGTTAATTTGTTTTGTTTTGTTTTTGCTATTTTTTATTCACTGTTGGTTAATCGTTCACTGTTTAAATTCGACTGACAATTTCAATATACAAAAAGGGTCACAAATTATAAAAGAAGGTTTGTAATAAATATAACGGGACATACTGAGTGGAAATCTAACAACAATTTAAGTTAATCATGTATACAAATGAATATGAATATGAAGAATAAAGAAAAGAAAATATTACAAGTTGTTAGCAGGCAGGGTCGTCGTTGTTGGTAGGGGTCATCTCTAAACAATTACATTATAATATTTTTCCCTTAATCATATTCTTATCATGTTTATCATAAAAAGTTTTGAAATAATCGTTTTATTATACAAAGTGATTGTGTTATGGTTAAAAGTTATCAAACAATATATTTTTGCAATAAACAAAGTGCAGTTGCCGTAACAATGCCGAACCATATTTTTGTGTGTAGTCTCCTATTAATTTGAAACAAAATATTAACGCTTGTTGGTTTTTACACTCAAAAGTAAAATTAATCCATCCGTACTCAAATCAATCCGAAGCGGTATTAATAGTACGGTGAGTACGGATTTTCTTGAATCAAGTACAGAAAGTTTGATTCAAGTACGGATTGTTAAACGCAAAATACTTCAATCCCGATTTCGTAATTGAAATAATCTGGAAATGAGATTGATTTAAGTAAAACTAAGATTGATTCAATCTCAAAAAGCGCTTGATTCAAGAATTATAAAGTTGATTTTATCCCGAATTCGTGCTAAAAAAAAAAACAAAAAAGGAAAAATTACTATGATCGATTTACTTACCCGTGTGACAAAATATAAATGTTTATCGTTATTATAAATTTAAGTATTGTTTACTGAAATATAATCATTCTTCACACAACTAAATAATGATAACTTTCAAAATATATTATATTATTCACAACTATTTCATGATATTTAATTGTCATAACATGATAACTTTCTATACGTGTAGTCATAGTATGATTAAGATGCAAACAAAATTGGGGGATTGGGGGATTGTCATAAAGTTGTAAAGTCATATGTCTTAAAATAATTACAAGAAGTATATATGACTGCTGTGGGTGTTCAAACTAGTTGAACATATGTAAATATACCTGCTTCATGTACGTTGTTCATATTCAAGGACATTCCTTGAAAAATATAAATAAAAACACACAAATAGAAATACCAACATCTGCCGTAATGATGTTGGTATTTCCAATCGTTGTAGGAGGTAATTTTGGGTTATTTTTAAATGTGTACTGATAAGCCATACGCATGTGCGTTGGTCTTCGGCACAATGTATGTAAAACAACCCTCATTATTTCTACACATTAGTTTAAGATTTGGAAAATTAGTTCTTGTGTACTGATAAGCCATACGCATGTGCGTTGGTCTTCGGCACAATGTATGTAAAACAACCCTCATTATTTCTACACATTAGTTTAAGATTTGGAAAATTAGTTCTTAAGGTTATATTTTAAATAAAATAATCAGTGTCTTACAAACATTCATCGACAATTGTTTAATTTATTACAACAAATTGTACATGGTCCTTCGACAAAAAATTGAACCAATAATAAAAAAATATATAAAATTTTTAAATTAAAGTTGGAAAAATATAAAAGCGTTTATCTCGGCTTAAATAAACAGAGATAAAATTAAAAATTAGTTAACAAATTCATTTGTTAAAGACAAAGAATTTAAATAAAAGCGTTTAATCTCGGCTTAAATAAACAGAGATAAAATTAAGAAAATATAAAAGCGTTTATCTCGGCTTAAATAAACAGAGATAAAATTAAAAATTAGTTAACAAATTCATTTGTTAAAGACAAAGAATTTAAATAAAAGCGTTTAATCTCGGCTTAAATAAACAGAGATAAAATTAAGAAAATATAAAAGCGTTTATCTCGGCTTAAATAAACAGAGAAAAAATTCAAAATTAATTAACAAATTCATTTGTTAAACAAAGAATTTTAAATAAAGCGTTTATCTCGGCTAAAACAGAGATAATAAAAAATTTATACATACATATACATAAAAAACAACAACAAATAACCACCAGTATGGCAAATATTCCCAAAATTTTGGAACGTCAAAAAGTGATTGGTGACGAAATTGTATGTATTCTGACAAGTTTGAGCGAACGACCAGTTCGTCAACCAAAACTGTACGATTTCCAAAAACGTCTGTTGAAACTCGAAGCTGAATTTAAAACAAACGATGGAGTTTTGGAACAGCATGCAAATAAGTCCGAAGATTATTTCGTACAAGAATATTTTAAAAATATTACGAAAATAATGAACGAAGTAAAAGATACCATTACAAAATATGAAAAAGCAAATGAAATGTCGGCGATGGATAAGGGAACAAAACATTCTGCACCGGAAAAAACGGAAGACGATGACGGGGTTTTTAAGATGTCAAACTCTGTCAAAGAACTTTGCGAGGATATAATCTCAAATATGGAAACTTTAACAATAGGAAGTATATCAATAAAAAAAATGCAGTTAGAAGCTAAATATCAGCGCATGCTAAAAGAATTTGACATGGTCGCAGGGTCAAAATACAGAAATGAATTGATAGAAACAGAAGATTATTATTTTAATGCGCTCATACTAATAAATAGCAAAATAGAAGAAGGAGCAACAAATACCAATTCTGCAAAATCAATAGAATTTTCCAGTTCAGCAAACCTGTCAAAAATAAAAATTCCGGAATTTGATGGGAATATAAATGATTGGGCATCTTTCTATGATTTATATAAAAACCTTGTTCACGATTGCAGTCAGCTTTCTAAAGTAGAAAAGATGTACCGCCTTACTACATCACTCAAAGGCGAAGCAAAAAGGTTGGTTCAACATTTGAATATAACTTCAAATAATTATGAAGCAGCTCTAGAAATCCTTAAACAAAGGTATGAGAATCATAGACTGCTATTTACTAATCAGGTTGACATATTGCTGGATCAACCAATAGTGAATAGTGAATCATCATCAAGTCTAAAGCAACTTTTGGATACAACAAATAGTTGCATTTACGCACTCAAGGGGATGAAGTTGAAATTAGCTGATGCTGAACCATTTATAGCACGCATAATTATCAGAAAATTGGATAAAGAAGGATTGCGGCATTACGAACAGACTGTGAAGAAATCCAAAGAAATTCAAAACCTTGAAGATGTAATGGAGTTTCTGGAACAACAGGTTCAAGCACTGGAAGCAGTTTCAAAAGGGCAGTTGAAAAAAGAATTAAAAAGAACCCCTAAAGAAATGAGCAAATCATCAAATTCATTTCATTCAGTACAAAAATCATGCCTTCACTGCAATCTAAGCAACCACACCACACCGGAATGCAGAAAGTATTTAGCTTTGTCAACTGCGGAGAGACGAAAATTAGCATATGACAACAGATGGTGCTTCACCTGCATAGAACATAAAAAAACCAACAAATGGTGCTCAAGCAAAATAAAATGCTGTCATTGTGGAAAAGGACACCATAAAACTCTTCACACTAATGAAGAAAATAAAGAAAAAACTCACACATCATCAATGACCACGAAAGATTCTACTACAACATCTGTACTTTTAGCAACAGCACAAGTGAAAGTACAGGCAGCAAACGGGGAACACTTAATTTTGAGAGCATTAATTGATCAAGGTTCTCAAATAACCACATTATCAGAAGAAGCTTCTCAACTTTTATGTCTACCAAAAACAAAATGCAAAACGGAAATTCATGGACTTGGAGGTGCAGTGGTGGGAGTATCAAGCTCAAAAGTAAAATTGATCTTAAGGCCAAGGTTTTTAAGCAACAACTTAGTGGAAACGGAAGCGCTTATATTGCCTCGTCTAACAGGAGCTCAACCGAGTCATTCATTTGAAAATGACATGAAGGAATGGAACAACTTTATTCTTGCGGATCCTTCCTTTAATGAATCGGATAGAATAGATATTGTAATTGGAGGCGATATAATTCCACATATAATTAAAGAAGGTGTAGAGAAAAAAAGAGGCATTTTGGCGCAATCAACAATTTTCGGGTGGATACTTTCGGGTGTAATTAAAAGAAAAACAAAATCTGAAAAGGTCGTGTCAGCTATTACCAACCTAGAACGTTTTTGGGAAATTGAAGAAATACCATTAGACGCCAATAATCAGGAAGAAGATGAATTCTGCCAAGAACTTTTTAAAACTACAACCAACATTGATGACTCCAATCGAATAGTGGTTAATTTACCGATTAAAAAAGATGACAACGAACTTGGCGAGTCAAAAAAGCAGGCAGTAGCTAGATTACATTCGATGGAGAAAAAATTTGATTCAAGCCCTAAATTAAAAGAAGAATACATACGTTTTATGGAAGAATATGAACGATTGGGTCACATGAAGTTAGCAGCGAATTCCAGTGGAAAATACTATCTTCCTCATCATGCAGTTATAAGGGAAAGCAGTTTAACAACAAAGCTCAGGGTAGTGTTCGATGCATCAGCCAAAACAACAAATGGCAAAAGTTTGAATGATATTATGTATACGGGTCCAAAATTACAAAAAGATATTTTTGATATCCTATTAAAATGGCGACAGTGGAAATATGTCATGATTGCAGATGTAGAGAAAATGTACAGACAAGTGAAAGTCGCAAACAAATTTCAACCATATCAACATATTCTTTGGCGGAAAAGCAAGGAGGAATCGATAAAGGAGTACAAACTTACAACAGTTACATATGGCACAGCTTCAGCTCCATTTTTAGCTGTAAGAGCTCTTTTTTATATTGCTGACAACACTATAAATGAAAAAATAAAAAAGATTATAAAAGAAGACTTTTACATGGATGATCTGATGACAGGTGCTGATACAATTACTGAATGCCAAACAATTCATCATAATATTCTATATCAATTAAAAATTTACGGATTCAATTTACGAAAGTGGTTGTCAAATAATAAGAAAATAACTGAAGGTGTTTGCAGTTTCACACAAAACGAGCTAATGCAGATCAAAGATGACGAATCAGTAAAAACTCTTGGGTTACAATGGGATCCATGCTTAGACATCTTTAAATTTAATATTAACTTTTCATCCGAAAATAAAATTACTAAAAGACATGTTCTATCCGAAGTAGCTAAGATTTTCGATCCTTTAGGCTGGTTGTCACCAGTTACAGTTCTTGCAAAGCTGTTCATACAAAAATTGTGGTTGTTGCAGACAAAGTGGGACGAAGTAATATCCGATGATCTAGAGAAAGAATGGCAAGATTTCAAAACTAATATGCATTGTCTACAAGAAATTTCTGTGCCTAGATGGGTGCAGCTAACAACTACTTCTAAATATGAGGTGCATGGTTTTGCGGATGCATCAGAAAAAGCATATGCAGCTGTGATTTATATAAAAATCGAAAACAATGTGACACTTCTTACCGCAAAAACAAAAGTAAATCCTATGAAAAATAGGAAAACTTTGCCGAAATTAGAACTTTGTGCTGCACACCTTTTAGCAAAATTACTACAAAAGGTATCCAATATTATTGATGGGCAACAAACGATCTATGCTTGGAGTGACTCAACAATAACTCTATCATGGGTCAAAAATAAAACAAACAAAGATAAGTTTATTAGAAATCGGGTAGCAGAAATAAACAACATTATACCTAATGCGATATGGAAGCATGTAAGAAGCCAAGATAATCCAGCAGATGTTGCATCACGAGGAATATGCGCCACACAACTATTATTACACCCATTATGGTGGCATGGTCCTGCATGGCTGAAAAAATCATTAGCGTTTTGGCCAAATAAAGAAGAAACATCCGAACAAGTACTGTTATTGTCTACTGCATCAGAAACTAGCAAAATTCTTAGAGATTTAATTAACAAATATTCGAATTACTCTAAACTTCAAAGAGTGGTTGCATTCATATTAAAGTTCATTAACAAATTGAAAGGCAAATCTAATAATTTACCATATCTTTTAGTAAAGGAATTAGAAGATGCTGAAAAACTAATAATACGATGTCATCAAGAATACGAATTTTTTCAAGATATTAAAGATTTAAAGAAGTATAATACAGTCAATAAAAGCAGTAAAATAGCCAACCTGTTTCCTTTCATCGATAAGGATGGTCTACTTCGTGTCGGTGGTAGATTACAAAACGCTAATTTATCATTCAATCAACAGCATCCTGTCATCATGAAGAAATCACACTTGGTAAATGTTATAATCAATAAGTACCATAATATTACTCTGCATGGTGGTGGTCGTATAATGGAATCTACCTTGCGAAGAAAATATTGGATTATAAATATGAAAAATAATATTAAAAAATGTATACGGAACTGCACTAAATGCATTCGATTTGGTCAGGAAAGAGCTCAACAACTGATGGGATCTCTTCCAGAATCAAGGGTGACCATTTCAGCTCCATTTAAATACGTTGGAATCGACTATGCCGGCCCTATTCAAATGAAATACTCAAAAGGCAGAGGGCAAAGGTCCTACAAGGGCTACATTGCTGTATTTGTATGTATGGCAACAAAAGCAATTCATCTGGAAGCAGTGAGTGAACTTACTTCAGAAGCATTTTTAGCCGCTTTAAAACGATTCTTTTCAAGACGAGGCGTCTGTTCTGATATTTATTCGGATAACGGAACAAACTTCGTTGGAGCTTCTAGAAAATTAGATAAAGATTTTATTAAAGCCATTCAACATAACAAAACAATAATTCCAATCCTGACTTCTCAAAAAATCCAGTGGCATTTTATTCCCCCGGCAGCCCCTCACTTTGGAGGGATATGGGAAGCTGGCGTAAAATCTGTAAAATTCCATTTGAAAAGAACAATTGGTGAATCAAAACTTACCTATGAAGAGATGAGTACCTTACTGGTACAGATAGAAGCAATATTGAATTCACGACCCCTAGTTAGTTTGAATGATAATGATCCAGAAAACATCGATGCATTAACTCCAGCCCATTTTCTTATTGGAAGGCCTATCAACCAATATCCAGAACATTTTGAGGATAACCCTATTACCTCACTGAATAGGTGGAAACTAATTCAAAAATTAAGAAAAGAATTTTGGAATCGATGGAGGGATGAATATCTAACTACTATTCAACAACGCAATAAATGGAAGTTTCCGTCAGAAAATTTAAAAGAAGGATCTATAGTTTTAATTAAAGATGAAAATACACAGCCAGCTAGTTGGCCATTGGCAAGGGTTTCTGAGGTTCATGGCGGAAAGGATGGCAAAGTAAGGGTGGTCACCTTAAAGACTAAAAACACTTCATTGAAAAGACCAATAAATAAGTTATGTCCTTTAATAAATGCTGAAAATAAAGAAGTTATATTGCCGCCAGTGACTTGTTGTTTAGCAAAAATGGAAAAACCCGAAATTAAAAAACTAAGCATGTTCCAAGTCATATTTATTTTAATAATGTTAACGGTTCCCGTCAAAGCTTTGCCAGTAAACAAATCAGTCTCAATAAAAGAGCTTTCAAAAAATACCGCTATTTATTTAGACAACGTTGGACAGCTAAACTCAGTAAATTCAAAATGGAATCTAGTGGTGTACTATGATCTGAATTTATACTATGATGAGGTTGAAAGAATTGGAAAACTTGTAGTGAAGGTAAATAAAGAATGTCAGAAATTAAATGTTTTCAAAGAGTCTTGCGAGATGGTTACGATTGCTATGCAAAAAAGATACAACCATCTTGTTCAAAACAACAATCTTCTAATGAAAAACCCGAGAAATAAGAGAGCTCCTTTTGAGTTTATTGGATCTATTTATAAAATTTTATTTGGAATGATGGATGCAGACGACCACAAAATAATGGAGGACAACTTAAAAAACATATTTGCAAATCAGCAGAACCTCAACAAGTTGATTGAACAGCAAACTTCGCTCATTGATTCAACGGCAAATATAATGAAAAAAACTACCGAAGATGTTAATCTCAATTTTAAAAAAATTTATGATCAGCTGATGTTATTTCGCGCAGAAGTGACAAATGAAGTAGAGTCACAAAAACTAACATTATTTTTTACGGTCATAATAACTCAATTAAATTTAATGATTGATGAATGCAACAATATACAATCATCTGTAATAAATCTGCTAATCGATGTCAACCATGGCCATATTAATACAAATTTGTTGACACCGTCACAACTAAAAAGGGAGTTAATGGAAATTGAAAAACTACTTCCAAAAAAGTTGGCTCTTCCAGGTCAGGCCAGTAGGACGGAGTTAACAGAAGTCTACCATGATATGAAGGCCAGAGGAACTATTGTTGACGAAAGACTGGTAGTTCAAGTAGAAATTCCTCTGATGGAAGAACACAGCTCTGAGGTGTATAAAATTATTAAGCTGCCAGTTGAGATAGGAGCAAACATAGTGATGCCAAAGATAAAAGAGGATTTTATCGTATATAACTTCGCGTCTAATATGTTTTATTTGATGTCACAAGCCCAATTAAATAAATGCAGGAAAAATCTTCAAGGGCAATTTAATTGCATAGGCAACATACCATGGAGGCCAGCTATTGAAAGATCATGTGAAGTTTCAGCATTAAAGCAATCTCGCCATGCCGAATGCTCTTTTGAGGCAGTTATAAGAAAAGGCGTTTGGGAGCAACTTACCACAGAGAATCAATGGATTTTTTCTCTATTTGATAACCATATTCTTACGGTGGATTGTGGAGAGGGTGAGCGTAATTGGATTACATTGCCATTAAAGGGAATTTTAATGTTACCACATGGATGTACAGCAACTTATGAAGGAATCGTCTTATCTGCTTCTAAACATTTCACAACAGTAAAAAGGACTTCCATTAAAACTTCATCATGGGAGTTGGATTATGAAATGGTAAAGAATAAATCGTTTAAACTCTTCGACAAGGTTATAGTAAACAACTCCATGCAAATAGAGCAGCTACAGAAGGATGTCGAATTAATGAAAACAAAACATACCAAGCTTAAGGAGCTGAATTTCCATAATACATCTGGGCCCGCATCATTTATTTTAATATTAATAGTCTTGATAATTATTTTTATAATTTATATTAGATTAAGATGTAATAAAGCCAAGACAGTCAAGTTAGATTTTTCTCCGCCGGTGTCTTTTAGCGCCCGGCAGAATGTTCAAACTAGTTGAACATATGTAAATATACCTGCTTCATGTACGTTGTTCATATTCAAGGACATTCCTTGAAAAATATAAATAAAAACACACAAATAGAAATACCAACATCTGCCGTAATGATGTTGGTATTTCCAATCGTTGTAGGAGGTAATTTTGGGTTATTTTTAAATGTGTACTGATAAGCCATACGCATGTGCGTTGGTCTTCGGCACAATGTATGTAAAACAACCCTCATTATTTCTACACATTAGTTTAAGATTTGGAAAATTAGTTCTTGTGTACTGATAAGCCATACGCATGTGCGTTGGTCTTCGGCACAATGTATGTAAAACAACCCTCATTATTTCTACACATTAGTTTAAGATTTGGAAAATTAGTTCTTAAGGTTATATTTTAAATAAAATAATCAGTGTCTTACAAACATTCATCGACAATTGTTTAATTTATTACAACAAATTGTACAGTGGGCAACCGCTTATAATTTAGATTTCTACTGTATAGTTATGACGAATTAATGAACACAGCATTAACATTTTTTTTGTTTGAAACACAACAATATTTTTTTTAAACAATTGTTAAATATTATTTAGGACATTATGACGATATGACTTGATAGCACACCTTTACTCCATTAATATTTTGTTATCGCCATTTGTAAAATAATTTTGCATCAGTTGTGCTGTTTGTTTTACATATGCCTGTCGAATTATTTGTTAGTGAGTGGTTAAACAAAAAATTTTATTTACATTAAAAAAAAAAATTGTGGCACAAAATTAAAAGTGGATGCAAAAACATTTTAATTTTTTTTATTGTTGTGATAGTGGTACTGTATCATATTATGATGCCTTCTAAACTTCTTATGAATAACATGAAAATATTTTGATTACTTCTTAACTTATTATGATTAACTAGATAAGAATATGATTAAGAGAAAAATATTATGATTTGATATTACGAATATATTTGGTCATAATATGATTAAATTATAATCGTAATATGGTGATTACAATCATGTTTTTTTATAATAATATGTTGCTCTTAGAATATGTTTACGACAACTACGTTTTTTTCTTTTTCTGCGTATTTAAATAGGGACAGATAAAATATATTCCACTTCATTATTTACTTTACATTTCAGCTTTATAGTTCCTTTGCAGCCTCTAGAAGAGTTTTTACCAAAATTAGTTTGTTCTTCGAAAAATTGCCTATCTAAACGCTCAAATAGCATTTCTCTGGCTGTCCCTAACAGACATTTCATTTAAATTTTTTTCAATTTCTACCAAAAAAAAGTATACATTTTTTGTAATAAAATCAGCGCAAAGTAATAAAAATAATGTTAAATTATCTTTTTTTTTCTTGTAATGTGAAAAATTGTTTATCAATTAATACTTTTATAAATGATAAGCTTTTCTCCCTGAAAGTATACGTCATTCCCCTTTAAAATCATTTATTTGTTATAATTCAAATGTTTAAAGCATTGTTAGTTTGCCATGATTCAAATATAAAAGAACATTATATCTACTGCGTATACATGTGGCAGGATTTTTGCCGAAAATATTAATAGAATGAAGTCAGTCGCGTTTTGTCTGTATTCTCCGTAGCTATTTTTGAAAAATTATACAAAACGATGTTTAAAAAATGATAAAAATAAAGGTTAACTTTTTCCAAAGTAAATTAATTGGCTAAAGGTTTTTCAATGGAATTAAAAATATTAAAATAAATTTATTTTTTGGCTTTAACCTTTATGTGCCCGAGATGACCTTCTATTAATTAAGTCTCATCCAGTGTACAGCTTCAAGTGCCAGACTTAAATTTATATATTAAAGTTTTGTTTATTTAAGATTATTCTTTCAGGAACTTAAAATATTTTTTTGTATTTTTTTTTCCAAACTCATCCCACTATGCGGTGGATCATATTTTAATCGACATTATAAATTACAAGAAAAAAAAATTATTTTTTATTTAATTTGTGGTTCTGATAAAATGTTTTTAGACTACATAGTTATATAATTGTTTATTTAAAATTAATACTTTAAATTAAAATACTTTATTAAACATTTAATTAAAATAATGAAAAAATACACAACATTTTTTCTTTTGCTTAAATTTTAATAAAAAATTTTTATTATTAGGAAATTCCAAAAAAAATTTCAATAATTTTCCATAATAACACCAATTAAAATGTTAATTAATGCCATACGTTTACAGTTTATTAAAATATGCATAAAATTATGACAAACTGTTTTATACGGAAAATATTTGTTCCAAATAACGAGACTCTTCTAGGGGCCAAATAACTAAAATAATTGTTTACTGGGTTCTAAAACATTCTCGTTTGCTTATTAAAACCAAATATTTAACTTAGATAAACTTTAAGCAAATATTTTGTGTTCATTATTATTAGATTGAGATAACTTTGCACAACAATGTGTTTTCCTAACCAGCTGGGATTCTTTTCATAACCTCAAATGTGCTTTTGTTATTGCTGACCCAGATCTATTGAGATTTTCTAAATTTTCCTTAATTAATTGTATAGAAAACAAATACATCCGTTCATATATTTTTGATTGGAAATAAATCCACAATCTACATTATTAAAAAAGGCAAGATAAAAGAAGCCTTCAACATATTGTTGCAACAAAAAATTTTAAGAAAAGAGGCATAAGGCACGTTTCAAAAAATGTTGTAGTAGAGCATTTTAGGTTTAAAAAGGGTCATCGTTTTGTTTAAACAAATATTGTTAAACATTTTGTTTGGTTGTTGGGAATGACACTTATTCGATGACTGAGTAGATTTTGTAGATAGACAGAATCCAAAAGAACTTATTGAGGTTAATTATTTATTTAAATAAAAAAAAAAAACAAATTAAATTTCTTATAAATTGCTAATTTAATTTAATTTCTTATAAATTGCTAATTTATTTTATAAGAAATTTAATTTGTGTTTTTTTTTTTTTTTTTTTTTTTGACATTTTTATATCCAACAGAGGAACTTGAGAAAAAATAACAGTAATTTTTTTTGAATCAAAATACATTTTTATATCCAGCAGAGGAACTTAAAAAAAATTACAGTAATTTTTTTTTAAAACCAATTTTTGTACCAAAAGTTTTGTAAAAGACATATGACATTTATTTCGACAATACATCGGGTTCCTGCGGTACTCTAAAAGCAGCCGGATGTAGATCGATTAGGTTTTAGGAAAAGTTCTTAGCCTAATTACAGCTCTAAAACTTCTTTAAATATCTCATATTGAACACAATACCGAAACAAACTAACGGGGTTTTGCGAAAGGCTTCTGGCAGAGGAGACATAAAAAATACACGTGTGTCAGCATTTGGGAAGATCATAGATCCCTCTTAATTGTAACTAAATTAACCATTAAAGGGCAATCTTGAGTGTGGCTGTTTTTTTCTTACGATTTGTTGAAATTGAGCCAAAAGCGCTACTGTCATAAAGGGAAGTTAGAGGTTTAATATCCCAGTAAAAAAATAAGAGAGCGCTTTAAAAAGATACAGCAGTAAATGATAAAAGATAAAATATACAAGAAATCTGCTATTTTAGTGCTGACAATGAAGAAGGTTTTAAATCGAAAAAAATTTAAATGTGTTAGACTTACGAAAATTATTGAAAAAGGCATTTAAAGAAGTAAAAGCAAAACATTAATGAATATGTTAACCCTTTCGACCCGGACGCTGCATATGTGTACCACTGTAAGTTACAACAGCTGGGACGCGAAATTAACCGTATAGTCTTTCAAGTCTCCTGCGAACATTCTAATACGTTTCGTTTTGTTTTTGTTGTTTGCATTTACGTTATAAACAGTTGAAGGGCAGCGTTGGTTACTTTTTTATTCAATGTATATTTGTATACTTTTTTCCATTTTGGTTACATTTTTCAACATAAAAATACCCGCTTTCTTGACCCATAAAATTATGTGTGGTAATTGTGCATCTAAAACCAATACTTTTTTCATATACTTAAAAAAATTTTTTTATTTATACCCAGCTAGCATTTGGGTGATTATTTAAATGAGTCTTATCAGATCAGTTTTGATGATTAAAAACTCATTTATCACTTGAGCGACAGAAAAAGGATTCATATATGATTCATTGGTATGTTAAAATAATGATTTTAAATATTTTTAATTTTTGTTTCTGCCAAATCAAAGAAATAAGAATATTAACTTTCGTGCCAGCCAATCATATAAAAAGCTTGGCGAAAAAAGAAGCCCAAAAATTATTGACAATTTATAAACATAAACGTTAGTGCAAATTGTTTTTTTCTTCTTTTTTTAGTTCAAAATAAAGCTGGTTTGAATAATCCATAAGCTATAATAATGCTGATTTTATCGGAAAAAAAAATAAAAAAAAGTCAAAAAATTATATGAAATATAATCAAAAAAAACTTATAAAATTATATACGGGCATGTTCTGTAAATCGAAATGAAGTGGATTTAAAATCGCCCAAATTTTGAAAACGATCCAGTATAGAAGGTTCATGAAAATATTTCTTTTTATATACTTCATACTTCGAGTACTAATTGTCTTTACAAGAACCACTGTTGAAAACCGGGTAAACTGCAGCCATTTTGTAAATAATTGAGATCAAAATCTCGTTCGATTTCAATTCCACTTCTTTTCGATTTGCAGAACATGCCCGATAATGTTTTAAATATTTTTCATAAAATTCTTTTATATTTGTTTACTGCTTTATTTGTTGTCTGTTTACTCCTTTGTTTTCTATTCTGCTTTGTGTACAGCCAGAGTTCTATTTTTATGGCTTTATTTATATGTTTTGTCGATTTTTATTCCCAAACTAGCGTTTTTTTTTGTTTAAATGCTGATGTGACAATACAATCATTTGACAATTACTAAATAAATTACGTTACAAACGTAAAACCAGTGAGCCGCTTAAGAGAACGATAATGAGTGAATTGTTTTCGCTCGCTTAAGTTGTCGATCGATATCGCAGGCCGATCTGTAAAAGTTAACATCGAATGTCATGCTATTTCCTATGGAGACCTTTGACATTCTTCAACAATTCTCGATGAAGGATATCCATTGAATGTCTCGCTATTGCCTCCAGAGACACCCAGTGTTCTTTTAAAATTTTCGATATGATTTACCCATACTAATAATAATAAAGAGCAGAATATCTCACCAAACTGAAAGTACCTTGCGGTTATGATGAAATCCATTATCTCTATTTGAAAAACACTGCAAAGTGGTATTCTCCAGT
Organism: Pollenia labialis; assembly: GCA_949318255.1. Lineage (NCBI taxonomy): Eukaryota > Metazoa > Arthropoda > Insecta > Diptera > Polleniidae > Pollenia > Pollenia labialis. The sequence continues at coordinate 25,241,471 of OX439139.1, forward strand.
CCTACTGCTGGGAGTAACCTCCCAGTTAAAAATGTTTTAGGTTTGAATGCATACCTCAAATCGCTTTAAGCCTGGTGATGGGATGCATGATTTTTGTATGGAGTGTTCCCGGTTCGGAGGACTATTTTCTGCTGAAAATAATCGCATTTTTAACATGCAAACAAAGCACTCCCAAAGCGCTTTTTTAAGGGATAAATATATTAATATATTCATATATATCGAGCCCAAACCGCGAAAATAACGTAAGCGACATAAATTTCAGTTTTCGTTTTTTTAATAAATGACCTTATTGGCAACACTTGCATCATCTCCTAAAATGTCATGGTCACATAAGGTACCGTTACGATTTTATAGCAAGAACAAGTTTATTGTAAGCGACGAATTTCATACAAAATTTATATGAAATAAAATAAAAAAGCTCTCTCCTGTAAAATTTGATTTTTGGCGCTTACACTATTTTAGCGGTTAGGGCTCGATATATTAATATGTTTTGCTTTTAATTGCTGTTTTCTATATTTTATTCTTTATCATTTACTGCTGTATAAGAGCTCTCTTATTGAAGGGCTCGATTATGCGCTTTTTCTCTTAAGTGCTTCAAAAAAAACCCAAAATTTTTTACTGGGCTGTTAGAAGTTTTCTGACATCATTAGTATTCTGAGTGAAACTTAACTGAAAGTAATTTTTCAAAGAAAACATAACAGTTCTAAGGGCTGTATCACGTAAAAGAAAACGTAACAGCCCTAACGGCTTAATCTAGTAAACCGATTGGTATTTTGTTTTCCTATCTTGAGCATTATTGTAGGAATGCAACAAGTGCAAAAAAGTATATTTTTGATTAGATTGGGAACTGTACTTACGATGCTATAAAACTGTAATCCGAGCTAAGCAAGAAAATTCCAAACAGGTTGATTAATACTTAAGTCAAAATAGAGCATATATTTTATGTGTTACACTGTTTTATACCTTCCACTACGAGTGGCGAATGAGGGTATACCAAGTTTGTCATTGGGTGTGAAACTTTTTTAAAATCTTCTAAGACCCAAAAAGAACAACAAGAGGGTGTTAACTCAGTATAAGCAAATACTTTTACATTTAACCTTTAATGTTAAATGAAAAAGAATTTGTAAACCAACCGTTAAATTAAATAATAAATTATGTTCTGTAAATCGAAATAAAGTGGATTTCAAACAGAACAAATTTTTAAAACGAGCCTGTAAAGAAAGTTCATAATAATATTACTTTTTATATACTTCATACTCTAATGGTGTTTTCTTTTCTACAAAAAATGTGCCTTTTTTTAAATGCAATTTGGTATCCGATTCTTAAAAATTTTGCTCCCGAAAAGCATGAGTTTTTTAGAATAAAACAAGACACCCTTTTCGGGATCACAATTTTTAAGAAAAAGACACCAAATTGAATTTTTTTAAAAAAAGGCACATTTTTTTGTAGAAAAGAAAACACCATAAGTACCAATAATATTTATAAGAACAAGAAAATTTGGTAAATAATTGAAAATAAAATCTCGTTTGATTTCAATTCCACTTCATTTCGATTTGAAGAAAATGCCCGTATATTTTAACAGTGGAGGAGATACGTATGAATATTACGTGTAGATTTTCTACCAAAAAGTTAAAAATAAAAAATTTTAGGGAAAAGGCTCTTGTTGATAAAGTGCGATGTATATTCTGGGCCCTTGAGTAATTCTAAGTTGATAAAGCCAAGTCCGTCTGTCCATACGGTTGTTCGAATCAAGCTCATTTTCGCAGGACCCGCAGAGAAGAGTTTGGTGTCATTTTGTTTTAAGTTCTTCTAAGTAGTTTTGAATTAAAACCCAGCTAAACCTGCTCAATAGGAAAACCCAAATGGGGAGCAGCAACCCCAAATTTATTTATATTTCTTACTTTGGACAAACTCGTTTCTTATGACTAGAAATGATGCTTCTAAATTTTGCTAAGCTCGGTCCACAATTTACCATAGGCCCTATCAGGCTCGGATCCAGCTTTCTAGAAATGCTTTAAGCAAAACAAAATAATTTTGCTATTTTAGCAGCTTATTAAATAATTGTATAAAATAAAAAAAAATATATGAAAAATCGGCAATAGAATACAGATGAAATGAAGTCAATATTAAATATAGGATTACAACATAATTCATTTTATATTTAGAAAACAAGTAATTTTAAATATTTGATTGGGAAAATCAAAACAAATTTTTTTAAACCATCCGATTTGGCATGGAATGATCCATATTAACACAGACATTGTCGAAGAATAGTCTAAAATATATTTTATAACTACAAAATTATTTCGTTAAGCTGTTTCTTTGCATTTTAATTTCATTTTAATGCTGTTAATTACAAAAGCAAACAAAGACGGGTAACTAAAATAAATGCAAAGAGATCAAAAATCATATTCATAATAATGAAATTAATTTTTAAATTGTATTTACTTTTACACACACAAACACAGAAACAAGCATGACAATAAAAATGTTAACAAATCTGCTCAAACAGAGACATTCATACAATTGTTAACAATTAAACAACATTTATAATATTTAATTTAAACAATAAACTGTAAACAATATTAAGTAATTTAATTTTTTATGTTTGCAAGGGTGTATGTTTGCAATGCTTGAATAATATACATAAATATGTGTGTGTGTGTGTGTGTGTGTTGGTTGGCTGGCTAATTATGTCATGGTCTTATCATTGTTGTTGTTGATGTTGTGCTTGTATTTCATTGCAAATTTAAGTTCCCTTTTTCCCCCTTTTTTTGGGTACTTTATTCACTGTTGATTCATTTGACTTGTTTCAGTATGGCTGGCTGTGTTTTTGTATTTCATCAGTTTGCTTTTTTTATTACAAGATTTTTTACTGTTAAACATTATTAATCGATAAATTGTATTGAATTGATGTAGAATTGTATTGAATGGAAGAAACATAAAAAAAAGGATATCATGTTCATGTTGTGTAAATCACAGTTAATTAAATGGTTGTATTCTATGGTTTGTTTTTACGGAAGTCATACTCCAACGGTTGCCCTGCAGAACGTTCAATTTTGATAGAGGAATAATAACTTTTTTATAAGAGTAAAGTTATTTGGGTTATTAAAGTAAATTGGAGCTGAGCTAGAGAACACAAAACCATCTAAACAAAACTGAAAACAATTATTAGAATTGTGGTTATTTTGTTGAACTATTTATGGTTTTTAATCCAAAATTTTTATAGTTTAATCAGGCTAAGGTTCATCAAATTTAATTTTCATTAAATTATTTTTATGAAGAAAGGAATTTTACAACATGAAAATTAATTAAAATTGTTATTGATAATCTTTCATTCTTGACCGTGGCCGGGGCTCGAACCCAGGCCGGTAGGTTACCATGGCATGTTTCGATCGCAACCACTCGATCTCCTCAGATGGATTTGCCGTCTTACAGTCGCAGCCATCGACGACTGCTGACGTCAAGAATTCTTGACATAAGTACGGCAAAAAAACAGAAGTAAGGAAAAACATGTTAAATCAATTAAAATGGATAATCATTCAAAAAAAGCAAATTTCGATCTACCAAAGGTTAAAATACAATTTGGTTTAAGGATTGATGTTTGACTATTGACGTCAGCAGTCGTCGATGGCTGCGAGTGTAAGACGGCAAATCCATCTGAGGAGATCGAGTGGTTGCGATCGAAACATGTCATGGTAACCAGCCGCCTTTTAATTTTAATTAATTTTCATGTTGTAAAATTCCTTTCTTCACAAAAATAATTTAATGAAAATTAAATTTGATGAACTTGAGCCGAATTAAAATATTAAAAGTTTGGATTAAAAACTTAAAACTATAAAAAAAAATATTTATATTCTTCAACTGTCCATTTTTAGGTAGAGTTAGAGTGGCAGAAGAGTTAGACCAGAGTTTGAGTAGAGTTAATGTTGAGTAGAGCACGAGTACAATTACAGTAGAGTAAGAGTATAGTATGAGTACAGTCATAGTAGAGTAAGAGTAGAGTTGCAGTAGAGTTATAGTAGAGTTGCACTAGAGTTAGAGTAGAGTTAGAGTTAGAGTAAGAGAAGAGTTAGAGTTTACCTGGAGTAGAGTTAGTGTACAGCAAGAAGAGAGTTTGTGCTTAGTTAGATAAAAGTTAAAGTAGAGTAGAATTAGAGTGAGGTCAAAATTATTGTAGAGCTATTTAAGATATGAGATAGATCAAAAGCTAAAAAAAGATTTTAAACACACAGCATAATTAAAATCAGGGCTGTGGAGTCGTCCGAAAAAAGTACTAACTCCGACTCCGACTCCAAATGCTGAAATTTTTTAAGTGCGACTCCGACTCCGACTCCTATTCCTACTCCTACTCCTACTCCTACTCCTACTCCTACTCCGACTCCGACTCCTACTCCTACTCCGACTCCGACTCCTACTCCTACTAAAATCTTGATGCTAAATGTATATGAGACTCAGTGATGTTAACTTTAATTATTTCATTACCGTACGGCCTTCTAAAAGTTAGAGTTTTTGAGAAGCAATTACCGTACGCAAACATTAATGTGCTGTTTCCAAATGACAGGCGATTGATTATGTAGCAAAATTTATCAGGGGTGTGCTGGAAATCGCAAACGCAAAACGCAAGAATTTGGAACTTGTTTTTAATAAACTTTAAACCTAATTCTTATAATTTTTGGTTTAAAATCCTGTTAAATAGGAAAATATCTGTTAAATAAAATTCTTTTATTACAAAAATCTTATTTAAAAACGATTTTGAAAATTCTTGCCTTTTACGTTTGCGATTTCCAGCACACCCCTGTATATGAAAAGCACTCAGTCCATCGCCTGTCTTTTGGAAACAGCACATAAGAGCAGTATTCATAAACCATTTATTCAAATTTTAAATGTGTTTTAAAAAGATAATTTTTATTTTGGGAAATTTTTTTATAATTTTTTATACCGAAAAAACTTTGGAGTCGGAGTCGCGAGTTTTTGTGGGTACTACGAATCCGACTCCGACTCCGACTCCGACTCTGGCACAAAAACATCAACTCCGACTCCAACACCGACTCCACAGCCCTGATTAAAATACGTATAGAGTACAGTTGGAGCAAAAGTACTGCTGGAGTTCAGTTGGCGTAGTAGAATTACAATTCATGCTGTTATTGACTGTTATATACAAACTTGAAAACTGATGTTAAATTCGTTAAAACACTCTGTCACTTCGTTTTTTGCACTGTCTTGCTTTTTATTCAATCAAACATAAATTTAAATACAATTCAATTTTACAAAATCGTTTGTGTGTGTGTATGGGAATGTGTTTGAGTGGAGCGATTTAATTTTCCAGTTGTATGCCTGAGTATCCGGTTGTGCATAAATGTCTATTTGATATACAACAACATTGACAGGGAATTGTTAATGAAATTGTAATTAATTAAATAATATTATCATGATTTTTTGTACGCAATTTTATTGCAAATCATTGACCATATTAATTGCTAACAATATTAACAAATTATGTTTTTTTTTTTGGCACTATTAAAGCTTTTTTTCATTAAATATATTTAGTTGATTTTAATTTAATTAAAAATAGAATATAGAATATATGTATGTATGTATGGATGTTTTCAAACGACAATAAGTCAACTTATGAAGTAATAAAAAAAGTTAGTTATTTTCTATTGTATTGTTTTTAGTTTTATAATTAAAATTTTAAAGAAAACAAAATCATGTTACGAAAAAAGCAAAACAGAAAAAATTATATTTTTTTTTCTTGTTGTTTTGTAAGTGTACGTTTTTATAAAGCTTAGTTTTTATGTATTTGTGTGTGTGTGTGTGTGTGTTAGTAAGATTATGTTTATTTATATTAATATTTTGTTGGGATTCTACAAATTAAGAGCCACCATTGCCGCTATAAATCACTTTCAAGGTAAAACAAAGAACTAAAAAAATGGTAGAACAATTTATGTTAAAAAAAAAATTTAAACTTCCCACATTGTTTTAAGTTAACCCATTGGAAAGCGGTAAAAATACAAGTAAAAATACAAGTCTTGGCTGAGATGAATCTTTGATACCCTTTTTGTCAAGAAATACACATTTCGGGATGTGGAATTTATGTAGGATTTTTGAGGAATTTTGATCTGATCTTCGTAAAATCTGTCATTGCTATTTGTAGTCAAATAAAAGTAATGTGTACTAAATTTCATGAAAGTATTCGTTACAGTTTTAGTTGTATTAAAGAGTATTCGGAGAGTAGACTTTCTATGAAACCGTTAGTTTTAGTCTTAGAAAACTTAACTGGAACAAATTTCATTACAATGTTTAAATTGTATACATATTAATTGGACTTTTCAATGCGACTGTTAATGGAATTAGTTTCTTTTAATAAACCGATTATCAAGAAGTCTACAGATGTAACTTCTAAGCATATAAAAGGATATAATGTTCATTTTAATGATGATACCTACAATCAACCATCGATTGTACGCAAACTTTTTGTATTTTATCGAACTCAAAGTTGTTATGATATTGATTCGTTCCGAATAGTTAACAGAATAGAAATATTTATTTTTTAGGGCTGATAGTCCGCGTTTCGATCCATAACTCGTTTCCTTTTAAAACCTTTGAAGAAATAGAAATAATTTGACATCAGAATAATTTTTTTTTTTTTTTGTTGAGTCTTTCAGAAGACAGCATACTTTTAACAGACGAAAAAAAGACACACAGACATTGAAATATCGATTTAAAAGAATTAATTGAATTACTTAAAAACCTAAAGGGAGGGAGGCGCATAATAAACGTTATGATTTAATAAGTGAATACATTTTTGTTTACGTTTTCTTTTTTTGTTTTTTTTTTACATTGAAAAACTTGAGATATTTATGATTGAGAGACAAGCAACCAGAGTTGTTCAAATTAATTTGAAAGACATTATTCGATTACCCAGTTGTATAGATCATTCCGAAAAAAGAGCATTGAGGAACATTTTGGCATCAATAAAAATATATGGGGCACCGAAAATCCAAGAATAATTGTTGAACATCAACTGTATCCAATTAAGTGTTTTTCATACGGGATTTCCCGGGACAAAAATCCCGGAATCCCGCACATTATTCGGGAAAAAAATCCCGGGAAATTTGTGCGGGAATCCCCGGGATTTTTTTAATTTAATTATGTCCACTTTACTGCTGATATAATTGTAAATATGTTGTGTCATGCCGTTAGGCAAAAAGGTCTTAAGTCAAAAAAACGCATTTTGAGTTTTTCATTGGGCTTTATTTTATTTTTGTTCTCTTTTGTTTGGTTTAAATCACTTTAGTTTAGCACAACTTCTTCTAATCGTTATTATCTGCTCTTTGGAAAAAAAGTCTTTAAAATACACCAAACAAATATTTTTCAATTTAACATAACGAACAGCTGCAGTTTCTGACTTAAGACAGTTATGCCAAACGGCAAAGGGATGTCGATTCCTAAATAAGGCAATGTTTAATGCTCTGAAATTTTGAAAGAAGAAGAGTAAAAATTTACAGAATTTTTGAAAAGACCCAAATTTATTTTATAAGAACGACAAAAATTTGTTCCCACTTGCTTCAAAAAATTTAATTATTTTATATGCAGAGCAGCCGCTTTAAAAATTTTTCCGGATAAAATGATTTTTTTTTGAAGGAATTACAAGTTTTGAAAGAAGTGCTAAGAAAGCTGAAAGTGTCTAAAGATTTTATAATGTTCCTTTGACTTAAAAGGCAAACAGAACAATCCAGCTATTTTGTTTTGTATTCTTTAAGTCGATACTGAACGAATATAAATTTTTGTTTTGAAAAGCATTTATTTGGGTTTTCACAGAACTCAAAAAATAATTTCCATTCGTTCAGTATCAATTGAAAGAACAAGTAATACAATTGCTTTCGAATCGAAAAAGTATTTAATCACGACTGCCAGAATTAGTCCCCAGAATTGTGGTAATTGTGGAACGTTGCGTTACATGTCCATTAACAAATGCCTACGTAAGATTTAACGTACATATTGGCCCACAACCATAGCTAACATCCATCTGTCCACCTATAATAATAAAGAGATCCGGTAGCGGAAATGGTTCCGGCTTAAACAGACGTTGTGTAAACCATCAGATGATATCGCGTTAGGTGCCTTTTCATGGTAATACAAAGTATTATGGCCATTTTCTCAATGTTTCGACAAACCTTCTGTTACTTGGGTGCCCCGGTAGGTTAGCTGGTAGTGAGCTAGTCTTTCAGCGCCGGTGTTGCGGGTGGTTTCTATCCTGCAGGCAAGCGTAGAGCTTCGCGGCACTAGCAACATGACAACATAAATTTATTAGACCGATAAACTGTGCGTTAACGATTTGTTTTCATTGTTTGGCAGAACCTCTCAAAATACATGTAAAAGTTCAGAGTCAGCTGATTGAAAAAGGAAAATAAATAATTGGCGGATGAGTGCTGGTTAGCTTTGCGGCAGAATAGAAGCAAATGAGACATTGAGAAACCCAAAATTCTTTAATGTGCAGTTTTTTCTCCATATTTAGGTTGAAAATTTAAGACTTATAACATTGTTTAATACTTTTCTCGAATGTATGCGATTTTTTAAAATTTGTCTTGTCAAATATAGACTTTACCCCCCTTAAGGGGGGTAAAAAAAACACAATAATTCTTTTGTTGTTTTTAAAAAACATTTCTGGAAAGAAAACACGAAGCTGGTAGGGTGGCGCATAAGTAACTTTATGATTTAATAACTCAATAATTTGTTTGTTTTTCCGAATTAACTTTGAAGAACTTGCGAAATTTATGATGGAAAGACTCAGCACAAAACAAGGAAACAAAGTTGCTCAGTTTTAATTTGAAAGTCAGCATTTGACTATTCAGAAACAAAAATCGATGAACAAGTTGCGGTTCGTGATGGAAAATTTTTAAGGCCTGAAGTACAGAACAATCCAGAATTCTTGTACCAACAAGATGGAGCCACAGCTCACAAAGTTGGCCAAGCTATGGCTCTTTCTCTCATTTTAACTAGCCACCGCGATTGCCCGATTGTTGTCCTTGCGGTTAGCTTAAGGGTAAATTGTGTGCCAATAAGCCAAGAACTATCCAACAGCTTAAGGCGAATATCCAAGATGAAGTGAAAGCGGTGGGACCTGAAATTCTAAGAAATTTTCTTGAAAGATCCGAACTTATCAAGCCTGCTCTGAAAATAACTTTAACTGAAACCACCGTATTTCAAATCACATGTCGCTTTAAGTGATATTTTAGTGTTCCGTTTTTGCATGTTTCGGTGTGATTTTCAAATGCCGAAATCACACCGAGAAACACATAAACGGTATGACTTTCAGAACACCACAAAATCATACGAATGATTTTTAAAGAACGTGATTTGAAATCACGTGATTTCAGAACAATTTTAATAAATTCCAACGTTAAATAAAACCAGAAAAATAAAAGTTTTACACAAATCATAACGTAACTTTTGCGCCACCCTGTACTTTTGAAACTACAGAGAGAAGCCGAACAAAAAGAATTTCTTAAAGAATTTTATTTTAGCGCAAATTTTTTTTTTTTTTTTTTTGTTCAAAAATTTTTAACTTTCTGCAAAGAAAATAAAACAACAAAAACATACTTAAAGTTTTTACACTTTTAGATTTTTCCTGAAATCTAATGCATAAAATATTGTTGACAACTACATTTTAGTTTAGCACATATTTGGAATTTAACAAAAACAAAAAGACATCTTTACAAAAGTGCTGTAAGAATGAATTCATGTGTTGGGCTTAATAGCAAATACACGCACTCACACATTCTTATGCACTTCCCTACTTGATTGTTTTGTTGTAGTTGAGACAATTTGGTGCTTTAAGGAAATATTTGTAGCATATTTACTGGGGCTGAAAATAACATGAAAAAGCAAAAACTAAAGGAAAACAATACAACAAAAGATGAGTGGTGACAAAAACAAATTGCAATACAAGTTACCACAACAACATTGCCTGCATCATACACACACACACACACACACACTCACACACTTCTGCAATTTCAACTTTGAAAACTCTATTGTTTTATAGTTTTTCATGTTTTTTGTTTTTCTTAGAAGAATACCGCTTTTTACAGTTTTCCTTTTGTATTGAAATGTGTAAAATAAAAGAATTCTTGTTCTTAAAACTGAAAACACAGTTACATGAAATATGTGACATGGCGTGTTAACGGAAGTTGTGAAATTAGCAAACATGTTTTTGTATTTTGAAGTTTTCTTCTCTTCGTTTTTTACTACTCTGCCTTCTTTTGCTTGTTAAATAAGCTTCTTTCCTTTCTGCTTATTTTAATTCTTGTTCTTTATAAAGTATCAGTTTTGTTGCAAATACTTTTAAAAATATTTAAGTTTGTTTTTCAGGGATGGGTTTCAAAAAAATTTATTACTCTGAAAAACAATTTTCTCTTAATCTTGTTTCGTATACCCTGCTCAAATCCAACAAAAGTTTTCGAAGTGTTTTTTTTTCTTTCATGAAGTTCAAAAAAAAAATGTAGATTTCCCCTCAACTTAAACTTTGTAATGAAATTATAATAATAAAATCCTTAAAAGAATTTAAATTTCTTTTTTTTCTATTTAATTTTCTTCAAATTCAATGAAACGTATAATTAATATTTACCCCCTTGTTTTTATAAAAAAAATTAAATTAGTTAAACAACAATAAAAAGCGATTTTGTTATTTTTTTTTTTTTTTTGTTAAAAAATTTTATAAATGGATTTTTCATATTTTTCTTTTTTTTGTTAAAAGGCCCTTAAATTAAAAATTGTCATACAATGGTGTATTAAGCTAGTTTAGGGAGTTTTTTTATTTTCTTTTGTGATAATTGTTTTTATAATTAAACACAAGGGTTGAAAAACAATATTTTCGTTGACAATTTTTTTTTCTTATTTCATCACTCTTTTCAAGTAGAAATTTTCAGGCAATTATCTACTTGAAATCATTTGCTTCCTATTTAAATTTTATAATAATTATTAAACTTACTTGTAGGTTTCGTTTTCGTTTAATGGTTTATTTCTTACCTGAAATAAAGAAAAATTTATGTTTTAGTAATCGTTTTAAGTGGATGTACAATAAGTAAAATTTAGAATAAATAAGAATTTCTAAAATTCTAGTTAAATTTTCATTTATTATTATGATTGTTTTTTATAATTTAGAATAACATTATAACACAAAGTAGTTCTAATGCCTGTAATTTCTACAAAAAGAAAGCTGGTCGTGTTCGTATCGAACAGTTTAATTTACCTATTTCAACTAACATGTGGCCAACGTGTTTTAACCTTCAGTTTTCTTTTAAAATATGGCCGCTTTTACACACATAGATTTCTATACACAGCTAGATTTGTTTTTGTAGAAATAACGGGTACTTATTTAAATACATTGTTAAGCCAGGGACTGCAAAAACCATTATTTTTCCAATTTTAATATAAAAAAATCAAACTAAAAGAGAGGTGCTACGTCCACAAGAAATACATTTTTTCCCCATTGACCCTAGTTGGAATATATTAGTATTATTTTCACCCATTTTCGACCTGCAACCAGTGCATCTGATTCTACGAGCCTTCCCAAGGTATTTGCTTGTCAGCCTGGTCGGCGAGTGTCTTGCGGGTTCCAGTCGAGGGAAAATTGGCTGATATCGTCATAAGGCTTTCTCAGTATATGCCCGATCCACTTCCATTTCGAAGCCGTATTTCTAGGTGAATTTGTTCTTGTTTTGTTAAAGAATAAAAAGTGGTGTTGAAGACTGTGCTCGGCCAGAATATACGCAGTATTTTACTTCAACAGCGGTTAATGAAGGCTTGCAGGGTCCGTATTTATTTTGTAGCCGCGATCCACATTTCGCAACCCTATAAGATGACCGATTTGACGTTAGAGTTTAATATTTAAAACTTTGACGATTTCGGATTGCGCTTCCAGACCTCTACACTATGTCTAGCATCCCGAACGCCACGAAGCCTTGCCGTAATGATGTTGCCCAGATAACAAAAGCACTTTACATTTTTTAATGGTATACCTCCAACTGCGAGCTTATACGAGCTGTTGGCGGTTATGCACATTACATTGGATTTGGATACGTTGATGCGCAACCCAGTTGGTATAGAGACGCCGCGTCACCTCATTCAAATTAGTTTAAATGTCTGAATGTTTGTGCGCAACCACTCAGATGTCATATGTGTAATCGAGATCCGTAAGGCTACATTGCAGTCCCCATATGTTTCCCCTATTATTTTACAATGCTCGATTCATCACAGTGTCCAGGACGATGTTAAATAGCAACGGTGACAATAGGCACCCTTGAGGTACGCCTGTTTCCACAGGTTTTCTTCCATTTTTCTGCTGTTTGTATCGTGCTCGGCAGTTGGCACGGCAATAAAGCTCTTTAATAAAAAACAATATTCTTCCTTAATACTCAAAGTGGTCAATACACGAGTGGTGCGCCCGAAACCCGGCCTGCTTCCTCCTCAGGGTTGGTGTCAGTGCATCAACGAGTCGTTTGTTGATGATGTCTGTGATAACTTTGTTTACCATTCTAATCAAAGTGATTCCTCTTTAGGAGAAGTTACCTTTTTTAATGTAGTAAGGTGATCGTTCCCTCTTTTATTTTTCCTAGGAGTTCCTTACTAGACCAATAGTCGGCTGTTAACGGAAAAGAATTCCATAAGGAAAACACCAAAATAATCCTTTTTACATGGACTTCCTTTATATACATTAATTTTTATTTGTTTTAGTTTTATTCAAAAACTCAACTTTACAGATTATTTTCTGAGTTTTATTTATTTCTTAGGAAACAAAACATTTATTTCAGAGGAATAAATAAAACTCAAGAAAAAACGTTTTTGCTGAGGAATGAATAGAACTCCAAAAAATAAATTGTATCTTCTAAGCGAAAAAAAATCAGAAATATTGAATAAAAAGTAATTTTTCAATTAAAACTTTTAATACTTTTTAAAAATTCTAAGAGTTTTTTTTAAATAAAATCAGTAAATAATTTTCTAAGCATGTTTTCAGATTTAAGGTTTTACTGTCGTATTCATAAAAATCTTATGAAAATTTTATCTAATAAACGTTTGTTAAGTTGAATAATTGCTTATGAATACGCAGGTAAGACTCAAGCCTTAACTGGCATCAGTCTTTCTAACAACACATTTGGGTTCTTCATCGATCCCTTTATGAAACCCAGAGCCAACATCTAAGCTCACTTGCTCTCTAGGCATCAATGCAGATTCCAATCATTATGTTTTCCTTATTAAAATAAGCAATTACTCTTATTTTTATCTCAGTTTTCACATCTTAACAATGAAGTTCTTGTTTTTCACATTAACTTTTCTCTTATATCTCTTAAACCCGGGCTGAAAAGTGAAACATCGCTGTTTCCTCTTGTTTTCTTGTGACAATTTCTACAGTTGTTACATAATTTTTGTTCTTTTTTTTCGTTTAACCCACTGACCAATAATTACTTAAGTCCTTAAGCAAACTCAAACACATTCGTTATTCACTTATTACAGCTAGAGCCTGAAATCCTTGTCAGGTTGTTTCATCATCTTATCTGAGCAGTTCCACACAGAAAGAAAAAACTCGTACTTAAACATTTAACTACGAATATCAACAGAATTTCTTGCAAGTAACCCAACTTTTAAAATCGATGTCTTCCGATTTGGATAAAATTTGTACAAAACAAAGTACCCATTTAAAAAAAAAAAAATAAAAAAAAAGTTTTAAATTTTAAAAAAAAAATTAAATTTTAATATTTAGTTGGCTTGAGTGCATCAAAGTTAATTTTCATTGAATTATTTTTACTGAAGGAAAGAATTTTACAACATGCAATTGATTAAAAGTTATTGATCATATTTTTTAATTAGGCTTAAGTTCATTAAATTTAATTTTCATAAATGAAAATTAAATTTAATGAACTTAAGCCTAATTAAAAAATATTAAAAATTTGGATTAAAAACCATAAATAGTTCAATAAAATAACCACAATACTAATAGTTATTGATCATTTTTTAATTGGGTGAGCTGGCAGCTCTGTTGGCTGGCAGGCAACACAGTGTTTCAGAGTGTAGTCTCGGAATAGGGTCGTGCAAATAGGTCGATTTTAATGCCCGAAAACCCCAATGTTGCGTGCTGCCGCATTAACGCGCGACAGATCAAGGTGCCTCAACTGTATATATGGGTGGTATAATTATGGAGGTATCAGAATCTCTTGATGTTCTGGGCATGAAGATACAATGTGATGTCCGATGGACAGAACATATATTCAAGGTGTCGAAAGAAGTATTCAAGTGCCTCAGTTTTTTAAGACGGTGTAAGATAAACTGCACTCCATCCGATCTCCTTACTATTTATACCACGACCGCGTATGGAATACAACTCTCATGTGTGGGCCGGTGCTTCAAGGTCTATCGACCGCGTGCATGAGAAGGCGAAGGTTCTCACTAGTGACAGTAGGGTATCCAATTCTATTGACTCCCTTGAGCACCGTCACAATGTGCATTGCCTGATTTATCGTTAATACAATGGGATGTGTTCTGACGAAATTAGGGATCTGGTTCCCGAAACCCATACGTTTTTATCCCGGACTGTTCGTAAGTGGAATAACCTTCCTGCTCAAGTCTTTCCTCTCACTTACACCATGAATAAGTTCAAGTCGAATGTTCACAAATACTACTCCCTCTATCCTCCTTCCCACAACCTATTTTACTAGTTCCAACACAATGCATTACATTAGTAGGGGTCATACCCTGACTGCTGGTCCAAACAGAAAAAAAAAATAATGAAAATTAAATTTGATACACTCAAGCCTAACTAAAATTAATTAAATTAATATCGACAGTTCCACTAAAAAATCACAATTATCCTTAAACAAGAACATTTTTTTCGAAAGATTGATAAAATAGCTATCTAAGCTACTTGGGATAAATTTTTCTAACACCAATAGGTAATAAGTTACATGGATGAGAAAGAACACCTGTTTGGCTAAAATGTCAAACTTTTACCCCCCTCTTACTCAGAAACTTTTTGACCGATCTTGTTGAAGATTTGTGTCTAAACTGCAAATTTCATCCAAATAAAAAGATAACGATTTCAAAAGTTGGGTCACTTGACATAAAATTTGTTGCATTAAAACTGCAATTCCGACATTAAAAATTCCCATATTCGATTTTAAAGCCAAACAAAATTTAAGATTATTTTATTTTTAATAATTTTGCGAGTTCTGATGACTTTTGCTAAAAAAAAAAATTTATAAATATGTACAAATTCTCTTTGCTTCACATCTTTCCCTAAAACACTCAAAAATAATTTTCACTTTTGCTTTGGTAACTATTGTCTGAAACATTAAATTAATGGACATTTTAACGCTTTAGCACTTTGTGCAACATATAAATTCTGTAGCCAAACAATTAAACCCCTTCTTTATTTGTTGGTAATCATGCTGATACAAATGTATGTGTATTATCATTCAAGCAACACAACTTTATTGCCCCTAGTCAAAAAAAAAAAAAAAGGAAGAGAAGAGAAGAGAAAAAGAGACGAAGAAAACATTTGTGCTTACCACATTCTATGTGGTCTATTTTACTTTTTCACCAACTTTTTCCAGCTGGTCTGCAACTTGGTTTATTGGTTGTTGCAACCTTGCTAGTTAAAAAAAAAATAAAAAAAATTGGAAAGAATACCAAAAAAAGGAACACAAAATGGTTTAAAAAAAATCTGTCGACACTATTCGTTGCCAATAAGTGTAGAAAATGCATACAATTGTTTGTTTATATAACCGTAAATGTTTGTATGAGTGTTTATTTTGCTGTGTGTGTTAACAGATTTTTACGAAGCTCCTTCGATGTATGCGTACAAAATAATGTCTGCAATACACTTTTGGTGCATACTTTTAGGCAACAAATATTTTCACATTTTAACACTTGGTCATACGAAACTTGTTTTTTATTACGCTTAACATTTAACAAGAACCCTTTAAATTCACATTTGATCAGTTAAAAGGATTTTCATACACAGCTGTGGATGCTGTACGAGGAAATAATTAAAATTTTTGATTAATTATACGCTTCACCAAAGGTAAAAGGCGAAATACATATGTATGTATAAGCTTGTCCTTCCAATTTCACTTTCTAAAATATTGACCTTAGACCCTATAAAATATATACATTCTGGATTCTTATGAGTAGCGAAGTTGATTTAACGTTTAACCATACAAAGCCATTATGAATCTCTGTATATCTGGGGAACGAAAAAAGCTTTCCAAATACACATCATCTTAAAAAGTATGGACTGGATTGGAGAAGTGGACGTGACACAAAATAGGTTATAAACAGAATTTTATAAATTTTTTTTTATTATTTTCTGCAAGTTTCTGAATCATTGGAAACAGTTCACAGAGTGTAGGGCTAAAAAATGTAAAAATGTAAAAAATTAACCTCCATATTCATAAAATATATTTTTGATATATAAAAGGGAAAATAGAAAATATTTTGTATAAAAACGGGGGTAAATCTGCAGTTTCCAAACGAATCTTAAGAAGAGAATAAGTCGAATTAAAAGCTTTAATATTAAGCCCACTTAGACCACAAATTCGCTATAAATTTAAGTCTTCCTCAGTTTAACACACAAAGAAACAAAAGGCATAGAGTTTCAGATTCAAACCCTAAACTCGATTATAACTCCGTTATGAACAAAGGAGAACATTTAGTTAAAAAGTACTGATTTATTTTAAGTTTTTAAAAACTCCGTCTGTATTCTCTTATTCTCTGCCACATTTACTTATCCTTGTCAGGCCTTATCTTAAGCAACATTTCCAGATTATAAACAATGAAAATTTAACGTTTTATTTTGCCTTTTATTCTACGAAATCTTCAACATTTTATGAGTTGCAAGTGTTTAAAGAACAAAATGCTAAAAAAAAACACATAAACAATTGTTACTTGTGTATCTTGCACAGCATCTTCTTTCATTAACCCAGAAAGATCCTTTCCAGGTGGTTTGGTAAATTTTCTTTCTTTTATGCAGACGTATAGACATTTTACAAAGTAACCTTTTATAAATGTGCAGTTTATTGATTTGCTTCATAAAAAAAATAGGCAACGCTTTTAAATGACGCATTTATCAAATTTAACAGCTACCGATTTTTCCTTAAGGGGTACTTATTTGAATAAACGTGAGCACGGGAATAAACAACACAGCCTACCCCGGAATAAGATTCGAAAAGATATTCAAAAAATTTTTCTGAAATCTGGGGTATAAACTAGTTTCTATGCGCATTTCACTGGTTTCTTAGGCCAGATCAACAGAAACCTTCTCCCAAAAAAAAAATTGTTTTAAGCCAAAGATATTCAGCCTTATTGTGGTTGTCGTTTTCGTAAACAAACGTGTCGTTGTTTGTAGTAGATTAAAGAACACATGTTGTGTATTACTTTAGTCTATTACACAGTCGTATACGACAACGACAACCACAATAAGGCCTATTAACAAACAAAACTGGAGCAAATGAGAATTGCAAATACGTCAGAAAGAATCTTGTATTCGGCTTATGTTTGATGTGGTAGTATCGCCCCACAGAGCTTCTACTTTCGAGATCCCAGCTAAAGTGTTCTAAATTTTGTAAAACGGATTCAGGCTCAAGACATATACTTTCGCTTTAACCAACCTCAAAATAGTCAGAATGTTTAATTAACCAACCCTCAATTTGACATATTTTGACAGCTTGTGGGCGGATGCGCCACGCTTTTTCCAGATGTAATCTGACTTTAGTTTTAGTTACAATTTAAATTAAACATACAAAAAATAAATTCTGCCACACATATAAGTCGCACCCTAATGTGCATGTAAGAACTTGAATATAAATACAAAAAACATTTCTTCCTTTAAGGAGAACAAGCCAACGCGAAAATTCATATCTATCTACCAATTGATACAACAACCGAGTTAACCAACTTCGCCTGATTAACTGACATATTGTTGCTGTTGTGATGCATTCCTTAAACCAATTTTATTTGGAAACATTCCCAGTAGCTCGTTTCTGTATTTCTCGCATCGTAAAATTTCTTACATAAAGTGTGAAACAAAAAATTCCATCGTTTCTCGATTTATGAGATAAAAGTGTTTCTGTATTTGAATGCGAAAACAGACACAACAAATTCTGTTTATACTGGAATATTTCCAGTAATTAAGTGTCAAATAAAAGCGAAACGTCAACAAAAGAAATAAATATAATAAAAACAGGGCTGCCAGATTTGACGAGTTATCGTCATCTTGACGATTTTTTGTTCCGATATTAACAAAGTGACGTTTTGATGATTTTTTCTAAAAAAGTGACGGAAGCAAAAACAAAATCAAAAATATTTTATAATTTTGTTGTTACTTTCTATAGAAATTCATCTTGAATTGTTAAATTTCAAACACTTCTATTTTGTGGCGTTGAAAATTGAAAAAAAAAATAATATGAATGTCTGTAGAAAGCAACAACAAATTTATAAAATATATTTGATTTTATTTTTGCTTTTAATAAAATTGTTGGCGTTGCGTTTTACACTAAAAGCCCCTTAGTCTTCGAAATAAGATAATTGTAAATAGTTTTATATGTTTGTTTATTAGAAAAAAAGATATCTTTAGAAACAAGGCTGCTTAAATTTTTATATTTATCCCTATTGTGAAAATTGTCCTCGAAATTGTTTGTTTCTTCCCTTAAAAATTATATCGGCAAAAGCAAAATTTCGAGGGAAAGTAATGGACCGACTTGGATTATTTTGAACATTTAATACTTCTTATATACATATACAAAATATGACTGATATTTGATATTCTTATCTTATATGTACACTTTTGTGCCAAAACCATTATTCCGGCAAGAAAGAAATTTGTTTGTCTCCCAGTTAAAACTTTTTCAAAATGGATAACTTCTTTCACTCGTTATTAAGTAGCTTTCTTCCATAAGAACTTCGATAACTACTTTTTTCTGGATGAATTAAGACAAAAAAATGACTTACTTTTGAATTTGTTCTTTTTGGCACAACCCTTGTAAAATTCATTAGTTTTTCAGTAGAATTGTATGTAGTGCTTTTATGTGTTTCTGATTACTTAACATATTATTTTGTAGGCGAAGATTTAACTGGGTCTTTAACCCGTTTATTTATGAACCGATTTTTTTAATTTTAACTACAAGGTATTCTACTAAGTCTATTTCAGGTAAAAAAGAAAAAGATTATAGGAATAGGTAAATTAAAGATTTATATCTCAATTATTAAATAATAATTATCAAATACCCATGAACTTTAACTATGTTTTTGTTTGATTATTTTTTAATAAAAGTCGAAACAAATTTGTTTAAATTGCACGATTTTTAAAACAAAAAAGACGATCTTTTTTATTTTTTTCTCAGGAAATTGACGATTTTGACACAAATTTATCTGGCAGCACTGATTAAAACCAAAATAAGAAAAGGCTAACAATAATTTAAACTAACAATATATAACAATTTTTTTTTGTTTATTTTCATCATATAAATTATGCATTTATCATTTATATTCCTTCTATTTTTTTTAAATAAACATATTTAAATTCAAAATATCTACATTTTGTTTTTCTCGCCACCAATTTCAAATGTGACTTATTTTGACAGTTCTTGAAAGAAACTTTTCGCAAAATATTGTTATAGCAACACTTTTTCTCGCATCCTTCCAATAATTGCTGGAAAATTATTAAAATGACAGATAATTCTCGTAACGGAAAGATACAGAAACACTTGTGCGAGAAAAACCATTTTTTGATTCATTTTGCACTGTTTCTGTCCCGATTCACTGGTTTCATGCGGAAAATTTTACGATGCGAAAAATACAGAAACGGGCTACAGATTAGATTTAAGAATGCATCGCTTAGAGGAATGGCTTCATACATTTTTGTGCAAAAAATATAAGGAGTGCTCCTAAATAATTGAAAGTTGACCAGACTAAATGCAAAAGAAAATTTTCAAGTTTTGCTGAAAAGGTCGGCGAAAAAAATTTACTTTGGTCTTCAAGAAGAATTCTTGACAAAAAGTATGATAAACAGAAGTAAGAAAGAACCTGAAAATCAATTAAAGTAGATCCACAAAGCAAAAATACCATTTGGTTTAAATCGGCCACACCTACCGCCCATATAATTCCAATTGATTTTTTCACATAAAATATTTCCTATCCAAGCAAATGTCTTCAAATTTGGTACATACATCTTCTAGAACAAACAAAAGATGCATGCCAAGTTTCATCAATATCTGCCGGTCGCGGCCAAAAACCCAATTGGGAGCTGCATCAATTACTTACTTTCCATGTTTTAGCGTTTTATGGCAACAGTCATAAAGAACCTGTTATATTTTTCAAGAAATTTCTCAAAAATACATGCAGCCATCGTTGTGAATATACCTACGAATAAAAACACAAAGCGTACTGACCGAGTACGCAAACCGTACTAACCCCCTTTCTTCTTTCCTTTCTCACCTGAAAACATAAGAGTTTCGCATCAATAGATGAAACGTGTGAAAGCAGACTAAGGCCTTTTTGCAGAACTTCAAAGAATTTTATTATACTTTTGCTTTCTTAATTTTTTTTTTAACAAATTCAAAAGATTTTATTTCTTCAATCATATGGTTTTGTTTTTCCTATTTGATTATGTAGATCTTTCTGTCAACCAATTTTAATTGATTTTTTTTTTAATTAACCTTATTAATAGTGTTAAGCACTGGTGCACCCGACAAAAAAAATATTGATTTAACTTCTTAATAGCGATTTTTCTCGATTTTTAGAATAGTTGCGAAAGAAATAGTTACAAAACAATCTTTGTATTAAATTTTTCTTAATAAAAATAATTTACACAGAAAAAAAATTATTTTTCCAATTCAAACAAAAAATTTGTAGAATGAAAACATTATTTGTCTGAAATCGTTCCTATAAACAAATTTGTATATTCAAACAATTTATTTGCATTTTGTTTGTTGAAAAAAAATACTGATTTTTTCAAACAAATTATTAACAGAATCAAACAAAAAGTTTACTGAAATTCATATAAATTTCAAACAAATAATTTTGCTGAATCAAACAAAAAGTTTTTGCACAAGCAATGATGCGCAAACACAGAAACATTTTTTGTTGGAATAATTTTTGAAAGAAGTCTTGTTTATACACACAATGTTTTTCTTCATCACTCACTGTTGCTGTATCCTTTCATTGCCTAAAGAAGAAGAAATGTAACCAAAAACGGCAGCAGACCGACTCGATATGTTTTCGTCATCATTCTATTTTTGGATTTGATGTACATATTTATTTATATGTAACATTTCTAATTGTACCTATAATCACTCGAAGTATTTCATGTTGTGCAACTTCAATAGAACAAAATTAGATGCCTTAATTTAAAACTTTACACTTTTATCATAAATGTACTTCATTAGCGATTTTAAATGCTGCTTGAGCGGTTTCTGCGGTTTGGAAACACATATTGACATCACTAAATGCTTGAAAAAAATTCAAAAGATAACAAAATGCATGGAATATTGTCATTTAAATAATTAAAAGTTTTTTTTTAAACAATCTTTTTACAAAATTATAAGCGGTTTAAATTATGACAAACAAAATAAAAGCTTGGTTGTGAAAACATACCAAACTTCTAAAACACGGGCAGTATGAACACATTAAGTAAAAGTGAAGATAAATTATGCAAAATGCTTTGCATGTTTTTCATGAACATATTCACAACAGAACTCGAAAATGTTTCCCACAGTTGTATTTTTGGTACAAACGAAAACAAAAATGTAACATTTTTCTTAAAAAAAAGGAGCCATAAGTTTTAGCTTTTATTATATCCCAACAGAACGATAATAAATGTTGACGTTGAAGGAGAGAGGTAAATTTCCTCCTGCTCAAACTAAGCCAATTTTAAACATGGTAATACATACATAGAAAGTTTAAAACTCTAGCATTTATAGTTGCTGAATAGATGATATTCAACATTTATCCCCCTCCCTCTGCGGCGGCAATTTTAATCTAAATAAAGCATATTTACATTCCATTAATTCTTCTCACCCGCTCCTATCGCTCGATCATTTTTAATACGATAATGCAGGTTAACAAAGTAAAAATGCTTATAAAGTTAAACAAGTCCAGCGTATTTATTTTCCAAAATAATCTTTTATTGGCCATTTTCTCAATGTACCGTCAAACTGCTTGTTACTTAATGTCAACATAAATTTATTAGAACGATAAACTGTCTGTTAACAATTTTGGGTTTCTCAATATACCGACAAAAAACATGGTTTTAAGCTGGCAACACCTCTCAAAATACATGTAAAAGTTGGGAGTCAGCTGATTGAATTTATCTGTATTGCAAATAAAAGGAAAATAAATAATCGGCAGAAGAGTGCTGGTTAGCTCTGCGACAGAATAGAAGCAAATGAGACATTGAGAAAGCCAAATTTCTTTAATGTGCAGTTTTTCGTTGGGAAAAAAGTTAATCGTGTAATGAGAAAACGGCCATATAAGTGTTAACTTTGTATAAGTCCGCTGAAAATTTACAAAAAAATAAATATATACAGCCTCCTGTTCCTTCCAGACCCTCTCAATTATACGGTACTGTAAAAATTTCATTAAAACCAGTCCAGCAGTTAAGGCATCTATAGGGTTAAAAAAATATACAAACATACACAGGAGTGTGCTGGAAATCGCAAACGCAAAACGCAAGAATTTGGAAGTTGTTTTTAATAAACTTTAAATCTAATTTTTATAATTTTTAGTTTAAAATGCTGTTTAATAGGGAAATATATGTTTTAAATTCTTTTGTTACAGAAATCTTATTCAAAAACGACGTTTAAAATTCTTGCGTTTTACGTTTGCGATTTCGAACACACCCCTGACAATCGTTTATAGTTATATATATGTACACAGTAGGGTTTCTAATTTCCCGGTCTTTTTCTATTCCCGGGAAACGAAACAAAAAAAAATCTTATTCCCGGGAATCCCGGGATTTTTTTAATAAAATAATGATTTCATTAAATGAGTTAAAGACAAAAGTTTTTACATTTTTAAAAGAATACACACATATCGATGCCTTACTTCCTCAACCTCGTAACTTAAAAGATACGGTTTTGACTTTTTCATATCAAACGACTGCTATTTTTGTGTTCTAATACTGCAACAACTTATTATCTCAATACAATATACATTGATGTAATCAATTCTTTAATAATTCCATTTTAACTTTAACACCGAAGTATACAAAGATGAAACGTTTTTTTTTCTCTCCTGAAAAATAGTATTTTTTTTAAGATACAAGGTTGAGAAAGTAAGGCATCGATATAGAACAGTCTAAAAAAAATTAGCTTTAATAATACCACAGAAAACCAAAACAAAACCATTATTAAAGCATTTAAAAGCTCATCAGAGATTCTTTTTCTAATCCTTGTTGATATGTATATCACCTGCTACCGAAAAAGTGCTCTCGTTCTCTACAGACGTTGGTTTTATAGTAAGAAGCGCATGCTACAAAGATTATAAATTTGTTGGCCTGTTACCCGTGACTTAATAATCAAATTCTTTTTTTATTTATTTATTTTTTTAGAATTGTTAGATGGTTCTGTTATTGGCGATGGTGTATCGTGTACATTTTCATTTTATACTTCAAGAAGCTTTTTAGACATTTCATCAGCAATTAAAAATTTTTATTGGAGTAGGAAAAATAGTTCGATTTGTAGGTAGTTTTTAGTAAAGATTAAATTTTTATTGCTCGTTTTTGATTTAAACGATGCAAACAAATTAAGATTTCAAACAATAATTTAAAATAATAATTTAAAATAATAATTTAAAAATAATGTCCCGGGATTCCCGGGAATTCTTTCCCGCGTAGAAACTCTAGTAGACAGTTATGTACATACATACATAAATGTTAATTTAAATAAATAGATAGCTTTAAAAGATATCTCAAATTATACGAAAAACCTAATACATAAATTTATACATAAAATAAATATACATAAATACTTAATACCTTAAAAAATGTAAATAAGTATTGTAATGCGTATGTATGTATGTATGTGTATGTACGTGCACATAGTTCACAAAGCACACTAACATACATATGTACCACATATGTATTTCCATCTCCTCTTATATCGTTACCTTAAAAGCAAAAGGCATTAAATAAACGAAAATTAAAAATCGACTTTTTCATTGAATAAAGTTGATTATGAATAAAGAATGAATGACATTTTTAAGGATAATTCGAATGATAAGAGATTAGATAAGGACCCTACTAATAAACTGGAAAAGACAAATAATAATTTAGTTCAGGAACTTTTTAAGAGTGGTATAGTTACAATTATGGAGAAGAATAAATTTAAAACTAATACAGCAATAGCACCTTGGTTATATGGTGTTCCAAAGATTCATAAAATAGATTTTCCTTTGAGACCCATATGTTCAATGATACATTCTCCATCATATGAACTTTGCAAATATATAACAAGAATTCTTAAGAAAATTACAGAAAATTCCAAATACAATATTAAGGATTCTCTTCAATTTAAAGATAGAATTAGGAATAATATATTGACTTATAATGAGAAGTTAATTTCTCTTGATGTAGTTTCATTGTTTTCAAGCATATACCAATAGATTTAGCTATAAATATAATAGAGGAAAATTGGAATACAATAAAAGAACATACGAATATAGAAAAAGATTTATTCTTACGAACTCTAAGATTTTGTGTAATAGATAACAGATATTTGCAATTAGATAATCGTGTATATATTCAAATGGAAGGACTTCCAATGGATTCGCCAGCTTCTCCAATTGTAGCAGATATAGTTATGGAAAAATTATTAAATGTATGTGTAGAAAAGTTTGGTATAGAACCGAAAATCTTGACCAAATATGTTGTATAATTCCGGAGTCGGGAATGAAACAAATGTTGGATGTTTTTAACTCTTTTCATTCAGACATTAAATTAACAATGGAAAGGGAGCTTAATTCAAGACTATCATATTTAGACACCTTGATAATTAGAAATGGAAATAGATTGGTATCAGAAACCAACATCTTCTGGTAGAATTACTAATTATTTTCGCGAAACATCCAAGGAGAATAATAATTAATACGGCTAAAAATTTTATAAAAAGAGTTCTTAAAATAAGTGATTCAGAATTTCATAGAGAAAATAAAAGGAAGATTTCAAACATTTAAACAGAGAATAGTTTTCCTAAATAATTTATAACAGATTTATTAAAACAACAAAATAATTGTAGATTAAACAACCAGTGGTGCGATTCACTAACATTTAACGATCCGACAATCGTTATATTTGTCGACATAAATATTCGCTTGCAGTAACGATAGTGTGATTCAGTAACTTATTTTTAACGATTGTTAACAGCTGTTTATTTGTAACAACTCTGTCTACAAAATTTAAAAAAAAAAACGAAAAGCACAAAAGAGAATAAAATAAAAACAAATGAAATTGTTCTTAACCCCCCGTGTTACACATGTTTTTTCATTTAAAATACATTGAAAAAGGTCTGGCCAGACTCATGAGAAAGACGATGGGTTAATTTGTGGTTTTATATTTTTTTTTTGCGAATTTTACATTTAGAATTTTGTTTTTGTTGATACATATACTTATAAATATATCTTTGTATGTATGTAAGTTATTTTAAACATACAATACATTTTATCGATTTAATAAACACAACCTAAATTATTGTCGCTTAAATATCGACAAAAAATTGCTTAAAATAACATCTGACTTTTAACGACAGCGAATATCGTTAAAAATGTTACTGAATTGCATATTCGATAAATGATCGTTATATATATTTTAACGATTCGATTATCGTTATAAAAGTTAGTGAATCGCACTACTGGGATAGTATTACGGAACAGAAAATTTTTTAAATCAGTAACATATATTCCCGAATTTTCAGAAAGATTAGCAAAATCAGATATATATGATAACAAAATATACAAAATAGCTTAAAAATCGTTCAACACAGTAGGTAAACTATTTACTAAAACAAAAGACAAAATAAAGAGGATGAAAATGTCTAATATTGTTTATCAGATACCTTGTAAGGGTAATAATGGTGGACAGTGTAATAAGGTATATATGGGTACAACAAAGAATAAACTAAAAAATAAGGATAGCAGGACATAAGTCAGATCAGAAGTATAGAAATATTTCACAAAAAACAGCTTTGTCAACTCATTGTGCTAATCTAAACCATTATCCAGATTTTGATAATACAAAAGTTTTAAACATGGAAAACAATTACGAACGTAGATTTATGTTGGAAATGTTACAAATTATAAGAGTACCGACATGTTGCGACAGTTTCGAGAATTTTAAGTCAGCTACTGAAAATGTAGCACAAAGTTATAGACATTTAATTTATAAAAATTGAGACGGAAGGTAAAAAAATTTTGTATATTGTAATAGATCAAGTTCGTATTGAAAAATATTTTTTATTCAATTCAAACAAATTTTTTAATTTTGTAAATTTTTTGTCGTTTTGTTAAATTTGTTTGATAAAAAAAATTGTTCATTTTTTGTTTAAAAGTAAAAAAAAACCCCCCTGAAGAAGGCACCCAAAGAAGTGCCGAAATATTGGTTTTTAATAAATTTTTTAAAAAAAAGTTTTTTATATAAAAAAATTAAGGTCTAACCCCCATATTCATAAAAAATATTTTTAATTTATAGAAGGCTTATTGAACACATTTTCATAGGAAATTTGTTCAATAAACCTTTTATACATCAACAATATTTTTTATGAATATGGGGGTTAATATTTAATTTATATATTAAACAAAAATTATTTATATCATTTTAAATAATTTTTTTCTGCTCCTCTCAAATTTCCAAAATGTCTGATAAGGATGTTTGCGTTTTAGCTAACGCTATGTATGTGACCATGTATTAGTATGTATCATAGCAACTTTAGAAGATATTAGCATATTTTTATCGTATCAAAAATTCCGAAAAAAATAAACATACATATAATAAGTAAATAAATAAATAAAACTTGAATAAATGAATTAAAATGAATCTATGGTTTCACAGTATGTTAGGACGAAAAACATTTTATTCCTTATACGCATTACAATTTACATTTTTACTTAAATTAAGTGAAAACGAATTCAATAAAACATTACTCTTAATTTGATATCAAAAAAAAAAACAAAAAAAAATAGGTGAAATGTCTTTCATAAAACAAATTTGAAGCTAAATTAAAGTATAATATAATTTAATAGAAAATTTTAAGCGATACGAACCTAAATTACTGCAAACTATTCTAAGATTTATTTATATTAAAATTTTAAGGGGATTAAATGCCTATTTGGCTGACAGTAACAGTTATGTAACCGTACAGTAAAAAAGTAAGAAAAAATTAATTTTCTACAGATTACGATGGGATGGTTGAGTAACTTCTTACTGCTAACTTAAATCGTTCTACAGTACTTTTCACTTAAAGTCTATTCCGCTTAAAGGCCAAAAACTGTCATATTCACATGCAGATGTTTTCGAACTACATAGAAATTATTTGTTTTTAGGTCCACTTCGCTTGAAGTCCATTTTCGTTTTAAAGCCACATTTTCTAATCATGCGTATATAATTCTTCATGCAAAAAATGTACGCTTATAGTCTACTCTGTTCTTTATATTTTTTTAATCAACTGGCAACATGTTTTTATTTACCCTTCTGGCAACCATTGTGAATGCCAAATTTTTGCAATTTATATTTCATAACATGGTGTCTTCATCTGAAAATTTTTTATCATAATAAACGTCAAACTTCATAGAAAAAAATATTAGAGTTTGACGTTTAGTATAACAAAAAATTGTCAGGTGAAGGCCCCATGTAAAGAGCAATGTGTTTGATTTTGTCATCTAAAGAATTAAAATGAATCTCATTCTTTAGGCTTATGAAGCATTGACATTATTTACATTTTTGTTTTTATTGTAAGCTTTTTAAGCATTTGAACGAATTAATAAAAACAATTTTTGTTTTTTCTATTTAATTAAATTACTATTTGGTTATGTTTTAAATAAACTTTTCTTTTGTTTTAAAAGGCTAACTGAGTCTTTACTCTTAAGTCTTTACAGACAGAGTTATAAGAGTGGACCCTATAGGGACTTATTTAAGAAGTTAAGATGCATATAAAAGTTCTTTGTGCCGAATATTATCAAGATTGCTACATTTATGTATATGAGATTTTTCAGCCAAAAGTGAGAGGGATATTAAATTGTTTTTATGGCCAATTATTGGCTTTATCTATTTAAAATTTAAAAGAATTTTTTTTGAAAAAAACACCGTTTTTCGGAAGTGGTATGACAGCTATAGTAAAATATGCACCGATTTAAAAAAAGTTGGAAAAAATTTGGTTGGGATAATAAATTTTTGGAACAAGATTCTCTACTCAACTCCGGAATGATGTTTTGATAAACGACATGTGATATTTGCATCGATTTTTACCAATTTTAATATTATTACAGCAACGGACTGTTGTCATTTATAAATAAGCAAACATTTAAAATTCCAAGCAATTTTTATTTTAACTGATTTTAACATTTACTCAAAAAACTAAGACGGATTTTCAGTTGCAGTTAATATTGTCCGTTGATTTAGTTAAATTCTTTTGTATGTTAAATTTAATGAAAATGTAATTAAATATAACGAAAAGTTCATTTAATTTTTACTGTCAAAAATTCAACCACAAGTTAGATGAACTTGAGCCCAATTCAAAACCATAAATATTTCAACAAAATAACCAAAATACTAATTATTTTTCACATATTTTTCTGACTTCAAAATGTTCGCTGGAAAAGGATTACTGAAAACACAAGAAAAAAGGTAGAAAAAAACTACGTAAGCATCGGCACATGCGTAGCAATCAATACCTAAACGACGACTGAATTCAAGAGCTTTAGAGTATACGTGTGATTGCTTTAGCACAATTGTGCTATCAAATGTGTAACCCTGGTCTAGACAGACTATAGTCAAAACAGACTTTAGTTCAGACGAGCTTAGTCTAGACAGACTATAGGAAAAAATCCTAATCGCGAGCATAATTCGAACCAATTCTCTTGTTTAAAATTTGTGAAACAAGAACCAGAGACCTGCGCCATCAAGTTTTGTCGGCGGCGGCGGCTTGCAAAAATATTGCCGGCGGCGGCTTAAGCCGACTTAAACTAAAAAATATTTTTTTAATCAAATTTTATATTTTAGTTTGAATAATAAAATAAACTTGCATATAAACTTATTTTAATGCTTATGACTATAATCTATTCCTAAATGGGATTTTAAATTTTTACCGCAAACCCTTTAAAAATATATAAAGACTATACTTTAACATTTTTATTTATTAAAAAACCTGTTTTTATTAAAAATAAAAAGAATGGAAAAAAATTTTGTCAATAAAGACAATAGTGGTATATATGAACATTAATCTTTTTAAGTAAATATTCTGGAACAATTTTACCAGGGCCCAAATCATCGCGCACGTGCTCGAATGAACTTTTGTATCGAATAAAACTTCGTGACGTGTTAAAAACGGGATTGCGTCATACGAAAGCTTTCGAATCGATATTTGTGTATAATATGTAATAGATTTTTATGCTTGTATAGTAGTGACATAAGGTAATATAAATCAACAGTGTTAATAGTGCCCCATAAAAAAGGAGACTTCGGCTTAGTGGTTTTCAGCGCATGCAAAAATGAGCAACAAAGGAACGCAAAAATTTAAAAAATTCGAAAACTATAGAAATTCGGAAAAATTTTACGAATTCAGAAAATTGGTAAAAACAGCGAATGTTTTGAATATATCAAACAAGCCACTTAATTGTTAAACGTGTTTTTGTTTAAGCTTTGATATTATTACAAGTAGAACTGTTGCTATAATTCTTATACGTTTAACAGTTTTATTTGGTTTAATATCTTTAGTTTTTCTAAAATCTTTATGGATGAAGTTTCCTGATGATCTGGCCTAAGCAAGCAGTGAAATGCGCATAGGAATAGCTTATCCCATCAACAATAAATTCCAAATGTTTTTATCAATAATAAAAACTGGGAATTACGCACGAATAACAAAATATTTTGAAAATTTAAAACAATTTAATGTTTTAACGAAAGTTATTAACCTATCGAATGACATTTCGAGTACCGGCATTCGATCGACTACTCGTTATCGAATGGCATAATCTTAAATTTCGTTAGAAATTGTTTGATAACGAATAGGACGATTTCAAATAGTAAAATTTCGATCTGTTACTCGATCACGACTGCGGCGATTAAAATTTTTGATAAATAAAAGATTCGTAACTAAAGTCAGAAAAAATTCAAATTCGTAAAATTTCATAATTCAATAATATTTTTAATTGTGAAAAAAGTTAGGTGGAGCAACAGCAAATTTTTTTTAGCTCTACTTTAATATTACAAAGTATACAAATTAAATAAGATAAAATTATTGCAAATATCTTAGTAAAAAATTTTTTTTTTAGTTTTGGTTATGCATTTATTTCATGTAGGGAATATTCTATTAAATTAAATTGTGACTGTAACCGGCGGCTGATTTAAAGCCGACTTAAGTGCAAAACCAAAACAAAAACTTTTCAAGTGTCAAAGAGAGAAAACGAAACAATTGGCTTTCCACTCATGTGCATTTTTTAATTTACCGTTACAATCGTACATCTGAGTACAAAACAAATAGAGAAACGTTTTGTTTGCAGTAATTGATTAAGTTCTTGTTTGGTTTTTGTAGTTGTTTGACTATAATAGTCAAAATAAGCATTAATAAAAACGAAAAAACCTAAAAACCTCTCTATTTATTTCATTTAGAAACAATAGTGTAAATGAGAAAATTTTATAATGAGTAAATCCATTACCAAACGTTTGTCAAACGTTTTTTCTCTGAATGTTTCAATATTGTTCTTACTCTTTTCTTTTCCAGCTGTGTACGTTTATATTAATGTACAATTTGCGCTCTCGAGCAAAAACAATACAAAACAAAATGGCACAATCATTCTCATTGTTTTGGTTTTGTTTTTGTTTTACTCACTGCAAAGAACAAAACAAAACGAAAGCAAACGTTTCGTTTTGTTTGTTTTCGTACTCTGATCTAGATAGGCAATCTGTTTATTTTCTTCCAATTCTGTGGTAAATTGAATTTTGTTGTGGTAAGTATTTAAAACATTCAGTATTTCATCTTTATATTTAATTTTGATTATCGCTAATATGTCGTCTACATATTTAACTATGTACTTAAAATTTATATTCTTCTTCTTTAGTTCATTTATCGCTTCGTCAAGTAGGCTATCAAGTATTATTGGCTATTGTAGGAGAAAGAGGGTTGCCCATAGGCATTCCAAATAACTGGCTTTAAATTTTCTTATTAAACACAAAATAGTTATTATCGGAGAGACAAAAATTAAGTATTTTTAGAAACTTCGAGCTTGGAATTTTCGTGAAGTTCTTTATCGTTTCCCATTTTCCCATTATGTTTTTTATTGCCATATGTACCGGGATATTCGTAAACAGGGAAACGACATCAAATGATATTAAAATCTCGTCTTCTTCTATTTTAATATTTTTCATCTGATTTTTTTGTTAATTTGAATTTTTAATGTTATATTCGTCTGAAATAATATGTTTTAGTATTTGTCCCACATGTTTTGAGAGTCTATAACAGGGAACTTGAATAGAGGAAACAATTGGCCGAAGTGGAGTATCTCTTTTATGAATTTTTGGCAGGCCGTAAATTCTGGCAGCGATGGCCGATGAACACAATAAGTGTCTTTTATGCTATAGATCAATATATTCACTTTTGTGAAGTTTCGCTGTCGGATCAATTCTAATAGTTCTGTAAGTTGTTTTTTCATCTAATAATTTTTCCATTTTGAGGTTATATTCATCTTTATACATAATTACAGTTTTGTTCCCCCTATCAGCTTGTATTATTATAACTTCAAGATGCCTTTTCAAAAACTTTTTTGTTTTCTCGTAATCTGTTAAAATAAATTTTTCTTTTGGTGAATTTCTTAATTTTCTTTTGAAGGTCGTGATATTATTCGCAAATTTTGTCCTAACTATATCTTTTTCCTGATCTCCGTTTTCATTCATTACTTGTATACACTGTTCAACGGCAATTATGTGTAGTGACGAAAAATTATTTTTGTCTATCGGTAGAGCAAATTTCCTACCTAATGATAATAACCATTTACTTTCCATTGGAATCTCCACATTGGTTTTGTTCTCAAACCAATTTTCATTAAAATATCGCACTTGATCATATGGAGGGTATTAACTTAACATTTAAAAAAAAATTTTAATTTATCATTAAAGGCATACGAAAAAGAATTTCCCAATTCATTGCCAAAATGTAGACATAATAGAAAGATATTTTAACACAGGGTAGATATAAATATTACGTATCGATTCTATTCAAAAAATGAAAGTGAAATTTTGAGTTACTACTCTATTTCAGATAAAGTGCGATTTGTTCGGAAATTTACTTTAAGTCCTGCTAAAGAAAGCTTTCAGCAAGCTGAAATTCCTCTTTGTTTTCAAGATCTTATTGTTAATACACATTTCATTTATGTTTATTTTTCGTTAAATGAAATCTTCAGTCATCTTTCTTCAAATTTATTTATTTTTGCCCTAATTCATTTAATTTATTCAGGCAGTCAGTTATGTTTAGATAAACAAACGATTTCTTCCTTCTTCTCATATTTTCCATTCGTTTTCTTTAAATATTTTTATTTTTTGTTCATTGTAATTTTTTTTTGAATTTGTGTATATAAAATTTCCTTTTATTATTATTATCTTTCTAAAAACAGAATCTTTTTTTGAGAATAAACATACATATCGTCACCTTAAATGTAAACGGACGTAACTACACAAAAATTCGAAATTGAGTTTTTAAATGATTTTTGTTCGTCTTATAAAACTGTATGTTTACGCAAATGTTTTGATCTCTGCGATTAAAAATTGATTTTGTAAAGTAATTTCCTTCTCCTGTAAAAAAAAAAATATAAAAACGTTGTTACGTCCGTTGGCATTTAAGATGACGATATGTACATACATATATTTTTTATGTTTCGTTAGTTCATCATGCTGGCGTAACGTTCCGTTACCTTTCGTTTTTTTTTCACTTATATTTCTTTGTACACATTCACAGACATTCATTCACTTCTTTGCGTGAACATTAAATAAAGTGTATGTGTGCACTTCCTGTCAGTTGCATTTCTTGTTCTCGTATTGTTGCACACGCTTTATGCAGCCACAAAGGAACAACAACGAAAATAAAATAAAACAGTAACACAAACAAAAATAAAAACTTTAGGTGAATTGTTTCATGTTTTTAAAACATCCTAAGTGAGATAGAAGTCTGGAAAATGAGTGAGTGTGAAAGAGAAGGCAAGTGTGGTTGTGAGTAATTTGGTTTTTTCTTCTTATTCTTATTTTTTAGTAGTAGAGAATGAGTGTGAAGCCCAAAAGTTTCTTTTCTACAATATCTGCTTCGTTGTCACCTGCTTTTTTTTTGGAAAAATAATTTTGAAACTATTTTTGTTTATTGTTGTCTGTTTTGCGTTGTTGTTGGCTTACAGTTGTTGTTTGTACTGTGAACTTAAATATATGTACGTGTTTCTGCACGATAATACACGCTTATAATAATGCATACTTCCGTTTCTTTAAACAAAGCAAAAAAGCGTAATTTTTTTAGTAAAATTGTCTTTTTTGTAAAGATTTTCCACTCTTTTATACGCTTATTCTACCTAATTCGTATTTTGTTTAAAAGTATTTTAAGCAGTTCATTGATACGTATGATTAATATTTTTTTGCTTTTTCATACAGAGTAATACGCCATGTGTACTCGCTTGTGTTGGCTTAACTCTTATTTAAACAACTTATAAGAGATTTTGTGGTTTTCATAAAAAACAAACAATTATACGTTTTAAGTGTGTGTGTGTGTGTGTAAATATAAATGAAATGCTTGCATTTCCGGTGGGTTAATGTACCAGCTGTTAATAAATTAAGTTTGTTTTTAATATATTTCCAATCCCTAGAATTAACATGATAAACAAACACATCAACATTTCGTGCATATCAATATTGTTAAGCTCACTCATGTGCAACCCATGGTGCTGCAAGTAATTTGTTCAATATTATTTCCACTTTGTGGCGTATGAAAAACAGCAGGGTTTACATGCGTAAAGTTGTATTTAATAAATGTTTCGTGGTTAGTCATGCAAAACGGTATTTAAATATTTAAAAAAATAATCAAATTTTAATTATACTCCTTGATTGCTAGTTATTGTGCGCTTAAATAACATGATTTTAATGGGTTTTATGTGGTTCCTGCTGTGCCAAAATCTTTACTACAGGAATTGTGTTTTGATGCAGCAATGGGTTTGGCAGGGACTTTGTCTAATTTTGATATAAACTTTCTGTACAGTTTGTTGTTGTACAAAATGAGTTTTGATTGTGCACCTGCTGCGAGGGCAATTGTAGGAGACCTCTTATCCCGCAAATTAAAAGCAAATATTTGAATTTAAAATTATTAAAGACAAATTTCATCCTCGCAGCTGTTCTTATGTGATCGCTTATACACTGCCAAGTTTTTTTTCCGGTAGGTCTTTAGCATAGCGTTTAAGTAAATTATTTAGTAAATTTGTTTTTGAATTCAAATTGTTTTATATGTAGTTTCAGCATTTAACTGCTTCCGGAGTAAACTTTTTTAATTAAGAAACAAAATACGTTAGCACTAGAAAATGTCAAAATATAATAAAAAAAAACAGCTTTTTAACCAAAATAAAGAAACTTTTTTAAAAAAGTCATGGCCCCATCAACAATCAAATAATACCTCAACATCGTATTACAATATCTCGGTATACATCTTGATCGACGATTTACATGGAAATGCCATAAAGAGAAAAAACTTACTCAAATGAATCTTAATAAACTGGCTTATTGAAAAAAATTCTGTTCATAGTATCGTTTGCAAAGTTCTACTTTACAACTTAAGGCAAATCAAATGCTACGATATTCAGTTACGGAGCACTGAATTGGCCTCCAAAAAATAAAACCTGGGTGATGTGGAGCTGGTGTACTGTAATGGTGCTTAGAAAGCTTGAAAATACAAGGGCGAATTACATCTGTCAAGTTTTTTAGTGTAATTTACGATAGTAAAACTGCTACAAGCGCAGCGGTCAGCGGGTCACAATTAAATCAGGGGTACGATGTCAAGATCATGAAAGTCGTTCTCCTCATTTAATTGTATTTCCTCTGAGAGCACCTCAACATGATCTTTGGTACGTAGAAATCTCGAACATTCAGAAATGCCTTAAAATGTGCAATCAGGAAAAGCTAAGATCACAAAACATTCAATAAAATATCGTTAAAGGCGAGAACTGCCCACAAATCAACTAGTTCGAAATATTTTAAAAGATAGCGGCCACATTCGCTTTAGGAGAAAAGACAGTGCACCACTTATTCGATCAGAAGAGTGCAAAACACCAATGTGAACGGGAACCGTTTACAGGAAAGTTTCCGTCCAGCATTGGCGGGACGTTAACTAAAGTCCTCATATTTCCATTTATATTTCTCGTGTTGACAGAGTGTAACGTGTGTTTAATTAATACTAGCGGCGAACTTCACCTCGCCCCAATTTTAAATGCCACAATGACACCTGTCAGATTGCGCAAAGTCTAAAACAACGTATAACGCCATCTATCGGATTTTGGCTGAGAACTTTCTATTTTTTCATTTGGAAAGCCATTAAGAATAATTTAACACAAAATTTCGTACAAAAACTCGATTTTCGCTTTTTCCAAATTTCCGACTTTTCCGAAGGGATTTTCCAAAATTTTCTCCAGTAAAAACAAAAACCTTCTCCTCGAAAATACGAACAACTGACAAAAAATTTTAAAGAAATCGGCCCAGCTGTTCTCATTTTATGAATTACTATACATTTTTTACGCCATATTGGATTTTGCCACGCCCCTCCGCCCGCAGACCGAAAATCAAAAATCAGACTTAACAGTGACTGACGATTCCCTGAAAATTTCATCAAAATCGGTCCGGCCGTTTTGGAGTCCTTACGTTACATACATACATACATACATACACACATCCTGTTTTATATATATAGATAGAGAAGATAGATAGAAGATAGACAGATAGATGTATTTCATCAGTATAAGGCAAGTTATGAAAACTTACTTAAAAATGTTCCATTATTACAAATATACTTTAACCATAATTAAGCGATAATTCCCTTCCTTTAACTTCATCCTACCTGGTAAGTTGTAGTAATGGAACGTCCGATAAAATCCTACCTTTAGCTGTCGGTAAATAGAGTTAAATGTCTTCTTATTGGTTTGAAATTTTTAAAATACAGTAGGAAATTATATTTTGCTCGTTTATGATTTTATGATGAATTCAAGTATTGACTGCCCTGACTTGTTATCTTTAATCCCAATTAATATACCAGCTAGAACCCTAAGGATAATTGACACATATAAAATTCCAATTCATCGTTCTAATTATGCTCTTAATGCTACTTTAAGAAGGGCATTTAACAACATTAATACAATCAAATTATGCCTTAAAAAAAATCAAGTTATTTCTATTGAGTATCTAATAAATATTAGATGTATATGTATGTTCTTATGAAGATGCAAAGTTTGTATCGAAGTTTGTTTTCCATAGACTGATATTAAATAAATAAATAAGATTAAGATTTGATTGATTATTTAAGTTCGTATTTTAACATATTCAGGATTCAAGTAAAACATGAAAAAAATTTATTAAGTTTAAGAAATAAATAAGTAATTCTTTTTCCAATAATCTATCTATATTTTTATATGGGTGTTTCTCTGGTTATGCACGCGAGATTTGTACGCGTTTTATTGTGTTTGAATATTAAAAAAATAGAAGTGGATTGGAATTTTAGAATGAATTCTAGAATCGTTACATTGTTTGTGATGAGTTCTTTCCAAAAAGTATATATAATGGTAAATTGAGCACTGGGTACCCAAATGCCATGCAATCAAAGTTGACTTACTCACGTGACAAAAATAGAAGTGCCTTTTAGGACCGTAAGAAAAAGTGCGAAAGTAAGTGAATTGTAGGAGGTTTTTATTTCGGAAAAAATGTTTTTATAAAGGTTAGTAATGGGCCTTTATAATCATGTTTTGTTCAAAAGCAACTATGGGTTGGCGAAGAAAAAAATAAATTGTAAATTACGCACGTGACATTACGCACGTGACACTTTTTACCTTCATACATATTTTAGTAATTTTACATATATTTTCAGAAGTTTTTAACAAAAAAATTAAACTTTTATTCAAAAATGAAAAATAAAAAATAAAAATATACTACAAAATTAATCCAACTTAATTTTTGTGCTTAAAAAAATTATGCGAGTGCTTTGATTTTTTAAGTCACGGTGGACCATTTCAGAGAAATACCCATATATGAAAATAAGTTGTCTTGTGTTCGTGATTTTATAACTCGAGAACCACTGAACCGATTTTCAAACGAGTACATGCGTTGGAATGGTCTACTTTCACTGACAGCTTATAAAAAAAACTCCCGCTAGGTGGTGCTGTTGTCGTGAAATTTAATTTTATTTTTATTATTTAAATTCTCCAGTATTTAATTTTTTATTTTTATTTAGAAAATCCCGAGCAGCGCCGGGACCAAACAGCTAGTACTTATAAAAACCTTAAGTAAAATTTTTTATGATCATTTAATAGCAGCCGTCCCTAAACAACAGCCAAAGAAGGAAAGTTTTCTTCCGCCTTTGGCTTTTGCTTAGCTTAGCTTAACGCCAATATGCCAAGCCTTTCACTGAACCAAAAAGGTACATGGAGACAACAAAAATGTACGTTAAGGAAACAAAAAATGTATTTATTTTCGTCAAATGAATTTGTTCGTTGTAACAATGAATGACAGTTCTTAAAGATTTTATTTTAATAATTTAGTGAACTGTTCGTTGATATAACGAAAAATTTCATAAATTTATTATGCATAATAATATAATAAAGGAATTGTTTAACTCAATAATCTATTTCGTTAACTTAGTGAACCTAATTCAATGAACAATTTTGTTTTACAAATTTGTTGACTTAACGTACACAGAACATTGTCTCAATGAACTATTTTTTTTTAAATTTCCCCTCGCAAAATTGTACCAACTGTCCGACAGCTCGTAAATTATTACTGTAAACCTCTATAAAATTAAAAAGACTCATTATCAAAATGTGTTTACTTATATTTTATTTTATATTTTTTCCTATTTTACAAAAAGTTCTTTGAAAATTAAATTTTATAGGAAACTCGTTTGGTTTTCAATGGAACTTGGTGCATCCATTATTAAATTGGTTGTCAATGAACCACTTGAAGCTGATCTAAGTTAACTATCACCAAACTCACCGCACTTATCTTTATTTAACACAGATAGCAAATCATTATTCTGAATCGAATTTAACTCACAAATGTCACTTGTATTTAATTTGATAAAGTGTTTTTTACAGACATGACAATATTTTTAATTTTACGCCGCATTTTTGAATTTGTTTAAATAATATTTTAAGAAGAATCAGTTCGAATAGAATAATTACAAGAAATGCCAAAAAAAAATGCTAAACTAAACCTGTTTTAAAAACTAATTCAACAAACGTAACGTTACGTTTAAGGTTTCGTAAGCTGAACGAACATTATATTAGTTTTAACGTACGAGTTTGTTATAACAGCCAAGACTTAATAAATGTTTCGTTACTTCAATGAACATTTTATTTACTTAAAAGTACATTTTATATGAAATATTTAATAAATGACTGTTCATTACGTCAATGAACAGTACTTAAATTTCAATACCTGGATTATTTGATTTTTCATTATATTAACGAATAAATCGTTGAGTCAACGAAAACTATTTTAATAAATGTTGTGCGTTAATATTATAAACATTTTTTGGTTCAGTGTTGTGTCACGAACCGTATGGCTAACTTTTTATTGTTAAGTAAAACCCACAGATAAAAAAAATAAAGATGAAACCGCTTGATTGTTTAAAAATAAGCTAAATTGCCATTAATTTGTAACAATAGTGGCCAACTCCACTGTT
The DNA here is from genome assembly GCA_949318255.1 of Pollenia labialis. Taxonomy (NCBI): domain Eukaryota; kingdom Metazoa; phylum Arthropoda; class Insecta; order Diptera; family Polleniidae; genus Pollenia; species Pollenia labialis. The sequence continues at coordinate 25,280,629 of OX439139.1, forward strand.
AAGCGCGCTGTTAAATTTTGATTTTGCAATTACTACGCGTTGACGCCGCGCTATTAAGGGATGATTCATACTGATCGTATGGGCATGACAATTTTTAACAACTAGAAAACACTTTCCGCTTTTGTTAAAGAAAATAATTTTTGTAAAAACATGAATCATAACTGACATAAGATTAAACACACAAAAATTGATTTTTAAATAAATTGGTGAAATCGGCCTTTAATATTAAAGGAATCTTGAAATAAACACAGAAAAAATTATTTTTCGAATTCAAACAAAAAATTTATAGTATCAAAACATTTTTTGTCTGAAATCGGTCCTACAAACAAATTCGCATATTCAAACAATTTATTTGCATTTTGTTTACTAAAAAAAAAACACTGATTTTTTCAAACAAATAATTTACAGAATCAAACAAAAAGTTTACTGAAATTCATATAAATTTCAAACAAATAATTTTGCTGAATTAAACAAACAATTTTTGCACAAGCAATGACGCGCACCCAAGCTATCACTGAAGGAGATGATGAAGGCAGAAGCAGAGCGGCGGTGGCTTTATGACACATGTTTTGTTGGAATAATTTTTGAACGAAGTCTTGTTTATACACACAATGTTTTTCTTCATCACTCACTGTTGCTCTATCCTTTCCTTGGCTAAAGAAGAAGAAATGTAACAAACAACGGCAGCAGACCGACTCGATATGTTTTTCGTCATCATTTTATTTTTGTATTTAATGTAGGTATTTAAGTAAACAGTTTTCAAAAATTGAATACGGGATTTTGTTGTTCATTCTTTTTTTTCCAACTTTGAAACCAACCAAAAATTTATTTTGTTTCTTATAATGTTTTTGTTGTTTCTGTTGTTTAAAAAAGAATGAAACCTTTTTTTTACCTGCTATTTTTTTTTTGTTTTTTTTACTAATAACCTCGTCGCGCTATTTTATCATCTTTCTTCTTGTTGTATTTTTTTAAAGCGTCCAAAAGTAAACTGTATGTGTTTTGTGTTGTTGTTCTTATATTTCACATAAAGAAGTGTTGCTTACGATCAAATAAAAAATGCAAAAAACGACAACATTAAAGAGCGTTAAATATTTCATACAAAATTATGAAAAATTGAAACCAATAGCGCGTATATTATATTATTGAAAAGTTGTCAACATTTTTGTTGGTTAAGTAAAAATATTAATTGAATCAGTAAAAAAATTTGTAGAAATTAAAAAAAATTTCAAACAATCGTTTGTTTGAAAATAATTCGGCAATAATTTTTTCTGTGTAGGGTATCCCATTGACTGTATGTTCCATTAGATTATTTCTGTTCTGTTAGAATTTCAAAACTGTATATAAAACTTTCATTCAAAATAAATTTGAATAGTGTGTCTTTTTTATTATTTAACAAAAATAGGAAAATATAAAAATGTAATGAATAAGAATATCAAAGCCTTTCAATATTGTTTTAGTTTTTATATTTTTTCCTACAAACTTTCTAACAAAGCCGTCTAAAAACCCTTCAGATTTTTGTAAAAGTATTAACATTTCGATAGTTTTTTACTTAACTCAAGTATTTTCCACACTTTCTAAAGCCATTTCAATACAAAACTTGGAAATAAAACAAAAACTTAACAATAAGTTTCTAGTACTACTTTATTTTTTTTTTTTTTAATGTTGCTCTCCCACTTGAGGTTGCATCACACTGATTTTATGCCTTAAAAACACTACAAGAACAATAAACCTAAATCAAAAAAACGGCAATATTTCATTTTCACAAAAAAAAAAAAAAAATCTACAACAAAAAGAAAAACGAAACACAAGAAACCACTTTATTAAACAAAATTTTTATTTACTCTTGAGCTGTGTGAACTGCAAAAAACCACTAAGATGCAATATGTTACATAATCAAAATATACAACAACAACAAAAAAACAAACCAAAGATTAGCACAAATACTATATTATTACAGTTTCTAGGATACGTACATCCTTAAAAAGAGGAGGAATGAAATAGTTTTAAAAATAGCATAAAAAAAAACTGAAATACATATTGACAAAGACAACCAATTTTTGTGCCATCTGTTAAGTGTGGAATGGACTTAATACCAAAAAAAAAAGAGAAAAAATTATTGTTATTTAGTTGAAAGGAAAAAAGGACGAAATATTTCAATAATAAAGCATCTTAATAAGGATTTATTGATTATAGTTTTGCTAGAGCTTTGAATATGGAATTTATTAACTTGTGTTATGCACAGAGAAAAATTCTCGCCAATTTTTTTTTTTTTTTTCAATTAAACCATTAATAAGAAATTATTATCAGCTTTAATAAAAAATTGAAATAAGTGTATTAAACGTTTACTTATATCAACAAGAATACTGCATAAAATGTTCTTAACATCAAAAAATATTTAATTGATACTGTTAATTTGTTAACTGGTGCAAATTTAATTAACACTTTTTTTTAAATGAAATCAATTTTTTATTTTTTTCTGTGTGAGAAGGATGAATAATTTTTAAAACTTTCCAGCCAACAATCGAGAATATTTCATAAAAAAACGATAAAATTAAATCATTTGTTTCGAAAAGGACTCAGGTACAAATTTTTGGTAATTGAACTTTTTTGCTGATTTTGGAGGTAAACAATCCATAGCGGTGAAACAGAGGCGGCTTTTTTTTAAAGAATGAATTTCGAAAAGGGCTTATCTGCATATAAAGGGCGGTTAAATTTTTAGGGCCGATGTTGATTTTGAATAAAACACAAATTATTTAGGAAATTATTGTCATTTTTTTTTATTACACAGTACAACAGCCAATCTGGGGGGTGAGAAATTCCAAGTCAGGGTGATGGTACTAGGTCAGTACAGTAAAATCCTCAAAGGGTTTGGCGTTCGTATGTGTCACTTTTTTTTATGACATTTTAAATTTTTTCCTTATCTTGATGTTTTTTTGTTAAACATAACTCGAGAACCACTTGTCCGATTTTGCTAAAACAAACTCAAAAAAATTTAGAATTACAATTTCTTTAATCCGTTCATATAACGTTTTTCTTTATAATCAACAGTTTTGCCGGTAAAAATACATTTGTGGAGAAAAAAAATATTATTGTTATTTCGCCCTCGAAAGTATGCTAATAATTAGTTTAATTTATTTTCTTAAAAGTACATGAGAGCGTATACATATGTGTTTGTTTTTCTAATATTAATCATACGTTCAAAGTTGCGATCATTTAGGATTTTTTTAGTTTTTATAAAAAAATAAAATTTTAATTTTAGAATTAAATATTAATTAAATGGAACATATGCATCAAGGCCCATCTATCAGGTCTGCTTTCTTGTACAAAAACAAAAAACGATTCTTTTTAGTTGTCAAAAATGTACTACCACAAATACAAAGCAAAAGGAAAAAGTGTATGTGTGGCATACCATAAACGTAAACAAACGTATACATGCACATGTAAGCAACATGTAAACAACTTTTGACAACTAAAAATAACATAAACAATGATCATCAGGCTTCTTGCGCAGACCTTTTCAATGGGCCTTGATATACATCATTTCGAAAATATTATAGGGGAAGCAAAAATTTAATGCAAATAATTAATTTATAAATTTTTCATTAATAAACAATTAGTTAACGGTTAATAAGATCTTTAAGCGTTTATCATATTTTCGCTTTTGTTGATAGTTTCGTTTGTTTTTGTGCTTAAAAATCGCCTATTTTGGTCGAAAAGTTTTTGTGAACATTTGCGTTTATGCGATTTTATATTTTTGTTTATTGAGGGCCGTTTGCATTTAAGCTACCGATATATATCGAGCGCTTACTGCGAAAAATTTCGTTTTTTTGCATAAATGCCTTTATAATAATTTAAAATGTCATAAAAAAAACTAACACATACGAACGCCAAACCCTTTGAGGGTTTTACTATACTGACCTAGTGCCATCACCCTGACTTGGAATTTCTCACCCCCCAGACAATAATCCCAAAAATGTTCCATAGTGTTATGATAATATTGGTATGGTTTAATTATGTCTGGAGCAAAATATCAGCCAAATGGCTGTCTCGACCTCGGCGGCACTCCTCCATCCGATGGTCCAAATTTTCGATGACGCTGAGGCCTAAATGAGGTTCTATGCCGTTGGTGTGCCGAATTATCTTAACCTTAAGCACTTGAATTGTTGCTGGCTTATCGGCGTACACTTTTTCTTTAAAATAACTCCAAAGAAAGAAGCCCAACGGTGAAAAATCACATGATCTTGGCGGCCAACTGGCATCGCCACCACGTGAGATAACACGGCTATTGAATTTGTCGCGCAAAAGAGCTATTGTTTCGTTAGCTGTGTAGCTGGCAAGTGGCACCGTCCTGTTGAAACCATATATCGTCCACATCCATACCTTCCAGTTCGGGCCATAAAAAGTTCGTTATCATCTCACGATATTATCTCACAGTAACTGCCTGACCGGCACGATGATGCCGCCAGCCCATAAACCGCACCAGTCACAGTCACTCTTTGTGGGTGATTGGTTTTTTGACAATCACTCTTGGATTACCATTCGCCCAAATGCGACAATTCAGCTTATTGACGAATCCACTGAGGTGAAAGATGATTTTCCTCGATATGCATTTAAATTTGAACGCCCATTTTCATAATGAGCCCGAATAACTTTAACGCGTTGCTCGATTGTGCATCTTTTCATGGTTCAAATTAAGTTAAGTTAAATCAACATCGGCCCTTAAAATTTACCCACCATTTATATGTATTTTTTAAGAATTTAATAGAATATCCAATCTGGTGTTATTTTATATTGCAAAAAGCATATCGTCGGCTTAATATTCAAGTCTGATAACTCCCTTTCAGTAAATTTTAAAGGAGAGACAAAAAACTTTTGATATTTCATATGTTTAGCTTGAGAGGAAAACCAAAAATGTAGTTGGTTCAAAACACTTCAAGACTCAAATTGAAGAAAAAGCGTATCTTTCTCTACCACACGTAGATGAATGGTTACAAAAAAACATATTATGGTCCCTGCAATGGCAACAAACAATCTTTTGTTGTTTTTAAAAAAACTTCTTTCACGATTGATAATATTTTGTTTCTATTTAACAATAAAGTGTTTACCTCCCTGGAAACTTCAAATATGGTTGATTTTAACAATATAATGTTTAAATAAAATAAAACTACAACCATACACTTAAGCATATTATGTTACCTTAACCATATTATTATCACGGTAACCATAGTATGGTTAAATTCATCCATCCAAAAGCTATAACCATATTATGGTTGCCTCCAAACATGTTATGGTTAATATCTAATGACCATAATATGTTCGAAATTATAATATTTTAAAACATTGTATGATTAATTTTAAATTTAAAATGGAATATGAACCAAAGGGGATATTTTATAAAAGTGGAACGTAACACCTATCAAGAATATAAAATTAAATAAAATTATAATATGACACCTAACAAACAAATTGAAAAAATGGATCAACCATAACATGATTAGCATTCACCATATTATTGTTAATCCTGACCATAATATGGTTACTTTTCTAAAAATTCTGGAAAATTTTGACCATATTATGGTTAATTTTGAACATAATATGTTTAGTTTTGACCATTATTATGGTTATTATTGACTAAAATATGGTTAATTTTGACCATATTATGGTTGATTTAGGGACAAATTTTGTTGATTTTAAACATACTATGGTCATATTTAAACATAATATGGTAACCTGCAAACATTAACATGTTAAAAACCAACCATATTATGTTGCTCTTAGAATATGGTTACCTCCAACCATATTTTTTTCTACGTGCACACGGCATCAAAATCTCAATCTACTTAAAAAGTCGATTAAGCTGGTTTGCATATTAAGCCGATGATATATTATTTGTTATTACTTCTTTGTGAATAAATAAATACACCTATACCCCGGCTTTCGTCGCTAATTGGAACCGGAAAAACGCGACGCAAACCGAAGCACGTTTTTCCATATATTTGTATAGATTTCCATTTAATAGGTTCCAAAACTCCTTATTAGGCTCGATACCGGATATTCTTCTTTTATATCTTCAAAAAAAGTTTAACAATATCTTTAAATGGCCACTTGTTTTAAGGGATTTCTTTGCTGATTTTGATCTTCAATGCAAATAGTAGTAAGAAGTATCTTATTTTTTTCATTAAAGGACTTCAACCAATTTTTTAATTTTATCAGCATCCCTGGAACAACAAATGGTTTTTAACCAGCATTTCTGGAACAACAAATGGAATTTTTTCCAATAAAAAAATTTTTTTCAAAAAGTTGGGTCAACTTCTACTTCAGCAACAATTTGTATGAAATTGTTTATGAAGTTTATAATAGTTTTATTTAGTTTTGAATGAAAATTTTAGCAAAATGTTGCAAACGGTTTCTTTATTTAAAATGTGTGTGGTCGCCAAAAAATTGTTGTTCTATTATGACCACCAGTGAAAATGTTGCTGCCTATTGTGAACGAAGCTTAAAGAAGTTAATGTTATAGATAAAAAAAATGCTTAATTTTAATCTGAATCATTATTATTGGTATTGAAAAACAGCATTTTATGTTAATTAGACAACTGCTTAATTGTTTTCCAAGGACAATAGACCTCTTTTCTGTCAAGAGTTCTCCTGTACATATTTTTTCTGCATTATAAATTATCGCAACGCTCGTGTCTTTCTACTTAATTTAAAGTTTATTGTTAAAAATTTGTTCCATTTCAAGTTCTATTTAATATTTCTCTCCAGTTCCAACTTGCTAAAAACCACCTTTCCATCTAATATTTCCAATAAAAAAAATGTCCCAAAAGAGCCAATACAACTATCCTGCATTCATTTTCTCTACCCTCTTTAACACCAATAATTAATCAAAAGAAAATCCTAACAAATCTTTAATCAAAGAAATCCTTAACATTAATACAAACAATGAAGGAAAGAAAATCTTAAATCAAATATTATTAAAAAAAAAAACCATCGTAAGTTTTCCACATTTCAATAATACTGTCACATCCTGCCGATAAGAAATGAAAAATATGTGCACACACACAAACACACGCATCGTATTCTTTTAAAATGTTGACACTATTAAACATCTATCAGTATTAAAAAACATCACGTACTTGTTCTCATCATCACCCGCATCAGAATAATCACAACCTCAATCATCATTTTCCTCATCATCATCATCATCATCAGCATCGGTTTCGACATCATTTCCAAATGACATTAGCATATGGCTAAAACGGAAGTGTAGAAGAGAGAAGTGTATCTAAGAATATTGTACTACTCTTCCTATTGTTGAAAATCGGCATCATGCAATGTCATCTTAAAGATTTTCTTATGTATGTTGATGACAGGATACTTATCGATGTATTGTCGACTGTATTCTCTTGTTTTGTCTTTTCTTGTTTTGAATTTAGTGCTAGAGAGAAAACAATAAACTAGTTTCTTGACATAAAGACTATCTAAGAAATAAACTTTACTTGAAACGTATACAAATATAATTTTACACATGTGTTGGCAGGCATATTTAGATTTATACTTTACATAATTTTCAATAAATATTTAAACAAAGAAACCAAAAATCGTAGGCAAACAATTGACAAAGCTTGCTTTTATTATAATTAAACTATTTGAAACATGTTTTTCTTCGAATTGGGAACAATAAATGTTTTCTATTTGCAACTGTCTGTTTAACAATTCATTCGATATAACAGACATTTTTTAAATAATAAAAAAAAATTAAGTGTATCAAAAATGTGTTACAGACATCAAATTGTTGATGAACTTGCTTGTTTTATATTTACAAAAATATAAAGACACTTTAAAGTTTAAAAAAAATCGACTTAATGTATCTAATTCATAAGTATTGCAGTCTTTTCAGACTGAAGATCATTTAGACTGCAGTCTATTCAGTCTACTGTAGTCTATTAAGTATTAAGTCTTTGCAGACTATTGATGTCGTTTTCCTTTCTAAATATGTTGCAAAAATAAATGGCAAATTTGTGCCATTTCTTACCCCTATTCATAATTGAGTGTGAGATAATACCCTTTTTTGCATCTGTGTTAAGTACTTTTTTATGCAAGCAAGTAATTTTCTTTTTAACTTTTTTCTTGCGTTGTTTCGCGATTTGTGGTTATTTTGTGATGGATATAAAAATAATTATTTTTTTTGCACAAAATTTTCAACGCTATAATTGAAAATCAGTGTTGTTAACGCTTATTGGAATTCTAAGAAAATTTTATGTTGAAAATCGCTACAACTGTGGTGAATATCGCTTATTAGTACAAACTTTGCATTCAATATTTAACACGCTAAATACACATTAGCGTTAAGTGTAAAACGTAGATATTATTTGGTTTCATTGTAATTACGAAAAATGTAACACTTGCGTGTAACCTGATAAATATTTTCAATAATTATAATGCAATATTACTTTTTAGAAAAGAAAACACTATAAGACTTGACTCTATTCATACTTAAAGTCTATTCAAGTGTTTTGTGGGTAAAATACCAGTACAGTACAGTACAGTACAGTACAGTACAGTACAGTACAGTACAGTACAGTACAGTACAGTACAGTACAGTACAGTACAGTACAGTACAGTACCAATATTCTGTAACTTTAGTGAGAACTTCTCGCATCGAAAAGATGTGAAACAAAATGTTCCATCATTTTCCGAAGAGTGAGAAAAAAGTGTGTATTTTACTCATGTCGAATACTATCAAAAAAGATTACGACGTTACGTAATAAATGTCATAACATTTTACGCAAAGCCGATGTGAAATGGCAGACGTTGAGAACGCCAGTAACACACATCGTTGAAGGCGATCAAAATTTACTAAAATTGAAAAATTTTCAACGACGGCGGCGACAATACAACCGTCGCAAAGTACGACTTTAATGTTTGTTGTTTGCAAACGAGCTTTCAAAGCATTCGTATATTTTATAAAAATTTTAAAAGCAAAAAAATTAAACAGTGAAAAAATGTGTCAAGAACAAAATATTATTATTATTCTTTGCATTTTTAATATGTTTTCCACAGAGACGAAAATAACAGTCATATCGGAATTTCAAAACAAAAACAGCATATGGATGTAAATGTCGAAAAACTGATAAAAGTATACCCTACTGATCCTTATGAACACGTCTACAATGAAAAAAAAACTGATTTTTATTTTTTCGATCAAAATTACAAGTGTTTTTTTGATTTTTATTTTTTCGACCAAAAAAAAGTACGTGTTATAATAATTTAGTTGACTTTAAATGTTTTTTTTTAATATGTAATCATCATTGGGATTTCGTATGCGCATTAAAATAAATGCTTAAAGTCAACTAAATTATTAAACCGCATACATTTCTTTAGAGAATAACTTTTTTGTTTTGCTTGAAAAATAAAAATCAAAAAATAACTGTTATTTTTGTTCAAAAAAATAAAAGTCAAAAAATAACTGTTTTCATCTGACTTTTATGAAAAGAGGAATAACTGTAACGGTCCCTGGTTTTTGGTGTTGAAATTTTTTCTCGCCCCGTTTTTATTCGTGGGTTTATTTGACAGTTCATAGCGGGAACTTTTTTACAAAAATTTTAATTTTTGTTTTGGTTTTGATATTGTTACAAGTAAGACTTTGAGTGTTTATAATTCTTATTCGCTTTAGGGTTTTATTTGTTTAATATTTTTAGCTTTTCTAAAATCTCTGGAAAAGGTTTCCTGATGAGCTGGCCTAAGCAACCAGTAAAATGCGCATAGAAGCTAGCTTTCCCTCAACAATAACTTTTAGTATATTTATCAAATATGAAAAACTGGGTATTTAGCACGTCATACGGAAATCGTATTAATAATAAATTTTGTATTCCCGAAAATAACTTTGATAATTTACAGACACACTTTTTCTGTTAATTGGCAAGTAATTCCCCTACGTGACAGCTATAACTCGCCAAAAATGTTACAGAGGCAGTTAAGTGAGAAAAACAGCAGTTTGTTTCAATTTATGGCATTTTTGTTTCATTTCTCACATTTTAATCAAAAAGTTTCCCGAAACGGGAGTTACAGAACATGGGCACAGGTCTAAAGTTTGTCGTTTTATTTTTTGTAATTTCTACCATATTAATCTTAGATCCCTGAGAGCTGGTCCTAACAAAAAATATAAATTTGTTTCATCTTATTCACATACAAATATCCTTCGATTGTTTAGATGGACCCCATCCGAGTTTGGTGGGTGATTCGTTTTTCGAAGACTTTTTCACTTATGAATTTGACCAAGATGATTGCAAGCGGATTTAAACTTTAAAAAATTCTGCCTATTGACATAAAGTCAAGTAGTTACAACTTTAAAACACAAACATTGAGTTCTAAAGTTAAATAACTTTCTACAAATTCTTTGAAAACAAAACTCGTTCACGTTCACGTTCAATTTTAACCAGCAGTCATATTTTAATAAGCACATGATCCAGTAACTACTCCATTCCATAATTCTCTTAATAGCTTCATTTGTCTGCCAATTTATTTATTCCTTTTGAGTTTCGTTCTTTTTTTCCGACATTTTCACATGCCTGTAACCACTTAATTGTGAAAAATGTGTTGGCAATTTATCATTAATTAATGTTCTCGCTCATTCGCCTTATCGTTCCTTGTTGTGTCCGTAAGACGTTGCTACTGGTGCAATAATTATGGCGAAAATGTTAAACGAAAAATCATGAAATTCATGCAATTAAAGCGAAAACAACAATATAAAACGAAAAGAAAAAAAAATTTAATATTGAATAGCCATTTTCACAAACTCATACTTAAATTATACTGGCCACTAGCACGATACAGAGGAAAAGGAAATAAGAACATGTTTTTATTTTATTTTCTTTTTTTCTATGCTCTTCCAACAGCTGGCATGTAGTTGTTACTTGTATTGGTTTGGAACAGCACGAATATTGCAAATATTACCACATTAAGAACATAATGCACTCAATCATTATGCTCATTGACACCATATGAATCCTTAGAGATGGTTTGCAAAAGCAACTAAAAGAAGTAACAGACACATACTTACAAATATATACATATATTCACATAAACATACAAACACACATCTGTGTATACAACTAGAGGAATAAAATTCATTTAGACTTAGATTTGTTATAAATTACTTGGCTTATGTTGCAAAATATTTTTTTATATATTTTTTCTTTATTTTCTTATACGAGCACCTAATGCCAGATCAAGCCAATAGAGAGCTGCTGATGGTGAGAAAATGAATTACTAAAGTTTTATAAAGAAATAGTTGTTTAATAAAAATGGAAATTTAAGCTTAGAAAATACACCAAATAGGTCACGCACAGTGGGTAAACTCTAAATGTTCGCTAAACAGAGTAATAAATGTTTCCTGGAAACGTAGAAACAGATTTTTTCATTCCCCTGAATTCTATTTAAAGCAAAATGACAACACTAATATAAAATTATACGCCGTTTTCACAATCTTTGATCAAATGTTAATTGAAAAGTTTTAGTTTTAGCTTAACTCGGTTTTTGCTCTTAACAATTAACTCGTTACCGAAACTAATTAACGGAACAGTTGTTGATAAATTCTTTAATCACCCTTATATGTCATAAGGCATTGATTGCACTTTACGCCCCGTATAAAAAGAGAGTGTTGACAATGCCCTGTAAAGAGATGGCTTCTGTTTATATATGGGGTTACCAGACGAAGTTGGGAAAAAATCGCCTCTTATCAGGACAGTCAAAATTTTAAGTTTTAACAGTTATTTTTTCTATTATTTTATAGTAACAACAAAATAAAGCAGTACATTGTTAATGGTAGGTTGTCAGTGGTATAAAATTTAAATGAATTCGGTGTTATTATATTGTTTTTGAAAAAAAAAACGTCAAATCAAGAAATCGTAAAAACTTGATGTTAATAAATCAGCAATCTGGCAAAGGTATTTTCTTGTTTACATATTTTATGAGAAACAAACTAAAGAAATTGGAATTTCGTCATTCATTTTGTTCATTTATTTATTTATTTAATATCAATCTATTAACAAATTAAGGTTTATGTATATTTTTTTTTATATTCTGATGAACACACTTTTTAAAATATGTACATATTTTTTTATATATTGAAGAACAAACTTTTTGTCAGCTGTTACAAAGAGGGCTATCCAATTTTGTGTTTTGTTATCGTCAAATAAAAAATTGCAGTATTAAATGTTTGGCAAGACATTTTATACATTCACCTTTTAAAATGTGGTATTTTCTTTTTTTTGTAGAAAATAATACACCATTAGTTACCAATTGACGTCGCCATAATGTGAAATTACGCGTTCTGGAAACTTCTCATGCAATAAAGCTAACATCGGCCGTGTTGCGTGGCTCGTTGGACCGTTTTGCTGAAACCACATATCGTCCAGTTTAAAATATTCAATTGCCTGCCAAAAAGAGTCGGTTATCATACGGCCATGACGCTTTGAACTGATTGTAGCGCCATTTTCGAACAAACACGGGCCAATGGCACCTCTAGACCAAAATGCGCACCGCACAGTCACTTTGCAATGGGTTTTTCACTTCTGCGTTGTTTGAGTTTTATATGCGAAAATTTAGCTTGCTGACGTAACCATCGAGTGAGAAATGAGCTTCACCGCTAAAAAAAATTATAATCGAAAAATCGGCATCGAAAGCCTATTGCTGTAGCAACCAATCAGCGTGTAAATGGCTCTAATTGTTGCGTGAGATATACTTTTTTTGGATGGGGGTGCACAACCAAAGGCAAAATACACCATAAAAAACTGTTAAATAGGTCCAATTGCTAAAAACGCCGTGGAATCGAAAAATTCGGATTGTCCGCCACACTTTCACTAATAAAACCGATATTTTTGGCAGTGCGCACGTTTCGATGATGGACAGGCCTGACCACATCTGTAAAGCTTCCAGTCTCTTAAAACTTATTTATACTATTGAGAAGTCCTTGAATAGGTCGATTATGCTGACCATTATCAGCTCGTTACCCTCGTGTTTACTCGCTCTTCGGTTTTTATATGATTCATATTTGAAAATGACAAACCTTTCCCTTAATAAGTGACACTTCAGACGATAGATATTTAACCCTTAAATCACCCTCAAAAAAACTTACGTTAGTTACCGTCGTGTGTGGTTTTTCACACATATGCAAAGTCTGTCTACTTTACTATCGCGCCATGTGATCAAAAACAAACCATACAAAGCTTAGTGTATTTTATTTAAGCACACGCTATTAATATCAAAAATATTCATACTTGCCGAAAGAAAATGTTGTCTCTAGTGCAGATAGCAAAGATACTACACATGTGTGGAAAACCACACACAAGGGTAACTTACATAAGAACTGAAATATTTATTCACTAAAAGATATAGTTTTATTCAACAAATGTGTTTTCAGTACTAAATTTATATTGCTAACAAAGTCAAGAAGTTAGTTAGTTAGTTAGTTAGTTAGTGTACCTAAACAATTTTTTTGTTCATCGTGTAAAAATGATTCCTTTTGTTTTGGGTTTTCAAACAAGGGTGACTTAAAGGTTTAAACTAACAGCCTTGCAGGCCGGTGGTTTTTAAATAACTTAAAGGATAAACCTGTATAAACAGTTTAGGGTTTTGTTACAAACTTATAATATTTAGCAATGTTCGTCCACCTGTATAATTTTGGTACTCTCAAAAATATAGTTTTTCTGTTATAGAGAAAAAACAGATTATAGATAAAGAGCCGTTTTGTTGGTCATCTATTTCACATAACACCTATAACCCCGGTGGTATGAAAGAAGACATCTGAAATTCCGCCGAGTTCAAGATTAACATATATTTTGATTCGCAGCTGACCAGTGATCTGTTCTGTGGCCAACTCGTGTTAAACTCCATTTCAGGGAAGATATTTGTATAGGTGCTATGACGATTAGGAAGACATACGTGACTTCCTGTCATTATGGCCTACCTCGCGTTGGTCTTAGCATGGGTTAATAAAAATTGCGCTTACCAACCGCCAAAGTATGCAAGCGCCACCAACACACCTCTAGTTTAGGATTTCAGCTATTTAACTTTTGTTGAAGCAAATAAGCAGCACAAATTAAATAAAAACAGCACCTAGGGAGAGCCACCAGTAACCTTACTACCTTCATGGCATAAAATCAGCCTCTTAAGCCAAAGTCTTCCGCATCGTCATAGCACCCATACACATATCTTCCTTGAAATAGAGTTTAACACGATATTGGCCACAGGGTGTTTGATGGAGAGTGTTTCAATTTAAACTAAAATCATGGTTATCCATTTTTTTCAAAACTTTCCATTGGTAACTAGAATGAGTTATGAGCAGGGCTGTAAAGTCGGAGTTGAGGTTTTTGTGCAGGAGTCGTAGTCGGAGTCTCCACGTCTCCGACTCCAAAGTTTTTCGGCATAAAAATTTAAAAAAAAATTTCCAAAATAAAATTTATCTTCTCTAAACACATTTAAAAATTAAATAAATGGTTTATGAATACTGCTCTTATGTGCTGTTTTCAAATGACAGGCGATGAACGGAGTGCTTGTCATATAAATTTCACTACATAATTAATCGCTTGTCATTTTTAGAAGGCCGTACGGTAATGAAAAAATAAAAATTAACATCACTGAGTCTCATATGCATTTAGCATCAAGATTATAGTAGGAGTCGGAGTCGCACTTAAAAAATTTCAGCGTTTGGAGTCGGAGTCGCAGTCGCAGTCGGAGTTAGTACTTTTTGCAGACGACTTTACAGCCCTGGTTATGAAGCCTCCTCGCCGCATTCCATACTTATTCATTTTTTACACAGGTTGTCATTGGGTGCAAGCCCTTCCACACTCCCAAAGAAGAGTGTAAGAAAGGTCACTTAAGATAAAAAAAAATATATACAAATTGACACCTTCCTTTCTCCCTTCTTAAAGAAGGGAGTAGCGAACGTGTACTTAATATTTTGGAAGGTCTTTCAAAAAGAAATGTATACTTTCTAGAAGGCATACTTCTGAAGGCAGGCTACCATACGAAGCGAATCTTTTAGAAAAGAGGATAGAGGCCTTCAAAAATACCTGCTACTTGCGGTCCTTCCAATATTTACTGCTGGGTTATTATTATGTTTTGCGTATTGAAAAAAAAGCATACATTTAGGGGCTAAATATTCATAAACAGATAAGCAAATTATTTTTAAAGATATCACTTTTTTATTTGGTTATTTATACACAATTAAGATATCAGACGATCCTTTTTTCAGTTTACATTAGAAATGAAAACCTGTATATACCCCATTCACCATTCGCTTCAAGTGTTAAAAAACTGTCTTTCAACATTTTATTTCAGGACGTAGAAAATCGCCTTAAAGGAATAAATGTTCTAGTTCTGCAAATAATGAGTTTTTCTTCGCTGCACTTGATTTTCTATTTTCTTTTATATATTTATTTTTAACTTTAAGACGCATTGTTTTTCAATAAACACACATATGCAGTAATTATTCTATACATATATACACACAAATACATATGTGACAGCGCATAGAGAAAGGGACCTAAGGGTAAAAAAATAAATGTTCACTTCTTTTGTTTTTTTTTTATGTGGACATCTGAGCATCGAATGAGACCGATCCCATGCCCCAAAAGTGTGCCCTCCCAGAGATACCTCCCAGAGATACACGTATTTAAATCTTTAAAATGGCTCTCCCGAACAAACCTGGTTTTTACCCTTAGGTCCCTTTCTATTTTGCGCGTCACATATACTGAATATATATTCATACATACATACATACATAGAACAAAACAAGTCATCTTGAACACATGACATATGAAGGATAAACTTGAATGTGCAAGTGTGTTTGTATTTGTATCTGTTTACAAGAGTATTTATGTGGATTAAGATTAAAAATTATTTTATATTTTATTTTTTCTTTTCACTTGAATGGAAATTTTATATAAAAATATTATAAACTCGTTTGCTAGTTTTTAATAAAAAAAAGAATATAATTTATCTGCTGCACTTTTCATACCCTACGCTATAACTAGTGATGAAAGTGTTTATCGTTTCGTTTGTAGCTCCAAAAAAGATTTTTTTTTTTTACTAATTGCTCCAAAAAGTAAAAGTGTGTAACAACAAAGTAATAAATAATATGTAGCAGTAGTAACTAGAAATTTTGGTGCTTAAGGCCGTTATACACTATCCCAGAAACTCTTAAGTATTTTACGAAAATGCTTCCCTGATTTCAAAAAACAATAACAACTTATCATGACAGGTTTGTATTTTTTTTTTTGTTTTTTTTTCAAAATACGTAAGATTTGTGTGAAAGTGTAAAGCAGCTATAAGTAATTCCAAATTTAATGAGTTCTCCTAAAATATTTAGCTTTCATATGAAGTGCACTCCGCTCAATACAAATAAAAAAAGTAGGAAATTTGTATTTCAAATCCTCAGATGTTAATGAAAGATCGGCCTGTATCATACAAAACCCATCATCTAAAGAACTTAAACGCCATAAAATCGTCACTAAGTCCATTTTAAGTGAATGGTATTAAAGATTCGTCATAACCGAAAGAGCATTATGACTTTTTTTTTTAATTTTCATTTTAATTTTACTCACAATGAGATGTTGACGATGAGTACGATGCTGTTCCTGTTGCTGCTGATGTTGATGTTTGTTTTTATTTGTTTATTTCTTTTATTTTTAATATATATTTTTTCATATTTTATTATTAATATTTAACAAATGATATATGAGTTCTTTTTTAATATATAAAAATAAAATGCATTTTAAATAAATATGAAAAATTATTCATATGAATTATTCATGTGAAACGTATAAAAATAAAGAATGAAATCAGATGAAAAAAAAACGTTTCGTAAATTTTCAATGTAGCCAACTTTATTTAAATGAAAATCTTTTAAATGATTTTTTTTAAACAACGACGAAGTGTCATCAAAGTTGTTTCAAAAAATTTCTTTGCATAGGATTTTTTAAGTATTACTCTTTCATACTCTTCATACATTCAGATCTGTCCATTGCAATTTGTTGTACTTCGCTCCAGCTTGTAATCATTGTCTTCATCCTGCCATAAATTTTGAGAGGCAGCACAACGATATTATGGTGTTTACTTAGCATTGGTGTCGGAAATGTTTATATATAAGCGACGACATATTGAAAAAGATATCAATATTTTAGTGAGCTGATTAAAAGATTGTGCGGCCGTTTTAATTCGCCTTAGTATATACATATATCGTCACTACACTCTTAATAATGATGATGCCCTAACATCAGAATATTGACATCAATGTTATTACAAATGGCATCAATGATGCAAAAATTACATCAAGCCAATAATGAACGTCATCCTAAAATGTTGTCATATTTAATGTGCCATCTATGCTATGACTATAGTGATATCTTTTATGTATTATTAACCTTCTTTGCATGTTTAAGAAGTAAAATAAGTAGCAAAACTTCCCATATTCTATTCGTTTAAATTATTTAGTTAAATACATCAAATTTTCAAAGTAGAATGATAACGAAACCCATACCGGGCATACTGCTGGTTTTTTATAATGCAAAAATCTTTAAGAGACAAAGAAGGGAATACCACAAAACTGAGACAAACATGTGTAACGGGAATGTAAAAAAAACAATATTCTCTCACTTTGACTTAAAGTCAATCCCAACGACTTAATTTGATGACAGTTTGTCATTAAATTAGTCCTTTCTCTGGTGTTACTGAGTCATCGCACTGATGACATTTTTTTATTTAACTGACTCCGATTCATTATTTCTATGATGCCGATGTGTCATCCCATGGCATAACTTTACCTGATGACAATTTGGCCAAGTGATGTTAAGGCTGGTATCACAATGATGAAAAGTGCCATGGGTTTAAAAACGAAGGCACTTGTCATAGTAGGAATGGGCAAAAAATATCGATATATCAAAATATCGATATATCAAATTATCGATATTTTAAAAAAATAAAATCGATATATATCGCCGATATTTTAAATACGATACATCGATGTATCGAAATTGAAATACGACTATCGAATTCGATATATTTTAAAGTCAGTCTTCATTAAGAACTCAAAATTTTAGCCGTTTTTCAAACAATATGTTTTTTAAGAATTGGAATCATTGCATGCATCATATGTTTTTTTAAACAAATATGAAGATCTAAAATAATTGGCATTACAAGAAGAAGATTGTCTGGAGTGCACATAAAACAGAGAGTGCTCCTGATGATTACTCGTTTGACTAAAACCAGTTGGTACTTTTGGGGTGCAATTCAAATTTTAAGGAAAGTTGGTACTTCCATGACTTATTTACTTCCATTTAAATTTTTCGTAAATTATTTTTTTTTTCTTATGGTTTTTTGTATTCTTCCCTTTTGTTTTTGTTATAATTGAATTTTTTGTTTTGATTAAATTTTTTTGTTTTTATTAATTTTTTTAAATAAAATTAAACAATAAAAAGTAACAATGTAATTACATGTATGTATACTTTGTTCATACATATGTTTGTACAAAGGTATACTGAATTTTTTAATTTGGTAATAGTTTCAGCAAAATACGTTCGATATATCGATATTTTTGAAACAATAAATATCGATACTCTAAAAAATATTGATTCGATATATATCGATATATTTTTTCAACTTGCCCATCCCTATGTCATAGTACTGATGTCAAAATACATCAGCTTTATGACGCCTTTTCTATAAGTGTAGATCCACCAGTTTGGTTGAATTTCCCCAAGGTAACAGAAGGTTTCAACTTCTTCTAATATTTCAATATTTATCATAAAGTTTGCAGTTTTTGGACTGTTTGACGTTGATTTTCAACAAGGCTTTTCTCTGTGCGGCCATATCATTGTGTATATGAGAGAGTAGGCATATGTCATTTACCGATTCAAGGTCCTGCAGCATTTCAGTCACGCATCATAGTGTTAAGCATTACGATGCCAAGCTCTTTGTTAAAGAGCAGTAGGGACGTCATACACCCTTGACGACTACTTGTGTTAGTCTCAATCTTATGACTAGGCACGCAACATGTACCATTCAGCAGTATGCCCCTCCGTACAAACCTTTTTCAATCGGATAAGTTTAGGTGGAAATGCTTTGCACTAGGGAGCACATTGCCGATAACATTAGGGGCCATGGTTTCAAATGCCTTCCCAAAATCAATAAAAATAATTATTGCGGTCCACACACGATTTCATAGGGTTACAAGTAACCTGTTGTTTAATCAACTCTGCCATCAATTGGATTGGTGTTATCTTGGTTACAATGTGAGCTACGACTTTATTTAGCACACTTTACGATTTCTCAAGTCGTCTTTCTTGGGTATTTAAACAATCTTCCTTGAGATCGACAAAATTCTCTCTGTTGTTCAGATTTGTTCTATAAGAGGCCTTAAGAAGATCTTAGGATGCGTTGTCACCTCCTGGGCTCTTGATGGGCATAAGAAAATTTCTGGCTTACAAGATCTCAGAGATTATTGGTGGGATTAAGCTGATACAAAGCTGTGTATTGTTATCCATATAATCTTATTTAGCCGGATTTATTTGAGGGCCGTGAAAGTTGTTCGACTGTAGAGGTGTTGAGTGTGCCTTAGTTATATCTGAATAGTTAAACGGAGACTTAAATGCATATAGACTTCATAGCTTTATTTTTAGAAAGAGCCTTAAAGAGAACAAACAAAAAAGGCCTCCATATACAGTAGAATCTCTAAGAGACCATTAAAATAAGTCCTTGTCCTTGCAACAGATTCCATTGCATTCTGTAGAATACTTCCCAGACCAAATAACAGAAAGGTGTTCGTTTAGGGAGATAATACTGAATTGTTTTTATGCAAAATTTTTCTTAACGAAGTTAACTCCATTTGTATTTCCATCCAGTTTTTAACAGAAAGTAGCACAAGCTCAAAATAACATTAATAATATTTGTATTCCTTTAAACCTTTGACGAATTTTATTTTTAATTTGGTAATTATATAAAAATATTTGTTGAGTTAGTAAAGAAACTAAATATCATCGACAACATTAATCCACAAATTTATGGCATGCTAACAAAATGTATGCAAGTCATAATCTTTGTCGTAATTTTTTGTAATAAAAATAATTTGCTGCTAAGTCAAGTCCAAAAAATAGCAACAAAATTCAAAGCACATAAAAGGGAAAACAAAAACATTTATTGTTATAATTCTTTTTTTTTTTCAGAAAAAATAAAAATCAATTTTATTTATATAATAAAATCTCATCATTATCTCGCCTCATTGCTGTTGCATTATTTATGAAAATCGTATATTTAATGTGTGTGTGTGAGTGTGTGTGTTTTCTAGCATGCCCACATCAGAACAACCGCCTCCACTTGTCCTACAACTCTTTGGTTGTTTGTCTAATCTCAAGATTTGTTGTTTTTTCATTCTTCATTATTTTTATGACCGGAACTCAAGAGGCGTATGTCAGTCTGTCCAAGTGTGTAAGCGAGTGTGTCTACAATTCTATTTATTTCATTTTTCTTAGATTTGCAACAGTTTTCTAGTTATTCCAACACATATATACATATATAAACAAAAACAAACAGACTCATATATGTACATAAAATCTCTCTACATTGACTCTCTTGCTTAATTTTTTTTAATACACACATACATATAAACATATTTTTCATCATCATTTCCAGTCATGTTATTTCTTTGTTTTTGTAGCGATTTATATGTCTGTTATATTTGTTGTCTTTTTTTCATTTTATGGCTTTTTAACCCGAAGCTGTTTTATCTCTCAGACACACGAGCACGAGTGTAAAAAAAAAAAGAAACGACAACAGCACAAGGACCAAAACAAGTTTTTAACTTTTATTAATTTTATGAGAGTTTTCCTTTTTGTTGTTGTTTTTTTCAGACAACTTTACGAGTAGCGAGTTTATTTCTCTCACACACACTCTTTGTTTAAACTGGTGCTTGTTCTTTATTTGTTTCTTTATTTGTAGATGTATGTGTGCGATTGTACCCAGCAGAAAAAAGAAGATGAACGGATGCCTTCTAGAAGGCCTCTGTACTCCTTTTTATGGATGTCCGAGGCCTGCTCGCTCCATTCCATGCTCATATCTTTGTTACACACGTTGACATTACAGAGTAGACCTTTTGCTCTCCCTTCTGTCGCAGTTACATAAAAAGGCCTGAAGTAAGAAGGTCTACTGAGTTTTCCCGCTGGGTATGTGTGTGTTTTTTTATACTTCAGAGAAATAAAATTATTAAGACAAATCATAAAAAATTATGAAATTGTTTGTGTGTGTGAGTGTGTGTCAGCATGCCTGTTTATCTTCTTTTGTATGTGAATTAACAAATTTGTCATATTTCTTTTTCTTTCGCATATTAAACCAAAAACAAAAACATAGCAAAAGAAAAATTTATTTTATTATCTTTTTTTTTAATTCCTTAATAAATGGTTCCTTATGGAACGGAAATTATAATGTTTAAATTATGAGGAATAATATTTTAAATCTAATTGGAAAATTTAAAATTATGTATGTAAATATGGTTGTAATTTAGTCTTAATATTGTCCCTACTGCATAATTTAGAAAAATGGTTAGCAATAAAACATCTGTGTGGTGTAAGAAGTTTAATTAGAGAATGAATTTTTCTTAAAAAAAATTTTTTTGGTAAATTTTTAAATTTTTGCTTACTTTTGACTTAAAATTTAATACAAAATTCTAACTAAAATAAATATTTCTTTGTGGTGTTAAGAAAAAATAAAATTGTGATCTATCTATTTGTGGATTTTTTATGAATTTGAAAAGATTTAATTCTTTTCGTTATTTTTTTTTTTTTTTTGAACAAAAATTTGGATGACTTTGAGTTTGATTTTTATTTATGGGCTTATTTTGTTCGCAAAATTGTGATTCAAGCACAGGCCAACAATTTATTTCAAGCCTTAATGATCTTTTTTTTAATTAAGATACAATTTATCTTTAATATCTTAATGAAATTCTAATAACATATTCACTTCAAGTCCATAATAATTTATAATAAAATTCCTAAATAACACAGCCCAACACATAAAATGCAAACTAATTTTCCTGTGGAACTTCTTAAGGTATTTAGCGAAAATTATTAAACACCATTTTGCAAATTTAGTTGCTGTTCGGATTTTGTGTTCTCATATACATTTTTGCTTAAACTGGATTTTTCAAAGAACATGCAATTTGTCTTACGATTATGTCACGGAAACCAATTGAAATTTTGTTTTCCTGTCTTCGGCGCATTTGTAGCTCTAACACCCAAGGGTTGCTGGCAAGCGCATTATTTGTTACCCAGTGGATAAGATTCACCTGGAAAAAGCCTACGTGGCAAGTTTCCATCTAAATATTTTTCACTACAACGAGCTAAAAGTCTACATTATTATTAATCGCGAAATTAAGTTAAAATATAATTTTCGAATGTTTTTCTTACATTAAATTAAAAATTCGGCAGAAGATAAAAACAAATATATTTCCCACTACTTAATGTTATCCTTAAAATTCAGAATTTTTTTTTTCAAAAATAATACTTATTTTTTTTATACAACTTACAAGAAAACAGGAAAATGTTTTTAATTTCGTCTTACCTGAAAAAATAAAAAAAAAGAAAATCATTATTGGTAAACAAAACAATAAAGTAAATGAAGACAAGGGAACATTTAACAATGTGTTAAAGAAATTTAAAAAGTAAAAATAAAACTAATTTTTATTACTCATACGCACCACAGTGTTTTAAAATGAAAATATTGATAACACAGCACCGCAAAATGAAGCTTTTTAAAATTTACTGAAATAAAAATAGCTGATCATATGTATTTTCGACGGTGGCATCATTAGTTTTTCCCTACCAGCTCTAGTTTGGAAGATATAGTGACATTTGGAATTTGCATAATTTAAATTTTTTTTATTATTCGGTCAATATTGCGCGAACGGTCCTCCAAACCTTAAAAATACTTTCTTGAATATCAGTCAATCCAATAATCTTTTTTATTTGAGTAGAGTCAGATCATTGAATATAACAGGATATCTTACTGCTATTTCAAGGATGTTAAAACTCTTTTGTATTTACTCCATCCAAAATAATTTGGTTTTTATGTCAAATTTATTAAGTGAAAGCTGCAAATATTTTAAAATTAATATTTTCAATCAAAAATGGCTGCTAAATACTATTTTACCAAAACCACGCTGTTCAAGTGGGAAAATATCCGCTCTTAAGTTTGCGACACCAAATGATATGGCGCTAGCCCTGTAATCATCAAGACGACTTTTATTTTTGGTTCTATTACAAGCCTGTAGCAAAAATATGTGAAATTGTTTTCGAAACATTTCAGAACTTTTTAAATGGATTTAATAAATTTTTATTACGAAAAAAAAATACTCGGAATAAATAAAGTTTTTTATGATTACTTTAGTTAAGTACGAGTCGTACTCAAAAATTCTAGTAAGAATAACACTAAAACGCACTCAAAACAATCGTAACTGGGATAACTTTCGAAAATCAATCCCGGAATTTCTTGAAGTAAGTATAAAATTATTAAATCAAGTAAAAAAAATTAAACATTTCGTTGTGTTTAAATCTCCGGCTAACGCATGTTTTGATTTTCTATACACATTGAAATAAGGTCTGGCCAGACTCATGTGTACCACGAAGGGCTCAAAAGTAAATTTGAACTCTTGCTTCTCATTTAGTTAATATTTTTGCTACATAAGAAATTCTAAAGTAAAAACATATCGGGCATTAAGTTGGTGTTTTATCATTCTGTAATGTGTAAAATACGGGAATAAAATTATTAAAATTGCCAATTGTGTAACCTTGCTATCGATCTGGGCTCCAATAATGGAAGTTTTGTTAAAAAAGAAAGCAGCCAGAAGTTATTTATACCACAAATACTCGTTTTTTCTTTTATTATTCCAAGTCCCATTAATTTTATTTCTTAAATATTTGTTTTATTTAAAACTCATTTTATCTTACACAATCCAAAAAAAAAATGTGTTCTTCAAATGTGTTTTTGTCTCTTAAATATTTCCAAAGAATTTAAAATAGACAAAAAGAAAATAAATGAATTTAATACAGCAAAGAAAATTTTAAATTTAATATTTGAGAAAAAAAACAAATACTGCAGTATGTTAAAAATAACAAGAAGAATTTCAAATAGTCGTTCTAACAATTATTTTGAAATATAAATTTTTTTTTTTTTAAATATTAAACTTTGTCGGTGTACGTGTGTGAGTGTGTCGAAATTTATATTTATGTTTGTCTCTTTATTTTCTGATATGTATTTTTTTTTTAATGTTTTTCAATGATTTTGCTGCAAATTGGATTTCAATTTGACACATATTTCTTTACTGCAATAACAATCTTTTCTTTTTTTTCTTAATATTGGTTGTTGCTGCTGCTGCTGCTGTAGCAACAGCAACCTTCTTAACAATTCTCTCTAGAAGATCGAAACAATCAAGTTGTGCTTGACATGCATGTAAAAGGCAACACAAAATTTCATTCATTCATTGAGTCATTCTTTTAGTCATTCCTACTAACAATCATTCATACATTCGTTTAAACAAAAACGTGCCTACCAAAAAGGAAAAACAAACACACAAACATACTCACACAGAATTCGAAACAAAAAAAAACCCCCAGAGTAGTTGCTCAATAACCCACTGAAATTGCAGAGCTTTTTTGTAAAAGTTCGACATACTACAGTGATTGAAAGTATTTAAGGAAAAATTGTGCTGGTCTAGTAGAGAGCAGAGTTATAAAGGAATTCAATATTTCTATATCTTAATCAGGCAATAATCAATTAAAATTTAAAAAAATTTGCCAGATTTCTATAGAATTTATATAAACAAAGATAAATTTGAAGGTCCTCTATAGCAATAATTGCTTTTTTCATACAAAATAAAAGTAGTCCCAGCCAGGCCCTGGAGTTCGCTTGCGTGAGCTCTTACGATGCCATACACAATACAAGTATACAAGTACCAACCAGACCCGGGTGGCGATATGTGCCACATCAATTAGGAATTCACTTTAAAGCTCATATTGCATTACAATTGATTTCATTCCTCTAACATTATGTATTAGATTTAAAACTATTCGTATATATAATGCCTCGTTGTATTGTATAGCACTCTATAAACACACAATACAATACAATACAACAACAAAATTTACAAGCACATGTACTTAAAATGCAACGTCGACATCGTCATCATCGCCATCATCATCATTAATACCTTCCAATACCCAATGATCTTGGTTAAATGCCATCATTGCTAAGCACTACCTTCTAGTTTTTTATTCTACTCTACAAGTACAAGCACATACAATCATCGCCAAAATGCTTTTTGTTGTTTTTCCAACTATAAAAATGATGTCAAGTTTTTTCGTATTCAATATTGATGGTAATTGAACCTTTTTCTTTGAATTGTTGTTGTCGATTTTGTATTATTTTTTTTTTTTTTTTTTTTTTTGTTTTATTTTAAAGTTTTGTTCGTTTCTCTCTAGTAGATTTTGAAGATTTGTCAGGCACAGCTTAAAGATTTTTTTGTTTTTGTTGTATTTCTGTGCATGAGTACTTGAATATGAGTTTTTCTTTTTTCGGTCACAATTTGTCAAAATTCATAACACATCATCTATATGCAGACAAACAAATTTACAAAGTTAAAAAAAAAGAGAAAATAAATTCAAAAATTTTGAAGATTTAAGAAAAAAAAAAAGAAGTCTAGAGCTCATGGTTTATTGCAAACAATTTTCGTAGTATACCTTCAGGGCAGAAATTTTAATTAAAAACACCGTAGGTTTGAATAAATTTAAAATCGGATTTTGGTAATTGAATTAAGTTTTAGGAAAGTTGAAATTTTTTTTTAAATGATATAGAGGTTAATTCTAAATTTTAAAATTTTTATTTTTAATATAATAATAACGTTGTTGTTTTGAAAATGTCAATTTGCTGTGTAGGGAATATTGTTGATAGATGTCTAAATTTTCTGCTAAAAAAAATTTGGGCCATAATCTTGCAAACAGCGTTAAAGTTATCAGACAGCAAACAACAGACAGACATTAAAAATTAAAAGAAATTCCTTCACTTTAACGTTCCCAATGTTTCACTCTTTCTCTCTTGATCACTTCTTACCAAGGCGAATTCATGTAAACGGTGGTGTCGATACTACAACAAGTAACAACACCAAAAACACAACAATGTATTTTTTTTTTTTTTTTGTTGCTTTCGTTGGCCGATATGTCAAAAAACACATGGAACTTTTGACATTCCTCTCCCTAATTAAGAAAAAAAAAAGTAGCACAGCTGTGTTTTGAACGCCACCTGAAAAATGAATTCGCCTTCCCAATAAAAAATTTTATCATTTTGCAAAGCACTAATGGTACATTTAAAAAATAAGCGCTCAATTATGCGCTACGCAATAAGACATACAGAAATGCAGTAACGAAGGTGAAAGAACTCTCAACAACTTTTATAAAAAAAAAATCACATTTCAAGTGCCACGGCATTCCCTTACTACGAAGCAGGTTTGTAAGGGAGAATACTAAAAACAACTGTATCAAAACATTCAGTGTGTAAGGCCGATCGTTACATACAACAATTTTTATATGCGCTGAATAATGCGCTTTATGTATCAAAAATGTATTGTGGAAACTCGCCATATAAGCGAAACGTTTATGTTTCTACCTTACAAACCTGCTTCGTTGGAAGTTCCATTTTTTACCTTATTGCAGCATAATTTTAGAGATACAATTTTGACTTAAAGTGTTATTTGTAGTTATTTAAGACTCATATTCTAAGCTAATATATTTTTTTTAAGAGAAGGACATTTTTGAAATGAAGTTTTTTAAGATTAACACTTGCTTTCAAATTAATATTTTTCTCCGTTTCAAAAATTATGATAGAGCATTTTTAATTTCATATTAAAGCAAAAAGTTTTTAAAACATTTCAAAATATTTGCCTTAACCAAACCTTTTCATCCCCAAGTTGTTTTTTTTTCTCCGCCCTTCTATCCATCAGTTGAAGTGCTGGTTCACGCTCTTTAAGTTTTAGTCGTCAAGTCTTGAGTTTTAAGGAGAGAAAAGAAAATTATTTTTTTTTAAATCCCTAAGCTAATCCGGCGAAGCTCTACGCTTGTCTGCAGAAAAGAAACCAGAGTCTCTATCGAGAATCGAACCCGCAACCCCGGCGCTGATAGACTAGCTCAATACAAGGTAGTCTACCGGGGCACTCAATTGCATTTCTTTTTTCCCTTTCTCCTAAAAACTCAAGACCTTCATTTCTACAGAAGTATACTTTTAGGATGGGCACATCAAATAAAAACAAACAGACAAATTCGCAAATATCTTGCATACGATGTACAAAACTTTTTAAATTGTTTTAATAGTTTTGTTTATAAACGAAACAAAAACAAATACTTTTTGAGGAGACAAAAAAAACGCAAACAAAACAATTTGTTTTTCACACATCTGCATGCTTTAATTTACTGTTAAATATTTTTTTAGCTACATTGTTCTTTCTTCTTCTTGTTATTTCTGTAATTTTAATAACATTAATGCAAGAAATTGTCTTTTAATTTTACTTAGAAGCGTTATTATAATAAGCAAACAATTTAAAAAGCGCTTGGAAAACTTTCTTTTTCTCAAAACTTTTCCACTTAAGTTTTTTTTTTTTTTTTGCTGCGCTAAAATCGTTCTTATTCGTTTTGATTTATTTAAGTCAATGCAAAGAAAGTATAAAACGAAAGCAAATGTTTCGTTTTGTTACTTTTTAAATTTGTTTTCTTTCTAAGATTAGATTAAGTTCCTTGGGCAGCAATCATGTAAACAGTTTGGGTGCTTCAGTGGTTCCTTTGCTATCCCCAGAGCCAATATCCATCCTACAGAGCAGTCACTTCAGAACTCAACCAATTCGTCTTTCTAATAAAGAGGGGAACATCTTAGTTCTATCATAGGTAGATCATCCAAATAGGCAAACACTGGTAATTCCAGGTATCTCCCTCTAATAGCTCGAGTACCCGGATGCTGACATTGAAAATGAAACAAAGTTTCTCTTTCTCCTCGTCAGATGAGTGCCGGTTTGCGATAGAATAGAAGCAAATGAGCCAATGAAAAAATTAAATTATTTTTATGAGAAAATTACCATAATGTAATCAAACATTAACTAAACTTTACAAAAGAAAGTTAATCCATTTTAGAACAATTTTGTTTGTAAAATTTGTTGTTTGTCTCTCCTGAAGAACTATGCAAGCTTGACTTATGGAGTTCTAAAATATACGATTTAAAATAAAATCGAAAAACCGTCATAACTATAAATTTAAAAAAAAAATTAAATATTCACCTCCACCACCACTAATCAGTTGGATGTTTTGCCATGGTTTTAGTTCAGAAAGAGGGAAAAAATTAAGGTTTAAAATGCTATCGCCATATTAGCCAAAGCAGCCAAATTTTGCCATTTTCCTAATTAAAAAAAATCAAAATTAAAAAGCCGACAAGTTCCACTACTAAAAAAAGCCCAAACTTTTCAAAAGCAGCAGCAAAATAAACACACAAAATAATGGGCACTGGCTTTTTCCAGCTTTTGCTTTTTTAACAATGGCAAAAATTTCTTATTTAATGGAACTCAAAAAGCAACGGCAATCACTTTTATTTTGTAGGAAAAAATCAATGTAGGCTAGCAGTCACACAAACAGGAGAAAAAAGCAGCGAAAAAGCAAACTAATGTGTTAATGGCACATGATTGCGAAGAGACACAACAAGAATTTGTTTTTGTTTTCTATACAATTAAATAATAAAACCATTTCAAAAATTTTGTGCGTTGCATTGTTACATTTAATATGAAAACCAAAAACAATTTATTTACAAAATTTAAGTATGCACATTCATAGGTACATACCTATTTAGGTATTGCACATGAATCGTTTTTGTACGTATGAATGTATCACAAATTCTGATAATTTCCTATTAGCACATAAATCGGGTGCTTTTAGCACTTATAAGTGCGGCTTTTTTTGTTCTCTGAGGTTTTACCAGCCAGGGAAAAATTTGATTTTTAGATTTATTAGTTTTGTCTTTTTTAAACAGCTCTTCTTTTATGACAAAGTAAAAAAAAGGAAAAGTCAAAAGAATCATTTTGAGCTTTTGCTTTTTATGTGGCTGGTCTTTCTTGTCGCTAGCTGGTAAAAAGGCAATTGTAAAAAAATAAAAATATACAAAAAAGGAGATTTTCTTTTTTGCACAAACGAAAAACAAAACATTGGCTATTGGAAAAAAAATTAAAAATTTCAATAGCAGTGGCAAAAGCAAAAATAAAAAGCAACCAGCTGATGGATGCTTTCAAACTCTGGAAAAAATAAGTCCTCGATCATATTATGACACATTTGGTACAAAAATATTTTTAAATTCTCCTTTTTAACTGCATTCGCGTTCATACAATGTCATTATTCTTTTGTTGCATTTAAAATTCTAATAACGCCTTCTCTCTTTTCTCTTTTCTTACTCAATAACAAACTAACAAAAAATGCTTGTTCAAGAAAAAAAATCACTTTTCCATTCGCGCCCTTTCACCGGCAAACTCAAATGTTTCGCAGCAAATGTTTCATAATATAAACGAGGACTAAGAGTTCTTTTGTCTTTAATCATTCTTTTAGTCTGGGTTCACACTACGAAAGTTTTATATTTAATAAAAAAAACTTGTGATGCAATAAATCTTTCTTTTCTTAACCAAATTTTTTTGTGTAAACTTTTAACATTAATGCAGAATACTTTTAGGGCTAAAATTTAAAATGAAAAGTGTTGTGGGATCGCATTTAATAAAAATTTTTTACTGTGAACTTTAATTATCTTTTAACGCTTTTTAATATTTGGAACAAATTTATTATTAATTATAATAGAAAAAAGTTCATGCCAAAAAGAAAACTTTTAAAAAAATATTTAAACATTTCTACCTTGACCACCCATCAAGTAGTTTGATTTTTCGTCTTGTTTCAACATTTTTTTATTTTCTTCATGTCTTCCATCTTGTGGTGTACTAGTTTTTCTTACTTCGTAAACATTAAACATTTATTTTTTATGTTTTATTTTATTGCAGTGTAAATGGCCACTAGTCCTTCTGTTAAGGACGGCTTATGTACCTTTGTTGGTTGTTGTATTTTCCACTATTGATGTAGTCCTACGAAAATATTTTTTATTATCTCTCTCCCTTTGTCCCTTCACCACCTGCTGCCTTGTTGCACAAAATTTTCATGTTCATTGTAATTTTGTAATTACAATGTTTCTTTTCAATGTCTACGGTTTTTACTACAATTTGTGTTTATTACTATTTGTTGGTTTTTCCTTGTTTTTCCTCTTCTTTGTTTTGTAGTTGCTGTGGATGTTGTATGTGTTGCTGCTGTCTATAACAGCAGATAGATAGAAGTGATTTTCCACTATGATTGATGGAAATTTGTTTTCCTTTCCTTTTGTTTTTATATCGGAGTCATTTTATTTCTTAATACATAAACATTTTCTTGGATTTTATCCAAATTATAAATATTGAAATTAAAAACCCAAAAAACACAATACAATCCGTTTTTGCTTCATTGTAAGTGGATATGAACCTTCAACAATGTTACAACAAGAATGTTGTTTTTGGGAAATAGTTTGAAAATTGAAAGATGTATTTATTTAAAAAAAAAACTAAATATTTTGCAAAAAAAAACAAATCTTTAAGGATTGAGAGAAAATTTAGCAAATGAAAGCAGTGTTCGAAAATAAACAGTACATTATTTAGCGTTCGGTCTATTTTTTAGTGTTTGTGTAGACCAACACATGCCTTAATACCGTTCGTTACCATTTTCAAAAAAGAGCTTAACATTTCATTGTGTTCTGTTCTTCGTTAAAAAAAAACAGAACAATTGTAGTGATACTGTAGACAAACATTAAATTTTAATGTTCTATAATGTTTCATTTTTACATAAAAAAATAAATTAACAGACGAAAAATTTTAGCAACGACAGCAGCACAAACAGCTTGTGTGTGTATTGTGTATGTGTTTTGTTTGCGTAAAATTATTTTGCTGACTTTTTGTTTTTTTTCGTATGTGTATTTTGTTTTAGTAAAAAATTTTTGGTTTTTTAACCAGACAAAAGGGAGCTACGCACAACAAACATTATTGAGCAGAACCGAACACAATGAAGTTTGTGGTTTTTTTAAAAAATACAGAACGGAATTAAATGTTCTCATCTTTTTGTTGAGTTGGATAAGAACAGTATTATTTTTTTGTTCGAAAGATGAGAAACAGGAAAACTTTATTTTTTTTAATGATTTACTATACAAACACTATTAGCGTTTGTGTTTTCACAAATCTACCGAACCGAACACTAAGGAACGATATTAAGTGTTTATTTTCGAATACTGATTTTTATTCTAACACGTGCAGCATTGAGCTTTAATAGAGTAATTTACATATATGTAAAGTAGACTGGTCCTTATTTTCAATAATATTAAAAAAATGTTTTTCAATTTTTTATGTCAAAAAATTTGGAGGCGGAGTAATTCCGACTCATAACTCCGACTCCACAGCCCTAATTTGAAGGAGTCCAAAGTTGTACCTCAGTTCTTAACTAGTGGTGCCTCGGGAGTCAGTAACCCCGGCTTAGCAAACCTTTCAGACTATTGGCTGAAGACTCTGTTAGTATGCTTTTCCAAGAAATGCCTCCTGAATCCCGTGGACTCGGAAGACGGTATTTTCCTTCTTTGAAGGAATTCATTCGGAGAGTACGAAGTTGCTGTGGCTATACCCACATCAGAAGTTAATACCAGCGTTTACAAAACTGCAGTCAAAGTAGAAAAACTGCCATTTCTTCCACTTTTTAATTTGTCATTGGCCAAAAAAAAACTGTTGCTTTTACTTTTAATTCATTAATCACTGTCAAACCAACTCAAAAAGCGAAAAGTTGTACACAAATTTTGGTTTTTTGTTCGACAGTTTTTTGTTTCGAGTGCAATTTAATAAGCCCTGGTAAATACAGGATGTTATTATGCGTAGGAGAGCCCATGTAGAGTGGTCACCTGCTGCGATGCTTAAGTCCACCTAAGGTTGTGCTACTATCAGTCCGGAAACTGCCCTGAATAAGATAAGCTGTGGTGGTTAGATAGCACCAGCTCCTAAACCAGGACAAGGATGTGATTTTGTCCGTTATACTCGCAAATTGCAACCTGTGTATGTAAAATTATTTTCGCATGCACGGAGGTACTTGGTAAATGCATGTATGAATCACCAAGTGATTGAGATACATCATAAGACTTGGCCATAGTGCAGGTGCTCATGTAAATCAAAATCACAACTGATAATTTTTGTAGATTAATCCAAAATAAGATACTAGTGGAAGTAAACATGCCATAACAATAATAATGATTATAAATTCATAGTAGTATTTGCAGTATTTTCAAATTGAAGTGGAATTATAAAGGCACAAATTATATACTCTTTTTTTAGTTTCAAGGGATACCCTATTGCATAAGCTCTTTTGCTTCCATGTAGAAATATAAAAATATAAATTTATTATTGCTGTAAATACAAACATATGTTTGTAGAAATATAATTACTATACTCTAGCCCATTCAATATCCTTTTTTTTACATCCTTTTTGCCCTTGTCCAATTCAAGTTCTCCACAAAATATAATTCCACTCGTTTGTATGAGGGGGCAGTAGTTGAGAGTGAGAGGGTGTGTGTGTGTGTGTGTGTGTGGGTATACATTTTTCTCAATGAGTGTATTCTACTGCTTTTTATTCACCAAATGTAAGCAATAAATGTTTTATCTTTACATTTATTGCGTGACAAACATTTTCGTTTATATTATTTTTTCTTGCTTTTTCAGTGAAAATATATGAACATTTTTGGACTATTATTATCGTTTTCATTTTTTGTTTCTGCTTTCTTTTTTTTTACTATTTTCAACAAAATTTTGTTGTTATTTTTTTTGATTTTTTGTTTTGTTTTTTTTTTTGTTTGCTTATGAAAGTTTGGTGTTAAAACCATATGATAACATTTCATTTTCGTTTGTTTTTGTATTCTCTGAAAATCCCCAACAAAACCAACACGAAAATTGTATTTCATATGCAACATTAATTTTGTTATGGATTCGTATTAGTTAGAATATTTTGCTTTTTGCCTATACATTTATTAAAAAAAAAAAAAAAAGTCCTTGTCATGCTACCGACACAACGAACCAATTGCTATAAATGTCCTTTAAGGTTTGTATTTATATATTGGTAATTGTTGGTAGATTTTGTTTCAAATTGCTACCTCGTCCTCTGTAACAACATCTACATGCAGCCACTGAATTTCCAATGAATTTTATTAGTTTGATTAAAAAGAAAATTTCCAGATAATGTCCATTAAGGGAAATTCTGTCTGTTTCATTGTGTTTATGTAAAAGTATATTATGTGAAGGCTCATAAAGGACATTCAAAAATGTCGACAAAAATTGTTTTACTTTCTTTTTATTCATTTTATAAATAAGTTTACATTCTGGAATTTTCAATTCAATGGATTTTCAACTGCTGCATTTCCAGCAATTGAGTGTGGGATGTTTTTTTAGTTCAAATTTAGATAATATTTTGACTTACTTGAATATTTGAAGCAAAGATAGTTATTAGTTATGTATTGTAAAAAGATTTTGCATTTCGTAAGTTCAATAAAAAGTTCAGCTCTTATTTAGGTTGCTCTGTAAGTATATTTTTTAATTTTGAAGAAGAGGAATTTTAAACTTGCAATACGATTTTTGAAAACTTACTCCTATTCTATTATAATCATCACATCTCTGGGGTGGTGCATGTCATAAAGTCCAGGGTCATAATGTCCAGAAACATTATGACACATCAGAAACTGTCATAAGGTCCGTGGACATTAGGACACTTTCCGGACACATTTCGACATAATTCGAAATTCAGAATTCTGAAACTTAAGATTTAAAATAATACGGGATTTTGTTAAATCTTTCGATGCAGAGCTTGGCAATAATGGAACCAACAACTAATGAAAGGACCTTATAAAACGCCAGTCATGGACATTGAGAGACTTTTAAAAGTGTCTTAGCGTCCGGGGACATTATGAAACTTTTTGGTGTGTCATAACGTCGGTGGACTTTATGACACTGAAAGTTATATGTCATAACCACCCTCTGGGGTTATAGTTTTTTTTAAATCGCACAACATAATTGAAACTTTGCCAATGTTTACTTGAAAAGGGGTTTACAAGGGATCAAAGAATAATTCAGAGCCTGCCAGCATCAAATGTTGCCCTGACAGCAGCTAGAATAAAATTTATGGTCGCCCAATTTTATATCAATACCAACATTTAAAAGAAAAATTAATGCATTTAAAGCTGCTTTCGGTAGTTATTTTTGTTGTTTCAGTATGGACCAATATCAATATCATTTAATATCATCGGCTTAGGGCAGTTACCTCCAGCTCATATGCCCAATGGGCAAGCTTTTACAAAAGAGCTTCTGTGCTTTGACACCGACGAGAGTAAGCCAGTCAATCAGATCGCGGTGAAAACAATGCTTGCTGCTTGCTTTGCAAAGAAAGAACAACAAATTGTAAGTACACTCACAATATTCTGTACGTAAAATTAACTGAAATTGTAATATAAAATAAATGAAAGTTCAATTAAAAACCGGTCTACCTATTTTTCATTTATTTTTAACAAAAAGTTCATTTAATTTTTACTGTCAAAAATTCAACGCCATATTCCGTAAAATCAAATAAATATTCAGTTATTTTGTAAAATTTTACTGTAAAAAATTCAACACCACATTCAGTAAAAACGATTAAATATTCAGAAACAATAACATATTGTAAGAGCTTTGAAAGCCGGTTATCGAATATGCCAATATCAAAGTATGTGTGTTTGGTCGTAACTGGCTTAGAGTGTACACCTGTTTAGTCCATTTTCAACAGTATACGACAGTTAACTACCCACGTAAAATTAAGAGACGGCACATGGAGTAAGAAATATATTTTCTTTAATTTAGAACTCAATACAATATGTTTTGCTTTTTGAGGTAGAAATAAAAAACTTTTGAAGTTTTTTGTCTGCCCTGTAAAACTTTCTAAAAGCCAGTTAGCAGGTTTACACTCTAATAGGCTTTTTACACTGATCAATATCTACCATTAAGCATGAAGAAAATGTGAAACACTTGTTTGCATTACTCACATCTAACTTCTACCGTCAGACAAAAATGTCACCATTTAAAATGTTTTAAAATAAAAAATGTTTCCTTCTACAAAAGTGTCAACAATTAATAAGAAAAAAAATTATTTAAAAATATAAAAAATACTTTATAAAAAAAACATTGCAATAAAAGAGAAAACTTGACAAATGGTAGCACTGCTTTCAAAACAAATTTGTTTTTGTCAGTGATGCCACAATAATAATTGAACTTATTGTCACTTTTCCAGTGATGACACTATAAAAAAATCGAAAGATGTAGAATGGAATAAAATGAGATGGGAACATATTTTAAAGAAGTTAGCCCAATGTATTTCTTATGGAAAGATGTTAACATCTTCGCAAATTAATGGTTGATGTTAGATGTTGATCAGTGTAAAAAGGCTATAAGGCGACGATATGATGATTGAGATTGCAATAAAATACTGCTGAACGAAATTGAATCTAAGTGCCAGCATAATTAAATGGTGAATAGGCACAAAGACTCTATTCCGGAAAGAAGTTTGCTTGGGAGCCAGGTGAAACTATTAACCGATAATTACCAATTTCGATAGACTTCGTCGTTAATTAAAAGATTTGTACAAAATTTCATGAAAGAATCTCTTAAATTGCGACCTGTACTGTTTGCAGGATTGCAAGGACAGCCCGACGGACGGACGGGCGGACGGACAGACTTAGATTGACTCAGAAGGTAATTCTGAGCCGAAATACTAAAGATAATTCCGAAATATTCAATCTGTTCATGACTTACACCATAAACCCTCATTACTTTTTCCTCCAAGGTCGGTTAGGGTTTAAATAGGCACTTTAATAGACTAAACTAATCTTTTTTTTTATTTCTGTTACGCAATTTCAACAACAAAAAATGTCAATGTATTTCTAATGGCGTCCTTAAAACCAAAAAAATAAATTTCATTCAGTTTAATTGGGCGTTATAAAAAACACGTAAACAATTATTTATAAACTAAAGAAATTGTATGAATGGAAGTGACTAAATTATCAGCAAGTTTTTATTGTTTTATTATTTAACATTTAGTTTACGTGATGACTTTTTAAATAGAATTATGTAACAGAGTGTCCTTGTTTACTTTTCAATAAAAAGCGTTGAAAAAATTTTCTATTTTTAAATAAAACCTACCAGTTCAATGCTCTAATCAATATGAGTTTTTAATTGTTTCTTGTGTGGCCCTGATTTTTATTCTTAAACTTAAGCAAACGTCCGAAAAAACCACAACATATTTATAGAGAAATCGATTAAATATTCGTAGCATACAAAGTGAGAAAAAAAAATGTTTACCCAATGGTATGAAAATGACAACTTACGTTGTCAAAACAAGAGCATAATGTTGTCAAACCAAAAACAAATACGCTGTCAAATTAAAAATATGTTTGGTTGTCCTTTGCTTTTAGTATTTAGTATTGTCTTAAAACCTTTAATTGTTTGCTTAAATTTAGTTTTTAAACAAAATATGCTTTAATTTGTTTTGTCTTCTTTATTTTTTTTTCTCACCAAGTTTTCTGGAAACTTGGTCTCACATACAGTAAAACATACATATAAAGGTACATATAAAATATGCAATTAACACGACTTTATCAATCATACCCAACTTTACTTGTTTTTCTATTGACAAGAAAAAAATGTGGAAAAACTTTGCATTATAATACGAAATATTTCCCAGCGTAAAAAAATTTACTCAACTTTCTTAGAAACTCAAGTCAAAGTAGGCCTTCAAAGCTTTCAGACCCAACAAGCTAATAATGCAAGTTAATGATTATTATAATCATTGCCAACATAAGAATTACTATCGATAATAAATTCGTCATCATTAGCAAAGTGAACGGGAGTCACATCGCCATGATTCACCACCCCGATGACAAAAGCAACCACGTCTAAGGGCCATTTGTTTAGAAAAATAAATACAATGTATTATTGCCACGTTAATGGTTAAAATGCTTGTGTTCATTTAACAAAATGATGGCAAGTATATCTAAAATGTGTTGGTGTTGATGTGGATTTGTCCAAGTGTGCAATGCAAAAGTTTGCGTGCCTTTTTTGTTTTGTGTGTGTGTTTGTATATGTGTTTTATTTCGACTGAATGCTAAAATAAGGATATAAGATTGTATTTAAGTATAATTCCACTACAAATGACACACCAGGGTCAACTTTAACAAATAGTGATTTTATGCCATTAAAGGGGTAAAAAAAAGTCATTTGTTGTTAGAAAATTCTAATACCAGCACATATTAAGACAATTTGAAAGCTTTTCATACTGCTAAGAAATGTACAGCTTAAGTGGTGGACAATTTTTCCCTTTTTCGGTCTAATTGTACCAACATCCTGTAAGAAATTTTAGGAATGCAGTTTCAATGTCTCAAAAATCCCCAGAGTTATAAATGGGGATAGAAAGGATATTTATTTCGGCAATTAAAAGCTCAATAATTTAAAACTAATACAACGCGCTAAATTAACATTAAACCGACACACAAACAAAATTCTTCAATGTATTATAAGCCGATTTTGCATATCGGTGAAATGCAGTTTTTACAATTTAAACTTTTTGGTTTTTTGCATCAAACGGTAATGAAGTGTAATTAAGAGGTCTATTAGGCCAATTCAAAGTGCTGGAGTATTTAAAGCCGAAAAGCAAAACTAAAATTTAACTAAAATATTTATTAATGTAATCTTTACATTGTCCTATATTTGTTTTACATTATAAAATTAATTATATATTCACACAAGAGCTTCGCTACAGTTGATACGTTTTGTTAACCTGGCCCGCTTTATATTCAAGAACTAACTCTGCCTTATTGTCTCCTGATGTGGGAGGGTTCAACACAATCTGGCTGGTATATGTACGCTTCATTTTATTTGAGAATAATAAAATACCTTCATTCTTTCCGACACTTCTTTTTTATGGCATAAACAGAAAGAACAGGAAGAAAAATTTTACCTAACCCGATTTATAGTCAAGATCTTGGTACATTTTACTCCCCCCGATGATGAAGGTTTCGTCTAAAGGATATTTCGCTTTTTGGAATTGCATCCTCCGAGGCATAATAAAAGTGCAGTAAATACCACGGATTTTGCAAAAAATCCAAAATGGACAGAAATCTGTATGATTTCTTGCGATATCCGGAGTTCATATCTGGTACCACGGGAGTCAGTAGCTCCCGCTGGCACGCCACCAGACCAACTATTAGTTGAGGCCTTCTTTAGTCTGCTTCCTGCGGGAAATGCATCCTGTCATTCCGGGCGCTTATCTTTGCCTGTCAACTGCCAGGTTACTTTCGGGGATCAAGTTGTGGTTGTGGTTTATTATCCAAAGTTAAGGGAAGAGGTATCTTCAAAATACCACTAAAGTGCGAATTTTTTGAAGAAGGATCTTCACTTGGTGCTGTTGCTTGTCAACGAAAGCTGCTGAAAAGTTTCCAAATGCAACAGAGGTTAGATAGCTCCAGCTCCTTAGCAAGGGGCGAGTGTTTATTCTTGTCTTATTATGCATTCAAATTGGTATTGGCATGGTGTCTCTCCCAATCTATGACGGTTGGTAAACGTATTGTTTGTCACCTATGTGGTTGAGATCCATTATGAAACAAGGCCATATAGCGGGTGCTCATGCAAATCTATTCCACAACTGTCTGTTTTACATTCACCTTATTTTTCAATGGTTTCATGACAATCTAGCAACTTTTGAAAAGACACTCGATCCTAAAAGACTTTGTACCTTAAACATTAACAGCCGTATTCATAAAAAATAAAATAAGTTTGAAATCTGTTTTAAGGCAAAATTTTCATACAAATTTTTCTTAAAATGCATTTCAAATCCATTTTAATTATTTATGAATACGGCAGTAAATATTTTCAATACCTTAAATTTACAGTTTTGGTACCAACCACTAAAGTCCATCTCTGTTGAATGATGGCAAAGTATCAAAATAAAACATCGGACAACAAACAACAAACTTTATATTTACATATGAGCCCAAGTGTAGAAAGTAGAGTAAATGTTTCAACGAGTGAGAATGAAATAAAAAAAGGTTTTATTATTTTGTATATGTAGTTTCCAGGGCAAATTTAAATATGCACAAAAAAGTTTAAAACATGCATGCAAATACTAAAAAAAAAAAAATTTTGCCTAATATTTGACGAAAACATCTACAAAAAGCCTGAGCAGTAAATTACTCAAACTTAAACTTTTTCTTATCAACTTCCTTTAATTTACCAACCTTTATTTGTAAGAAGATTATTGTGTAATATAATTTAGAAACTGTTAAATGATGTTTTCTTTAGCCACACGTTTTGCAAAAGCAAATAATTTTTGAATAAAACCAGTGGTTGCGTGTAGGACCCCAAATATTTAAAAGGTTTAAGCATCGCATTA
Organism: Pollenia labialis; assembly: GCA_949318255.1. Classification (NCBI taxonomy): domain Eukaryota; kingdom Metazoa; phylum Arthropoda; class Insecta; order Diptera; family Polleniidae; genus Pollenia; species Pollenia labialis. The sequence goes on from OX439139.1 coordinate 25,320,246, forward strand.
AAAGCTTTTAATTAGTTTTATTTGAACGAATGTTTATTACAAAATAAAATCATGTGTTTTTTTAAGTTTCCAAATTGGAATGATCTTCGGTTGTCGAAAAAACCATACAATATTTTAAAAAATACGCGTTCAACATCAGTCGATGTTACTGACGCATGCTTAAATAACATTATTTCTCATGTAAAATTGTGTCAATATATTCATCGGTCGCGCTTTCAAAAATATGTTATATTTTAACTTGGTCAATGTTTAAAAGCCCAACCATAATGCTAGAATCACAACTGGGACGAACGAAGAATAATTCGCAACGAATATTCGTCGTCAGAAATAGAACACATTGGTATGTATGAGAATACACACAATCGTTGCGTAGACCGAAATTCGTCATGCGTAACGAACACTGCGATAGGTTTATTTCTATTTCTTACGCAGACGAACGACGAATAAATTGGGACAGGGACAGCTAAACGCAGCTTAGTCGTAAAAGCTGTAATGAATCACAGGGAAAACTCGCTTTTAATGCGAACTTGGCTTAAATTTGCAAAAATCGCGAAAATTCGCGAAAATTTTTAAAATTTTAAACAAGCCATAAAATTGATTAAAAGCCTCTAAAACTATAAGGAATGGCAAAAATTCGATAAAAATTGCTAAATTAGCGGAAATTCACAAAAATTTGCTAACAGCGGCATGATAGCAAAGTCTACTATTTATTATAAATCGTTAAACCTGTAAAGAATCATAACCCTTATAGATAAAAATCGCTTATATCGCGAACATGGCTAAAATTCGCAAAAATAGCAATATTTAAACAAACGCAAAAATTTATTTGAAATCGCTAAATCAGTTTAAAATATCAAAACATCCGATTATAACATAAAAAAGTTTGCAAAATTAACGAAAATTCGCGAAAATTTTTAATTTTTCAAAGAACCCATAAAATTGATTAAAAGTCACTTAGACTATTAGGAATGGCAAAAATTCGTAAAAAATTGCTAAATTAGCGAAAATTCGCAGAAATTTGCGAAAAGCGGCATGATAGCAAAGTCTACTATTAATTATAAATCGTTAAAGCTGTAAAGAATCAGACAACTTACAGACACAAATCGCGAAAATGGCTGAAATTCGCGAAAATTTGCCAAATTTTAAACAAACCCAAAAACTAATTTGAGTTTGCTAAATTGAAATGAAGAACACCAAAAATGATTCGAACACCAAAAATGATCCACTTTCGAGTGGATTCGGATTCTAGAACACACCCAATTAATAGTTTTTTATGTTGTTTTTTTTTTTTTTTGAAATATGGTCAACCTATGATTTGATAAATGTTAACAAACAAAGAAATTTTAATAAAATTATTGCTAGTAAAAGAAGAAGATAAAAATGGATGAAAATGCTTATATAATCAAGCGTCCAAGGTATTTATTTTTATTATCTTAATAATACCTGGAATTTACGCACTTATTGTGTCTCATTTGACGAATTTACGCAACGAGTTCTTGCCGACGAATTCGTAGTACTATGCGAAGTTCGTCGTTCGTCCCAGTTGTGTTTATACCATAATATGCATGAACTGGCTTAAGCAAGTGTGCGAATACATGTAAATCATATTCTTCAAACCATATTGAACGTAAGTAAACTTTTTGATCAGTTTAATGATTCATCATTTGCTTAACCATTTGTTTTTTAATGCATTTCACAGTCTTTATGCAAATTTTTTACAGTATAGATTTATAAAAAAAGTCCTTGTCATGCTATCGATACAATGAACCAATTGATTTAAATGTCCTTCAAGGTGTATATTAACATATTGGTCATTTTTGCTAGTTTTCATTTCAAACTGCTAACTCGTTTTCTGTTACAACAACATTACAAAAAAAATAGCTTGCCACATAATGACTAAACTTTTGGGTTGCCAAGTTTGATCATAAAAATAAACGAACGAACGAACTCATTTTTAAAAAAAATATAAGAATGACTGAAAAATTTTAACTGTGAAAATAATTATTACTAAAAGAAAATTATACGAATATCTGTATTACCTACGTTATTATTTTGTAAAAAAAAATCACTTCTAACTTCTTTTAAAATTAAAAAAGTAAGTCTGCATTTACATGTTTCATCTTTTGATTCTCAATTTCTTTTCAATTCCCTTTTAAAGGTGCCAATATTGTCACAAGCAGCAATCGGTTTCAATTTTTTTTTGGTTCAAAACAACAACAATTTTATTTACAGCGAATCAAAGAGAAAAAGAAAAGAAAAAAATTGACATGCAGTTATCGATATGCATATACCTACGAATAAAAACACAGAGCGTACTGACCGAGTACAGGCATCTCTGTACCAACCCCCTTAATTCTTTCTTCTCTCTCCTTAAAACACAAGAGTTGAGCATCAAAAGATGAAACGTGTGAAAGCAGAGTAAGGAAAGTAATTCATTCTGAGGCACATTTAGTCTCATGCCTACTAAAAATAATTAATATTGTAATCCGGTTGAGAAATCATTCTGCCTAAAATGCTTAATCCCAAACTCGATTACCTTTTTCAAAAATGATTGCTGGGCATCTACATGCAGCCACTGAACTTCCAATGCGCTTTATTAGTTTGTTTGATTCAAATTAAAACTTCCAAATTCAAATTAAGCAAATTCAAAAAATATCGACAAAATCCCTTCTTTTTTTTTGTCTATTCAGAATAATTAGAGTTTTAGTCCTGGCGTTTCCAATTTAATTGTTTTTCAACTCCAGTATCTTAATCTACATTATGCATATTAAGTTTTTATTTCTCATGGTGAGTAACATTTATTATATAAATTTTCATATAAATTCGAATGTGTATTCTTAGTCAAATCGCAATTTATTCTTTATATTTTTAAATTTTTCTTTTACGTTTTCTATGATGGACAAACCGTTATTCTTTTTAAGGACGGTTTTCAAAACGAACAAATTCATTGGACAAAAATTAATAAATTTTTTGTTCGCTCAACGTAAATTTTCGTTGTCTCTACGTACCTTTTTCAGTGTCTTGTGTCATTTCTTACAATACGAACATTTAAGTTTTTTTTAGATAAATTTGGCATTTTTTTATAAATCAAAACAACAAAACAAACAAAACAGTCAAAATTGTTCATTAAACGTTTATCTTAGAAAAACTTATACGATGTAATTTCTTTTATTTTTTTTTTTAACTTCGATATAAGAAAATTATATGAAATAAAAGGAGGGATATATTTTTATTTTGCTATTGCAATTGATTGAGTCAAAAGCAATTTTTTTTGTTTAAAACGGCTGTCAACGTTCTATATTTGTGCAAAGCATATCGTTTTGGAAAAAACTTTAAAAATATGCAAATGCATATTTTTCATGCAAAAAAACATAAAAAACTTGCCCTGGTAATCTATTATGCATGGATGAAATTATTGCTACACATTCACCCATCTATTCAAACAAACATACACTTATGCATTCAACCCCACAACAACAGAGACAATTTGTATATGGATATAAGCAACAAATGACTACAATTTCTTCTGCAACTTAAAAACAGAAAACAGCAATAATAATAATGATGTCCAATTATGTTCCCACTAAGTGGCAGTGTTTGCATTTGTTAACTGCCAAAGTTCAATACACATCCACACAAGCACACATTAACTAACTCACTCTTTACACAAACTCATTCATAAATAACGACCACCGCAGCTGCCCAGCGGTGTTATGATGGCATATGTCCACTCCTATTGTCCTGTCCCCCTAAAACATTGTACGAACCATTTATAAATCATAATGAGCTGACTGAATTAGGTCCTGAGAACTGTAGAAGTGTGTATGTTAGATGTGTATATGCAAGTGTGTGTGTGTATGTTTGAATGTATATGTGATTGAAAGCAGAACAGAAGCTTGAGTTGAATCTTGCAAAAAAAAAAAAGGGAAATCTTTCCACTTGAATGACTGACTGGACATTTGTAGGTAGTAGTAGTTAACTTTTAATTTTGCCAATTTCCGTTAGATAAGCAGGCAGGCAGCTAAACCGTCAATAAGTCAAGCCTTTTAAATAAGAAATCATGGGAAAATCAACAGGCATTGAAGGGACTTTTGTGTGAAGTTCTTAAAGTAGAAAAACAACATCGAAATTATAGATTTTAGTCGAAATCTTTTAATCTCTTTAAAGTTATACTTCCCCGCAATACAGGGCCTAAACTTAAAGTTTCTTTTCCAAAAGTGTAGTATTTATTATTTTCAAGATAATTTTAAGGGGTGTCATAAAAAAGTTAGTCTTCAAAGGATTTAACTTTTAAGCCATACAAGTGCCTTGGTAGGCTAGCTGGTAGTGAGCTAGTCTATCAGCGCCGAGGTTGTGGGTTCGATTCCCGCCAGAGACTCTGGTTTCCTGCAGACAAGCATAGAGCTTTGCGGGATTAGTTTAGGAAAATTAAAAAAAAAAATAAAAAAATTGGTTCAAAAAGAGAACTAATTAAGAAGAGATAAAAAGGTCAATGAGTTGATAACATCAAAATAAATGCCTAAGCAAAAACACAAAAAATATTTTTTCCTGATCGCATTACAGCCAGCCTGCTGCCAATAAGCAGCAAAACTCCAGTCACCAATTAAATATGTTGTCGGAACTGTTCGTAGTCTGGCCACATGCTGCGTAAAGACATCCTTCATATAGCAAATGCCAGCTTAAAATGGAATCTTCAAGGTAGACAAAATGTGGAAAGTCAACGAACAACATTGAGATGGTCGTAGAAACGAAGCAACGAGCAACAAGGACTCACGGGGCCACAGAATTTTCCTAAGCCCTAAGACAGAACTCCCTCAAAAGCCTTTATGAACATGTTCCACCAATTTTTTTTTTTTTTTTTCGATTATATCGCTAACAGTTCCGTGTTGGGAGTGGAACTCCCTGAACTACACCAAACCAATTTATAGGTACAGACTGATGGATTGTTGCAATTTGTAAGACCCTGTTACTGCAAAGGAAGAGTTTTAAAGTACAAAATTTTCTTTAACTATAAGTTAAAGCGATTAGCCTGATTAAAAATATTAAAAATTGGATTAAAAACCATAAACAGTTCAATAAAAAAACCACAAACTAATTAGGGATTGACATTTTCATATATTTTTTCCGCGCCTATAAATATGAATACTTCATTTTCTTTCAAAGCGAGCTAATTTTCAATAAAGAACCTTATTGCTTGTCCATATATTTAAATCATAGAACTCCAAACACGCGTGTTAAATGTAGCTCACAAGGGACTAGGACTACCCAAACGTATGGAAAAAACATGGCCTATTTAACATTACGATGTCCTAGGGCAGGACCATATAACCCAGCTTTGGATTACAAAGGAGTAGTCTTAAAACTATTTCATTGTATACACAAGACGGTTGATTTTAATTTCGTTTAAAAACTAAAGCATGTCGTTTAAAAACGAAGACATGTCGTCTCACTACAAACACTTTTTAACAATGACATGGTCCATGCTTGCATTATATCAGTCTAGTCCATGGAGTAGACCATTTAATCAATATGGATCAGGTGGTCCAATAATATTTGCAGGGTACATACACACAGAAAAAAATCCCGCCAATTTTTTTTTCAATTAAACTATTAATCATAAAAAAATTTAATCAAGTGAATTAAACGTTTACTTATATCCGCAACACTATTGAATAAAATGTTCTTAATATCAAAAAATATTTAATTGATACTGTTTATTTGTTTAAGCCCTTATGACACTACATTTTTTATTCATTAATTGATATAGAATTGAAGAAACAGTAAATGCTAGAAAGAGCAAACTATAAAAAATGTAAACAAAGTTTTTTAATTTTTTTTTTCTCTTGTTATGGTTTTGTTTCAGGGATGGCGTTGAAAATGTTTACAATTGTACCAACAACCTTTAAAAATTGTACTTTTTTACCCGAATTGTACTAAAAGATTTTTTTAGTTGAAATTAATTTTATTTATGTTCTTAAAAAACACCACAAAAAGGTATTATTAATCATAGTTTTAAAAGTATCAACAAAAAAGTACGATTGAAACAACTTAGCCATCCCTGTACTGTTAATTTTTTTAAATGTTGCCAACTTTTTGTTTATGAGAAACCTAAAAACACAAAGCGGTAAATCGCTGAATTTGCCCATAAACCGCTGATTCAGCAACTCTTTTAATATTTCAAGCTTGAAATGTCAATTTTAAGTTGAACAATTTTACATTTTTTTTGACATAACTTCATTTTTTATCGATAACTTTAGTAAACCTTTTGACAGTTTGCCATTTATCTTAATACAGCTGAACCCTTCGCACTTGGTTAATTTTACTATTACTTTATATTTGCACTGTTCACCAAAACTTGAACAATGCATTAAAAATGTAGTGTCATAAGGGCTTTACTGTTGCAAATTTAATTAATTTTTAAATTAATATCAAAAATTTTTTTTAATAAAATCAACTTCTATTTTTTCTGTGTTTTTCATTAATTTTCATCATTCATATAATATTTTTGGTAAAGAGTTGTTTTTTAGCTTGACCCTTTCTATTTTATTTTATTTTACAGAAATTTTTATATTTTGCACCAAAAGGACGTTTATAACTTTTGGTATCATTTGAAAACTATAATGCGAAATATGGAGTAAATATTTTATATTTACAAATTTGGTCGGTTTTGAAAAAAGTCCAAGGCCTGTTATTATTTCACTTAGCTGTTTTAAAATTTTATTTTGGGAATATGGATTGCAAGGATGCAGATTATAGAATTTTTAAAACTTTAAAGCCTATCACAAACCGTCAGTTAACCCCGTCGGTACTTCTCTTTTATTTTTGAATTTGTAAATAACGAATCTCGGCAGGCATGCACGCTTTTCTCTCTTTCCCTTTAAAATGTACTGGGTTAAATAAAAAAATATTTATTGCTTTAATTTCTATTAAGAACTTGAAAAAAATTCAAAATTATAAAAAAGTTTCATCCTTTAGTATGTATTTTGTCTTAGAACGGGTACTAAAAAGTGAAAATGCGATATGGCATGAAAACCCCGAACGAGTACGAAAGGGTACTACCTAAAAGCACTTTTTCGCCAGCAATAAAAAAATTCCAATAATCCATCCCTGTTTCGTACTCTTGTTCTGCATAGCATTGTTGTTCTTTTTGCAAAACAAACTTTCTGCTGCTTTTAATGTGAATGTATGTGTGTAGCCCATTACTGATATTTAGTGGTATACGGCACGTGTGAACAAAACATGAGAAGAATTCAGTTTTCGATGAAAAAACTTCAAAATTGCGTTTAATGCAGCACTTAAGACCACCCAGCCACTAACGCACATTGCCAAAAAGCTTCAAAATAAAATAGTTGCTTGTTTAATACACTTTCCTCTTTTTAAGCAGCAAGTCATGGATGTGTTTATTACAGTGTTCGAAAATAAACAGAACATTATTAAGCGTACGGCTCACACACCCAGGAACGATATCTATTTTTTTTAGTGTTTGTGTAGTAGACGAACACATCCTTTAATACCGTTCGTAACTATTTTCAAGAAATAGACGAATATTTTTTAGTGTTCGTTAAAAAACAGAACAATAACAGTGATACTTTAGGCAAACATTATATTTTAATGTTCTACAATCTGTTTTTTACATTAAAAAAGAAATGAACAAACAAGAAATTTTAGCAACGACTTCAGCACGAACAGCTTTTGTGTGTATTATGTATATGCTTTTTTTGTGTTAAATTTTGCTGGCTTTTCGTTGTTTTTTTCTTATGTGTATTTTGTTTTTGTAAAAAATGTTTGGTTTTTTTAATCAGCCGAACCGAACGTAATGAAGTTTGTGGTTTTTTAAAAAAACCAAACGGAATTTAATGTTCTCATCTCTTATTGAGTTGGATAAAAACAGTATTATTTTTGTGTTCGAAAGATGACAAACGGGGAAACGTTAGTTTTTCAATGATTTACTACACAAACAGTATTAGCTTTTGTGTTTTCACAAATCTACCGAACCGAACACTAAGGAGCGGTATTCAGTTTTTATTTTTTAGCACTGGCTTAATTTGTTTCAAATAAAATTCAAATAAAATTCAACACATTAAAGTAAAAAAAAGAAAAATCAACAACAAGTAATTTTATGAGTAAAAATTAAAAGTGGTTATGGTCGTTTGCTTATATCTTAGCCATATGAAGAGCGATTAAGCTGAATGTGAATAGCAAACCATTTCGGACTATATGTGATATAAATGTATAACAACTTAGTCCCCATCATATCTGGGGTCTTCGTAAACGCCATTTCAACGGACGACGGACATCGTTAAATCAACTTCGTTACTCACAATGACCCGAAATATATATAATTTAAAGGATCTAAGATCAATGACATAACGAATGACAAACTATGGTGAAGTGTATAAGATTACATTAAAAAACTGGATATCTTGATTTATGGTAATGATGTCGTTAAAAAACTTCTACTGTTCAATATTGTGAAATATTAGAAGGAGTTGAAATTTTGTATTAAATTTCTATTAAGTAGACTCACAATTTTCTTAAAAATGTTCTTCTTTTTTCTCTTAAAATATTTTAAATATTTATTTAAATCAAAAAACAATGACTTGAAAATAACTTAATTATTTTGATAATAAAAACATGAAATTTTAATTTTAAACCTTGTGTTTTAAGGTGGTAGAGGTGTAAATATTATCTTAAATGTAATTAGTTGGATTAAAAATACCAGTGAAATTGTATCATTAATAAATAAAGGTTACAGTAAATATTTCAATACTTTAACAATTTAACGAATCAATAACTGATGAAATGTCATGAAAATGTCACGCTATAAAACAATTCGTTCATTAAATTAAGTGCCTTAAAACTTTTCGAATGCCAAATAGTTTTTGTTTACAAAAGTAAGTATTCAATGTGGCTGAGTGTTCATTAAATGAATTTAAAATGTACAAAATAAAAGCATTCACAAGAGCCCAAAACTGTTCAACAAGCCATCACTTTTCAATACAAAAGCTGTCATTTACAATTTTGAAGCGAATAAAACAAATATTTAATTTGCAAAATGTTGAGCTTTGCAATAAGAAAATCGAATAAAAGAACAAAACTGAGGTAAAACATCAGAACGGGTTAATAATTTAAAAAAGTTGCTCATATGTTTATTTTCCTATTAATTTTAGAAAATAATGACATGGAGTTACTACTTCGCTGTTGTAGAGGATGACCGCATAGATTGGTTTGTAGTATGCTACTCTGTAAGTTTGAGGGTTACGGGTGCAATTCCCGCCAGACACTTCGCTGTATTCCACTGCAACGGACTGAAGTGTAACGTAACACTCTTGCTTAAGAAATTGAGTAGAAAAATATATGAACTCAAGCTACAGCCACACTTTTTAAACATTTGAACAAATGAACATGACCACTACTGTGTTATTAGTTAGTGAGACTTAACATAGTCTTAACATCACAAAAAAAATTATACTTTTAGACATAGCAAAAAACTGTTTTTAGTAAGATGTGGTATTAAAATCAAAATAAATGTTAGTTAAACGGACGAGTTTGGCTCTCGTGTTCTATAAACTTCACATAAATTTGATCGATTACTTTAGGGTCGTGGCTTTAGGGTTGTGGCTTATTAGCATAGACCTGCGATTTAAAAAAACCCCGCAATAAAAGTCTAACAGGGTCAAATCGCATGATTTTTGCTATCAGTTCACATCACCTCAGCGTTAGAGAAACATACCCTCAAATCCGTTGTGCAAAATTTCCAATTTGGCATTTCTTGTGTGGCACTTAGCGCCGTACTATTGCAACCATTTGACGTTGGAATCCATATCATACAATTCAGATCAAAATAAGTTTGCTTGCCGTTGAAGGAGATGGCCTGGCCAATGTCGTTCTTAAAAAAATACTGACCGATGACGCACCCAGCCCAAAATCCCTACCAAACAGTGACTGCTTTAGAATGCATTGAACGCTCCTAGATCTCATGTGGGTTGGTATTTGGATGAGTTTAAAATAATTATAAAAAAGCTTTTTGTACTTTATAAATATCCGGTCCATGCATAACAATTTTATAAGAATCGTGTTTAAAATAATTTTTCTTTTAATTTACTTGGCCTCCTTGACATTTTCAAAAAGACCAAAAAAAAAAGAAATAAATCACAAAATGTTCTTAAAAAATTAAATACATATTTTTTGTATCTAAATATGTAAATACTTACAATGTAAAGCTTTTTACAAGGATATATCAATAAGAAGTTTCTGTGGCATGACTAATTAGCAGGCTTTTATTTTAAACAAATTTGCTATTAAACATTTGCAACGACTGACTGACCGAAAGAACAAACTAGTAAGAGACGAAACACATGGCCTAACAAAGGCCACCCTCCCTCAAGTCATCTCTTTGGGATGGTGTAAAATTTCTACAGCAACAACAAAAATATGGGGTAGGCATTGGACGAAGAAAAAAATCTATAAAATCCAATTTAAACAGCGACATGACATGACAATCAACTAAAATAGAATAAAATAAACTCTCTGTTTTTTGCTCTCTAATATACAAAACTAATTTACACCAACACGCACACACACACTCACACATACACGTTCACATTAAGTCAGTCAGGTGTCAGAGTTGACTATAATATTTAACGTAACATTATGACCTTAAGTCATCTACACACACAGACTCATTTACTAACACTAACAGGGAGCCACTAGAAGCGGACCATGCCAACCACCAATTCTCTTATGTACAATAAAACCAAAAAGGATAATATGAAGAGGGAGAATAGGCAAAAATACAAAGAGCAAACCTGAAAGAAATAGTTTAAATGATACAGGTGCAGAAAGGGGAGAGGGGAAATTGAATATACACTCAGATATACAAACATAAATATAACAAATAGTACAAAAAAAAGAGTGTGTTAAGCACGTTTTACATTTTAACTGTCATTAGTTAAATTATTTAAATTTAACGCGTTTCATGTTCAACGAACAGTAAAAACAAAACAACACAGTCAACACTGACAGTCAGAGTCAACAACTGACATGATGAAATTGAGTTAGTCATACTGTCATGGGCGACAACAATTTATTGTCATATTCGTTGGGAGTCAGTCAATGTAGTTATAAAAATCTTGCAAAATTGGTTGGTTTTTCAACAGTGTTGTAAAGGAATGTATTGTCTAATATATTTTTATTTTTTTGGGAAGCGAACTTGATGGGTTTTTATATGAAGGCAATTGCAACTATGGGGACCGATTTTTATGATATAATTAATTTTTTTTTCAAAAAAAGATTCTCTATCATATTAAATATAAACACCAGCATTGTGTTAACGTTTTTGAATATTTGCTTTCATTTTTAAAAGGACATTTTTATGGAGCTAAATAAAATCGTAACCCTGTTAATTCCCTTTTTAAAGCTACGGCCACACTTGTCAAATATTTGACGAAAAAACGGGACCAACAAGCAAACTAAATAATCATTTCTTTGAACTTAAATATTTCTTTTGATTTTAATACCACATCTTACAAAAATCAGCCTTTTTGCTTTGTCTAGTAGTATAATAAGTTTATTTTGTGATATTAAGACAATGTTGAATCTGACTAACTATTAAAAAAAGTAGGGGTGACGGTTATTTGGTCAAATATTTAATAAGTGTGACCATAGCTTAAGACATAAAGAATTGTTAAACCAAATATAATTTACTGTTCTATTGCAAAAATTTTTGTTTAGGTGGACAGTTGAGTTCAATATTTGTGGGAGTAACTTTCATTGTCGGCCTTTCCTCACGGTAGTCTTCACACCAGATGAAAATAATTCTTCTACCAAAAAAACAGCACACAAGCAAAAATTTCAGCCAGCATATAGCCCTTGATTAAGGCCTAGACCAATCTGAGATCCAACGCAAAGCACTCACTTTGGCAAATAAACTTTTATGGGTGGAAGTCAACTTATTTCTTATTTATTTATTTATTAAGATCGTCCTCCACGCGATTTGGGTTTGAACCACAGCTATTTCATGACCTTAGAAGAGGCCTTAATTTAACACGCAATGTCCTGAGTGAATCACAATCTATAAGAGGGAAGTTCTCGGTACTTTCTTGTTCTTCAACTAATACTTTTCCAATTTCCTTTGGTGTTGGACCTAGAAACATAAAATTAAACATGCAAGGCCCTGAGTGAATGTGAATCGATAAAAGGGATATTTTTGTTACTTTTCGTTATTTAACTGGAACTTTTTTAATTTACATAATTTATGCTAGAAAAATAAAATTCAACCTGTAGGGTTTATAGTGAATGAGAAACTATAAGAATAGATTTTTTTGGTACTTTTTTGTTCTTCAAATGGTACTTTTTTGAAATATTTTCTTTTTATTGAACTAACAAAATTTAACTAAACAAGCACGGACTTGAATGAAAGATAACATATACATTTTTGGTACTTTTCTGTACTTTAGCCGGAACATTTTGTAGGTCTTTCGCCAAATCGATTCACATAAACGGATTTTTTGGAAATTCAAGTGTTTATGGGGTAAAAAAGGTAAAAACATATAAAAAAAGGGAACGGCATATAAAGTATCTTACCTAATATCTCCTAAGCTTTAAAAGATACAACAAAATTTAATAATTACCGTTGTTCATTAAAGAAATAAGCCGAGAAGTGTCGTTTTTATTAAATGCGGCTCTTTTAGGGGGTTATCGGGTAAAACCTGTATTTAAGTACTTTTTAGTCTCCCCATCTATGTTTTAAAACAATAAACATAGAAATAAAGTTTGCTCCAAATTAGTTACTTATCTAAAACTAATACAAATTTTAATATGGTACTTTTTCGAAATTTGAGCGTTTAAGGGGTGAAAACCGTACCTATTTTTGGTGCTTTTTTAAAAACGTTATTCTTCATTCATTTACATATACGTATATGTATTAAATTGTGGGCTCCCATTACAATATTATTTAACCCTCTAACAGGCAAGAGCTACATTTTAATGGCAACCTCTTGTTAATTTTTTTTAAATAATATTTGCCCAAAAACAAATAATTTGAAGGCTGAAGTTGAAAATCCGTTTTATTTCAGTCGTCAGGTGGAAAAATCGAAAGGGTGCCTCAGGGCATCCTTGCTTGTTTACGGTAAAAATTATATACAGGCAGAGTTTTATTAATCAAACGATTTTTATTCAAAAAATGATTTTTTTTAGGAAAAAAGCAAACATTAACACTATTATTGGTAATGATATGTAAAAAAACAGTTTTTAGTATCTTAACAACCAAATTTATATCACACTTCTGACATTTACATTGTGTTTGAGATTTTTTGCATTTTCTTTTGTCATTTTCCTTAGCTTGCCAGATTGGAAAAAGGTTATAACGCTAAATCGGTCATCTTCGGTTGGATGTTTGGCTTTGCTACCGATTCCAGATCCCGTTGCCTGTGGCTTTTCGAGCTCTAACAAAGGATGGCCAACCGATCGTCTCTCCGAACATGGTATCAGTCAATTCAGACAGATTTATTTATTTTGTTTCTGGGAAATATACCTGGTTTTTCATTTTTTTAAAGTAAAATCCACAATACACAAAATTTATTTATATTACTATACACATGGTTTAGGACACAAAAATTGCCATAAACGGGCAAGAGTGCCCTGAGGCTGCTATAATATTTTTTCGCTTAGAACAAACAATATTATTATTTTGATGACAATTTTTAGTTTAATTTGAACAATTGTATATGTACTACTTAGCAAAAATTATATATTGTATTCTTTTTATTGGAAGTCTGTTTTTTTTATTTCATAAAAATTATATATTTTTTGAAATATTTTTTTCTATTGATACTGATTTCTTACAATTAAATGTGAATAAAGCACACAAAACTTGTGCTATTGCATTCAACCAAAAATATAACGGTAAACAGAATAGTAAGTGATCGAAAGTAACAACGGTTCATTGAAAAAAATGTTTAGTAGTGTCACAATAGGACAAAAACGGATAGCTGCCTTGAGGCATCCTTATCTGTTAGAGGGTTAAGACTATTTATACTTTAAAGAGGAGAAAAAAGTATAAAAAGGGAAACTACGGTAAATTTAATTCCTTTATTTTACATTTTCGTGCTGCACGTGGTAATTTTAAAATTTTCTTTAATAATAATTAGTATTGTGGTTATTTTGTCGAACTCTTCATGGGTTTTAATCCAAATTTTTATTTAAATTTTTAATTAGGCTAAAGTTCATCAAATTTATTTTCATTAAATTATTTTTATAAAGAAAGGAATTTGACAACATGAAATAAATTAAAATTTATTTGATAATTTTTTCAGCGGCAGTCAAGATATTGACCTTAGAAACTTAAAATTAAAGGTGCAGGGTTCTGAGTGAATGAGAACCTATGAGATGAAAAATGTTGGTACTTTTCAACTTCAGCTGGTACTTTTTGAATTTTTGGTAATAATGGCCCAGGAAACATAAAATGAAAAATGCATGGTCCTGAGTGAATAAGAATTTGTAAGATAAGCTTTTTAGTACTTTTTCCTTCTATAAATGGTACTTTTTAACTTTTCTTTAATATTGGACCTAGAAACATAAAATTAAATATGCAATATGCTAAGTGGATGAGAAACTATAAGAAAGAACTTTTTATAGCCCATTTAAATGTTTCCAAAAAAAATATGGAACACGATAGCGGAATTTTTTTTTTTTTTGTAGAAAATAATGAAGGATTTTTCGTTATTTCATCTGCCCTCAATACAAATGTCCTTCGAAAACCCAGTTTTAGAATGAAAGTGACCACAAGCGGTAAAAAACTTTTTTTCATTTATTTTCTCCATAAGTACATTAAAATCATATGTCTTGTCCCGCAAAGCCTTTTAGCGCATTATATTTTCGATAAAAGTAAATAGGTCATTTATCAAACAACTGTTTCTAATATCTATTTATTTTTCTATCTGCCTACATATAAAGGATATGTTCATCTTTATGTTAAATGTGAAATGTTTAACAAGACAATAATGTAAACTTTTCTTTTCAAGTTAAAATACATGCATAATTTAGGGAAAATAAATTTATTTCGAATAAATGCATAACATTATTGGCAAGTATCGTTGCACAGTCAATATGTTTATTAGCTTTTAACACCTTTAACTCGAAGAAAACTTTAGCAAAAAGGACGTAAAAAAAAGAAGAAATAGGGGAGGAAGCGGGTGAGTTTGCAAATATTTTTAGGTAAGTGAGTTCTACGAAACGATAGTTGGCTTGTGTTTTATTATATGAATTTTTTATGAAAAACAAACTTTGCGGTATATTTGAATTTGTTTATTTTTTTTTTTTTAGGAAATTTTTGAATTGTAAGCATTTTTTAATCTGCAATAAATGTTTTAATAAAATTTCTAACCAAATTTGTTTTATATTTATTGCAATTTATTACAATTTGTATATACTTTTTATTAAAAAAATATGTATGCATGTATGTTTATTATCATATAGAAACGACTAGAGTAGAAACTCTCTGAAAACCAAATTAAGGGCTTATTGTAATAATAACATCATATGCCAAAAAAAATTATATTGAGAAAATCGAAATTAAAGTTAAAAAAAAAAAATTTTAAAACAGATCTTTCGTGAAATTTTACTTCACAAACGCATGGTTGAACAACAAGAGCACAAGCATAAATCGCTGTTTTCAAAATCAATGGGACTTTTGGCGTTACTACACGCATGATTGGAAAACTAATTTTATATTTTTATTTTAATTTCTACACTTTATATATATATATATGGCATATGATCTCACTGCAAAAATAATTTATTCTAAGCCAAACAAATTTCATATGAACTAGTACTTCATGGTTTGTTTGTGAAATATCGCCACAAGCCTCCAAAATTAAAAAAAAAACATTTCGCGTCTTTTAAGATTTGTTCTTCGTTCCTGAACGTATTTTTATATCTACACATTCTCGTGCGATGAAAAATAAAATCATGGCTTTCATAATTAACTTCTTCGAAAGTCAAAATTTTGTTTCAAGCTGTAAAGCGACACTCCCGCTTATCATGTTATTAAAAAAAAATCCAACAAAAACATTGAAATGTACAGACCAGAAATTAATTGGAAAATAGCATAAATTTCTATATCTCTCTCTCTCTCTCTTTCTATTATTTTGTTTTCTTACGTCTTATCTGGAAATACGTATTCACCGAAGGTATAAGGGTATATCTTCACCTAAAACGCAAAAGCCCTAACTTACAAAAAATTAAAAATCGACTTTTGTATTATTGCATCAACACAAATGTCCACAAAAAATTTTGGAATCTTTCGCTAATGTTTTACTAGGAAAATAATATAAAAATTAATTATAAAAAGTTTAATGCAATTTATCAGTTTATCATATAAAATGGTTTTTTCGTCTCCTGCAAATAACTTATGTATGGTGTAAAATATTAGGTAAAAAATTCGTTTTTAAATTAAAATTGCTTTAACCGATTAATTGTTTACCCGAATTTTCGATGTGGCTTGAGGTGGTCAACCGTATTCCAAATAATCGCCTTTAGCTTGACATTTAAATTAATAAAAACGCCTTGAATATCTTAATTGGGAACTTAACTGGCTAAAAAAAATTATAAATTGTAATGCCCGTATTCATAAAAATTTCTTTAATTTAATAAAGGTTTACAAAACAAATCTATATATATAAAAATAAGTTGTCCTATGTTCATCATTTTATAACTCGAGAAACACTCAACCGATTTTGAAACGAGTGCATGCGTTGGAAAGGTCTACCTTCACTCATGGTTTATAAAAAAACTCCCGATAGGTGGCGCTGTTGTCGTGATATTTAAGTTTTTTAATTGATGGTAGATAGATTCTCCAGTATTTAATTTTTTATTTGTATTTAGAAAATCCCGAGCAGCGCCGGGACCAAACAGCAAGTTATATATAAAAATGTTCCCTAATTAACGTTCATTAAATTTAATAATTGTTTCTGAACCTAAAAACTTTTTACAATTACAAACTTGTTTCAATATAAATCCCATATTTATAATAAACAAAACAATTGGGGTATTCACAAGGTGTGCTATCATGTTGTATTGTCATAATGTTCAAACATTTTACAATGGTTTAAAAAAAATGTTGTTGCTTTGTAAACAAAAACTGTCTTAAAATAATAAAACTTTGCTTTCTATGTTTATTGTGCTGTTGTAATTAATCAGAAGAGACCTGCTCTAAGCGGCTGAGCAGAGCGGCTTTGTTTTTGGAGCCGTCGCCGTTGGTTTAGTTTTATCCGGCTAACATCCGCAATTAACCTGTGGCTAGCAATTTTTGCAACAAAACACTTGCGTCGTTAAATTAGATCGGCTTAGGACTCTGATGTTTGGTAAACAAAAAAAAATAAAATTTATTTGTTGTTTGCGTCTGAAAAATGGAAAATATGCGAAAAATATCTAATTTAATTTATTAATTCATGGATTAGAATTAAAAAATATTTTGATTTTAGGAAAATATTTATTTGTTACATTTGTTTTAAATCAGCTGATTTTTATTCTAAATAGCACAATTAGTTATAAGGGGTTGTTCACAACAGTCGTATTTTTTCCTGTTATTATTTTAAGACATATGACTTTATGACACCTTGTGAATCCCCCAAATATGTACTTAACAAATGTTAGTTTTTTTATGTTGTTGTTTTTCTCCCATAATCACTTTTATTTGGTACATTTATTGCCGTAACCTTTTTACCGTTACGAGCATCATATGTGTCGTCTGTCTACATTCGAGCGGAAACAGTATTTAACTGTGTCACTAACAATGGCGATTACATAAACGGTACTAACAATATTTATGTAATTGTTGTTGTTGTCAGTTTTTATATGAACAAAAACTATAAACTGTTTTTTTACGGCTGATGTTGTAGTCTATTCTCCGGATTTTATTTTATTATTATTATTTTTTTTTTTTGCGAATCATTATATTAAAAGCTTTAGTTTATATACTCGTTCAGGAAAAATATTTCAATATTATTGTTTATTCGACAAGCAAAACTATAAAATTATGTGTGTGTGAGTATGGGTTTGTGTTTATCTTGTGTTTTTATTTATTTATATAAACATATATAAAATGTTATGTACATACATACATATGTATGAATGATTATAACTATTTTATATCGGTTACAGCCTCTAGATAGCGCAATAGCAAACAACAAAATTATTATGTGCTATTTTAACAAAAACAAAAAGGCATTTAAGTATAGAAATGTGTAGAGTTAAAAAATATATATATGGTACATTTGCAATAATATTAAGCTTCATTACGTAAAATAACTGTACCAAATACGCGATTTTGCAAAATGCACACTCAAGAGAAAAAACAATCCATCCTTTTTTGAATTTAGCCAAAGCGGTTTCAGTAAATACGAATTTTCTTGAACCAAGTACGAATTATGATCCGTCCAAAAACTGGATAAACTCAAGTAAATTTAAGATAAATTTAATCTTAACCTGTGCTTGACTCAAGTATTTCTATGTTGCTTTAATCGCGAATTCAAATTTGAAATAATCCGAAAGTGAGATTGATTCTAAACACTTAAGGGCTGATTATAATGTAACTTGTACTTGGTTCAAGCCTTTGTTTTTCTTGATTTAAGAACTTTTCATTGTTTTAAGTACTTTTTATAATTATTCGTACTAAAATATTTAAGTAGAAAAATCTCTTCAGTAGTTTAGGAGTTTATGGGGACAAAAAATCAGACAAACGCATTTTTATATATAAATATATGATTTTTGGTACTAAACCTAATAAGGAAGCTATAGTTAAATATAGACCAATTCCTTCAAATAATCCAACAAACGCAGCCAGCTGAATATGTTCCTAAATAAAAATTCCATTTTAAAACTATAGTTTTAATTTGAGGGTGTTAAGCTTTAGTTCAGCTTGCTGAATAAGATTTGAAAAATAATAGTTTAAGATCTTTATGGTGTTTTATTGAAATGCACTGTATTTCCATGACCGAATTAAGTTTTGTATAACTAAATACTTGTTGTTCTTGTATATTTCTTAAAATGTTTAAACTTTTAAAACATAAACAAACTTTATAATTATGTTACATACATTTTGTTTCATTTGATTATTTGCTTTAATGTTGTATATTCAGCTAGCTGAATAAGATATTTATTTGTTCAGTACAACGTTCCTTCATAATCTCACCCAACTTATCAACAAAATACCTTTAATTCAGTTGAATAGTAGAACACACTCTTTCAAGGCAATATTTTATTTTTATTGAGTTCTTACAATGTTGTAAAATCTCTTTCTTCATAAAAATAATTAAATAAAAAAAATGTTTCTGCATAATCCAAAAAATCTTTCGATTAGATAATTAGCTAGATAAAATTTAAAGCAAGGCTTTTTTATTTTATTTTTGTATTGCATAGTATTTTTGCAATTCAGCTAACTATATATGGTTTTAAATTAAATTCAGCTAGCTGAATTCATGAATAGAAAGCGTAAAATTCTATAGAGTGCATGAAATTGACAACATGTTTATATAACAAATTAACATTTTATTTGTTTTTATGTTTATTTTTGTATAATTTTGTTTGCTTAATATTCTCCTGCTTTATTATGTATGCATCCATAAAAATAATATAAATAAAAATGGTGTATTTTTGCCGAAAACAATGGGTGAAACAAACTGTTTTGTATGAGTCTACATATGTATTCGTAGTTAACGTAGTCATACAAAATTGTTTAATTTATATGCAATATAAAATGCTAAGGGACAGATAAAAAGCAACAATGCCAACAAAAAACAATAGGGACCTTAACAACAAAAAAAACAACAACAACAAAATTGTAAATTGATTTCAGTTCATAAACAATTTTGCTACTCAATAATGTCATCAACAAATGCAAAATAAAACAGTTACAACATTGTTTGTCTGTCGTCAGAACATGGTTCTCTTTATAGTCGTTTATTCCCCTGCATAATGGCATACATTTAAAAAGAAATGAGTTCGAAATTTATTAAAGCATCTAGTTGGCATCTAGTTGGTAATACTTATAACGTCATCAACAACTACAAAATAAAACCAAAGATTGACGACATTGTCTGTCAGTAGTCGGAATGTGAGAGAGCTAACTTGGATCAGCCAAGTTCGCAATGGTTGATAGTAGAAAGGGCTCAATCTCTAATAAACTATTTTTCTACTCAACAGCTATAAAACAAAACGAAACAGAAATAAAATGGTCTGTCCGACGCGGAAACATGGTTTCCTACACAGTGTCGTAAATTAAAAAAAATAATAAGTTTGAAAATTAATAAGTTTGAAATTTAATAAGTTAGTTAGGGCAGCTTGAGGAGTCCAACCTTACATTACATTAACTATGGTATATAACAAACACAAACCAAACCTACATTTCGTAAAAGTTTATTGTTAAATATTTGAAGAAGTTAAGCATTATTGCAGAAGTAAAGTAATTAGCCAAAAAAAAAACAATTTAATGTACATATTGTTTTACTGGAAATTGGAAAATTTGTCATTTTTTAGAGCTATTTTGTGTTATAAGAAGAAGTCCTGAAGTTAAAAAAAAATCTCTTTTGCCAATAAAAAGGCAAAGCGGTTAATTTCTTTTTAGTTTTACACCACTGTGCCCTGATTAATTGTTTTAAAAGTGGTTTATCTTGTTTTTTTTTGTAATTATTCAGTTCATAATTTTTATATTTATCGTTAGTTGCAAGTTCCTGTTGTTATTAGTTACTATTTGGATTTTGTTCAATATTTCGTAATTGTTGCAGCTGTAGTTCTATGTTCAGTAAAAATTTATTTCGTTTTCTCATTTTATTTAAATATTTATATGTACTTTTTGTTTGTTTTTGTTTTTTTGACAATTATCGAAATTCATAAATTAAAGACTTTTTATTAAGACTTTTATTTTACGATGCAAATGGTAGAAGAAGAACTTGAAATTATAAAATTAAGTTCAGATTAAGTTGTAATTATGATTATAGAATGAAAAGATTTACTACATTTTTTAAAATTAATTTCGAATCTAAAATATTTTGAACACTAACAAATTTTTGTTAAACAAAAAAAAAATTTTTTTTAAATGAATATGATATTTTGTGTCTTCATAAGTCTCGCAAGCTGTGCATTATTACGCCCACGCAAAAATTGTTTGAGTATTCAATGAAACAATTTTCGTAAATTTTCCTAACAATTTTGACTCGTATCTAAACTTGCGCTGTTTAATTGTGCATTTGCACAAACAAATTTTTAATGCTAACCATCGTTTCCAATGAAAAATTCAAGTGTTAACAAATCACAAACAACAAATTCTTGTAATAATCTGAGCAAATCACAAACAAATTTCACTTTTTAAATACAAGTTTTTAGTTTTCGTATTGACGTTTCTTATTTTCTGACATTAATTATTTAAAATTGCACAAAAGTTAAGAAGGGTCTTCATGAAACAAGTCTGGCAAGTTTGCCTATTTGCACCAATGGCAATTTTTAATGATTTCATGAATATTGAAATTAAAATTGTACTTAAATTTCGTAAGATAATTAAGACTACGATCAAATAAGTTTAGACCAAATTTAATCTAAATACCCACAAAATAAGATGGTTCATGGGCACAATGACTCTATTTAGAAAAGATACTTGTATGCACGCAGAGAAAAAACATGTTTAAATATGGTCACCTCCAACAAAACTATTTTTAAAGAAAATTTTAAACATATTATGTTTAATATAATCATACTTTTGTCACCGACAACCATATTATGGTTAAACTAGTCCTCCATCAAGAAGCTCCAACCATATTATGGTGGCCTCTAAACATGTTATGGTTAAATACGACAATAATATGTTTTCAAATTCACAATAGTATTTTTCTCTTTTCTAAGAGCAGCATGCTATGGTTGAAAAACAACCATGCTATTATAAATCTTAAACATATTTTAGTTATTATTAACCATATTATGCTTGGAGGTTACCATAAAATAATTGTGGCTTTTTGATGTAGGACTAATATAAACATAATATGGTTGTAGGTGATAAAAATATGGTAAAATGAAACATAATATGTTTAAAATTTTCTCTAAACATAGGTTTGTTGGAGGTGACCATATTCAAGCATGTTTTTTCTCTGGGTGTGGGGGCTATGGGAAATTATGGATCGCTTCTCACCATTTTCGCTACGTTTGGTCGCTGTCACAATCTTCACAACCCATATACCAAATTCTATCAAATTACCTCCAAAATAGCGACCGATACTTTGCACACAAGGTTTACATGCACAGCTAAGAGCCAGCCGGACGGACGGACTTCATTAGATTAATTGAAAAAGTGATTCTTGCTCAATTAGAATACTTAAAGGTGGGTCTTAAACCAATATTTTAAGTGAGCACAAACGCATAAGACACACACCACTATTTTGGTGTGGGGGGTATAACAAATTCTTATAATTATACACTCCTGCGTATGATTGATATTTCTGCATTGCTTTTCTTTGATAATTTAAATAATATTAATCATACGCCCCGTTTTTAATTTTCAAAAAGACAAACATGTACACAAATTTTAACGTATTTGACGTATTTGTGTCAAGTTTAATTCATTAGATTTTCTTTTATTTTAAAGACATTTTTATGACATTTTTATGTCATTTTTATTTAATATTTCTTTTTTTATCCAACCCTCGTTGAAGTGTGTTAATTTTAGCAACAAGCAAATATGTATTACATGCACTATTAAACAATCGCTTATATTGAAAATTGTTATTCAATATTTGTAAATTGTTTCTCTGTTTTTTTTTCATTTTATGTGTAACAATTGAAGTTAATTTAAGTTTAAGGAAGGTTTTTCTAAGCAAATTTATTATGAAAGGCGCCATCTACAAGAAACGAATAATTTTTTAACTTTGCATGGGCCTTTTATATAAAAGTTATATCACATACACATAAAATCCATTGTATGCAGGAAAAATACAGCCCAAGTGGGCTCTTTATATCTAGACAAACGACGGACAGTAGTCATTTGTTAAATTTCAAGCTGAACCCCGATTTCTGCTTGATAATTTGTCGTCTTGTGTATTTGGTAGAAGAAAAAAAAACCACTACACATGTATTAAATTGTAAAGAATATTTCAATATAAAGTTTATTGTGTGACAGGAAATTTAAGTAACAAGGTTTCAATGGGTGATAATGTTAGAGGGGACCAAAAAAATACAGTTTTATTCGGTTAAATAACCCACGCTTAAATGCCTTTAATGCTTATTTACCTTAAGGTTTAATTCCCTGTTTTAATCCTACATTTTTTCAAACAAAAAGTTCCAGATAATTGCCTTAAAAATTCAATTTCCAAAATAAAATATCCCCTACATTTTGTTTGTTTAATTGTCTTAGAACTGCTTGACAACAACACTGCAAGTAACCAAGCGTACATGTTAATCATAAGTTTGTATGTAAGAATACGTTTTTGCTTGTATGATATGGCAAGACAACTCAAAATGCAGTTCACTTAAAATTTAACCTTCATGTGCACGGGATTGAAAACTTGCGTGCTCTGTTGGACGTCTACTTGTGTAGCGAGCTAGTATTTGCTAAAAAACCATAACCGCATATTAAAAAACACATGTAAACTTTCTGTAAGATAAGTTTATAATTAAAGTTTTTTGTAAAAAAGAATATGTTATCATGCATATGAATGAGTGTTGTACAGACAAATTTAAATAGTTTATTATTCAGTCGTAGAGCAGCATCTGCCAAATGTATACAAATGTGGTTTACCGAGCACACTGGTTTTTACACCAACTACAAATCTTTCGTCTGGTTTTATGTTTTTCGTTTTACAATATTGACAGTAAACGGGCATATCGTTAGGACTGTCAGGCAACTAATTTTGTACATAAGAAGATGACATCGGGGAGTTTCTTAGCTCCATTAATAAGTCTATCAGTGTTTGGGTATAGTATAACACCATTAGAATCTCGAAGCGCTGTTCAATTGTTGACATAAAAAAGCTGTTCTGCAAGACTTCGCAAGAACTTCCTTCAGATATGGATATGAATATAAGCCGCTTTTATCTACACGCAGAGAAAAAACATGGTTGGAGTATGGTTAAAAAAAAACATATTATGGTCCCTGCAATGGCAACAAACAAACTTTTGTTGTTTTAAATAAAACTTTTATCACGATTGATAATATTTTGTTTCTATTTAACAATAAAGTGTTTACCTACCATGAAACTTCCTACATTGTTGAATTCAACAATACATTGTTTTAATAAAATAAAGCTACAACAATACACTTAAACATATTATGGTAAGCTATACCATATTATTATCACGGCAACCATATTATGGTTAAATTCATCCACCTAAAAGCTATAACCATATTATGGTTGCTTCCGACCATGTTATGGTTCATTTTTAATAACAATAATATGTTTGAAATTATGTATAATATTTTAAAACATTGTATGTTTAACTTTAAATTTTAAATAATATGTTTAAAAAGCAACAACATTCTGGTCGTTTGCATTTTACTTGGTTTGCTTAAAATTCTCAATCATTTTATTTTAATTATTGATTAAAACACATTAATTTCCGTAGAATAAAATAGTAGAAAAGAAAAAATGGTAATGAAGGTCGTCACAGGTTGTAATATGAATGAAAAGAGGATTTTTTTGTAAAAGTGGAACATGATACCTATCAGGAATAAAAAATTAAATAAAATTATAATTTGACACTAGAAACAAATAAAAAAAATTGATGAAATAAGTAACCATAATATGATTAACATTGGCCATATTATTGTTAATTCTGACCATAATATGGTTACTTTTGTCAAAATTCAGGGAAATTTTTACCATATTATGGTAAACTTTAAACATAATATTGTTTGTTTTGATCATTATTATGGTTGATATTAACCAAAATATGGTTAATTATGACCATATTATGGTTGATTTCGGGAACATTTTTGTTGATTTTAACCATACCATGGTCATAGTTAAACATAACATGGTAAACTGCAAACATAAAAATTGTTAAAATCCAACCATAGTATGTTGCTCTTATAATATGGTTACCTCCAACCATATTTTTTTTCTACGTGTAGCATGTTGTTTTTCCTTTCCCGGTACATACGACATCCTTTCCGCAAACCTTTCTCAAAAATGGGCTAAAAGTCCTTGAGTAGTTATTTAGTATTTTTAAAATTTAATATTAAGGAACATAATGGACTGGTATGGAAGCTGTGTTTGTCTAAAAACAAAAATGGCATTTTAGCTTCAGACCAGAAAACTCTTTGTTTGCTTAAACCTAGAGTTAATGTTACTGATTAAAATATTTTAGCGATGACATTAAAAGTTAAACTTGCATTGCCAAATTAAGCAATGCACGCTACAGAACTGCATTCGCAGTCAAAAATTGCTGAATCAAGTTTATAGATTTTTAGCGGTAGAGATTTAGCTTTAGCAAATTACAGAATACGGCTGCTAGATATTGGTTAAAAATTTAAATATATTTTTTCAAAGCTAAAAAGAAACAAACTACTCTCATAAATACAAAAACTCATCTTTATAAATATTAAATCATGCTATTATGACTAGCTGCTGAAATAAAATACTTCTTAAGAGTTTCTTCCGCCAGCCAAACGGGACGATATCGATAGTTTGATTCGTATACTAAAAGGTGTATCTCTAGAACCAATACTGCTATTTTCAATACACATCAGTTCACTCGCATAATATCCTCTCTAGCTATGATGGTGTATAACAAGCGAAAGAGTTTAATCTATATAAAAATCGGCAAATGCGATATAGTTACACTCACAATATTCTGTACGTAAAATTAACTGAAATTGTAATATAAAATAAATAAAAGAATAATTAAAAACCGATCTACCTATTTTTAAATTATTTTTAACAAAAAATTCATTTAATTTTTACTGTCAAAAATTCAAAACCATATTCCGTAAAATCAAATAAATATTCAGTTATTTTGTAAAAATTTACTGTCAAAAATTCAACACCATATTCAGTAAAAACGATTAAATATTCAGTTATTTATTAAAATTTTACTGTCAATTTTTTACTGTCAAATTGACCCCATATTCAGTAAAAACAATTCAATATTCAACCCACTCCTGAAAAATATTTTGTTACACATTAAATGGTCGATAGTAATTAAATATTTATTCTTTTTTTTTACTATTTGTAGTAATCATTTCCCATTGTGCAACTTTGTCTACTAAAATATTTCATTTCAATTAACATTTTTGTTTTGGAGTTATTGCTTGTATCTGTTGCGTATGATTAATATTTATTTATTATGTGATTAAATATTCATTACACAGCGTATTAAAAGCAATTTCAAAACATCTGGCAATTTGTTGATTTAGTATTACAGTTTGTCTATAATTCAATTAATTATCTTAAGTAATTAAATTATCAAGTGTTTGCCTAATGGTCGAAATTTGGCCATAATTTTTTTTAATATGAAGAAAAAACAGTGGATCGATTTGGCGACGGACTAACTTCGGTTCATATGTTATGTTCCACGTGATATCGTTCTTAACTGGTTTGCCTGTGTCGATTTTTATATAAGATTTATGTAGTCGAAATATTTTAAAACCGGTTTCTTGAAAATGTGTTTTACATATGTGTTAGTATTAAATTTGAACGCTTATAACTCTGAAACTATTGAACAGATTTAAATAAGTATATTGTGCACTTCTGGCAGTAAATACCTTTCAAATTGTGTATTTTTTATTCCAGTCGCAGAGGAGAAAAGTGTTCTTAACTGTTTTGCCTTATATGTTATAGAATATGTTAAAGATACTTTAAAAGTTAAATCAAAAAAAAAACTAAGCCAATTTTTGCAAATTATGGAATTAATAAGATTTTTTTTTAAACTCCTTAAAATCTTACCTTAATTCCTTTTATTCATTAAAAGTTAGTAAAAATTATAGTCAAATTTCAGTTATTTTTCTTTAAGCAAAACTTTCAACATTCTACATTTTCTGCTTAATTTTAATTTCCCTAAAAAAATAGCAAAGTTTGTTTTCCAAATTAGAATAACTTCAATTTAATTGGAATTTTCTAAACCTAAACTTGTATTTATTTTTCGTTTATTTGTCTTCAGTTTAAACTTTTGTGCTATGTGAGAAAGTATTTGTTAAAAGTTCTTAACCTATTTTATTCGAAGACTTTAAACGTCATTTACAAAGCAAATTCTTGTTGAAACCGAAAAGAAAAGAAATATAAAACCAGCTCTATTTTAATTGATTTTTTTGCATTCTAGTTGTGGCGAAATATTTCTGCTGCAAATGTTGACTAAAACCGCAAAATGAAAATTTTATCAACAGCTCATAGAAGAATTTACAAATACTATGGTTTTGTAGTTGTATCTAGATATATGTACATGCATACATACGTTCGAGTATATAGACATGATAACAGTTTTGGGGCTATTATTGGTTAAATTGCAATTAAAACGAAATTCAGCTAGCTGAATTTGAAATATTCAAGTTAACCATAAAGCACAATAAAAAGATTCATGATCAAAGCAATAAATTATATATAAGAGCTAGCTTAATTAAGCTTAAAAGCAAAACTTGAAAAAAAAATGTTAAAAATATTATTTGTTATACTTCAAAGTTTATCCAAAAGTTCATTCAGCTAGCTGAATATTAATATATAGAAAAAAATTTGCATCATATAAAGTGATTTTTTTTAAATTTTCTAATTTTCTTATAAATAAAAAGTTTTCAAAAATTTCTCAAAACTTTGATATTTATTGAATATTTTTAAAAAAAAATTTTTATTTGAAGGAAATTTTCTAAAAATGTTAAAAACATTTTGCTATTTTTTAAAAATTTAAAAAAATTACTGCCTAATTTATAAAAAATAAAACATGTTCATAAAGGGTTTATGAAACAGATTTTGTAGGAAAATCCGATTAATAAACTCTTAATTAACCTGTTCTATTTTTTATAAATTAGGCCGTTAGATTTTTATACAAAATTTTGATTTTAAAACAAAATTTACCAACAAAACTTGATAATTATTGCACAATTTTCCAACATAATTTGCTAATCATAGCAAACATTTTCAAAAAGAAAAATTTGATAATTATGTTTAACAGTTATACAAAAATCTAAATATGTACATATGCAAGGCGAATTCATCCCAGGTAATCTCGGTACTACAACAAGTACAACTCGTACAAAAACCACAAGCAATTTGTTTTTGTAAAATCATTGTACAATGTCAAAAACAGAAATAAAACAAAAGAGAAACAAAGGTAATAAAAGAGAATAAACAAAATTTTGACATCCAACAGTGATTTTAGCTAAAAAAAAAAGTTATCAGCAGGGCTTTTAAGACCACCTGTAATAAATTCGCCTTGTACATATGTATATAAAAATATAAATGTTTTCGCATTATATATTTAAATTTTCCAAAAAACATATTGTTAATATTAATATTTTTCCAAAAATTATCTTTTTATAGGAAATATTTCAAAAATTCGATTTTTATAGGAAATTTTTCAAAAACTTGTTTTCTATTGGAAATTTTCAATAATTTGTTTTCTATAGGAAATTTTTCAAAAATTTGTTTTCTAACAGAAAATTTTCAAAAATTTGTTTTCTATAGGAAATTTTTCAAAAAACTTGTTTTCTATAGGAAATTTTTCAAAAATTAGTTATCTATAGAAAATTTTTCAAAAATTTGTTTTCTATAGGAAATTTTTCAAAAACTTGTTTTCTTAGGAAATTTTTCAAAAATTAGTTTTCTATAGAAAATTTTTCAAAAATTTGTTTTCTATAGGAAACTTTTCAAAAACTTGTTTTCTTAGGAAATTTTTCAAAAATTAGTTTTCTATAGAAAATTTTTGAAAAATTTGTTTTCTATAGGACATTTTTCAAATATGGTTTTCTATAGGTAATTTTTCAAAAATTTTTTTTTTTATAGGAAATTTTTAAATAACATGTTTTCTGTAGGAAATTTTTTAAATATTTGTTGTATATAGAAAATTTTTAAAAAAATTGTTTTCTATAGAAAATTTTTCAAAAATTTGTTTTCTGTAGGAAATTTTTCTAAAATTTGTTTTCTAAAGGAAATTTTTCAAAAATCTGTTTTCTAAAGGAAATTTTTAAATAACTTGTTTTCTGTAGGAAATTTTTCAAAAATTAGTTTTCTAAAGGAAATTTTTAAATAACTTGTTTTCTGTAGGAAATTTTTTTAATATTTGTTGTATATAGAAAATTTTTCAAAAATTTGTTTTCTGTAGGAAAGTTTTCAAAAATTTGTTTTCTATAGGATATTTTTTAAATAACTTGTTTTCTGTAGGAAATTTTTTAAATATTTGTTGTATATAGAAAATTTTTCAAAAATTTGTTTTCTGTAGGAAAGTTTTCAAATACATATTGGTTTTCTATCGGAAATTTTTCAAAAATTTCAAAACTTGTTTTCTATAGGAAATTTTTCAAAAATTAGTTTTCTATAGGAAATTTTTAAATAACTTGTTTTCTGTAGGAAATTTTTTAAATATTTGTTGTATATAGAAAATTTTTAAAAAAAATTGTTTTCTAAAGGAAATTTTTAAATAACTTGTTTTCTGTAGGAAATTTTTTAAATATTTGTTGTATATAGAAAATTTTTCAAAAATTTGTTTTCTGTAGGAAAGTTTTCAAATACATATTGGTTTTCTATCGGAAATTTTTCAAAAATTTCAAAACTTGTTTTCTATAGGAAATTTTTCAAAAATTAGTTTTCTATAGGAAATTTTTAAATAACTTGTTTTCTGTAGGAAATTTTTTAAATATTTGTTGTATATAGAAAATTTTTAAAAAAAATTGTTTTCTATAGAAAATTTTTCAAAAATTTGTTTTCTGTAGGAAATTTTTCAAAAATTTGTTTTCTATAGAAAATTTTTAAAAAATTTATTTTCTTTAGGAAGTTTTTCAAAAATTTGTTTTCTATAGGAAATTTTTCAAAAATTTGTTTTCTGTAGAAAATTTTTAAAAAATTTGTTTTCTATAGGAATTTTTTCAAAAATTGGTTTTCTATAGCAAATTTTTCAAAAATTGGTTTTCTAAAGGAAATTTTTCAAAAACTTGTTTTCTATAGGAAATTTTTCAAAAATTAGTTTTCTATAGGAAATTTTTCAAAAACTTGTTTTCTATAGGAAATTTTTCTAAAATTTGTTTTCTAAAGGAAATTTTTCAAAAATCTGTTTTCTAAAGGAAATTTTTAAATAACTTGTTTTCTGTAGGAAATTTTTCAAAAATTTGTTTTTTATAGGAAATTTTTCAAAAATTAGTTTCCTAAAGGAAATTTTTAAATAACTTGTTTTCTGTAGGAAATTTTTTTAATATTTGTTGTATAAGAAAATTTTTCAAAAATTTGTTTTCTGTAGGAAAGTTTTCAAATACATATTGGTTTTCTATAGGAAATTTTTCAAAAATTTGTTTTCTAAAGGAAATTTTTCAAAAATTTGTTTTCTATAGGAAATTTTTCAAAAACTTGTTTTCTAAAGGAAATTTTTCAAAAATTGGTTTTCTATAGGAAATTTTTCAAAAACTTGTTTTTTATAGGAAATTTTTCAAAAATTAGTTTTCTATAGGAAATTTTTAAATAACTTGTTTTCTGTAGGAAATTTTTTAAATATTTGTTGTATATAGAAAATTTTTAAAAAAATTGTTTTCTATAGAAAATTTTTCAAAAATTTGTTTTCTGTAGGAAATTTTTCAAAAATTTGTTTTCTATAGAAAATTTTTAAAAAATTTATTTTCTATATGAAATTTTTCAAAAATTTGTTTTCTGTAGAAAATTTTTAAAAAATTTGTTTTCTATAGGAATTTTTTCAAAAACTGGTTTTCTATAGGAAATTTTTTAAAAACTTGTTTTCTATAGGAAATTTTTCCAATATTTGTTTTCTATAGGAAATTTTTCAAAAACTTGTTTTCTATAGGAAATTTTTCAAAAATTAGTTTTCTTAAGAAAATTTTTAAATAACTTGTTTTCTGTAGGAAATTTTTTAAATATTTGTTGTATATAGAAAATTTTTAAAAAAATTGTTTTCTATAGAAAATTTTTCAAAAATTTGTTTTCTGTAGGAAATTTTTCAAAAATTTGTTTTCTATAGGAATTTTTTCAAAAACTGGTTTTCTATAGGAAATTTTTTAAAAACTTGTTTTCTATAGGAAATTTTTCCAATATTTGTTTTCTATAGGAAATTTTTCAAAAACTTGTTTTCTATAGGAAATTTTTCAAAAATTAGTTTTCTTAAGGAAATTTTTAAATAACTTGTTTTCTGTAGGAAATTTTTTAAATATTTGTTGTATATAGAAAATTTTTAAAAAAATTGTTTTCTATAGAAAATTTTTCAAAAATTTGTTTTCTGTAGGAAATTTTTCAAAAATTTGTTTTCTATAGAAAATTTTTAAAAAATTTATTTTCTATATGAAATTTTTCAAAAATTTGTTTTCTGTAGAAAATTTTTAAAAAATTTGTTTTCTATAGGAATTTTTTCAAAAATTGGTTTTCTATAGCAAATTTTTCAAAAATTGGTTTTCTATAGGAAATTTTTCAAAAACTTGTTTTCTATAGGAAATTTTTCAAAAATTAGTTTCCTAAAGGAAATTTTTAAATAACTTGTTTTCTGTAGGAAATTTTTTTAATTTTTGTTGTATAAGAAAATTTTTCAAAAATTTGTTTTCTGTAGGAAAGTTTTCAAATACATATTGGTTTTCTATAGGAAATTTTTCAAAAATTTGTTTTCTAAAGGAAATTTTTCAAAAATTTGTTTTCTATAGGAAATTTTTCAAAAACTTGTTTTCTAAAGGAAATTTTTCAAAAATTGGTTTTCTATAGGAAATTTTTCAAAAACTTGTTTTTTATAGGAAATTTTTCAAAAATTAGTTTTCTATAGGAAATTTTTAAATAACTTGTTTTCTGTAGGAAATTTTTTAAATATTTGTTGTATATAGAAAATTTTTAAAAAAATTGTTTTCTATAGAAAATTTTTCAAAAATTTGTTTTCTGTAGGAAATTTTTCAAAAATTTGTTTTCTATAGAAAATTTTTAAAAAATTTATTTTCTATATGAAATTTTTCAAAAATTTGTTTTCTGTAGAAAATTTTTAAAAAATTTGTTTTCTATAGGAATTTTTTCAAAAACTGGTTTTCTATAGGAAATTTTTTAAAAACTTGTTTTCTATAGGAAATTTTTCCAATATTTGTTTTCTATAGGAAATTTTTCAAAAACTTGTTTTCTATAGGAAATTTTTCAAAAATTAGTTTTCTTAAGGAAATTTTTAAATAACTTGTTTTCTGTAGGAAATTTTTTAAATATTTGTTGTATATAGAAAATTTTTAAAAAAATTGTTTTCTATAGAAAATTTTTCAAAAATTTGTTTTCTGTAGGAAATTTTTCAAAAATTTGTTTTCTATAGAAAATTTTTAAAAAATTTATTTTCTATATGAAATTTTTCAAAAATTTGTTTTCTGTAGAAAATTTTTAAAAAATTTGTTTTCTATAGGAATTTTTTCAAAAATTGGTTTTCTATAGCAAATTTTTCAAAAATTGGTTTTCTATAGGAAATTTTTCAAAAACTTGTTTTCTATAGGAAATTTTTCAAAAATTAGTTTTCTTAAAGAAATTTTTAAATAACTTGTTTTCTGTAGGAAATTTTTTAAATATTTGTTGTATATAGAAAATTTTTAAAAAAATTGTTTTCTATAGAAAATTTTTCAAAAATTTGTTTTCTGTAGGAAATTTTTCAAAAATTTGTTTTCTATAGAAAATTTTTAAAAAATTTATTTTCTATATGAAATTTTTCAAAAATTTGTTTTCTGTAGAAAATTTTTAAAAAATTTGTTTTCTATAGGAATTTTTTCAAAAATTGGTTTTCTATAGCAAATTTTTCAAAAATTGGTTTTCTATAGGAAATTTTTCAAAAACTTGTTTTCTATAGGAAATTTTTCAAAAATTAGTTTTCTTAAGGAAATTTTTAAATAACTTGTTTTCTGTAGGAAATTTTTTAAATATTTGTTGTATATAGAAAATTTTTAAAAAAATTGTTTTCTATAGAAAATTTTTCAAAAATTTGTTTTCTGTAGGAAATTTTTCAAAAATTTGTTTTCTATAGAAAATTTTTAAAAAATTTATTTTCTATATGAAATTTTTCAAAAATTTGTTTTCTGTAGAAAATTTTTAAAAAATTTGTTTTCTATAGGAATTTTTTCAAAAATTGGTTTTCTATAGCAAATTTTTCAAAAATTGGTTTTCTATAGAAAATTTTTCAAAAATTTGTTTTCTGTAGGAAAGTTTTCAAAAATTTGTTTTCTATAGGATATTTTTTAAATAACTTGTTTTCTGTAGGAAATTTTTTAAATATTTGTTGTATATAGAAAATTTTTCAAAAATTTGTTTTCTGTAGGAAAGTTTTCAAATACATATTGGTTTTCTATCGGAAATTTTTCAAAAATTTCAAAACTTGTTTTCTATAGGAAATTTTTCAAAAATTAGTTTTCTATAGGAAATTTTTAAATAACTTGTTTTCTGTAGGAAATTTTTTAAATATTTGTTGTATATAGAAAATTTTTAAAAAAAATTGTTTTCTAAAGGAAATTTTTAAATAACTTGTTTTCTGTAGGAAATTTTTTAAATATTTGTTGTATATAGAAAATTTTTCAAAAATTTGTTTTCTGTAGGAAAGTTTTCAAATACATATTGGTTTTCTATCGGAAATTTTTCAAAAATTTCAAAACTTGTTTTCTATAGGAAATTTTTCAAAAATTAGTTTTCTATAGGAAATTTTTAAATAACTTGTTTTCTGTAGGAAATTTTTTAAATATTTGTTGTATATAGAAAATTTTTAAAAAAAATTGTTTTCTATAGAAAATTTTTCAAAAATTTGTTTTCTGTAGGAAATTTTTCAAAAATTTGTTTTCTATAGAAAATTTTTAAAAAATTTATTTTCTTTAGGAAGTTTTTCAAAAATTTGTTTTCTATAGGAAATTTTTCAAAAATTTGTTTTCTGTAGAAAATTTTTAAAAAATTTGTTTTCTATAGGAATTTTTTCAAAAATTGGTTTTCTATAGCAAATTTTTCAAAAATTGGTTTTCTAAAGGAAATTTTTCAAAAACTTGTTTTCTATAGGAAATTTTTCAAAAATTAGTTTTCTATAGGAAATTTTTCAAAAACTTGTTTTCTATAGGAAATTTTTCTAAAATTTGTTTTCTAAAGGAAATTTTTCAAAAATCTGTTTTCTAAAGGAAATTTTTAAATAACTTGTTTTCTGTAGGAAATTTTTCAAAAATTTGTTTTTTATAGGAAATTTTTCAAAAATTAGTTTCCTAAAGGAAATTTTTAAATAACTTGTTTTCTGTAGGAAATTTTTTTAATATTTGTTGTATAAGAAAATTTTTCAAAAATTTGTTTTCTGTAGGAAAGTTTTCAAATACATATTGGTTTTCTATAGGAAATTTTTCAAAAATTTGTTTTCTAAAGGAAATTTTTCAAAAACTTGTTTTCTAAAGGAAATTTTTCAAAAATTGGTTTTCTATAGGAAATTTTTCAAAAACTTGTTTTTTATAGGAAATTTTTCAAAAATTAGTTTTCTATAGGAAATTTTTAAATAACTTGTTTTCTGTAGGAAATTTTTTAAATATTTGTTGTATATAGAAAATTTTTAAAAAAATTGTTTTCTATAGAAAATTTTTCAAAAATTTGTTTTCTGTAGGAAATTTTTCAAAAATTTGTTTTCTATAGAAAATTTTTAAAAAATTTATTTTCTATATGAAATTTTTCAAAAATTTGTTTTCTGTAGAAAATTTTTAAAAAATTTGTTTTCTATAGGAATTTTTTCAAAAACTGGTTTTCTATAGGAAATTTTTTAAAAACTTGTTTTCTATAGGAAATTTTTCCAATATTTGTTTTCTATAGGAAATTTTTCAAAAACTTGTTTTCTATAGGAAATTTTTCAAAAATTAGTTTTCTTAAGGAAATTTTTAAATAACTTGTTTTCTGTAGGAAATTTTTTAAATATTTGTTGTATATAGAAAATTTTTAAAAAAATTGTTTTCTATAGAAAATTTTTCAAAAATTTGTTTTCTGTAGGAAATTTTTCAAAAATTTGTTTTCTATAGAAAATTTTTAAAAAATTTATTTTCTATATGAAATTTTTCAAAAATTTGTTTTCTGTAGAAAATTTTTAAAAAATTTGTTTTCTATAGGAATTTTTTCAAAAATTGGTTTTCTATAGCAAATTTTTCAAAAATTGGTTTTCTATAGGAAATTTTTCAAAAACTTGTTTTCTATAGGAAATTTTTCAAAAATTAGTTTTCTATAGGAAATTTTTCAAAAACTTGTTTTCTATAGGAAATTTTTCAAAAATTAGTTTTCTTAAGGAAATTTTTAAATAACTTGTTTTCTGTAGGAAATTTTTTAAATATTTGTTGTATATAGAAAATTTTTAAAAAAATTGTTTTCTATAGAAAATTTTTCAAAAATATGTTTTCTGTAGGAAATTTTTCAAAAATTTGTTTTCTATAGGATATTTTTTAAAAACTGGTTTTCTATAGGAAATTTTTTAAAAACTTGTTTTCTATAGGAAATTTTTCCAATATTTGTTTTCTATAGGAAATTTTTTAAAAATTAGTTTTCTATAGAAAATTTTTCAAAAATTTGTTTTCTGTAGGAAATTTTTCAAAAATTGGTTTTCTATAAGAAATTTTTTAAAAACTTGTTTTCTATAGGAAATTTTTAAAAAATAGGTTTTTTATAGGAAATTTTTCAAAAATTTGTTTTCTTAGGAAATTTTTCAAAAATGTGTCTTCTATAGGAAATTTTTCAAAATTTTTCTTTATAGGAAATTTTTCAAAATTTTTCTTTTACAGGAAATTTTTTAAAAATAAGCTTTTTATAGAAAACTTAACAAAAATTAGCTTTTTATAGAATATTTTATAAAATGTTTGCTTTTGAAAGGAAATTTTTCAAAAATTTGATTTGTATAAAAAATTGTGTTAAAGTACAGGCCGGATCATAACAAGGGTCTGGAGGTTTACAAACTTATTATACCAATGGCGACTTTCATAGAAACCGGGAAATCCTAATCCCCACAAACAGATCTCTCTGGTATGTCAGGTGATTAGATGCAACGGTTTCTACGCAATATTCTGATATTAAAAAATTAATAAATAATTAATAATAATAATGAAATTAAACACCAGAAAATATATTTGCGAAAACTTTAACTAAGCGCTCTATAAAAAGGCACTTGAAATTTTCTCAATGTGTAATTAAGCCTTAATAAATTATGGAAATAGCAATGAGTTTCAATAAAAAACTTGTATTTGCACTTTTATTATTTCGTATACAAAATTTGTTAACGTAATTGGAACTTCAAAAATATAAAATGATTTACCTACTTTCACTAGGTAAAATTTTTTTTTTATATTTATTGCTTTTTTAAAAAACTTGACTTCAAATCACATTGTTGAGAAAAAAAATTAACTGCTTTTTTAACAACAGTGCTACAATTTTAATCACTTAGTTTATTTGGATGATGTAGTTAAAAATCTCCTACACACACTCACACACTTCACCTTTATGAGATTTAGAAAGCCAACAATAATATAAACAGATTTTTATTTTAACAAAACAACAACTTTGTTTTTTAAATCTTAAGTCCCTGTTCACCGTAAGCAACATAAACCTGAGGAGATAAAGTGAACCAGAACAACTGTCCCATGGTCACACACAGACGCACGCACACACAAACACACATAAATTGCATTAAATTAATGCAACATTTCATTAGCAATGAAAATAACCTGCGAGTAAATAAACAAACAGTAACTTAACTAACTGGAAAGCAGGGGAAGAGAGGCAGAACGTTAATAATATAAACAAAACACCGTAAAAACAACAACAAAAGAAAAAATACTCTGAATAGAAAAGATAAACAACAAGATTAACAAAATAAAGTTTTTTTCTTTTTGCTGCGTTTCACTGTTTGCTTATTAATTTTTCGCAAAGTTTCAGGGTGAAGTCGCCCACACACTCGCTTGTACTTTTTAGCCAAAAAAAAAAAAAAAATTATGATGATGATAAGAAAGAAAAAAAATTCTATTATTTAATTTTTCACTCACCTTAGATTTTCTATGCGTGGCCTTCGACACTGTGGCCGATTGCGTCGATGGCTTCGATCCTTTTTACAACGGCAGTCACAATGCCAAATACACAAAGCTATCGATGAGATCAATGTTATCACAAATGGCACTGCAAAAAAATGTATTATATAGTTGACCTGATCGTCATGATTGTAGGACGTCAGTACGACCGTTTTATTTTTACGCGAATAATAACACGGATATATGGCGCCCTCGACACCGTAAAAGGCATTAAATGTTTTACACGTGACCGTGGGCGGATAACCGCAACCCTTGATATTCACAAGGAGAGTTGCCTCCCCCGATTGCGTCCAATCGGCCGTGTAATTCGTATAGTCGGTCATATTTTCGGGTATTGTTATGTTTTCTTCGATAAACGTCACATAGATATGAACACACTTGTATAGATCGGAGGTGCAGCCCTCGCGACACGAACTCCACGAACAATTAAAAATACCGATAAGATCTTCGCGTCTAGTGGTCGTACAGAGTGTGGGGGAATCGATAAAATCGTGACTTAGGGTTGATATCGCCGGATCGACGTAGAGGGGTACAAGGAACAATAAAGATGCACCGGCGGTCACCGAAAAAAAGGCAAGAGTTGAGGTACCATAAAAACTGGCACGTTCGCGCCACGAACGATAGCGCCGATTTCCATTTTTCTTTTTTGGAGCCAGTTCTCGTAATTTACGTAACCGTAACTCTTGTTGTTGCTGCTCGAGTAGTAATTCCGAACTGCCACTCCTCATATTATTGTCCGTGCACACAGGGCGATTATTATAGGCACCAGCACCAACAGCAGCACTTGCAGCAGCGGCAGCACTATTAACAGTGACAGCAGCAGCCGAAGCTGCTGCGTTGGCTGTTATTTGTGATGTAGATGCAGCTGTTACACCAACAGCAGCACAACCTCTGCAAGCAGTCGTGTAGCCAAACGTCGATGGTTGACAGCTCGTTGTAGTGGGAGTAGTTTTTCCCAGAAATTGTTGTTGCTGCTGTTGTTGTTTTTGTTTTCGTTTGAAAGCTTCGCACGTTGAACAACCGATAACAACAACAGCTGCTGTTGATGGTGATGATGTTGTTGCTGTTTCTGCAAATGTGGATAATGGTGGTGGTGGTGGTTGTTTGGATGAGTGAGGTAATGGTGATGGTGTGGAAGGTGATGATGGTATTTTTGTTGTCGTTTTTAATTTTGCTGTTGAGCTTGTTGTTTGAGGCTGTGGTGATTTTACAACGTTGCTAACAGCTTCTGTAGAGGTGGTGGTGTTGATAACAGTTTTCTGCTGCTGGCTGGGAGATGTAACAGTCGTCTCAATCGCTGATAAAATGGTTGTTGCAGTTTCCGAACTTGTAAGGCCACCACACAGAGGGGTTGTAGACGTACAGGACTCTGAGTAAGGCAAAGTGGTAGAACTGACAGCGTTGAAATTCGAATTCGAACTCGTGGTAGGTTGTATGGTGGAAATGTTAGTGCTTTGATTGTTCTGAAAGCCAGATGTAAAATTAATATTGCTGTTGTTGACAATAACGTCGTCGTTTTTATTTTCTTGTTGCTGTTGCTGTCTCTGTTCCTGTTGTCGGTGAATGCTGGCCGAGGTTGAAATGATACTTGTGCTGGTAGTGGCTGTAGCTGTGGTGTTGCTGTTAATGTTATGGCTTTCGTTGACAGCAGAGGCGACGACGACGACGTTATTGCTGCCGGCTGCACGGGAAACAATACGATGAGCAGCAGTGGCAGCCGTAGCGTCTGAGACGCAAACGACGTCGCCGTTTTTATTATTTTTTGAGGCTTGTATGTTGCCAGTGTTAAAATTTTTGTTAAGGAAATAAAAACTATATAAATTTTGTTGGATGTTTTATTTTAAATTACTCTTTGATTTTCACTCAATTTAATAATTTAAAAAAAAAATTTAAGGATTACAGATTAACGAATTTTAAATAATAATTTTTTTTTTTTAAATTTTGATGAAAATAATTTAAACACTTTAAATTTCTCTAACTTTTCTCCAGCAGCTTAAACAAGAGTGTACATTTTTTCTTGTGTTTTGTGATATATTTTCGTTTTTCTCTCTTTTGTACACTTAAAATCACAACACTGCACTAAGATAATAACACGACTCCTGATACATTAACGTTAAGTTAAAAGCTTAATGGCTGCTCTGTTACGTTTTCATAACGGAAATGCACTCTCACGTTTGTTTATGTGTGTATTTTTTATTTATTTTTTTACTTTTCTTTCCTTTTTTCTATACACTATTAACACACTCATCAAACACACATTGTAAATTGGATATACAGAGAGTATTAGCTAAAGAGAGTAAGAAAATTTGGAAGAGAGTTAAATGAGAAAGTGGACATTTTTAGGCACAACTTTTTTTATTACTTTCTACACCCGCACTTTGTGTGGAATATTATTTTTCTTTTACTTTTACTGTTTAATTCTATTTTTATCTCTCGCTCTCTTTAGCATTCTTCTTCTCTCTTCCTCTCTATTGCTCAGTTGACCCTTAGCGCTTGCTCTTTTCTATGAAAACACTTTGAGTTATTTTTTAAAGGAGATTTTATACCGATTTATTTTAAAGGTAAATCAGCTGATTTGAGGAGTAGATTTTTCTTTAGTTTTGTTTTTATTTTTCCCTGTAGTTTTTCTTTTTTTTTTTATTAATTTCACTTTATTTTATATGGGTGGCCTAGTGATAATGAAAGGTTTTGTTTTTGTTTTCTTTGTTTTCGGAATTTTTATGTATAATTATTTAAGTTTTGCTCTGGTTTTTCTTTACAGCTGTTTACAAGTTGAGTGAGAACGTTTTTAAATAGAGTTTCTATTTTTTTTCAGATTATTTACAATAGATTTTTTTTAAAGTGTTTAGTTGTTATAAAAATTAATTATTTTAAGTATAAAAAATTTTCTTCTTTATTTTATATTATTTCTGTCATAGATTTTAATACTGTTTCACTTTGCAAATATTCATTTTATACACTTTCACTTTATCTACCTTAAGCATTTTTTAATCTCCATTAAATTTTCTTTGTTTGCTGGAAATGAAAAAAAAGAAAACTTATTAATTTAGAATATTAAATCAATTATTAATTAATTTTATATTTAAAGATTCTTCAATTTCAAAATTCAAAAATTACACAAATTTGATAATTCAAAAAAAATATGTCTCCGAAATTTTAAATACTTTTTAAGCAATAATTTTTATTTTTATTCGTTTGACATTTTTTTTTATTTATTAAAAAATCTCCATAAACAATTTAATTCATTCATAGTTTTTTTTAATATCACTTCGTAACAGTGTTGCCAGCTGTCCTTTGTAAAAAGCTCTTAAACGAAATTGCATTTACAGTTTCAATTATAAAATTAATTAAAGTCGTATTATCTATAGTTGAAGATTTGTCTAAAAGGGACTTAACACTAGAAAAGCCGAAATTTGAGACCCCGTTTAAACATCCCCTTTAAACAACTGAAGTACGTTCATTTATTCATATAAAAAAATTTTTTTTGTTGGTAAACAAGAACATATCAAATTATAAATTTAGATGTTGTTAGTTTTTA
Source organism: Pollenia labialis (assembly GCA_949318255.1). Classification (NCBI taxonomy): domain Eukaryota; kingdom Metazoa; phylum Arthropoda; class Insecta; order Diptera; family Polleniidae; genus Pollenia; species Pollenia labialis. The sequence goes on from OX439139.1 coordinate 25,360,982, forward strand.
CTTTATAAGGCAAATAGACTTCTAGGATGAAAAAATAATAATAGACCGATTTGGCTCGTTTTAATGTCAAACTAATTTTATATAAGCCAGTCCCCATGTTTACAGGTTGCTTAGGCCAGATCATGAGGAAACCTTTTCCCAAAAACTTTAGAAATGCTAAAGATAGTATGCAAATATAACTGCAGAGTGAATGAGAATTGCAAATAAACAAAAAGTCCTATCAATGCTTTAATAAAATAAACAGTGAGTTTATTTTTGCTTACATTCCAAAACTGCAGTTGGTTGTAATTTTCCGAACATAAATTGTAGTTGTGAGGGCTAAAAATTCAGAGAAAGTTAAACTCTCTTTTTGGTTTAAAATGTGTTAAACCCAACAAATTTATAAATCAGCAAACATACCTATAAGCCATCTTCAAACGCATAAAATTGGGCGTTTAAACTACCAATTCAGACCATATGAATTAAATAAGATTTATCGTAATGTTGCCACATGTTATTTTTTTAACAACATGTAACACATGGTTCACTGATTTATAGTTATTGAGTTTAAACTACATAAAAATTCAAGTTTAGTTCAACTAAACCAACGTTTAAGCCATCAGTGAATTATAAGCCATAAGTGGGTTAAGGCAAAACAAAAGCGCAATAATATAAAAAAAAATCAGAAAGTGCCAATTGAAAAACAAAAAGTACCAAAAAGTCTCCTCTTGGTATAGTTTCTCAATCACTCTGGACTCTGCATGTTGAATTTCATGTTGCTAAGCCCAATATTGACGAAATTTTCAAAAGTATCACATGTAGCACGGAACAGTAAAAGAAAGATAATTAATTTTGCGTATTTCCATATTTTGATAATTAAAGTATCAAAAATTTTAATAATGTAGTAGGAGCCAATAATTAAGTAAGTATTTGTCAATACATAGAGAAAATTTTTTGAAAAGAAGTACTAAAAATAGGTACCATTTTCACCCCTTAAACGTTCGAATTTTGAAAAAGTACCAAATTCATATTTATATATTTTTTAGGTAAACAACGAATTTAATATAATCTTTATTTCTATGTTTATTGATTGAAAAAATAAATGGGGTGACAAAAAGTTTTAAAATACAAGTTATACCCGTTTACCCCCCTAAAAGTGACGAATTTCAGAAGAGCTGGTACTTTTCCGCTTATTTTTATAATAAACAACAATAAGAATTTAATTTACTTTTTTATCTCTTTTAGTTTTGGAGATATGAGGTTGCCAAATTTACCCGTTTTTACCCTTTTTACCCCCTCAGATTTTAATAAAATATATATCTTGCACATGCGGTAAGTACATACCGCTCCTTTAATGCAACATAGTCGTAACTCGAAAAAAAATCAAATTTGGCAATATGTCATTAAAGTTTTCAAAATATACGTTTTAAATGGTGGTAAAATCGGTAAACAGGCAGAGGAGAAAAGTGCTCTGAACAGTTTTCCACTTGACGATTTATAGACAGTTAGTCAAACAATTATTTTAGTCAAACAATTATTTTCATAATAAAAACAATTTAAAATTTAGCAGTCAAATATAAAGAACAAAAAATATTAGAAAATTCATAAAAATGTTTTGAAATATTTTTTTTTTAAAGAATTATTTAATTGACTTACTGTCTAGTTAATTTCCATACAAAATTCTGTTCGAACGTTAACGCTCGAAATAATTGAGCTAGGAGTTCACTTTTTCCAGAAAATTGCTTTATATAAAGTTTTGAAATTTTTTTATAAAAAATTTCTCAACGCAAAGTGAAGGAAGATGTATATTATTACATTAATAGTTTATAATAATTTGTACTATTCAAAAAATTATTCGCATCAGTGGGTGTTTTTAACATACATATGTACATGTATATGTATTTTAGAATGAATACATTTTGGACTTTATATTTTAAGTTTAAAGTTCTGATTACCATGCAGCAATACCAACAAAACAAACAACAATATAAAAGGCCTACATTAATTCATTCAGTATTCCCATTTTGTTGTATGTTGATGTAGGTTAGTTTAAAATCAGGCCATTTAATATTTTCTTGTCCATTCTATCATTTTCTATTCACAGATTTTTATTAATAAAAATAAAGGTATATTTAACATTGTCTCTACTAAAAATTCACTCTCACTCTCACTTTTCTTGAAAATCTCTTTTTCAAATGGTCCCTAAAAAGATGCAATACAAATACAGTTTATTTTTTATTTTTTTAATTAACAGCTATTGAGCGGTACTGTTAAGTTGTCAAACCTCTATCAGTATTAATTTGTTTACATTTTTTTACTCTCTTTCTCTTGTTTTGCATGTCCTTTAGAGAGTTCCACTCAGCTTTTACAAAAACAAGTCAATTTATTATAAGTCATTTGCCCTTATTGACTGTAACCTTAAAAAAAGGACCAAGAACAACAACAAAAACACAAGATATACTTAGTGGGTGGAATATATTATTTATGATTTTTCTTTGAATGTCTGTTTCGATCTGTGTGTGTGTGTGTTTTTTTCTTTGAGTTTTTGCAAAAACAAAGAAAAAACCTATTCTGGTTTTTCTTTTTGTCCTGTTTTTTTTTTTAATTTTCCTTACGTATACATTTTAAAGAAGTGAAAACAAAATTTATAATTTTCTTTTTTCTATTTTTATAAATGTGTGTAGACTAAAATATTTTTCTTTTTGCACAAAATAGTTGAAAACATTTATAAATAGTAAAAGAAGAAAATAAAATAAAATAATTTTATGAAAGAAAATCAATAAATTTAATAATGTAGTTACAAGTTTGTTGTTGTTTGTATAACATGTTGTATATTTAGAAAAAAAGTGTTACGATTTATAAAGGAAAATTATAAACAAATTATAAAAAAGGTAAATTGCTTATTATTAACTGTACTGGCCTCATGAAATTTTATCTTTAATTTGAATAAGTGTTTTATGTATTTTCTTTTGTGAAAATAAGGACATAATAAATTCCTTTTGGTACATTTTTAATGTGCAGTCAGTCAACAGGTGATGATGAAGAGAATGTAATAAATTAGTACTTTTTATACCCACATTACAATCGTAAAGAGGGTATTAAGTGTTTGTTGTGGTGTGTGTAACAAATAAAAATATTGGTTCTTTAATCAAACCGATCGCCTCAAAATCACGTTTTAACTCGATTTAACAATGTCCGTCAGTCTAGCTGGCTAGTTGCCTGACCATGTAAGCCACGTGATTAACGTGCATACATATATGTATTCCAACTGACCAATTTTCCGCAGAGGAAATCTACCTACTCTCTCATAAAACTTTACACATGCTTGAAGACCTTAATGCCATCAATCAGTATGAAAATAAAGATGGTATGAAAATAAACGTGAGTAAAATTAAATTGGTGCTGATATCAGAAATTTAATTTAAATTATTATAACCGGCTTTAAATACACAGAAAAAATTAAAAATTTTCTCTAATCACATATTTAGAATCAAGCAAACAATTTGTCGATTTTGCATGAATGTAGATTACTAAAAATTTTAAAAACTTAACATTGTGGATATATTTTAATAATTAAAAAATTTTTGTATGACGTGCTAAATTCCCAATTTTCTATATTTGATAAATACACTGAAATTTATTGTTGAGGAAAGGCTTTTAATATAAATTAAAAAAAATTGCCGTTTTAAAAAAATGTGTTAATTGATTTAATTAAATATAGTCCAGGTATTGACAATTCCCAACAACAATTCTACAAGTTTAAATTATTTTATATTAAACGAAAAAATCAATTAAGATTTGTTGTTACTTAATTAATATTTTAATTGAAAATTTATTTCAAAACAACAAAAAGGTTATTAGAATCAAAATTTTTATTGAATCAGAAAAAAAATCATTTAAGATTTTTTGTTACTTCATTAATATTTTAATTAAAAATTAATTTCAAAACAACTAAAATGTTACTTAAATCAAAATTATATTATTAATTTTCTTTAAACAAAAAAAAAATAATTTATTTAATTATTTCATTAATAAAATTTAATCAATGTTTAAACAAGTTTTTTAATTAATAACAAGCTACTGATAATTTTTTCTGTGTAATTATAAATGGCTGTCTGATAGAATTCGTGAACTTATTTGATTTCCTGTAGTGGGATTCTATTACTTTCAACAATAATAACAGTTGTTAGAATTGTCAACCTGTTTTGTTGTTTGCACTAGCGATTGCTCGATTCTGTTAATTTTGCGTAACAACCTAGAGAAAAATTAGCGTCAAAAGTGGCATCGCAGGCAAAATAACGAAAAACGCAAAGAGGAATAAAAAACAAATCAAATTATTAAAACTAAAGAGTATAAGAGGTAAGTAAAATATTTTTATATTAAATAAAATGTAAAATATTCAAACGTCATTTTCAACATATATTTTTTCAATTATACGGAAAAAAATATATATATATTTAAAAAATTTTATTTATTTTACCCACAATTTTCTTAATTAAATTGTTTGTAAATTGTCATATTAACAATTTGTTTAAGTTGAAAAAATAAAACAATTTTTTATCAATAGTTTTCAATATCAAATTAAAAAAATTATAATTTTTTGTTTGTTTTATATCTTATAGAATAAACGATAGAACTGTTATTGAAAACCCATTCAGTAAATCGTAGATGTAAAACTTCCCTAGGGGGGAACATTAAACTTGTCTCGTGGTAGGTCTTTGGTGGCAGAGACCGGTTCTAGTTCTAAGTCTTTGTATGAATAAGACCTTTTTGCATTGGGTTGTCATTGGAGGGGGTCAATTGACACCATTTGTCACACATTTTTTCTCAATCAACGTGTTTAGTGTTAGTTACTGCAATGTAGGATTTTTTTAATATAATGTAGTATCATTTCAATAAAACGAGTTTAAGAACTAAATTTGAGAAACAAATTTTCGAAAGTCCCAAGAAATGTGTCACACCACTGGTGAAAACTAAACTGTAATTCATTACTTTTTTACCTTTTTGTTCCTCATAGACCACACACAGAAAACAAATTGGTTGGGAAATGGTTGCAGTAATAAAATATTGATCAAGTAACATAATTTATTATTGCAACTATTAAAAATGTATACTTCTAACTGATTTTCAATTCTATTGATTATTAAAACGTTATTCTAACTGAAATATGATTCCTTCAATTATTTTATTAGTTATGATAACTAATTTAATTTAGTTCTAAAAATTAGTACAAATGGTTAGAATCACAACCGAATTTAATACATGGCAATACTGAATATCGGTCATTGAAATTAATTATTTGCTTTCGTCAATAAATTTTGTAATATAAATGTTAGTTCATTTATTGCAGCTAATTATTGATTGTTGGAATAGTTTAAATTCGAGTGCAACAAATGAAAATATAATTATTCGGAATTCACAACCAACAAATAGTTAAAAGCCCCAATTGCTTACTAAATTTTCTGTCAAAACATTTGATAAATTAAAATAATTTTTAATTGTATATTTAAAAAATATCTTTGCGGTCAAAAACAGAAAATGTACAATAACTTGATAAATAGGGGTAAGTAATGTACGTATTCTTATAAGTACGTTTTTTTAGTGGACGTAGTGATAGTTGCCACACGATATCTTCTCCAATCCACTCCGGTACCACTGTAGCATTCCATCAGGGTGGGTGGTTTTGTGTTGTTACACGTCTTCATCACATAGTTGTCCTGATCCTAGTCCTCCGTTCTCCAAAGTGATTAGGGGTTTGGAACTCTACAGCATTTTTCTCTCATTATGCGGCAGATAAAGGTTTCACACAATTTCCACGACTCCATAGAGCCCAGAATTTCATTAACCATGTTGTCAGGAGAAAAACCCACATGGAGTCTGTCGTTTAGTTCAAGTCTTTAATGTTCCCATCTTGGACAATGGAAGAGATTGTGTTCAGCATTATCTTCCTTACCACCGCATTCGTCACAGTGTTTGTAAGTTTCAAATCTATAATAGGTAGCTGCAGTTAGCCCAATGTTTCCGCTCTTCGATACGTTATATATTTTTTCTCTTTCTTTCACCAAGAGATCTACAGGTGGAATTCCAGCAAATACAGAAGCTGCATTTGTGGATACTGTGCGGTATGCCGATATTTCTTTTAAATATGTACATAAACAAGTGCATATGTATGTATGTATTATTTTTGTATGCCCTGCAAATTATATTGGACTTCTTGATCCATTTTGATCCTGGGCTGGTCCAATTGAATGCAAGTATGAACCATGTCATTGTTAAAAAAAGTTTGCAGTGAAACGACATGTCTTCGTTTTTTATGTTTGAATAAAATTAAGTAATGTAAAAACTATAAATAAAAATATTAAAAAATAAATTTACATTAAAAAAATGGATTTTATTGGAATTAATTTGATTTTCGATCTAATATATCGGGAAAAAGTCTATTCAACCGGTAAAAAAAATATATTGATAACGACATTCAAATCTCTTGTTATGAACACCAATTATGTGTTAATTCAGTTATAACTATCATATATTCGGCTATAAGCACAATTTTGATTCTAATAATCATACTAACAACTAACAATATCTGTTGTAATGACTGATAGTGTACTAATATTCAAATGCTGCTGTCGAAACGAACGAAATTTTCAGTATTTGTAACCGAATTGTGTGATAGTACATGCAACCGACGAAATTCGATTGGCGCCAAATTCGGTTGTAATCACGAATCTGTTTTCTCTGTGCAGTTAAGTGATTGGTTCTTCTCTCACTGGTCATCAGTTCCTTCTTTTTGTACTTGTTCTATTTTCACAAATCCTAGGACCAGTCTGTTGGACCAATTGACACAAATTTTCCTCAGGGTTCTTATTGAAATTTTAACGCGGTTTAATTTATTTTAGTTTTCAAATTATAGTTGATGATTGTGTCAAGAATCCGTTTTGTGCACCTGTTAAAACTTTGTAGTGTATGTACTTCAAAGTCTTTTTGTTTTAAAGATAATTGAATCTGAACTTGGTGAAATCGGCCGTGTATGTTACGAACTCATTGTGAAAAATATTTTGTTGAATGTTAACAGTTTGAATAAAAAAAATTTTATTTTATTTTTCAATTAAAAAAATAATTGCATTGACGAATATGGTATTCAATGTGACAATTTCTTTGTCATAATTTTTCTGTGTAGTGTTTTTGTGTTTAATCGAACTATTTAATTTTTTTTGGGCTGTAATATGAATCTGAACTTTTTAACATAAATTTGTTTTGTCGACAACATGTGGGGTAGGGTATCAAATGGACAGGCTTGACCGACTTTTTTGACAAGCCTGCCCGACACCATGTGGTGTAGGGCATCAAATGGACAATCTTGACCGACTTTTTTTGACAAGTCTGCCCGATTTGTATGGGGTTTTTTGTGTGAAAGTGTGGCGTTGACAACAGATTTGCTGACATTTTTTTATGTCGTATAGAATTTTGTCAGACTTTCATATAAATGAATCGTACGTTTGCGAAGGACAATGAATAACGGCCTTAACTCTATAATCCCATATTTATTGTTTGCCTTCAAACACTCATATCAAAATAATGTTAGGGTAGTGTCAGGCATTTTTATGATTTGAACAGCTTATAAAATTTTTAAATTTTGTCATAGTGGTTGAAATTTATTTTAGCTGTGTTCCAAAACATCCAAATACTTTGCAGTTAAATTCCAGGTGCGTTTTAAGCGGATGACAATAACGATACCGATTCAGCATAAAGGAATATTCCTGTGTCACTCTGAACAAGCTTCGTAGTATTTAAGGTAACATTTATAGCATTTTACAAACTCTTTTTCGCCAGCAGGGCAAGGAAAATCCGGATGGACCATATCATATCCATCTAAACTTATATAAATTCTTACAAAGGCTTATATGAACACCGTTTAAATGACCGCCTTAGGGAATTAGAGCGTTAAATGAGTAACAAATGTATAACCCAAGGGAACAAAATTTAACTCTTTTTCTATTGATTGGAAGTTTAATGCAATTAGGTTTTAGCTTGAGGTCGGTGATTTCAAATCTTATCTCCGTTTTATCCATCAGCTCGAATTTTTTAAGTTACAGTTACAATAAAATAAAGCTCATTTCATTCTAAATATTTTTAACTAAATGTCTACAAGCCAAAATTGTGATTTTATCGCATTTTTATTTTTATTGAATTTTTGAAGAACAAAACTTTTATTTGTTTTCTAGGTAAACACCAATTACTCAGCCAATTTTTTTGGTGGTTTTCATTGTTAGGACACCCTAATATAGATTTTAAAAAAATAAACAGCACAAAGAACTCTTAACTGAAGCTTAATCTCATGGCATAAGCTTGTTTTTCTAGGTCCGCGCCCATATTAGGCAGAAAATATTCTCAGAAAGTATTTACAAAATTCGAATATACAGCCATGTCACAAAGTTCAAATCCGTTCGGAAACGGAATTCATTCAGAAAATGACCAAAAAAAAATTTCGAAATTAAACCATTTTTTATTTTCTTGCACGAAATGGGAGTTTTCTGTATCTGAAACTATCAAAATATGCTTGAAAACTTACATTGCAAAGTAATGAGTTAAAAAGCAAATAAAACGGCTCTACACTACTTATACATTGGCATTTTAATTATTATTTTAACATGGTGATGTCATTGGAGGAAAGTACGTACCACCCTCGCTTACAAATAGGTAGTTAAATAAGTCATTACCACATTCTCTTACAAATAGGGAGTAAAATTTCCACTTTTAATAAAAATTTTTTAATTTTTGTTGTAAAATTCTATTTAATAGAGAAATATTTCTATAATATTTGTCATAAAATTCTTATATTACAGAAATCTTATTAAAAATTGACTTTTAAAATTCTTGCGTTTAACGTTTCCGATTTCCAGCACACCTCTATAAATTTTTCATATTCAAATTTATTACAAATTGTTTTTTATTTATAACAAAAAAAAAAAAAAAAAAACAAATTGATAGAACAAATATTTAAAATCAATTTGTATTAGATTTGAAAGCATTTTATTATGAATTTCATTAATCAACTCCTACACAAGTACTTATGTATCAGATTATATGTCAGCCATTACTAAACTACTTCCATGTTATGCAGATGGTATGAAGTAGTCATTGAAAAGTAAGTTGTTTAGTAATCGCAAGTCATTACCAAGTTTTTGCTATGATGTTTTCTTCGATTCCGAACGGAATTTTACTCTGTGACATGGCTGATAGTCGCTGTGAGCAATAAATCGTGATTTTTTTTAAGAAATGAATTGTTAAATTAGGATAGTAATCCAAAAACAAAAAAATTTTTCTAGATATCCTGCGAAATATGCAAAGGCCTATTTCATACTCAAAATCTACCAGCATTCGCATTAAACTTAACGCTTTTCCACACAAAAATAGACACACACACACTTTCTAATTTTCAGTCAATCTTTATCTTTCAAAAAATCATGAAAAATTGGAACCCCTTTCCTTTTTTTCTGCTTGCAAGGCAAAGAAGAGAAAATAGTATAATAAATTTATAAATATTTATAAACTTTCAACTTAGAATTGATATCTTTTTTATTTGAAAAAAAAAAGAAAAGAAAAACTATTTCTATTTTCTAACAGTCACTTACTGACTCTTCTTTTTATTTATTATCACTTCTATTTTTTGTTTTAACAATTTATATTCATCGTATCTTGTTTATACTATTTTCTCTTTAATTTTTTAGTTTTTTCTGCCATTCACTTTTTTTACTACTATTTGTTGTTGTTGTTAGGTGGCTTTTATTTATTGTTTCTGTTGTATTTATATTCAGACTGTTGTATTATTACTTTGCGTGACTTAGGGAAGTTGGTCATTTATTTCTTTAACTTTTTACTAAATTTTTCATTTTGCTCATTAGATACACATGGTGGTCCTAATAAAAAATATCGGTTGGGTTATGAAGAGTTTCTCTCTCTCTCTCTCTGTAGAATAAAAGTGCGAGTGGATGTGTGGGAAATTCTTATTTTTTTGTTTTTGCATGTGGGTGTTGCACGCACACTTCATCAGCAGCAACTACAACAACATCGTCATAATCATGATGACTGACACCACAACTATCACCACCATAAAAATCGTCATCGTCAGCAAATCCATGTGTCATAGTTTAAAAATACAATACAAACTAGTATTTATTTGCAAAAAGATAAAATATTTTTGTTGGTTAATAAGTGTGCGTGTGTGTGTGTGTGTGTGTGCGGGGGTACATATGGGTGTGTGTTTGAAATTTTGTTAAACCCATATGCATATAAGTTTACAAATGGGTGTGTGTGTTTGTGTTTGCTTTACATATGTAACACACATATGTACACCTAAGCACTTACCCAACAATAACAATAATAATAACACACACTCGTTTGATTTAAAAAACTATGATTTCATTTTAGATTTTTAGTTTTATTTAGTTCAGGTTTTGCTTGTGTTTTTCATAAAAAAAAAAAATTATTTTGCAAATTTCCTACACTTAAAAAAAATTAAGAGTAAATTACAAAAATAATAACATAAATTTGTCGAGGGATAAACAAAAGGGAGAGAAAGTTGTTTACTGTTAAGAGGAGATACATTTTAGCAAATTAATTTTATTCATTAAGACATTGTGTAACAAAGAAGACAGTGCAACAAGGACTTCTACACGAAATCAAAGTAGAAAAACAAACAAAGAAAAAAGTTAGTTATAATGAGATTTTAATGAGGCGTTAGTCATAATAAATTCCCTTAGTATGCAAATAAAATGACATCAGTAGCTCTCTTTGAATTCCTACTTCCGAAAATTACTTTAACCCGTCTTAATGTCGTACAAATGTGAGAGGTAAAATTTTAACATTAATATGTTTAGCGTTTATTAGGCAGCATTGGTACTCGCCAAGACAAAACTTCGAGCGAGTGTTGTGATCTTGTCAAAACGGAGTTTGTTTGACTCTACCTGAGAGTATGCGCAATTTTAACTACCACGGCAACCAACCAACTTGTCATCGTTAGTTTAAACATTTTCCCATCATTCCAGCAAAATATGGATTCCGCGTCAAAAAAATCCTGATTTTTTTTGAGGAATCCATTCCAGTCGCAAAAAACGTATCAATTGGGCTGGGTACAGGTTAATTGTAAGCATCTGGCCCTTTTACAGCAGAATATAAAAGATGAGATCCTGGCAGACCATCCATACGACTTCTTGCATTCATCGAAAAAAAAATTAGTTATTAACGGCAGTAATTATTCGTAAATAATCTTTTTATGGCATTCAAGCTTAATTTCAACCATGCACTTTTGAGTTCAGTATGCTTTTGAAAATACCCATACAAAGTGACAGGGTATACGAATTTATCGATCTGACGCCGTTGTCAGCAACACGGTGTCTGCCCGTCCACTAATTAAAAAAATTTTAGATAGATTTTGGCCTACATCCATATAAGATTACTCTGGTGCCAGAATTAAAGTCAGAGGACCATCAATTGCATCGTGTGTTCGATGAACTGGCTGAGAATCTGCTGGAAGTTAAGCCAGATTATTATAGTTTAATCTTCTTCAGATGCAGTTCTGGCTTAACGGGTGTGCAAACAAGCAGAATTGAATAACCATGAGAATCTTCAGACTCCATTTCTTCCCGAAAAAATCACTGTCTGTTGCGGTTGACATGATAAAGTCGGAATCGGTCCATTTTTCTTTAAATCCAAAACCCGTGCTAACATTAGCGTAATTGGTAAACGCTACAGGCATTGATTATTATATCATTGCAAATCATCTGAATGAGAAATGGTTGAACAAGACGGTACTTCTTGATATACAGCGCGTTAAACCATCAATTTGCTGAGCTAAATGTTTGGTAACCGAATTATCTCAAGAAAAGGACTTGAGTATTGGCCACCTCGTTTGTGTGATTTGACAGTTATGGACTACTTTTGTGCGACTTCAACAACTCTTTTGTGCCTGCTGATAAGCCAGCAACTATGGAGCATTTAGAAGCCAACATTCGAAGAATTATTAAGGGAAAAGGCCAGGTTTGCAAAATAAAATCGACAGAATGGTGTTCACAAGACGCAGTCGCGGAGGCCATGTACCAGAAATTCTTTTTCAACATTAAATGCCATTAAATTTTGGTCATTCCATTGAATTTGTTGGGTTTGACTTAAAATAAAAATTGAATGTCTCTTAAACGACACACTTTATAGTTGAATTGGATATCAGTCGCAACCGTAACTACAGGGTGCCCGAAATGACCGAAGGAGTTTGGATTCCTTATAACTTTTTTTAATTGTTATTTTTAACAAAATTTTGTGTGAAGAAGACTTGGGGTATTAAGTAGAAATAACTTTCAAACGAACAAAAATAATTACACTCGAAATTTTGCGAAAAAAAAAGTAGTGCGAAGTAGAAAATGGCCACCACTTGTGAGATACAATTTTTCATAATTAAATTTAGGGTTTAAAAAACTGATGTCGAAACCAAAAACTGTCGACCGAAAAACGAAAATTTGTGTACAACTTTTCGCAATTTGAGTTGGTAAATGCAACAATTATTTTTTTTTATTTTTTTTTTTGGCCGATGCCAAATGAAGAAGTGAAAGAAATTGCAGTTTTTCTACTTTGACTGCTGATTAAATTAAAAATATTTTCCATTAATATACTGTTAAAAAAAAAATATAATTGTGTCTTAAATAAAAAGTTGTAATGAACACAAATCCCTTCTGTAATTTTGGGCCATCTAGATTAACTATGAATTTTAGCATCAGTAAATTTGAGTAAATTAAGGGTATTTTGCTATTTATCCCTCACACCATAAACAAATCAGTTTTTGGTCGTCTTCAAAAAATATTCTCCCAAATTTCATCTTCTTAAGTCTGCTTTTGCAACCTCTATCAACATAATTTCACAAGAATCCAGAAAATTACTTAATTCTTTATATAATTCTTATGAAATATGCGGGAAAAAGTCACTTCAATCACGACCCATCCGGGACAAGGATGGAAACCTCTTAACATCGATTGAAGACCAAGTGCAGCGATTCAAAGAACACTTCTCTGAAATTCTAAATAATTCTACCCTCCCACCCCCGACACCAAACGTGACCCACGGAGATAACAGGACCACACGAAACATGTCACTTTTGTCGCAACCACCGCAATACAATGAAATTATTAAAGCCGTAGAGTCAATGAAGAACAACAAGTCCCCGGGAGTTGATAACATATCAACTGAGATGATTAAAGCATGTCCAATAACCACAGCTCGACTCCTACATCCCCTATTTTTTAAAATTTGGGAAACAGAAAAACTACCAGAAGAATGGTTGGAGGGGATATTAGTCACGATCCCAAAAAAAGGCGACCTTAGTCAATGCCGAAACTACAGAGGTATTATGTTGCTCCCAATTCCGTCAAAAGTATTAACCAAAATGTTACTTAATCGCGTAAACGAAAAACTGGACTCAACCATTCGCAGGCAACAGGCAGGGTTTCGATCAAACCGCTCATGTGTCGACCACATTAATACATTGAGGATAATAATAGGACAGTCCGTGGAGTTTAGAACCGCTCTCCAGCTTGTATTCGTCGATTATAGCACAGCATTCGACAGCATTAACAGAGACTGTATATGGAATGCTTTAATACAGAGGGGTATTTCACCAAAGCTTATAAGACTGATAAAGGCACAATACGATGGCTTCAAGTGCAGAGTTCTGTACAATGGTCGCTTATCTGCGGAGTTCAACAACGTGGTATCACTTGGAACCTCCAAAGCCAATTGGAAGATTTGGCATATGCAGATGACATATGCCTGATATCATCAAGGCATGCCGATATGCAGGATAAAATTGACAACCTTATCACCGAATCTAACAATGTTGGCTTAAAAATTAACTCCGCAAAAACCAAAACGTTAAAAATAAATGCGACCAACTCTGACGCAAATTTTAAAGCCGGTGAGAATGCTATCGACAATGTGAACTCCTTCACCTACTTCGGGAGTGTCATTTCCCCAGATGGCGGAGCTGCAAACGATATCCATAGTAGAATATCCAAAGCACAAGGCGCTTTCTCACAGCTATGGAAAATCTGGAGGTCATCATCAATCTACACCCACACCAAATTACGTATCTTTAACTCAAACGTAAAATCTGTTCTTTTATACGGATGTGAGACCTGGCTAATGACGAAAGCACTTGAAAAGAAACTTCAAATTTTCGTTAATAAATGCCTCAGGAAAATTTTGAAGATCTGGTGGCCAAATACCATATCCAACAAATTACTTCTCGAGAAATGCAACCAAATTGAAATACAACTCGAAATTAAAAAGAGACGATGGAATTGGATTGGTCACACCCTGCGGAAATCACCAACAGAAATATGCGGACAGGCTCTAGAATGGAACCCGCAAGGTAGCAGGAAACGAGGAAAGCCAAAGCATACATGGAGACGAACTATTGAAGATGATATGAAAAAAATGGGATACAATTTCAACAGGGCAAAAATCATCGCTCAAGATAGAGGAGAATGGCGAAATTACGTTGAGGCCCTATGCTCCACAGGGAGTTAAAGGAAATAAGAAGAAGAATGAACTAGCGATACCAATCCCGAAAAGCGAATTTAAATCCCGGGATTTTCGGGACTTAGTCAATCCCGAAATTGTTAACTTATTTTTTTTTTTATTTCATTTGCTTGTAAAAAGAAATTCAGGGAACACGATATTGTTTCTTAATATTTATTTGATTAACTCTCTTAAAACTGTCATTGAAAACGAAAGAAAAATTTGAAGTTTGTTGCGATTTCTTTCAAATAAATCAATTACTAGTTTGCACTTTTCAATTACAATATTAATGATTTTTTTTATTAAGTTTGAATCAACTGAGGTATTTGAATAAAATTAAGATTTTATGGTAATTATTTCTTAATTTAATTTATTAACACATTGTCTGAAATCGTTCGGTGTTTTTGTTCTTATTTTTTTTTATTAAATTTATCATTGAATAAGAAAAAAACATTACAATTTTAAATTTTTACAAATTGTAGTAATCAATATAACTTTATTTTTAACTTTTAAATAATAAATTTATTATAAAACTTTGGTTTGTAAACCACTGTTAAAGCCATTTTTTTAAAAAATATCTAAAAGCATTTGTCTTTAAATTTTTAAAACCCCTAAATCTCGATATCCCGAAAAATACTGGGATCCCGAAAAATCCCTTTATACCTAGAATGAACAAATCTTCCTATATCCCCTATCCTTTTTAAAAAAACTTTTTTATTAAAATTTATACATTTCGGATAGTAAAATTTAATACCCTTTACACTAATATAATTTGTCTAACTGTAACTATTTTATGTCCTTAATAATATTAACTGGAACAAAACACCATAACGTATACGTATTATTTAATAAATGCAATTAAAATAAATAATAATCATACGTCAAGTACAACTTTCTAAAACTGTAAAATAATTTCAGTTGTTTAAACAAATTTTCATAATTATTTTTCACTTTCCCTGGTTATTTAACAAAATATGCACTTCCTATTTTTATAATTTCAAATTTGCATAAATTTAATATTCACACTGCAGAAGTTCGTTGTTGCATTTGGAATTAAATGCAAAAATAAAAATAAATAAATTTACGGGAAATTATTTATATCCTTAACCACTACACTGAAAGCAGTGAATAGGGGAAAATATAAGTTTGTCATTCCGTATGATACAATTTGAAATATTTATCTTAAACAAATGGTGTTTTCTATTCTACAAAAAAATGTGCCTTTTTTTTAAAAAAATTCAATTTGGTGAATTTTTCTTAAAAATTTGGCTCCCGAAAAGGGTGGCCTTTAGTGACACCAAATTGCATTTTTTTAAAACAAGGCACATTTTTTTGTAGAAAAGAAAACACCAAAAATTTAAATTTGAAATGTCTGTGCTTGGGCAAGAGGCATCAATATTTGTAAGCGAAGTTTCTACTCGTCCGCTTACATTTCTATACTCTTCGCTAGCAAAAATTTTAATGGTTGTTTTCCCAAGGTAAAAGTTTAATAACTAAGTTCTAGTCCTTAAACTAATAAAGTATAAAAAGAGGTAAAAAAAGAGACTACAAGTAGCAGTATTCATAAGAGTTTAGTAAAAAAATGCAAAGAACTTTTAGCCATATTTTTTATACTTCTGGTAATGCTACCTTTACATTTTCTTAATAGTTGTAGTAGATGAAAAAAAAACATTAATTTTAAGAATAGCAAAATTTTAAAATTCCGTTTGTTAGTAGAGATCGCAAAAATATGTAACAATAAAGTAGCCATTGATGTAGTAACAGAAATAGCAATAATGCTAGGAGCACAAATGGGACGAACGACGAATTTTTGGCCGCGAATATTCGTCGCCAAAAATAAAAAATATCTGTGTATATGAAAAAGCACACAATTAGGGCGCCGACGAAAATTCGCCGGACGTTGCAAACTTTAAATAGATTTAATTCTAATTCTAACGCCGGCGAACGACGAACAAATCAGTACCGGGTAGCCATATTGTTTGAAAATGGTAAGTGTTTTAGTAAATAAAGTTACTTTTTACTTTAGAAATTGTAAAATTTTAACTGAATATAATTTAAAATACAAATTGTAAAAAAAATTGACAATAAAAAAGTATTTTAGTTAGTTGTTCTTAATGTTTTGTTTGTGAAGTATTTTTTGTTCATATGGTACCACTATTTCTTGTTTATACAACATATTTTATTTCCATTTTGTTTTTTCGGCGTTATTGTGTTTCATACGCCGAATTTATACAGCGAATTTCTTCCAAATAATTCGTCGTGCTGGACGAAATTCGTCGTTCGTCCCAGTTGTGTTCCTAGCATAAAGTAGCATATGGACAAGTTAATAAACCAAACTAAAACGTTATTTTCATCGAAATTATATTAGAAAACTGAATTATTTACATAACGAACGCCTGATACGAGCAACACTTTAATGCTAAAGTTACAAAAAGTCTCAAAACACCAGATTTATTTTTATGGTGTTCTGAAACTCGTGAGTTTTGCTTGCGATCTGCCATAGTTTCTTTATCATATTCTACACACAGAAAAAAAAACAATGTAAAATCCTCGAAAACAAGATTGATTTTACATTTTTCGGTAGTAATTTTGCTTCATAATTACTTCATGTTAATTAAACATGATTTTACAATAACTCGCAAGCAACATTATTTTCTTTAAAAATAAATATAATTCATGGTAATTTAACATTCCCGTAAAGTTAGAGCAAAATGACATTGATATTGAAATAACATTCCGGATCACGTGGAGTGGGTTAAAAAGTTAATTCAAGTTGAAACAAGGTGAAGTTCATGTAGAATCGAATTGGTTTGAGTTTGAAATAATAGTGAGAAGAAGCTTCAGAGAAAACATATGCGTTAATTCAAGAAACATTCTAAAGGGCCAAATACACTTGTCAAATGATTGTCCAGCCGGCGAATTCAACGTGTACGTGTGCTGGACGTAATATTCGCCGTCATATCTAAATATTTTGATTTTTCATCAAGCGTTGTCGGTGTCACACATACAAACACATTTTCACTAATACTTGATGAGTATTTTGATCAATGTATTTGGGCCTTAAGCACGTACCCGCGGAACCAGAGAGAGGGAATATAATTATTTTTTTTTTCTGTAACACATGTTTAAAATTTCTGTTTTCAACTTTTTTACAGAAGCACTGATAATTAAAAGACGCCAGCAAAATGGCCTGATATGATTTTCGTCATCATTCTTCTTTGAAAATGTTATGTACTATTTACGTTAATAATTTTTACAAAAAGAATACGGGAATTTTTTTTCTTTTATGTTTTTCTTTTTATAGTGTTGTTATTAATTCTATACAAAACAAATAGAATAAAGCATTTTATGGATTTAATAATAAACAATAATATTTTAAAATTTTTCGTTAAACATTAATATGAAAAAATGATAATTTTAAAAAAAGGGCATTACTTTGGCAGTGCCCCGGTAGGGTAGCTGGTAGTGAGCTAGTCTTTCATAGCCGGGGTTCCGGGTTCGATTCGTGCCAGAGACTCTGGTATCTTTCTTGCAGACATGCGAAAAGCTTCGCGAGTTTAGCTTAGGAAATGAAAAAAAAATGTTAATTTAACATTGATATTTTTTCTGTGTGTACGATCTGAAACTACTGGGCTAATCAACTCTTTTTTTCTACTTAAAAGTAAAATTGTAAAAGTATAAGCTAAAAACGAGAAAGAAGCACGTGATTTGAATACTACTGCTTTATTGGTAGTTTAGGTTTTAAAATTATTGCTCCATACCAGATTTATTTATTTTTTTACTTTAGCAAAAGCAAATGTAAACTAAATAACAGCAAAGCACTTTTAGGCTTTTGCTAGTGCTACAGAATATATTTGCAGCATTTCTTCTTACAGCAACAAAGTTATTTATAATTATAGCATTTTAAACACTGAGATTAAATATGCAGGATGAAGAGACTTTTAAATAAATATCTATAAACTAAGAGAAACCATTAAGTTTGTTATTGCACCACCCTGTTTATTCTTGCATATTGTTATATATTTTTGACAATTTTGTTGGTTAAGTACCACAAAAGGGTAGAATCTGATATTTTTTTTTTTGAAATGCACTATCAAGATTTAGTGAATACATATATTAAAGAACGTTCAGAAGGCCTTGCTATTGTTTTAATTTCTAGTTTAAGGTACGAGGACGGTCTGAAAATTAGCCAACCTAACAACACAACAATTATGGGAAAATGTATCTTTATTTATTATTATGATGGAAGTAAATGCAAGAACTGTCTAGATTCTCTAAGGATTTGCATTACGAGAAGACCCCACCTCTTCGCCTTTGACAAATCCTGCTAGCCATTTTTTTAACCCTTATGTGAATGGCAAAAATAACACCCAGCATTTTAAGGTATATAGTACCCGGCTATATGGAATTAGTATTAGAAACTAAAATTATTTATCGAACTTTATGTAAATAATTACGGAAAATAACTCTGAGACTTAAAAAAGATGTTAATTTTCAGTAAATTAAAAAATTTTTGTATGCGCGCTGGGCTATGTAACGTATTAATGCTGAGATATGAAAGCTTGAAATTTAATTTAAATTTTTCTTTATCATGTAAACATTACTCCGGTCATTTTCCTTATTGCAAAGATGCAACAGTTAAATGTTTTAATGTATATTGTTTTAGTCTTTCTAAGATTTTGACCGAGTGAAGGTAACATTTAATGTATGAAGGTACCCGGGTACCTTGTCATAGCATTTTCAAAATAATTTTTAAGCAAAAAAATAATTATAAATTAAAATTTATTAACAGTTAGGAGTTCTCCAGAAGTTTTAAATATGTGAACCATCCGTTTATTAAAAAAAAACCTTGCCGTTCACATCAGAGAACTGCAACGAGCACCCGTTTTTATGATTGATGATACTCGCCTTAAAACGAGTTGCGGTGTAGTTAATACCGCCTATTGTTTTTGTAAGTACTCGCCAGGCTCGTAAGAAATTGTGTTTTCAACATACGAGCCTTTAGCAAACGCAATGAAATTTATATGAGTTCTGTTTTGTTTTGTTTCTTAAAATTATTATTTTATCATTCGGCAATAGCACTCGTACTTCTGATAAATCAACTAATTTACTCTCTTTTATTCAATGTTCTCTATCTGCCCTTCGCTGACCTAGAGTTATAATTGTCTGAGTGCACAAGTGTTTACTCGCAGCATTCGTCATTCGTAGTAATACTTAAAGCAGCGTTGCCAGATGGTTTAGGAAAAAAACAATGATCGTATATTTAAGTAAACATGTAGGGCTAAATTCATTATGAAATAAAATGAATTTAAAAGTTATAAGAAAAATTTTCGTGGAAAATTTTAATTAAAATATATAACGAATGCGACAGGCTTATGAATCACAATATTTTATACGTCAATTTCATTTATATGTAAATATTTTTCATTGTGCGACGTAAACACAGAATTTACTTTTTATATATTTATAAATGTTTGACAACAAATTTTACAACAAACACACAATTATATTCTATGATGCTAAAGATGCACATAATAAAATTTTTTTAAATGGCTGAGTGCGCTCTTTATTAACGGTAAATATCGGCTGCTAATTGAGTTTTTTCTTTTACTAGTTTTCATTCATAAAATAAATAACAAAACATGCACTAAATCATTTAAACGCCTAAAATCGTCTTACCTAGGACAAATCATAAAATCTGGCAGCCACGTTTTCATTTAATGTTGAATTTTAAATACACGAACATATACTAAATGAATATGCCGTGAATGTTGTTGTTACGAGCTGGTCGTAACACCTAAGTCGTGTAAGTTAAATACAAAAAAGTTACCGAATATGAAAATAGAAAAAACACGAAACTTAGCTTTGCGTTGTTGTGATATTGTTCATACATTTTTCTGGGCTCTTACTACTTTATGTAGTTCACACATGTACAAGTAAAAAGTTATTGTGACTATTTTTATGCATGAAGCTCGCTTTGTATGAAGAACGAGCCAACGAGCCAACCATATCAGAAAAAGCGAGTGTTTAAAAGTATTCGAGACTAAAAATGATTTAGTAAACAGCGAGTGCGCTCGCGAGTATTATGTATTGTTGCAGTTCTCTGGTTCACATAAGGGTTAAGTTGGAATTGGATTAAAGGCCAAGGGATGTTAAATTATGCGAATAAGTTGCGAATTCCCTTATCATTCGAACTTAAGTTTATATATTTTGATCATTGCAATTGTGGCTGTGGGAACTGCTGTATTGTATTGTCTTTATAAAACAGCAAGCATGGCGCCGATCTTACGCACACCATTCTTATACAAACAATTTCGGAAAATATGCGATGTATAAAATTTAACTCACGCACCAATTATACCATTTTGTGGATTTTTTTGACCGCTTCTGGCCTTGATGCCATTTTTTTACGGGGCACAGAGGGATGGCTACATACACCAATAGTCAGTCGGGATCCAAGTCCCAGGGCCTTATATAATCGTTATAGCCGATTATAATATAACTTTTATTTAACCACAAAATTGTTTAAGGAATTTTTTTGTTTAGTAAAAAAAAAGATTTGGTTTATTTTAAAGTTTAAACAATTTTGTTTAAACATTTATCACTAACAACGGTGACCTTCACCTGGTTTCGGTTTGTTTTTATTTATTTTTGTTATTGTTGTAAATTTAGTGTTTTTAGTGGCAACCTGTGTTTTCACTTTGTTTTTTTTTTTTTTTTTTTTTGTAGCAAATATTCGTGTTTTAATTAAATTTATTTTTTATGAAAGATCTTTTTTAAGTGTGAGTGTATGCATGTATGGGTATGTGTGTGTGTGTTTGATGTAGCTTTTATAATTGTTGTTGTTGTTGTTGTTTGCTGGTAAAGTCAATATTTAATTTAAACATGCAAGTGAGTCATTTAAATTTGTATTTTACTTTGTTTTAGTTACATTGTTGTTGTTTTGTGTGTGTGCGTTTTTTTTTATTCCTTTCTTTTTAAATTTAAAATGAAATGTGGGCGTTACGTTTTTTTACAATTGTAATTTATATCAATATTTATCAATAGTTTTACTAACAACTATTAATGTTTTTTGTTCTAATTAATTAAATATGTCATAAGCCAAGGAAATCTTTAAATAAAGTATGTTTTAATATAAAATATTGAATATCAAACATACAAAAGTTGAAATTTAAGGAATTCAAAAGCTTTGTTCGATTTCCCATAATCAACTATTTGTGAGAAGAAAAAATCTACATGTCGCTCATTTTCTAAAAAAAAAACTTCTTTTGTCAACAATCACAAACTTTGACTTTATATTACTAATGCATATGCATTTTTATGAATATTTTGTAAAAATTTCTTATGTTTATATTGTAAACCTAACTCTTGTGTGTTCATTTGAGACTTTAAAGGGTTAATCGTAAACAAAAATTTTTGAGCTAAGCCGATGCTGCAGCATATGACCGATATAGGGATTTTCCCCTGCATCTGGCAACACTGATCTTGGAAGAAATCTGTTCTTTAGCTTCCAGGAATTTTAAAGTTGCAAGACTGATTTTTTTTCATATATTAAGCTTATTATTCATCAGATAAGATAAAATGTAAAAAAAATTTACCTTTTTAAATATTTTTATCTATTCTGCTGAATATTAGGTATTGTTATTGGACCTCAAATTCTTTTCTTATAGCCCCCAAAAATGTTTAGCGTACTTGTAATATATTCCAAATAATTAATGTTCCAAATAAACTTTGCCTCGTACGCCCTGCCCTGTAAGCAGCCAAACAAATACTTGTAAGTAAAATTTTACAACATGTTCGTCAATATACAACAAGCTGTTTGTTATAGAAAATATTAAATAGGCTTAACGAAATAAATTATGAAAACATATTTAAAGTTTTCTTTTCATACATATTTATCATACTGCGGTTATTTTCTAGTGAACTTTAGGTCATCTTTTTCCAAAAAATATCATGTTACCATATTAAACAACAACACAAACGAAACATTTGCTTATTAAAGTAACACAAAAGAGAAAAAAAATAAATTTTCAAAATTGCCAAATTAAATTATAGAATCCAAAGAAAAATCTTTATAACTAATAATTTTTGCCACGACACCGCATTTTCTTAGCAATTTAAAGGAAAAGTAGAAGCAAACTCCAACAACAACAGAAAAACGAAATGAAACACCCTCACAAGGAAAAAAAGAAACTAAAGAACGTGAAAAAATTTAAGAAAAAGGATAAGGAAAAAATAGAATATCAAACGGTAAAAGAGTAATAAAAAATAATGATGGTGCGAAGGTGGTTTGACAAGTCCTTAATGAAACTAAAAGGTGCACAATAAAAAATCTTCTTTTTTGCAAGGCACTTATGGTACATTTTAAAAATAAATTGCACATTTTTGCGCTACGCAATAAGACCTACAGAGATGCAGTAAGTTAAATTAATGAATTCTTGACAAATTTAAAAAAAATAAGAGTGCTATATTCGGCAATTATATACCATTCACCAAGGTTGGGAAAGAGCAGAAGTTTATGTATGTATACGTATATTTAACTATATGTATATTTATATATGAAGTATATATCGCTTAATTAATTGCATTTAATTTGTAAAGCAGTTTACTTTCCCAGCTGAGGTATGACTCAGTCTGTCCAGGGTCAATTCGAAGGTCTGCTTCCTTTGAAATGAATCACGGGATGTTTTCGTGTATGTTCCCTTACAATAATTTTATCAAAGCTTTATTTACGAAATTTTATTCTGCGCTAGAACTATGACGGCCCTCGGTTGATTCGGCGCAGCTGAAGGTGGGAACGGGTGCTGAGGCAGCGTAATTCCGTGCACGTACGACTGATAACATTAGGAATCGGCTAGATGTTGTTGGCATATTAGGCACGTACGGTGGCGATCCGTGGGCCAGCGTTAAGTTACTAAGGATTCGATCTGGCAGAGAAGATAATAATAAACGGGTTTCGGTTATAGTTTGTTAGTATCTGCTTCTACGATCGAAACTTTGCCGAGTACAGAGAATTCGGTGAGCTCCGTAGCTGGCTGTATACATAACTAACTACTTCGACTAGTTGGGCCGAGCGCTTCGAACATGGGAGGATTTCGCAACATCGGCCGTGGCGTTCTGCTAACTTTAGTCTTAAATACTAGAAACTTCTTGGAAATACTTCGGACACCAAGGGGATTTCGGGGTCTTGGCGTTCGGCAAACTACGACCTTAAATACAAGAAACGACAATGCCACGCCGCATTAGTTTTTGTAAGCCGTCACCGTTGATGGTAAAATCTATTCGGCTAACATCCGAATTTAACCTGCGGCTAGCAATTTTTGCAACAAATCACTTGCGGCGTCAAATTAGATCGGCTTAGTTAGGACTTTGCTGTTTGCTAAACAAGCAAAATTCAATTTATTTCTTATTTTCATCAGAAAAATAGAAAATAGTCAGGTTAGATCTAATTTAATTAATAAATTCATGGATTAGAATTATAAAATATTTTTATTTATTATTAATACGATTTCCGTATGACGTGCTAAATTCCCAGTTTTTCATATTTGATAAATACACTGAAATTTATTGTTGAGGGTAAAGCTAGCTTCTATGCGCATTTCACTGGTTGCTTAGGCCAGCTCATCAGGAAACCTTTTCCAAAGATTTTAGAAAGGCCAAAAATATTAAACAAATAAAACCCTAAAGCGAATAAGAATTATAAACACTCAAAGTCTTACTTGTAACAATATCAAAGCCAAAACAAAACACCAACAATAAACAGTGAGTTTATATTTTCTTACATTCCCCTACAATTGGTTGGGTTCTTTCCGACACGAATTGTAGTTGTAAGTGGGTGAATTTTTGGTGAATAAATTTAAAATAGCATACTGAATTATGAGTAGTTGTTAAGACATATGACCAGGGAAACCATAAGCATGCCATTGCATGTTTTTCCTTGTGCGACCAAAGAAGGCGAAAACAATATATTTATCTGTTTTAGAGCTTTTTATGAATTTTGGCATCGATTTGTTAGTGCATATTTTTGCATATTTTATCGTTTGCAGCATTTTTTGCATAATTTAGTTAAAATAGCCTTTTAGCACCATTTTTTGAAGACTACAGCGCATATTTTGCCTTTAAAAT
The DNA here is from genome assembly GCA_949318255.1 of Pollenia labialis. Lineage (NCBI taxonomy): Eukaryota > Metazoa > Arthropoda > Insecta > Diptera > Polleniidae > Pollenia > Pollenia labialis. Next base: position 25,385,651 of record OX439139.1, read on the forward strand.
AATAATTTTTTGACAGCGAATATTACGTCCACCACACGTACATACACGAGTGGGGCGGGAACCAGAAATTTTTTCGGTTTAGTATTTGCAATTGTGTCCCGCCTGCTTAACTTTATGTGGGTATTATTTAAATACAGGCTTGAGCTCATATTTTTTAAGAACATTTTTTATTTACTTCTTATTATATTTTTGTCTTTTTAAAAAAAATTTTCAAATCACTTAATTTTTTATAATTTTTTTTATACTCTTAAGTTTTAAAAATTATTTTGATTTTATATCACTGATATGTAGCTTATTAAATTTTTGTAATCTCCTTTAATTTACCCATGTTTTACGATAAATGTTTAACTATGTATAAAAAATGTGCTATTAAAGTTCCAAATTTCTAACGTATGGAATTTGACGTTTATAATGATATACAAAATTTGTCTCTCACACAACAGCATCTGAAAAGGGTCTGAAATATGCTTAAAAGTTTGTGTGCTAAAAATAAATGTAGAAGTGAAGAACATGTAATTTAGTTTTAAATAATATTAAATAGTTAGAAATCTAAAAACCAATATTTTTATTTAAAAAAAGTAGATTTTTTAAAGATATTCATCTTAATCGATTAAATAACATAAATTATTCGAGTTGTTCGTTATTCGCAATTGGCTATTTTGATTATTCGATCAAATAATGGCGGAATAATTCCTCGATTAATCGTGTGGATACTCTAATAAACAACTTAACGACAATCCCTAAAATCCCTGTTAGACAAAAAATCTTATATGGATGTTAATATCGGGATAATATTCGCCACAAATAACTCTTATATGAATTTAAATTCTTAAAAATAAATTTGTTTTGAAAGCCCATGACTGTCCATCGTTTCCAAAAGGGTAAAATCTCGAAATGTTTGCCAATTATAATTTTAGCGTTGTTTTTATTAAATGGAACTGTTATTAAATTATTGAATATTTTGTATTCAAACTAGCAGTTTTTGAACTTTTTGGAGCATATTTTCAAATTTCAGTGAATATTTTCAAGTTTTTACTGCAAATTTTATGCGCGTAAAGCGCGTTTTTTAGAGCATATTCCTGGTTAATATCATAGGTCATACGTCAGCCCAAAAAGTCAGGTTCTTAGAAAATTTTTTAAATTTGCTGTACGGGAGGTGCCACGCCCACTTCTCCAATCCAGCCCACATTTTGTACCTAATTTGGATTCTTTGGCTTTTGAAGTTCTCCATGTAAACAGAAAAAAGTAATTTCAATAAAAAATTATAATAAGCTTACCTGACATAAATATATACCAACCAAGCCCCCATAATACCTTCGGAAAACCCATTTCAACAGATAGACGGACAGACGGACAACCGGATTTGAACTTCCCTTCTTTTAAGGATCCAGAATACATTTACTTTACACATCAATATTGTAGAAATTATAAACGGAATGACAAAGTTATATATACCCTTTTACCTTCGGTGAAGGGTATAAAAAGTAACATTTAAAGGACCACGGTAATCCCTTACTAAGGGAGAATATTAAGGAGTAACTGTAACAGAAAAACATTCAGTACACAGAAAAAAATATAGATTGATTTCAATTAAAAAAAAAATTAAATTTGCACAAGTAAACAACCACCAGGTTTTATTTGCATTGAATAAAGTGTTTTTGTGTCAAAAATGTTTTGCTTTTAAGTGCAAACTCGCCACATAAAATGATCTTTCATTAGCGATATGGTAAGTAAAACGTTAACATTTCACCCTTACCAAGCTGCTACGTCTGAAGCCTCTTTTTGTCTGCAGATGTGATAGACGCAACGTGAGTATCTTTCGTGTTGGCATCACCCCATGGTTTTCTAAACGCTTCAATGTTTGTTGATCACCCACACGACACATTGGTGGTAATTTTGAGTGTATAATCCTGCAGAACCACACACTCACCCTTGCTAAGGAGCTGGAACTACCTGCACTTTCTGCTGATTAGCAACAGCACCTAGGGCGAACCATCAGCTGGCCGAACTACCCTACAATTGGTGGGGAATCAGACCTTAAGCAAACTTTTTAAAATATCCCCCTCCCGCCAATTTTGGTATAAACCACAACCACCACGTGATTCTCACCCCATGGTTTTCTAAACGCTTCAATTTTTGTTGATCACCCACACGACACATTGGTGGTAATTTTGAGTGTATAATCCTGCAGAACCACACACTCACCCCTGCTAAGGAGCTGGAACTACCTGCACTTTCTGTTGATTAGCAACAGCACCTAGGGCGACCATCAGCTGGGGAATCAGACCTTAAGCAAACTTTTTAAAATATCCCCCTCCCGCCAATTTTGGTATAAACCACAACCACCACGTGATTCTCGAAGGAGCCTCACCAATAACACATCCAGGACTTAACTCCCATCGGCTACTGGTTTTCGTGGTCGTAGATAATGATCTCTAGTCAACTGTAATCATTCTCTTCTTAGAAAACACGACCTAACAATTCAGCAACTGCTGAATAACGGGCATTGGCTCTAACTCTTTCTGGCGAAAGAAGTAACACTTAAAGGTGAAATATCCTTAGGATTTATCATGTTTAGTTTTACTTAGAAAGTGATTCCTTCCAACTATATTTATGTCGGATGTTTATTTATTTATAAAGAGTTACAAATACAATTACAAATTATATTCTAGCTTAATTAACCGAGCAGTAGTAATTTAGACCTTCATCCCTTTGTAGTGAAACAGATCGGAATCTTTGGAGGGAATTTAACCCAAATCCCTCGTACTGCTACACTTTCTCACTACCCACTAGTCTACTGCGCCACTCTGGTGTCAAATACAAAAATCCCAATAGTTTTTATTCTATTATTTCTAAAAACAATTTTAGTCCATTTTCTTAGAATACGATAAGAAGAAATACACCATAAAACAGACTGTATAAGAAATACGAAAAAAAAAAATAAAAGAAATAAGAAGTAAAAACGCACAAAAACACTTGCTCACTCACAATCAGTTTAACACTCACACACTTACTAACGCACACCAAAAGGACTGGGTTTGAAATAGAACGAAACAAAACCCATTGAGTCAATGTCGCGTGGCTTTGTGAATGTTAAAATTGTGTGGGTTTCTTACGACCAATTTACTTTACTTTCTTTTTCAAGTTTCTTTGTGTGTGTTTACATTAGAGTGTCCCATGATAGTGCGTTTTTTTCTAGGAATACCAATAAAACTATAAATAATAATTTTTTCGATTCGAAGAAATAAATATTAATTTTTTTTCCAGATTCCCACCAGACCGCAGTAGTTGTTTTGAACAGAAAAAAATTTAAAGTTTGAAAACATATCGAAGAGGCGAAATATATCTTTAATTTCTTCAACACAGCGACACAGGTATTCCCACAGAAATTTAAGCGTAATATGCCTTCTAGCAACATCGTCGCTGAGATAGAATTTATTTAATTTTGTATGTTTATTTTTAATTTTTATAAACTAATTCTCCCAACGTAACGTGACAAAAGAGAGCTTTTCTGTAGAAGTGTCCATATGAATCTGAGAGAGTTATTCTGGCTGTTAATTTTTTTATATGGACTTTTGATATTTTGAGAAACTACCCTGCTACTAAAGTCGTATTTAGTAAGGGCCATAAAACATTTAAAAGTGACACAAATTATCAAGCGTTGAGTGTATTTAATGTTTTGAATGAATTCTTAGATTTATTTTTAGTTTTTAATTTTACGTAAATTTCTTAGCAAAAAATAAAAGTTGGAAAATTATTAATTGTAATTTTCTCTCTGTCTCGTTACAGTCCATAAGTTTGTTACATTGGTTGCAGAGCGAGAAACATGCAATAGCTTATTTTTATGATCAAATGTAATGGGTTTGGTTAAAGAGTGATCAAACTTGGCAACCAAAACAGTAAGTCATTATAGCTCTGTTCCTGTTTTTGTGCAATTAAGAGAGTAATTGAGAGAGTATTTTTTTTTATTTCATGTACAAATTTGCACGAACTTTTTCTTTGGGAAAGTTCGGACAAGAAAAACCAATCAGCTGTTTTTTGTTTACATAAGAAACTGAAAAAATAATCTGGAAATTTACAAGCGAAAGAAAAAGATTAGTTTCTATTAAAAAATATACTAAAAAGTAAAATTAGAAGGTTGATGTGAAAAAATTAAAGTGGTAAAAACGTTATAAAATAAATTTGTCCCTTATCTTTAAAATAAAAAAAAAAAAAACAAAATATAAAAAATGACAATGATGCAAAGGTTTTGGTTTTATAATGTAATGACTTTTAAGCGTCGAAAATCACTTAAATTGGTCTTAATTCGAAAAGTAAGCAGCATTAGTATTTGGAGAAGTGCAAAAATGTTTTTTGCGTTCCAGCAATTTTGGGTAGTTTCGGCAAATTTTACTCTCATTAGACTGAACACACCTTATGTGATAACCCTTTCTTTAAGTATTGTTTAATCTGTTGCTTGGTTCATATACAACAATGATTAATTAAGACCTATAAAATAATAAATTGTTATCAATTTAACGGAACTACAACATTAAATGTTAAAAAACACAAGTCCCCGGGACACTCTAATGTCTTTACATACATACATTCTAGTGCGCTTTCTTCAATTTAAATTTGTATATTTTGTACGTATCTTTTGTTTCCCCTAAACTTAAAAAAAAATTGTAGACATAACAGATTTAAAGGTACTTTTATTGTATAAACAAAGAACTTAAAATTACCGTTTATATATTTCTAACAAAAATTTTAATAAAGGCAACAGATTTAAATGATACCAAATATTTCAAGAATTTTACTTAACAATTGAGCACTGCTTTCAACAATATTAAGAACTGCGTTGATTGCTGATTTCTTTTCTTCATTTTTTTTTTTAATTAAAACATCAAAGTACATTATTTTCTGTTATTTACAGTACAATTCTAAATTTTTATTACACAGTCCTGATACACAAAACAAACAACAATACAAAAAAAGCACACACAAATAATATACTTAAACACAAAAGTATTGCAAATAGACAGAGCCTTACACATGTACACACACACACACACACACGCACCCAAGCATTATTTTCTTATTAAAAAAAAATCTAGAAAAATATACTAGTTTAACCAACAACGACAACAACAAAGCAGATTCTCTTTTATATAAACACACACACACACGTACATACATACATACACACATACATAACACACAAACCCACTATCAAAGATAACAACAAAACATACACTCCATACACATGAAGAAAGAAATAGAAAACAGCAACAACAATAAAAAAAACTACAAAGCAGACAAGCTTACAAACATTTATGTTGTTGTATGTATGTAGGTAGCAGTGTTACCACCACTGAACTCAAATGTTACACAAAAGAATATTTTCTGGCAATTTGTGCTGAAATCTTATAAACGGAATTGTCCTCAATGGAATCAAAATATACCAGGAAATAGAGTAGGGAGGTCAGTTTTAAAGTGGTGCTAATACATAAAAATGTCCCTGTGGAATGAGACTTTATCTACACATTAATATTGCTATCTAAAGGCTCAGTTAGTCTTTACTTTCTGTTCTGTTACGAATCAGATGATTTGTTTTTGTTATTACAAAACCTGTGAAATTGATTAGTTTTTCTGTTCTGTTGCGGTTCAGTTTGTTAAAATCAAAAACTTGTTAAGTAATTGTAAGTGACAGCAAAATAAATAATAAAAAATGCATATTTTTATTGAAAAAAACTATTTTTTGATTTTAAAAATTCATAAAATTTAATTTCTTTAAATTTATGTGCATAAAACTTATTGAAATAAAACAATGGACGCTGCAAAACTAATAAATTTGTCACAAATGGCTGATAAGTTGCTACAGAAAAAGTAACTATTACAATTTTGACACAGAACGGTACGGAACAGAACAGAAACAGAAAGTAAAGATTAATTCTGCCTTTAAAGGTGCTGTTTTGAGCTCAATAGAACTTTGTAAGAGTGTCCAAATTTGAGGTATCATCGGTTAATGGCAATCGCTACAGGGAGATGACCCGAAGCTTTTTGTGGCGGAAAATTGATGATTTAGACGTAGAGAATGTGTGGTTTCACCTGCATGGTGACACTTACCACACAGCAAGAGAAAGAAACAAGGGATTTTTTTTAAAGAAAAGTTTGAAAATCGCATTATTTCTCATAGCGGTGGAGTGAATTGGCCACTAAGATGGTGCGATTTGACAATTATAGACTATTTTTTGTGGAGTTTTTGAAATCGAAAGTGTACAGCAATGAGAAAAGATTTCTAATGCCGAGCTTGACCGACATAATTTTTAATTTTTAACCGGAACCTATGTGTATTACAACACTGAAAAAAAAATGTATTTAATATTTCAAAAGAACCCTCATTTTTGTTAAGATAAAAATCATACCTTAATTTTTGGATACCCTTTATTTAAAAATAAAAAGCAGCAACATTTTCACTGGTATTCATAATAGAGCAACAATTTTTTCGTGCCCACATACATTTTAAATAAAGAAACCGTTTGCAAATTTTGTCCAGAACAATATTACGAATTTATTATTATTTGTTGGAACATTTTGTTAAAATTTTCATTCAAAACTAAAGAAAATTATTGTAAACGTCATAAACAATTTCAATGTATGCGTGCGGGTTTTCTGTGCCCTAAATGCGACAATTTTGCTTGTTTACATACCCGCCAAGATCAAAATGAGCTTCATCTGAAAAGAAGATTTTTTTTGGAAAATTCAACATCTTCTGTAAGTCGATCGCAGGCCCACTTAGCGAAGCGAAAACGCATGTTTCCCAGCGTTGTTCAAGCATATACACAACCATATTCGTTCAGCGGAAGGATAAAACTAATTATCTGTCAAATCAGACATGAGCTTAGTGTTACCATTCACGAAATAAGCACTAGTTGGATAAAAATGTTAGATGGCGGACCCGTTACTTTGGAAAGAAATAAAAAATTGTTGTTGAAGAATAAACGAAATCGTTGCTCTGGTTTGGAACAAAGCTTTACATAAAAAATTAACTGCCAGGCCCACGATGTCGACAAGAACAATTCTTTCGCATATTTATATTGAAAACAATAATAAAAAACTAAAATTTGTTTTTGTTTTCAATACAAATATACGAAAGAAATGTTCTTGTCGACATCGCACAGTGCTGTGGCCCATAGACATAAATAAAAAAAAAAAAAAGTCTTATATTGTACAGATCGATAGATAACAAAATAATTCAAATGAATTTTGAAGAATTTTTAAGATTTAACTCTTTTTGGCGGCGCTAGAGGGCGCCAAAGTTTGAGAATTTATAGTAAAAATGGCTAAACAACTACTTTAGTTTTACATGCTTCAGGAAAACTGTTGTTTTTTAAAGCACGAGATTGAAATTTTTTTCTGTAATAGTTAACTATATTTAGAGCTAACTGTAAAAAATTTTTATTGAATTATTTGCTCAAAAGTGTTTTTTTATTGATTTGAAAAATGCTTATTATTTACTTAAGCTCTAAAAAGTTCTTAACTTTGATGGACTATTAAAAAAAAAAGAAAAATATCGTCTATGGGTTTTTTTCTGATTTCGAATATTTAGACTGTTTTCTAATAACTACAAGAAAAACAATTAAAAAATTTTTACCACAACTTGAAAAAAAAATTATTTAAAAAAATGCTATTTTCGAGATTTTTGCTAAAGTTTTCATAGATTAAATTAGTTTAAAAAAAATAAATTAGGAACATAATAAGAAATAAATCCAAATATATATACTATTGAATTAGATAAATTGACAAGATAAATTAAAAAAATTAGTATGACAGTTGCGTCTGTTTCTTTTTGTCGCTACAAGATGACGCTAAATTAAAAGATGACGTTGGTTTTTCATCGTTTAAAGAATGTTTTCAAAATGTGACTTAGTGCCGTTATTTTTTATTTAAATTGAAGATGGGTTCGTGACAGAAGTTTTTTTTGGCAATAGCCTTTATTTGTAGTAAGAGCAATTCTATTGTGGAGTGTTCGAAAATATTGCATACAGGGTTTTCAATTTAAAAGAAAATGAATTTTGTTCTGGCGGGTCCATGATTGCCCATGGGTCCCAAATAGATTACACTCTAGGAACTTTGTTTTTAAATACTATGCTTTAGGGTGTCATATGGTCGGGCTTGACCGATTATACTTTTTTACTTGTTATTTTTGCAAGAGCATTTTATGCGTTTTAACTCATTTTTCATTAAATGATGTTTTTGTATTTTTTACATTAACAATCGGATTCTACCAAAATTTGGCATACATATATATCTAACAAATATCAATTTTCACACCAAATTTTATTACGATTGGACAATTTTTGTAAGTGTTATAGCATTTTTAAGAAAAAGGATATATGGCAGGACCTTGAGTCCTTGTTCAGATTTAAATCAAAATATACACACACGTTGCTAGTTGTGTGTGTATCAGCATGACCATTTTTTGTAGTTTTGTGGGCATTTTTGAAGCTAAAATTACATTTTTCCATTTCAGGACACATGGGAGGTAGGCGTGTCCTTGGACCGATTTCTCCAAAAATTCATATTTTTCTTAATTAAGCTATTTTATGCTAGTGTACAAAATTTCAAAAATTTCTGACAACTCCTTCTATTTATGTCCCTTCGTTATATGGGGACAAAGCACTGTGCATCGTGGGCCTGGGCCTAAATTTTTTTTAATAATTTTTAAGCAATATGGATAACGTGGCTGCCCTTCACTGAGCGCATTCTGGACGTCCAATTGTGGGCAACTTTTTTAAGTATTGCTAGCCTCAGAGTTATCACTAATAACAAAAAAAATTGCCATCCAAAGCGATGTTTTACAGGTTTTTCATCATAAACCTGGGACTTTATGTTGCCTTACACGTAGAGAAAATATATTTTTCGATATGGCCATTTTCAATGAACAACTTTGAAGCACATTACTGTTACTTTAATCCTATTACTCTCACAGGCTACCCTCTTGTAGTCAAATGAGTCCATTATCGAGAAGCCACAACCGTATGATGGATGCCTCCAAACATGTCTCGAATTATAAAATCTAAAATTTGTAAAATTGTTTGGTATAAAGTAACAATAACATTTTCGAAAAGCAACAAGTTGTGGTTGAAAAACAATATAATTGCTATTATTTATCATAACGTGTTCGGAGGCAGCCAGTACATGGTTGTGGCTTCTTAATAGAGGACTAATTTAACCATAATATGGTTGATGGTGATACCGAATTTAAAAATCACAAATTTTAAAACCAGAATCGTTAACTAAGACTTCTTTGCGCAGTCGGCACAACGATTTTCTCCTCTATGGTATAACAAAAACCAGCTTCGCTAATTCAAGATTCTAGATCTGGCTCTGAGCCGTCTATGCACAGAATCTTTAGTTGGCGATGCCAGTGTAAGTAAGACCGATAGTTTAAACACTTATTTTTTAAGGCCAACCCTAAAAACTCAAAAATTCATTTCAAAATTACTCGAAGAATTCGAAAACAGTACAAAATTTAAATAACTCTTCAGAAAGTGGCAACGCTGGTACGAAGATAAAGAAGAGACATCGTCATCGTCAACAACTAAATCTACAACGACTACGACAACAACATTTAAGATGACGAGGCCTCGTCATTTGAGTTAAAAAAAAAACAAAAGCAACAAAAAAGGAAGCATCTAAAAAAAGAGTGTCTACAATTTTAATTTTATTAGTATTAGAACGAGTATACGAGCATTATCCTTTAGCATTATTTGTGTTTTATTTTATTTTATGTTTGTAATTTTTTTCGTTTTGTGCTCCTTGGCTGTTCTTATTATAATTTAGTGTATACATCTATTTTTTATAACAACAATTACAATAATTCCAACGGCAAGAACAACATCTGGAACAGGATTTTTTTTTTGTTTTTTTTTTTTTTGTTAAGACAGCAATAACAACACATATTTTATACAGTGGGTGAATATTTTAAAATGCAGAAGCAAACTATGATTTTCTCGCAAAAAAAGAATATAAAATTTAAAAGAGAAATTAAAGCGCGGTGGTATAAAAGTGAATACCAAAAAATAGTGTTTGAAATACATACATATGTATACTGATTTTGCTTTGTTGGACTCAAAAGATGACGAAATCGTTTAAAAGTTTTTTCGAGATCACTTTTGTGAAATAACGGAAATCTTAGAGTTACAGACTTTTAAATTTTGTTGTTTGAAAGAAAAAAGGTTTGCCTTTCTACAATAATAAATTTTAAAAGATCTACAAATAGAGGTTTCACAATAGATGGCAATTATCAACATATGATTTATGGACTTCCAGACTTCTACATCTTTCTAAATGACCGCATTATTCAGTCTGTAATAATAAATCACGCGTGCTAATGACACGTGCAAATGATGAAATTTTTAAAATTTTAAAGAATTTCTTTTTTTTCTGAATTCGAGATGATCCAAAAGTGTCCAACGTTTCCCAAAAATACAATGTTAGGTTTTAGGCGTGATCGATCTAAATTTTTTCAGAACGACGTTGATCCGTTCTGGTCATAATCGTCAACGGAGGGCGCGATGATTATTAACTTCTTTGGACCTGAATTGCAAAATATGGACACCAAAGAAAGATTGACAAAAAGGCTTTACTACAACTTTGGACATTCTGCACAAACGATTTTATGGCAGGGTCATCTAACGGCCACGTAACTTTCTCTTGATGAGAGCTCTTAAGTCGCAGATCTATGCAAATAATCCACAACAAGCCGCACCCCTCAAAGTTAACATAATCCATGCTTTAGATGTTTGTCTTGCCGCTTGAAAGACAAAAAATAAAAATAAGACAACACGAAGCGCATATAAAGGCCGACCAACCAGCCAAATTAAAGCCAAAAGCGAATAGCCAGGGCGTCAATGTAATTCTTTGTATTTGCTGAATGCAAAAAGTTTCTAAACGTTGGCCAGACGACCACAAGCAACTTGTAACTTGAACACAGTAAATTCCTTTGAAGCGAGCATGCACCACATATGCCTTTAATATACGACCAGACATGAAGACGTAACATTCCATTTTAATAACACCCGGCCACATATTGCGAAATTAGTGAGAAAAAAAATATTTAGAAAATAGAGGCTAGGAAATTTTTTCCCTACAGGTCTTTTAATTGAGAGCAGCACGTGTGCTAAGGAAACCAAATTCTGCTTCTGTACAGTCGACACGCGTACACTGTAACCAAAAGTGTGTGGTTATCAAAAATTTGTATGTGGCTTCTGCTCTCTCTGCATTTCAGCTTATTTAATTTTATCAGTTGAACAGAGAAAAATGTTTGTGAATGAAAGAAAAATAATATTTATTTTTTTTTTTTACAGAATTTAGTAGGGACACAGGAATAGACACAAAGTAATATTCAAATTCATTTTAACACGAGACATATAAGCTAAAAAAAATACACTTGCTTTGGGGCAAATTGAAATTTTTAAGGTGAAGCTTTTCACACCCTTCGCCTACAAAAATGCGAATTCGTTCTTGGTCTTCCCCAAGCAAAAAAGGCGTAAGTATGAGTTATATTTAATTACCGCAACATTACTCATACGTACCAAGAACAAAGCAAGTACGAAAGTACAGTTGGTCAAGCCAGAACTGACACCACTTTGGTGTATAAAGATTATTGTAGCTGATAATTAATACGAAGGTGGATTAATAAGTATGTAAGTTTTAAAGTTGAACACAGGTTTTTGGAAAAAAATAATTTTATTTTATAACGTAGCCTCCTTGAGCGCTTCAGCACACTGTGTTCAACGTTTCTCCAATTTGTTTATCCCTTACAAAAAATAAGATTTGTCAAGTCTTTCAAATGGGTAATTGTTTTTAAGATGATTTACCCGCTGGACTCAAATCTCTTTTTGCACCGAGTCAATTCTTGAGGTTTGGAAACGAGAAATAAGCACTGAGGGAGCAACTCGTAACCCAACGCCATGGAATGCTTAATGAGCATACAAAATTCACATTTTTTCTTTTGCTCCTTAAATTATGAGAAAGTCTTCTATTTTTTTTTTTATTATTCAACCAATTCCATCAGGAACATAGTCTGTGAACGTTGTATCTCAATATCTGTCAGTCAACTGCTACATCACTGACTTCGTTGAACAATTTCCTGGTTTCGTTAAGAAAAGTGCGTCTCCATGTTATCTTTAGTCATCCTAGGCCCAGTTTTTTCTCAAAACTACAAGTAAAATATATTTGAAACAAAAATTGTAAAATTGTTGCTTTTCTAATGTATTTTACTTCTAGATTTGTAACTTGTAGTTTTGAGAATCAGGGCCCTGGTCTGCTTGAACCCTGGTTCCATTCTTCTGTTTCGTTGCAAATTTTGTTGTATAGTTTATGCCCGAGTCAATTATATAAATTCTTCACCTTATTTGTCCATTGTTCCTGTTCGTTTGTGACTACTTTCTTCCACCAAATCTTAAGTATATGATTCGTTATCATCTGTTAGCAAATACCTGAACTTTATGTCAGCTTGTAAGTGCGGTTAAAGAGCGCATTATATGATACCGCTTATTCAAACTTTCCCTGGAGTCAAGTGACAGATGCCTGTTGACAGGAGCAGTGTCCCCCTCAGTTAAGAGGCGAAGAATTCAAAAACTCACAGCCTTATTGTACTGCCATCGTACTTAAAACATTTTTTAATTTACGTATCCACAAAAGTTACTTTTGGCATTTAGCTACTTTACAAACGATATTAATTATTCTTTTTTAATATCTGGAATAGGTCTTTTATGACAACAATAATCAAATGTGGACCTATAAAAGTAAAATTTTCGAATATCGGTTATGTTTAATTATGTCAGATTTTATCACAAGCGATTTGTGCTGATGAAAGCCTACTCCAGCAGATCATTATTACCAATTTTAAAAGGATTGAAAAATAATTAAAAACATAGCCCCAGCGCGTATAATAACCTCTCCACATGTAGAGATGTAGGGTATCTTTGCTCTTATTATTTTGCTACTATTCTAAAAAATATCTAGGAAAGCATTTGTATTAAGGGTAGGTAAGCGTGTTAAGTCAGTATCGTGGCAAACGATTAATTATAAGAAAACATTTTAATATTACCCGACAAACAACTTGAAGTTTCATCTTTATCTCTTATGTACATTATCATTTTACTTTATTTCTTAAGCCTGTGGAACAAAATTCCTCACAGAAAACTTCCACCATGGAAAAATTTCAACCATCAACGGTTTGCGAAAACTTCGTTCATCATATTATAAATGATATAGACATTGACGATATGTGGCTTCAACAAAACAGTGCTGCAAGTTACACTGTCAACGAAACAAAACATTTGTTAAAAACCTAAATGCCTGGAAGAATTATTTAACGAAGTTCTTAAGTTAAGTTGCCAGAATCATCAGATTTAGTGACTTTGAACCTTGTATGGATCTAGATAGACTTTAGTCAAAAAAAAACACACTTGAAGGCAGTGATGGAAGCTCTCGAAAAAAGCGCAGAAAGAGGCTAAAAATATTTTTTGAAAAAAAAAACGCAAAAATTTCAAAGCAAAAATTAGGACACGATTGAAGCATTAAATTCACAGAAAAAAAAGATAAATGAAATTTGAACCAGCAAACAAATTAATATAATTAATTAAAAGTTTCATTTTACTTGATTAAAAGTTTAATTCACTTAATTAAACGTTTAATATACTTGATTAAACGTTTTATTCGCTTGATTAAATTTTTAATTAAAACTGTTTTTATTTTATACATCCTTTTTAGAATTGGTCATTTTTTTAAAAATTTGCAGTACTTCATTCCGTTAATAAATATCTCTGTAATATTGTAACTTGTTGTATGTTTCGTTAGAAATTATTTTCAGGAAAACTCGTCATATATATTAATTACACTAAAAGTCATCTGAAGTTCAGCGTCTAAGTACAGATTGATATATCAATATTATATTAATTTATAGCAAAACTAAAAAATTATATAATTGATTGCTACCAATTGCATTTTTACAACTATAAATTTCTATCCAAATAATTAACTATTTATTTTAATGTTTTACCATTTGCACGTTCTTTAATTTTAATGCCAGTTAGATTTTTGTTGTGTGTTCGCTTTTTAAATGCATTTATGCAAGCCTTTACTATCCTCTTAAGCCAGCTTTATCAAATAAAAGTATTGTTTTTTGCTTTTAAATTCTGCCACTTAAAAAAATACCGTAAATTAAAATTAAAATTAAGGGGTTTTCTAAACACAATTAGAAAACCATTGTAAGTATACTTTAGCCCCTGGTTTTCAACTTTTTCCAAATTATGCCGGCCTACGTTACTAACAGCTATCAAAGATAAATCTCAACCTTGAAAACAACATTTAAATGTCGACAAAATCCTAATTAAATAACGATATTGTAAAAACATGTAAAAAAACCACAGTAAGGCTGCAAAAGATTTAGTTCTTATGGTCATAGAGTTAAAGAGTTATAAAGAAAACACTATTTTCAGAAAATTGGAAAAAAATTATTTCTTATTAATAAGATTCAATTTGTTGTGCTAAATTCCCAATTTTTATTCTTGATAAATATACTGAAATTTATAGTTGGCGGATAAGCTAGTTCCTATGCGCATTTTACTGGTTGCTTAGGCCAGATCATCAGGAAACCTTTTCCCAAAAGCTTTAGAAAAGCTAAAGATATGATACAAACACAAACGCGATAGATGCAACGATACCAAAGCTCAAACAAAATGCCAACAATAAACAGTGAGTTTATCTTTTCTTACATTCCCCACTACAATTGATTGGATATTCCCCCAACATTAAAAAATTTCAACAAATTTCTTATTATAAAAAATTATGTAAAATTGTTTTAAGAATTGTTCAGTATTTGCCATGGCTGCTAAACAAAGTCCATCCAGGAAAAAAATATTTTTAAACAAAAATTAAACTAAGTTTTCATCATACTTTTTGCACGAAGGTTAGTTAGTTAGTCCTTAACAACTGTTTAAACTTTTAGAACTATAATTTAATTTGTATACGACTAAAGACTGCAGAAAAACTGTTTCAAATAAGAAATCAAGTAAATTATTTGTAAAGAATAAAAGCCGATATTATTTTACTAAATAATAAATTTTTATGAATTTCTATAATTTTAAAAAACGTATTTTACTTTACTTTTCTTTTATTTGATTAAAGAAAATCTACATTTAAATAGTTTTCTTTGCATTATTTTTCAAATTTTTCTCACCACTGTACTCATATTGTTCAAAAAAATACATCATTGTTTTTGTGTTTAATTCAGAGAGAGTGTATGTG
This sequence comes from Pollenia labialis, assembly GCA_949318255.1. Taxonomy (NCBI): domain Eukaryota; kingdom Metazoa; phylum Arthropoda; class Insecta; order Diptera; family Polleniidae; genus Pollenia; species Pollenia labialis. The sequence continues at coordinate 25,400,951 of OX439139.1, forward strand.
AAAGAGTGTTTATTCTCATATGCCTTTGTACTGGTTATGTTAATTTTACAGTTAACGAAGCAGTCGCTGCAAATGTTAACGTAAACGTTTCTTTAAACAGTATAATGTTGTTGTTGTTGCGATAGTTGTAGTAGACGTTTGGAGTGAACAGAAAACCAAATTGTGTTTGTTTTCTTTGATATCTTTAATTTGTTGTTTTTGCTTGGTGTATTAATGTGATGAGTACTGTTATACTTGTGTACTCTTTGGTAGAAGTTAAACATACAACATTGTTGTTTTTTTTTTATATTCTGTGTGTATTGTATTTTATTTGTTTTTTCTTTTATTTTTCATATTTTTTGTGGGTTTTACAAACATTTAATATTGTTGGTGTTGTGTATTATTTGTATGTGTTAGTTTAAGTGTATGTCATAAACGTCTTTTATGTCAAGTTCATTAGCAAAATTAGTAAAGATTACGTTGGCTTTTACTTTTAATTTACCAAAAAAAAAGAAGAAAATAACGGAGAAAACAACCTGGAAATATGACAACTAAAGAGAATTTTTTAATTTAAAAGTTAGGATATTTCTTTTATTTTTTGTTTAAGCTTTTGTTAGTAATTTTTGATATTTGAAATTGAAGATTTTCTTGTATTTTTTTATAATTATAAACCTTTAAATAAATTTTCGGTGATTTTTTTTTAAAAATTTTGTAATTTTTTAGGTATTTTTTTTTATCTTTATACAGGTATATTTTTTCCTATTATTTTGTATAAAAATTTTATTTTATTAAGCTAGACATATTTTCTTAAATATGTATGTATTAGATTTTAACTTTTTCTTTTCTTATTTATGTATTTTCAAATTTTAGTCGTATCCAAAACTGTTTTGGTAGAAGTGCATATGTTACTATGTATTTTTATTCTTTTTTATTTTTGCTTTAATTTATTATATCTTTTGAAAATGAATAATTTTTTGTCTTCATTTATCTTTTTTATTTGACACATTACGCGCACGTATTATCCTTTAGTGTCTTTCTAACGTTTAAACCAAAACTAAATGTGAATAATGTTTAAAGGAATTACTAAAGTCCCTTTTTTTAAATGTATGTACAATATAACCTCTTAACCGAATTTCAAATAAAATCCCTATATAGCATTTACTTACACAAACATTTACAAACAAACTCTCAGACTAACATAGACTCTCTGTTTTTTTTTTTTTTTTTATTTATTTATTTACTCAATGAGTTTTAAGTTTCATTGAGTTTAGTTAGAAGTTATTTGCTTTTCATTTGTATGCCTTTTCCTACTCTCTTTTATTTACACTCTTGTTCTACTACTTCATATTCTCCTTTATGTAGTTTTTTTGGTAGCTTTATTTTGTTCAGTTAACTGTAACTCTCTGTATGGCTTTCGCTCTCACTCTTGCTCTTGAGTTAAAATTGCAACCTTTAAACTCAACAGTTTCTTTAGTGTTTTGTTTTCTATTTTTTTTTTTTTTTGGTTTTAATCTTTAACTAACAAAAAACCGCTCCCTTTTCAGCTGGAATTAGAAACGAAGAAGACGACTACGACGAGTATAATTTAAATATTTATATACAATAAAAAATCTCTGCTGTCTGCTGCCATTTTTCTTCTAACTGTAAATATCTGTGTTTGTATGAAACGTTTTTTTTCTAGGATTTTTTTATTTCTTCTTTATTTCTGTATTTATTTTATTGTATGTTATTTTTCATTTTATTTGTATTCGTTGATTTCTACTTTCTACTTTGCGTTTTTTGCCAAATGTGAAGGTTACTGACATTTCCCACTGCATGAAGATTTTTGTTCATGAACATGTTTTCTTTTTTTATTTTTTGGTAACTCATACTCAATGCAGCCTTATGGGTGTGTTTTTATTAAACGAAACTTTTTAGCTTAAATAAATATTACCAAGAATAAGGTTTATTTTGAATTTTTTTTAAGAATTAAAAAAAATTTATTAAATTACATATTTATACTTTCTAAAATAAATTTGTATCATCAAAATAATTTTGGGTTTTTTATTTTTTAAATTTATTTAAATTGGATTCGTTTTTTTCTTTTTTTTTTTTTTGTTCATTAAATTAAATTTTATGTAGATTTTCTTTATTCCTCAATTTACATTAAATAAATTGTGAATACAGTTTAAATTACGTATGAAATTTATGTTGTGGGCGTATGAGTAATATTATTTATAATTGCCACATTACTCATAGGCAGTGTTGTGTGTATGTGTGTATAAAAACCGACCAAGAGATTTTTGTTCGTGTTTATTTTAAAGCGTTAAAACAGAACAGTAAAGAAATATTAAAAAATTATTATTTTATGCAAAACAGCGTTAAATTGAAACAAGTAAGAATGCCATCTTCGGCAGTGACGAATTTGTGAAGTAGTCGACGAAGAATTAAAATAATATTAGTTACAAATGCAAAGTAAAGTGTGGTCCAACCAAAACACACGTTATTAATGGAAAATAAAACAAAAAGTTTTCAGAGAATTATCTTAATATTTTTATTATTATAAAATATGACAATTATGTTTAAAACAAAATATCGGTCAAATGCTTGCCACGGCTTCGGTGGCATACCTCTATCCGATTATCAATATTTTCAAAGACTCTAAATAATAAATAAATAAATGTCGTTAATGTGCCGAGTTATCTTATCCTTTAGCTCATGGATTGTTCTTGGGTTATTGACGTACACTTTTTTTTAGATATCCCTTAAGAAAGAAGTCCAACGTTGTCACATTACATGATGGTGAAGGCTTATTAACATTGTTTCGTTGGCTGTATGGCAAGTGGTACCTTCCTGCTGGAACCACATATCGTCAAGGTCCATATCCTCAATTTATGGCTACAAGAAATCCGTTATCATCTCGCGATAGCCAACACCATTCACGGTAACTGCTTGGTCGACCGCATCAAACATGTTTCCTACCGACCCAGTGTGCTAAAGGCGTCAAAGGCTTCAACAATCTAAACGCGCTGCTTAATTGTGTAGCTCTCCATGGTTAAATTTGTCAAACACTGAAGCAAATAAATGTCAAATTAAGTTGGGCACGAAAGCTAAAAGTTGACTACGCGTTCGCAAAAAAATACAGAACAGTACCCTAAACAAACAGTACACAAACGATAATGCAAGATCGGTGTGTTATCTTATACCGTATTTTGTTTGTGTACAAATTCACAAACACAAACATAAGATTTAGAGTTAGTACGTTAGTGTACAGTTTTTTTTATCGAACTCTGGTTTCAACCATATAATGGTCATATTTTATCATAATGTAGGTACCAACTTTAATCAACACACATTCAATTCAATTCAGTAACAAGTAAAAAGCCAATTTCACGACTTTTTAATCAATAACCCAAAAGATTTCCACAAGCACGTTTCAATTTCATATGAAATTATTATATATAAAAAAATTTTTTTTTCTTCAGTTATCTTTTTAAAACACGTATCAGTTTCATTCATTTTATTAGATTAAACTGTTTTGTGAGTACAAAATTTGTTAGTTGTATAAAAGACAAACTAACACAAACATACAAATAAAAATTATTTATGTATGTATGTTTATAAAAATTTCTTTTTTTAAGAAGAAGCATTTCAAACATTCCTTTTGAGAGAAAAAAACAAACCACAAATAACAACAAGTAACTCTTCCATAACATTCTTGCATCATAATAAATGATACTGTGTGCATTCCTTTTCATCTATCTATAAGTATTTGTATTTGTAGGTGTGTGTGTGTGTCTGCGTTTTTTCGTAATAAAGAAAAATAATAGAAGAAAATAATTGAAAAACTTCATTTTTCTTTTTGATTATAACTAAAGTCAACTGCATTTGACAAGCAACAAATTGCTCAAATGAATATTTATACTAAATACAAACACATGAGTATGTACATATGTGATGTATAAAATGCATATGATGTGTAGCATGTATGAGCAAATGTGTGTGTCCGTGTATTAATGTTTGAAAATAAACATTAAATATTGTTCTTGAGTGATCGGTACAGTAGAAATAAGGAAAACACAAACGATTATAGTGTTTGTGTAGTAAATACCTTAATAAAAACATTTCTCTCTTTGTGATCTTTGTACACAATAAAAATACTGTACTAATCCAACTGTACATTAAGATAAGAACATTTATTTGCGTTCAGTTTTTTGTATGCAACCACAAACGTCGTTCGGTCCGGTTCAGCATATTAATGTTCGTTCGCTTCAGTTAAGCTCAGCACCCTTTTGGCTGGTGAACACAATAAAAAAGTTTTTACAAAATCATTAAAAAAATAATGTTTCCCTGTTTGTCATCTTTCGAATACAAGATAATAATACTGTTTTTATCAAATTTAACAAACACTTTATTGTGTTCGGTTCAGCACATTAATGTTCGTTCGCTTCTGTTGAAAAAAAAACAATAAGGCAGCCAAATAATGTTACACAACCAAAACACATACACAATACACACACAATCTGTTCGTGCTTATGTTGTTAGTTCAGTTCTTTATCAATGTAAAAAAAAAAGAAACGTTATAGAACATTAAAATAAAATGTTTGTGCGCAGTATCACTACAATTGTTCTGCTTTTAACGAAGAACAGAACAATATATAATGTTCGGCTCTTTCTTGAAAATAGTTACGAACGGTTTTAAGAGTTGTGTTCGACTCTACAAACACTAAAAAAATAAATATCGTTCCTGGGGGTGTGAACCGAACTCTAAATAATGTTCTGTTTATCTTCGAACACTGATTTAAGATATTAAGGGTGGTTTACTCATACAAAAAGAATAAAGAAATAAATATCGTTTCTGGGTGTATGTACCGTACGCTAAATAATGTTTAGTTTGTTTTCGTACACTGCTGTGTAAATACCCTTTAAAATATGTCAATACTAAGAATGTACATATGACTACCCTGCAAGCAATTTGGTAGTCGACTACAAAAATAATGCATTTATAGTGAACTTTTTACCAAGAAACTACTATAAGCTAACTAAAAATAAATGCAGGGGTCCAATTAGGGCTTATAAAACTTAAAATTAGCTTAAACTTAACTGAGTTCCGTGCAGGGTATTTACTTTGCCACCAGTACTTCTAACCAACCTGAGACTAGACAATGCTTTAGACATTTAGCATGAGAATCCACCTTTAAACTTATGAGACCACATTGAGGCCCTGGAATCAAAGACTTACTAGTACATTTGAATAGTTCAAGTCTAACTTTCTGTACTCATTAAAGCCAAAGACAAAAGTGTAGACGCTTAGTTAAGAGTTTTAACAAAAATTAACCGAAATAAGTGACAAAAGTGTTGTACTAAAGACACCTAACTCCAGGCTTCAAACAGGGTATACACACATGCTGTTTTCATAAGGTACGCATATGCACGTGTGTCTAAACTTTTTAGTTCTAGAGAATTTTCTGTTCAACACACAAAAAATAATCCGGTTACAATGAGTAATTCTGGTAGAGAGGACTAAAAATATACGTGTATACGTTTTTTTTAAAGCTTACGACATGAGGTCTTTTTAGGGGGTGCTTAAGTTCCCCCCTCCAAATGCTTACGCACTGCCCAGACAAGCCAGGTCTATGTTTAAACTAGCTTTTAAAAAACTGCTATTTCTTCAACTTCTTTATTTGTTCTTGGCCAAAAACAACTGTTGTTTTTACTTCTGATTCATTATATGTAAACAGTCGCTGTCAAATTCACTCAAAAAACGAAAAGTTGTACACAAAGTTTCGTTTTTTTGTTTGGCAATTTTTAGTTTCGACTGCATCTTTTTCAACCCTTGTTTAAACTAGAGATAGTTTCATGTGCTCACATGAATTTAGAACGTGAAGACTGTTGTTGTCGATGTTATGTTCATATTATGTTCATCAAACATTTATTTGAACAATGATGTCTGGCATCAAACCAGTATTGTCATATAAACACATAAATCTTAATGGTACATTTTCCTTATATCAATGAACATGAGCAAATTACAATTACAACACATAACAATCGATAGTCTGGACGGCGCACGCAGGGACAAATTGGAAATTTAGTACGACAAACTGTTTTACGTCATATGGATTCAATAAATTTTAATAAAACTAGGTACCTAAACGTTTTTGGGGTCGCTGATTACGAATCTGATGTCAGTTTTTACAAATTTAAAATGGCGGATCCAATATGGCGGACAATTTTTAAAAAACTGATGTTAGTTTTTAAAAATTCAAAATGGCGGATGCAATATGGCAGACAATTTTTAAAAAATTTGTCGAATTCGCCTAAAACTTCCGTGTAGAATTTTTGATGACAGTTTTTAAAAATTAAAAATTCAAATTCCAAAACATTATGCCTAGTTAAAAACTTAAAACGAGAAATTTAGCGATTTGAAAAAAATGTAATTTGCATGTGGGATTTTCAGAATAAAAAATAGGCTCTATTTCTTGAAAGTGAAAAGAGGTGGACCTCAACTTGACTTTTTACACTAACTAGAAGTTGTTTTTTTTACCTTATATGGAAAAGTCTTGGAACTGTTTGGAACTTTTTTTGTGGCTCTATCTAAAGTAAATTTTGCAATATATTTCGTAATAAAAACAGAACACTACATCTACACTACATATAATTGTTATTTTAATAATAACTGCAATTTAAATTAGATACCTGATGCTTGAAAATATATTTAACCAACTTCTAACTCTAAATTTACAAAAAATTGTCGAGTGTAGCTATTGATGCTACTGACAGTTATAAGTTCGTGTAACAGATACTAATACTTTTCACGCACGTACAGACTAGTGTGATACGTTAAAAAAATAAATATTTATAAGTTGATTGCGTTCTGGTACATAAAACTTATTAAGTGCAATAGTGGTTACATTTTACAAAATAAAAAATTCCATTTTTGTCGTCGGAATTCGGTTATTTGTCCCTGTGTGCGGCCGCACAGTGGCTGAAAATCGTTTTCCATCGGCCAGGAATCTGTAACTTTTGAACAGATAGAGAGAATTTTGCTGGGGAGAAGACTTCTTGAAATTAACTACAGCTTTAATTTTATTAAAATCGGCTTGGCAGATTAAATAAGAAAATGAATTATTGTATTTTTTTATTTAAAAGAGGGATGTTTTTTAATTGCACTGTTTTAAGAAAATTTTAATCCACATAACTGCCAAATTTTATTATGATATCTTTATTCATCATCAGATTTCTAGAATGTCAAACCTTAAAATTACTTTTTGTTCATTTATTTACACTATAGAAATAATAGTTTTAATGTTTGACATTCCACGAATCTGACATAGATAGAGATATCACAATGAAATTTCGAAGTTTTGTAGAACGAAGAGAAAACAGTAGGCTTAAAAGTATCCACATTTTTGATTAAGAAATACCATAAGTTCCCAATCCCGGAAATATTCTTTTAAACAAATTATTTTTCTTTTACAAAAATGGCAACACGGTCACTATTTAACACTCGATCATGGACATATTAGAAAACATTACTGTTCTAATTTAATAAAAATCGGTATGTTGCATTTCTAGAATTTTTTTTCTTAACTAAATTTTTTTTTGTTTGAAAATTTTTATTTTTTTTTTTTGAGAGGACATGGGGGAGAAACGAATGACAAATTGACTAAAACTTGCTTTACAAAGATACTCATAACGTTTTCTTTCGAAAAATATAACCATTTTTATTTATTTCTGGGGAAAATATTTTTCTTAAGCGAAACAACATCTTTTGGTAAAATAGAAAAAATGAGCATTCATATGTATTACCTTTATACGCATATACATTCGCCTAGAATAAACCACAATACTTATAGAAAAATGCATAAGTATTAAAAAATGCAACATACCGTTGCTTAAAGTCTGCTTTCCTACCAATATAAAAAATATTTAACCCACTATTGATAACAGTTTGATATTAAACATAATCCACCTAATTTAAAAACAAGAAAAATCGTTAAAAAAAATCAGCCCAAAAATCCATTTTATCCGAATATCTCGAAAGGCAAAGGAGATAGCTTAAAATATATAAACACTTTTTTGTAGGTCAGCTTAAGTCTAATTTTTGCAATCCATAAATAAATATATATTTTTGGGGAATTTTTTAAAAACTGGAATATCCGAGGCTAATAATTTTAAAGGACCACAAGTCACTCTCACGACCCCCTATGGACCCATGTTCTTTCAAATCAACTCAAAGGCTGCCCGGCTTTGAAAGTTTTAAGAATTAAATTAGTTGCAGAATTATTTTTTTAAACAAAACGTTCGTAAAACATTGTGTTATATTTCAGTAAAATAAAAAGAGCAAAAAATGTTGCGGGTAATTTCATTAAAGTTCAAAAAAGCAAACACTGTTACCCTTTTATTAAAGATCTGTGATTTGTTAAGACGATTTATGTCAAATCCTATAAGAAAACGTTTAATAAAAAAAGTGTTAACCCTTTAAATTAACATCGTATGAGCCTTATTTGTTCTTTTCTTAAAATACGGCTAAAAAGTATCCTTAAAATATGAAAAAAAAGGTTAAAATGTTTCTTGAAAATGCTAGTCTTAAGCGGAATGGCCACACATCAAACTCATAGTTTTGTTATTGTGTCTGAAATAAAAAAAAACTCACACGTACGGTTTGATGGGAATTTGATGAAAATCAACGTTATTGCTGGGCCACTCAAAATCATCTATACTTTTGTGTGACTTAAGCCACGTACATTATATGAAACTCTTGTTCTGCATTATGCTTTAAAAAAAAAATGGTCAACATACCGGTGGCTCAAATAATGATCCTTGCTCAATCAAACAAAATTGATTTGCATGCAGGACCCTCCAACACAACTTGCAATTTAAACTTATAAGACAACTTATTATTAAAATTAAAAAAAAAAATTCTTAACTGAAATTAATTTTAATTAAATTAATTTTGTTCCTTTTCATTTTGAAAATTCATCAAAAGCCACATTAAAAAACTACAGCAAGAAACCATTACAAGAGATACACAAATACTTAAAGTAACATATGTTACAAAATTTACCATGTTTATTAAAAGAAAGGGTCATTTCAAATTATCAACAATCACTTTCGTCCTGTCTGTTGTCGTTCTGTGTGCGAAAAAAAGGCATGTAAAGTGTGTATGTGTGTGCATTTGTATGAATGAATGTATATATTACAGCATTTTTCTATTCTTTTAGTTCTGCAACAGCTTGTAAAGACAGTTTACGACATGTTTTTAAACACCCAAATGCAAAATGTGACAAAACTTTTGCCAAAAGGTTAAACAAAAACAACGAAAACAATAACAAAAAAGCAAAAACAAAATAGCAATTAACAATAACAAAAATAAACGATGGCAGAATAAAAAGTAGTCTAGAAAAGAAAATTTTAAAAAAATCCATATGGTTTGTGATTGGTATGTATTTATTTAGGCCAATTATTGGTTTAGCCTTTTGTGCTATTGCAGTTTGAGACACCCTGTTATATGCAAAATAGTTTCATAGGATATTCAACTCTAACACCTTTTTAATTTTATAAAAAAAAAATCTTCAAAGTTCTCTTCAACATTACATATTCACCTGGCTGGGAATACACTCTAAAAATTTATTTTCTTGCAAATTCCCTAAAGCCCTTTTTACAGCTCAAAGCTTTGATTCAGCTCAATACAGTCTTGAAATCCATTTAAGAGCCTTCTTATTACCTTTTTTTAATATACAACGGCGGTGCGAATTGTGACCCGAGTAAATATGGACCCAAAGTACTTAATGAAGAATGGTACCAAAACTTTACATGAAACACAACATCAAGCAATTTTGGGACAATTTTTTTGGTTTTTTTGCATTTTTTCGTTTTGGTATTTTTTTATTTTAAATGAAATAAAAAAAAAAAACTCCAATCAAGAAATGAAAAATTAGGCGGTGTGCAAAATGACCTCAGGAAATATGGCCCCAAAAGGAAAGTGAAGAACTGCCTCAAAAATTTTACATGATACACAACAACACGCAATTTTGGAGCAATTTTTTGTTTTTTTTTTGGGGGGTTATTTGTCATTTTTTTGTTAGGATGCGTTTGCATTTTAAGTGGAACGAAAAATTACCCCAATATCAAGGAATGAAAAATGGCCCCAAATAAAATCAGAATTTTTTCTTTGGGGCTATTTTTCGTTTACTAATAAAAAAAATGCAAATTTTTAGAAATGAAAAATATCCCCCAAACATGTTTACACAAATTATATAAAATTTTATGTTAAAGTTTCTAGGGATAAAGTGAAGAAAATCCTTGCCGGTTATGCAAAGATGTTAAAGTTAGCGAAGCCGTTGTCTGTAATACCAAAGAGGAAAAAATCTTTGCGGCCGGTCAAAGGTTGTCTATTTAGAGAAGCTTTGGTCTGCGAAGCCAGTGTTCGTTATACCATAAAGAAGAAAATCCTTGAACCCGGCCGAAGTCCGGCTATAACGTAAAGCTTTAGTAAGCAAAGACAGTGTTCCTTGCGCATGGACGATTTTCAAAACTAAAACTGTAACATTATTTGGATTTTGAAATCGGGATTCTAAATTTGGTAGTTTTTAATTTTGGGCACATAAACTCCACACAAAATTTTTAATATAGCTTCTTTGTGTTCTTTTTTTGGGTTAAAATTCATTATAAATTTTGAGGTGATTTTTCATAATGAAGAATAAACCCAAATTTAGGGTCATATTTAATTTTATTTTAGGTCTTATTCTTCATTTTCAATGGGGTCATATTGCATTATGAAAAAAGCCCCAAATTTGGGGTCAATTTTCATTTATTTTTTTGGTCCCTATTTCGCAGTGCCGAAAAATTACCCTAAATAACATCGGATTTTTTACTTTGGGATTATTTTTCATTTAATAATATATAATGCAAATTTTAATGATATGAAAAATTACCCAAAAAATATAATATAAAAATTAGGGTTGATTTTAAATTTTAAAAAACATGTTTATAAAATTTTATCAAAATTTACCATCAAAATAGAAGTATGTATATTTTGCGTATCTTTTAGGGTCATTATTTCAACTCAACGTTAGCTAAAGGTAGGATTCTTTCGGACGTAGAACATGTTATTTATTTAACCATCAGCAAGTTGTAATAGTGGACCTTAAAGAAGTTTTAAAATAAATGAAAATACTTAGCGATGCCGGTGTTTGAATGGTATTTCAAGAGGAGGAAATCGGAATTCGGGATTTTATGTTTCTGTCCAATTTCTAATATAATTTTTTATGCTTTTTTAAGTTTTATTTTTTGGGGTAAAAGTTCATTAAAAATTTCAAAGGTGATTTTTCATAAAGAAGAATTGCCCCAAATTTGGAAACATATTTCATTTTATTTTTAGGGATATTTTTTATTATTTTGGGTAACATTTCTTTAACAAAATTCGGTTGTCAATTTTCATTTTATTTTGAGAACACATTTGGCAGCGCCATGATGTACATGCGTAATGCTTTTTAGAATAAGTTTGATATTTAACTGAGTTATTTTGTCAAATTTTACCTTTTTAAAATATAAATTTTGCTGGCTGAATAAAATCTAAAAAAAGTAATTTCATTGCTTTTCATACGTAAATGTTTGTAATTCAGCTAGATGAATTCAAAGTTATAAACAAACATTACGCAGTTGGATGATCTGGACTATGCAGATGGCAGATGGTCTTTGTTGCCACATAGCTACGCGGATATGCTTAAGAAGCCGGGCAATGTTGTAAAAGCTGCAATAAGGGCTGGACGAAAAATAAATGTGCATAAAAAAGGTATTTACAATTAACAGCAGTATATTATTATAAAGGTTTTAATAACGTGAACGTCTTTTGTAACTTACGTAGTATCCTAACAAATACACTCACAATATTATTACAGTAACGGACTGTAGTTTATTTAAGAAATATTCCGTTCAGTCATTTTTAAATAAATAAACATTTAAAATTCCAAGCAAATTTATTTTTAACTGATTCTAACAGTTATTCAAAAAACTAAGTGCATATTAATACGTATTTTCAGTTGCAGTTAATATTGTCCGTTGATTAAGTTAAATTCTTCTTTATGTAAAATTAAATGAAAATGTAATTTAAAGCAACGAAAAGTTCATTTAATTTTTACTGTCAAAAATTCAACCGCGAATTCCGTAAAAACAAATCAATATTCAGTTATCTTTTATAAATTAATTGTCAAAAAATTAACTACATATTCCGTAAAAACAAATAAATATGCAGTTATTTTATAAAATTTTACTGTCAAAAATTCAACACCATATTCAGTAAAAACAATTAAATATTCAGTTATTTTATATAATTTTACTACCAAAAATTAATTTTTACTTATCTATAAAAAATGAATTGCTTGTTTTGTGTAAGCAATACCCATTTTCTATTTGTTAAAATAATTTAGTTAAATACATCAAATTTTAAAAGTAAAATAATTGCGAAGCCATATCGGTCATGCTGCTGGTGTCTTATAATTGAGAGTTCTTCTGTAAACAACGTGGTCAGTACAACAAAAGTAACACAAACGTGTGTAACTGGGTAAGTAAATAAAAATATTCTCCCGCTCTCGCTTATAAGAAAAACAAGCGGACAGGTGTCTGTCTGGAATTTTTTAGAAATTCGGCTCTTTTGTGGAGTAAACGAAAATTTAATAAAATAACTGAATATTTTATTGTTTTTACTGAATATGGGGTCAATTTGACAGTAAAAAATTGACAGTAAAATTTTAATAAATAACTGAATATTTAATCGTTTTTACTGAATATGGTGTTGAATTTTTGACAGTAAAATTTTACAAAATAACTGAATATTTATTTGATTTTACGGAATATGGTGTTGAATTTTTGACAGTAAAAATTAAATGAACTTTTTGTTAAAAATAAATGAAAAATAGGTAGACCGGTTTTTAATTGAACTTTCATTTATTTTATATTACAATTTCAGTTAATTTTACGTACAGAATATTGTGAGTGTACTTATGTCTCCCCTATAGATAACGAAAACAAAACGTTTGGAAAACAAGATTTTGGACGACTAACAAAAGTGTGGAAGCTGAAGCCACTTTCAAATAACTCGACAGTCCGAATATTAAATTCAAACGCCAAGTCAGTACTCTGGTATGGTTGCGGACCAACGATATAACACAGAAACATTAGCCCCGGGGCTAATTCCGGCAGTCGCGATCAAATACTTTTTCGATTCGAAAGCAATTTTACTTATAATTCTCTCAGTCGATACTGAACGGATCGAAATTATTTTTTCAGTGTTGTCAAGCTTTTATTTGAGTTTTCAGAACACTGAATAAATAATTTTGATTCGTCCAGTATCGAATGAAAGAACTAGAAATAATCACCCCTATCGTGAATAATTTTTCCCTCGTAATTTTTCCCCTTTTCACATTTTTGCGATCATGAAAAACTCCCATGAAAAAAGGTCATTCAAAAGAGAATAATAACGTGAAAAAATGTTCACGTGAAAAAATTCCCCTTATCGTGAAAAGTTTTTTCCCTCGTAATTTGTTCACATTTCCCTTGGATTTTCTCACTTTATTTTTGCTAGGGAACAGGACATGTATGTAAGTAGTTTCTCCTATAAATCGAATATTAAGGTTCATTTCCGTTAATAAGACACCAACCAATATATTGGTCAACAAAATGCAAAACATGAGGTTGATTGCCGGCGGATTTGTAAAGCTTTCGAAAGACGTTGTGGCAGAATTTTGGGAAATATTTTACTACATAAAATTTAAAAAGTTCAAAAAACTACGTTGCAATTAACCTATCCCTCCAATACTAATCATTTAGCTTTATTATTTTCACTTTTCTTTAAAATATATACGTAAATATTTTTGAAAATAAATTTCATTGCTTTTTTATATTTCCTAATCTTTCTTCTTTTTTGTTACATTCACTGGAACTGATAGCGTGAAAAATTTTTCACATGAGATTCATGATTGCTTTTTTCCCTTCGAGGGGAATGAAAATTTCATGGGAACAAAAATTCCACTTGTTATTCACGATAGGGGTGAATATATTATTTTCGAATCGATAAAGTATTCGATCACGACTGCCAGAATAACCAAGCACCCTGAATGATGTGCAGGTCTTTAATAACCGGTGCTTGTGAAAAAGCTTGAAATTAATTTGGCAAAACACAATCTCGAACAAAATGCTACGGGTGCGAAATAAGAAGGCGGAAAAGAAACTGAATATTCTACAAGCTACGCAAGCCTGATGACGACATAGCTTGAACTGCAATTGAGTGAAACCCATAACGCATTCGCAGAAGCCCCGCCCACAAATTGAAGAGACAGGTAAACATGGAAGTCCCCGGAACGAGAAAAATTTAAAAAGAAAAATAAAGAACGTCCCAATTGATACATCTTATTGGAGAGAGTTTGTTGAGGCCCTATGCTGCTTATAATATTGAAGGGAACATATTAGATGAACAAAATGTATTAATTTTTTAAATATCTTTTTATACTAACTTCATATACATGTACAAAAACAAATACGTAAATACATATCTGTATCACACTTGCACACAAATATAAGTTTAATGAGAGCAAGAATTAAAAATAAAATTAAACAAACGTGGTCGTCGGTCATTCATTCTTTTCATGTGTTCAATTAAATTACAACAGAATGGAAAGTGAATAACACAGACCCACTCAAACTCAAACTCACACACAATCAGACCACAACTATAAATCCAACCAAAGAAAACGAATAAGAACGGAAGCGGAAGGGGTTGTGGTTGTGGATGTGGAAGTAAATGTGAAAGCGGTTTTCAAATTTATTGACATTTATTACACCACCATACACGATTCCATGTAACATATAGTAAGATTATTTATTGTTAGACTTGTAGCAATCAGTCATGGTATAAATAGGACAGCAATAAAGAAGTTGAATGTTAACAAAAAATATAAAACAAAGAGTTCGGATCTATTATGAAAATTGGAAAACCTATAAAGACGGTATTGCACTAAGACAAAAATGGAAGCTAAGTTGTTTGAAAAAGACTAGATTAAGGCAAACAAAAAGTTATAACTAATGGTGGTTTCTTTTCTGAGAAAAATATGTTACATTATATACATGCAACACTTTTTAATGTTGCCTATAATCACTCGAATGGTTACATGATGTGCAACTTCAATCGAACGTAATTAGCTGCTTTTAATAACAACTACAGTCATAAACCGATAATTCGTAATCGCAAAGGACCGGCCATTTCTTACGAATTATACGGGTTTTCGATTTAGCGGGGTTAAAATAAAATAAATACGAATTAAAGGGGTTTTTCAATTTATTTACTAAAACGATAAAAAAACATTAAAAACAATTGTTAAAAATAAAATACAAAATAAATACATAAAATAAAATAGTAAATTCTAAAAACTTTTCAAGCTCTGGATATTCAGGTAGTTTTTCGCGCTTTAGCTTTCTGCCTGAAGATTTTTGCATTATAAATTCTCTTTTTTCAAAGCTTGAAGCAAGAGTTGACAGAGTTTTAGGCGTGCGCTTTGACATTTTACTTTATTATTCATGTAACAAAGAAGATTTTATTTGAAAAAATATTACGAATTAGCGAGGGGATCAAAATGTAAGGAAAGTTTACGAATTAACGAGATTTTTTCAAGGGACCAACAGTTTATTACGAATTATCTGGAATTACGATTTATCGGGGAACGAATTATCGGAATTTGACTGCATAACACTTTTATCATTAATGTATTTCATTAGCTATTTTAAAACTATTCGAGCGATTTCAGCACATTATCACGGTTTCGAAACATTGACATCACTAATTGCTTGTACAAAATAAGCGGTATGTATGTAATTCCCCGTCTATAACAGACATGATTTTTTGTTGTACCACGATGTTGTAAAAACGTTGTGTTGTTAAGCATTTCATGTCTGCTGTAGACTGGGTGTAGTATGGCGAACAAAATAAAACCTTGGTTGTACAAAGTAGTACGTACCAAACCTGTAAAACAGGGCAGTATGAACACCTTAAATAAAAGTGAGGGTAAAATATGCAACATGTTTTGCATGTTTTAATCAAAATATTCACAAAAGAAACTAAACAGTTTTCCCACAGTTGTAGTTATTGTACAAGCAAACACACAAATGCAGAACATGTACCATAAGAATATGCAAAATATTTACAAGAAAAGAAATCGATACAGCACTTTTAAATTTTGATAAAACTTAACTTTTAATAAAACTGTGTTTAAGAAATTTCCACATTTATAAGAAACTAATGCATTTAAAGCTATTTTTGGGAGTAGCATTTGTACAAAAGCTTTGGTAAAATTATTTCAATTGCAATAAAACAAGCTTAAGTTAAATTTAATCTAAATATCAACATAATAAGATGGTGTATGGTTCAAAGACTCTATTCCGGAAAGAAGCTTGTATGGGGGCTATGTGAAATTATGAACCATCATCTCATCCCTTTTAATAGGCTTTGTTTTTGTAAAAATAAGAACCAAATTTCATCAAATTATTTCCAAAATTTCGACCTGTACTTTTCGCACAAAATTTACATGGACAGCCAGCCAGTCCGACAGACGAACGGACATCGATAGATCGATTTAAAAAGTAATTCTGAGTCGATCGTTATACAAAAAGGTCTACGATTAATATTTTTAGGTATTACAGACCTCCACACAAACGAAGCATACCGTACCCACTATTGTGTGCGAATTCTAAGCGTCAAGTTTTAGGCAACTGTTTTCGTCCTATCTATTAGGCTTAAAACCGCTTTGTTTTGTAAAAGGACCTTCTAACATTTCTTAATCATCCTTTAATTTCTTTTAATAAAAAAAATCGTATGTATACTTGAAAGTAACAATACCAATACAAAAAAAAATCGGGAAAAAACAATTCAAGATTATGATGATGAGTTGAAAAATTTGTGTCAATAGGTCAAAAACACTTAGTCACTTATACTGACATTTACCCACCACACAAACACACACACCCTTGTATAAACCCACAATATTCATAACACATATTAAAAACGCCAAAAGCTATTTTGCAGTAAATAACAGAGTAGTGGAAAAGACATAGTAGACCTTCTCTGCTCTCATCTGTTGAAGCAAATATACAACCCTTTTGCTATTTTTCCTCCTTTTAATTTTGCTGTTTTTCCCCATAGAGTCGAATGTCTTATAAATTAAGTTTCCAACGGCCTTTACTGGCAATAATTATTCACTAGACCACCCCCTATCCTTTTCATACACAGTCGACTCTAAAGGAAAAAGGAATTTTACACAAACAATCAAACAAACAGACCAAGAAACGGAAAAAAATAAGAAAATAAAAAATCATCATGTAGAGAAAACCCAACAAGAGTTATAAAGAAAAACTTGTATACAATGAAACCATTGGAAAAATGTAAGTTAAGGACATTTTTGTTATTGCAAAGTCATGCAATTGCCAACAGCAACAACAACAACAATAAATACTACACTCAAAACAACAAAATAAACACCACAATCATTGTAAGAGCACCTAGACCCAGTTACGAAGTACAGACAGTCCAGGTACATGACAGGGGAAAGTTTTATTAAAACGGTAACAAAAAAAAGAATGTGATTTAACGATATTCATCTAAAAATTGTTTATATACATAAATGTTTCAGGGGTCCCTATATCGGAAAGAATTGATTTGACAATGGCGAAATCTTTACCGAATAGGGCTGAGTTGACAACATTGCTTAGACCAATTATTATATCATTACACAAAAAACATAAAACCCAATAAAGCCCTATAAACCCCAAACCCCAAACAAAACCATTAACAAACCCTGGATTCAATTCAAATTCAGTTAACTATAAAATTCGCAGATATGTCCATCTTGGGGTCCCAAATTCTAATAAGTGGCGAAAAAACGTTTTAAGAAAATTTAACGACAATCAATTTAATTAGAGAGATCAAGTTCGACCAAAGCAATTTGTTTATATACTGGACTTAATAAAAGACTATACTGAGTTTAATACAAGTGCAAGAACAGCACAGCTTCTAATATTTATTAAAAATAAAAATTTGTTGTGTACGACAACAATATATTGTAACAATTAACATAATGTAGTTGCCGTAACCATGTCCAACTATATTTTTTCTCTGCGTGTGTTCTTGACCTTTTTTTTGGTGCGGTTTATTTTTGGTTCGGCTTGAGGGAATTTTTGAGGATTTTTAACTTATAATAAATGACGTCAAGCCGAATTAAAAATAAGCCACAAAATATTTTTAACTTAAACTTTGAATTTTAATGCGAATTTACAAAAACCTAACAATCTGGGCCTTTAAAAAATTAGAATTTAGTTCCTTTTATATTAAAACTATACATTTCATTAGTACAACTGACCAAAAAGAAAATTTATATTTATGTGCATAATC
The DNA here is from genome assembly GCA_949318255.1 of Pollenia labialis. Classification (NCBI taxonomy): domain Eukaryota; kingdom Metazoa; phylum Arthropoda; class Insecta; order Diptera; family Polleniidae; genus Pollenia; species Pollenia labialis. Next base: position 25,419,348 of record OX439139.1, read on the forward strand.
TTAATACGGGGTAAAACGAGTTTTTCCAAGTGGAAAAATAACATATTCAACAAAATTCTGTTTAAGGGTGCTTTACAATATCACCACACAAGTCATACGTATTTTGACGATCTATTATATTATTTAAATGTGTGCATCAAAGGGAAGTTCAAACTTAGTATACCCTCTTTGCAACTACTTAGTTGTGATGGAGGGTATAAAAATAACAACTTATCATGACATGGCTGTGTTTTCCTCAAAATACTTAAAGCTTGTGTAATTGTGTTAAGTACCCTTTAAAAGTGGTTTTTATTATGCAGGAAAATTTCTTTTTTGGTCAGTTCTACTTTTCAAATGCAGAGTTGGAAAATAAATAAATAAAGATGGTTTATGGGCACAAAGATTTTATTCCTTAAAGAAGCTATGTGAAATTATAGACCGATTTCAATAGGCTTAGTCCTTGTGACAATTAGAGCCTGTGCAATTTGCAGTGCATATTATGATTGATCGTGAGCATACCACTTTTATTGTTTGTGCAAATATGCTAATTTTCTTAAACTTTATTCTGGCAACACTAAAATCTTCTGGCAGCACTGTAAAAAATCTGCATTTGTTTACAATTATACACAAGCAAATTAAAATAATATTTTTCTTTTTAATTAATTTAAATTTAATTCTCTATTTTAAACTCAAACCCACGAAAATGTTTAATTTAAAAGTTTCCTTAAAAACAATATGGCGGCTAATATGTCAAATGTTATTGTTTACATTTGTTTGCAACTGAGCAAATATGCACTACTAAATGTGCTCATGGTTTTTTTTAGTGCAAACGAAGTATAAGAGAGCAAATTTCAAATACGTACATTTTATTGTTGTGTTGTGCAAATGAGTGTATTTTTGCACGCATTTGCATCGTTTGCACACATTGCACTACCCATCGTGATTTCCCTTATTATGTTTTATTATAAATATTCAATTAACAAAAAATCAGTTGAACCCCAATTTGCATCTCCTCTGATTTGCGTTCTATATAAAAAAAATAGTAAAAACAAGTTTTACCTAAACTGCGTTTTGCATAAAACAAAGAATAATTAAAAAAAACTACGTTTTTTTGTAATAAAATACGCAAAACATACTTCTTAAAACAGAAAAACGAAATGACCTCTAATCCAGTTTATTTTACCACTAGTTCGTATTCGTTTTCTGTGACTTCTAAATTTATTTGTTTTGATTAATTGGGGCACTTAACTGTTCGTATTTAAAAAACGTGTCAAATTTTTGAAAATAATTTTTTGAGTGTAAATTTTTTTTTATGTTCCTTATAAAAATATTAAATATAAAATTATATACAAACTTTTTTACTTGGGTGAATATTTTTTTTAATGTAAAAAAATTTTGAGTGTAGAAAAATAAAGATTGCAAAAGATTTACATTACTAAACAATTTTATTCAGAAAATTCGATTTCTTTTTGGGAAAAGCTTTTTTTTGAAACATTTTTTTTTTTGCAAAGGCGGGCATATAAATTTTCAATACTTTATACTTTGTTCACACTTGGGGTTTTAAGCAAAATGTTGATTCAATTATTATTAAAGCCGTTCACATTGCATTTGAGATGATTAAGATGACATTTGATTAAGAAAACAGCACAACAAACAAATTTATATGTTTTTAAAGTATTAAAAATGGATCAAAATACTTTAATAAAGTTATCAGAAGATTATGTTAAGCATACTAAAAATAAAATTGTGAAAACTTATGAATTATTTAAGGAAAAATTAAAAACATTAAGAAGAAATCGTGATCGGTTGTATACGTGATGGTACGTTCATGGTGGGCGATTCTCATTATACTCAGTATTTGGTTTGTTCAGAGAAGTATGGTTAATTATCTCGATTTTGATATGATAAGAGCTTAATTAATCACGTTCGAGGTGCTTCAACGCGTTTTAAAACCCAAGTGTGAACAAAGTATAAAATACAGAGTACGGAGAGTGCTCGAATTTAACTAGGTCGAGCTTTAGTTTCATCATTAAAAAGAATTACAATTTTCTGCTCGCGAGTAAAAAATAAATAAAACTCGCATGCGAGTAGAAACATAACAAGAGTATTTTCAAATATTTTCAAAATGTTACAAATTTTGGTTGATCGATTTTTTTATATTTGCTGGGATTTTCGGAACTAAGCGAGATTTTTACAATCAGGATGATGTATTAGCTTAGCCGATCTCGTTGATAATACTAATGGAAGATCCAACTTAATGTATTTTTAATTTCCCCTTGTTGTGTAGTGGGAACTTAATCTTGAAAACATTCGACATTCTTTTACCACTAACTTTGACTGTGTTTACCCACGTAACTACATTTACAAACTTACTAACAACAATACTTATACAACTACAAAAGCAACAATAAACAACAAAAATGCTAGTTATCAACCATAAGAGTTGTTGCAACTGCAATGCCATAAAATAGCTCTCCTACACTTGTTTTTTCTGGTAGTTTGTTTGTTTTTTTTCCATTTCATTTATTTTTATTTCATTTTGTTGTATTTTTTCCTTTAACTCAATATAGCAAACAAAAATGTAGACGGAAACGAAAGCAAAAAGAAAATTACGTTTATATTTATGTGTGTGTGTGTGTGTGTTTATTTTTATATACATAGTATCACTGTCAACGAACAACATTTAGTAGCTTTTTAGTTTCACAGCCAACAAGCATCGCGTCGCGTCAACATTTTCATGCAAGACCAATCCACCAAAAAACTGTTGGGGTTCGGTTTCCGTTTCCTACAGTTTCAGTTTTTCGTGATATTGTTCTTCATCGTGTAGTTTTTTTTTTTTTCTTCTATAAATGTCTTATGTTTGTTGTATGTCCGTAAGTTGTACCACAGAATAAGCAGACCGAATGAAAATTAAACTACAGTGTGGAAAAAAATAGGTTAACGAAAAACTTTTTCAATAAAGAACATAATACAAAAATAAGGTCGAAAAAGTAGAAAATACTAAGAAAATATTTTAATATTTTTAATAATCGGCGATGTTCTGTAATTCGAAATGAAGTAGATTAAAATAGAACAAATTTTGAAAAAAAAAAGGTATGTAAGCTTATAAAAATAAACAACTCTCAAAAACAGGAAAAACTATAGGCATTTTGTAAATAATTGAAATGAAATCACTTTATTTTGATTTGTAGAAAACATCGTATACAAGGTAGAAAATGTACAAATTTTTATTGAAGTTTCTTATCGGTTTTTAAAAATTAACTTCGTTTCTCTTAATGTCAAAACTGCATACAGGCAGGGGCCGTTACTCTTGTGACTTTTTCAAAATTTTAATAAATAACTACTATTATTTTTTGACCAGTATTTTTTTGGTCAAAAAATAACTGCTTACTCTGATTTTTGACTGTTGAAAATAACTGTTATTTTTGACTGATAATTTTTCAGTCAAAAATAAAAGTTAAAATTTGACTGATAATTTTTCAGTCAAAATAAGAGTTAAAATTTTACTTGTATTTTTTAGTCAAAAAGATAAACTTGATAATTATACTTTTTATTAAAGGCTGTTATACACTATCCGACAAAGATCTTATTGTTGTTTGAAAATGTTCAAAAAAACAATGACAACTTATCATGACAGGTTTGTATATTGTTTAAAATACGTTAGACTTGTGTAAAAGTGTAAAGCAGCTATAAATAATAAACTTTTCGTTACATTTAATAATTAATGCAGCACATATTTCAATGAAAAAAATTTAAAAAAAACATAAATTTTCTTGATAGTCTTAGGCAGGGTTTTTGAGATGTGGATTAAGTTTAAGCTTAGTTTAACGTAGTCTGAAACTCGGATTTTTCCAGTTAAATGTGATTTTTTATTATTTTATTAAAAACCAACATTTTAAGCAAAACTAAGCTGTTCCGTTAACATTTTGTATACAAACTTTGTAATAGCGGCACAAATATGTTTTCAGACAACATAGTTTAAATTAGATCTCAAGAACCCAGCCTTAATGTTATAGATAAGCTTTTAACTTCTTTTTTTATTATATTTGACTGAAAAATTATCGGTAAAATTTAAACTTTTATTTTACTTAAATCAGTCAAAATGTAACTTTTATTTTGGGCTAAAATAATAAAAATCAAACCTTTAATTTATTTTTGACTAAAAAATACATTCAAATTCGTACCCCGATAAATCGGTATTCCCGAAAATTCGTAATAAACTGTCGGTCCCTTGAAACAATCTCGTTAATTCGTAAAATGTCCATACATTTAAATCTTCTTTACCTCTTATAAATCGTAATTGTTTGCTAACTAGTAGTTATAATTCGTATTAAAAACAACAGAAACATGGAAAGAATGATTTTTTGTTCATCGCTATTTTTTGGCGTGGGTTTTTGCTTTTGCTTGTGGTGTGTTTATTTTCTTAAGATCAGTTTGTTACATGAATAATAAAGGAAAATGTCAAAGCGCACGCATAAAACGCTGTCAGTTTTACAAAAACAACAAATTTTTGCAGCCATTGACAATAGAGAAAAAAAATATACGTTGCTAAGCGATTTGAAATTGCTCCATCAACTCTTACTTCAAGCTTTGAAAAAAGAGAATTTATAATGCAAACATCTTCAGGCAGAAAGCTAAAGCGCGAAAAACTACCTGAATATCCAGAGCTTGAAAGGTTTTTAGAATTTACTATTTTATTTTATGTATTTATTTTGTATTGTAGTTTTAACAATTGTTTTTAATGTTTTTTTATCGTTGTAGTAAATAAATTGAAAAACCCCGTTAGTTCGTATTTATTTTATTTTAACCCCGTTAAATCGAAGCCCCGCTAAATCGAAAACCCGTATTATTCGTAAGAAATGGTCGGTCCCTTGCGAGTACGAATTATCGGGATTCCACTGTATCATTTAAAAAATTTATTATTTATTCCTTGGCTAATAATCATCACTTGGCTAATAACCATCAAATAATGTATAGAAAAATGCTTTCTGTTTGACTTTTTAAACTGAAATTTTGATAATAACTTTAATTTTCCATCCCTGCATGCAGCTTTTCCCACTATAAATGGGACAACTCAAAAAAAATTTCTTAGAATACATTTACATACATTTAACTCGATGCGACATAGACTATTAGGGAATTACCTTCTACAAGGACTCTCGGAGATATCGCGGGTAGGACTCAACAGCCTGCTGAAATATCTCAACGCAACGGGCTGGCTCTAGCCACCTCGGCATTGCCCCTGGGTCAAGTTTGATCGAGGGGTTCCAATTTCTTGACGAGTTGTGTGGTGTCAAAACGGAGCCACTGTCGGCTCTACTTGCTGCACGCCTGGACCTATGCGTGCTACCACGTTAACCAACCAACCAACCAACATTTACATATATGTTGATTATTTTGTGAAGGTACGAATTTAATTAAAATAATTCAATTAATTCGAGCACAGTATAATTAGGGTACAGTTCCTTTATTTGATATCAAAACGGGAATTTAAGAAGGTTATATTTTTATCTCAAGCATAATTTTTTTTTAATCACTTTTATAATAAATATATTTACTACTACTTTACTTTAACCACATTTTATTGTAGCTGTCGTTATAATTCTTTTAACATTTCATACACTGTATATCATTTGTATCTTCACCTACAATTTGTTTTAGTTGCCACTAAACTTGGACATAAAAAATGCAACAGACGAAAAACCGGAAATTGGCACATGACCAAAATGTTCTTATAATACTCTCATACATTATACTAGATACTCTATTATTACATTTATTCACAGTTATATGTACATACATACATACACAACTACATCTACATAAACAAATGCTACCCAGCGGGAAAAAGAAGGAGTACGAAGGCCTTCTAGAAGGCCTCTGTACCCCTTCTTTTGGATGTACAAGGCCTTCTTGCTCCATTCCATACTCATATCTTTTTTACACGCGTTGTCATTGCGGAGAAGGCCTTCCGCTTTCCTTTCTTTCGCCAGAGCTTCTTAAAGGCATTCAAATATATGGCTCTTAGAAGGCTTTCCAGAGAAGGACTGTTAAAAGGCTTTAGAATAAAGGTTATCTTAAAGGGTTTTTAAGAAAGGTATGTTAAAAGGCCTTTTAATTGATGGCTCTTAAAAGGCCTTTCGGACCATCCTTGTAAAAAGTGCATCGGTTCTAATGGAAATTGGCTGACCATTTTCATTCGCATCGCACCGAAAAAAACATCGATGTTTTTTTACAGTGTCCATCCCTACACAGAACCTTCTTCTTCAATGAACAAAACACAACTAAAAAGATTTCCATTATTGTTTTCACTTGGTATTTTAATATGTATGTAACTTTATTTTTATAACGGGATCTGAATTCTTTCGCCTTGGCGAAAGAACAGAACAAAAAATTTTACTCTTTCTCTTTTTAACATCAACTAAACAGATTTACGTTATTGTTTTCATTTGGAAGTTATTTTATTATGTATGTTACTTTGTTTTTGTAAAGGAATCTGAACTCTTTTGCTTTTGCGTGTGCAAAAAAACAAAACAAAAAATGTTACTCCTTCTTTTATCGCTTCTCATAGAAGCGAGTGTGGAAGGTGTATCTTATCTTTTATACCAAAGAGCCGAGGCCTTCTATGAGGCATTCTTTAGCAGTTACATAAGAATAGTAATTAAATCAAAAAATTTTTTAATCAGGCCTTCAAAAAGGCCTGAAGTAAGAAGGTCTTCTAAGTTTTACCGCTGGGTATGTATACACACATACATACATACATACATACATACATACATACATACATACATACATACATACATACATACATACATACATACATACATACATACATACATACATACATACATACATACATACATACATACATACATATGTATTTGTTTTATTTATAACAATTTCCCCCAAAGCTGTCCACAAAACTATAACATTTCTTAAACTCACACCGAATCATACAGTATATTAAGATTTAAAACTACAAAAAATAACGGTTTTTTCAATTTAATTGTCGTGGGACGGAGTTGGGGTTAAGGGAATGTTGAAGGTGGGAAATACAGTTTAATATGTTTTTAAAAAACAGCTGATTTACAGACGATTTTTAACTTAGAAATTTTCACATGTAACAACTTTTGGTAAATCAAAATGTGATAAAAAATAACAGTTAAAATGAATTGAATTGAAACCTATTAAATTTTCCAACGTTTGTTTTTAAATGTACGCAGATTAAAGAAATTTTGGCATTGGAACTAATATGAAAGATAGCAAGTATTGATCCTAATGACATATTTACCCACCCTTATTATGTAAGTCGTTGTCGACGTCGACATTTATTTTTATTCGTTGTCACACCAATTCGACGACTACATTACTTCGACGTTAATTTGGTTTTTTTATAAGAAAATTGTGTCGACGTCGACTTGTTATCGAAAATCTGACAACAAAATTCCCATCTCCGATTATGTTTCTATTATTTTTGTTCTTTATCTTTAAGCTCATTTTTTAACGCGATTAATGCTATTTTCCGACAGTTGGTTTTTTAAACTGACTTGGCGATTACAAAAAAAATTTTAGAGTTTGTTTCCGATTTTGAATTATTTGCTAATTTTTGCTATTTTCGCGATAAGATCTATTTTTTACTGTAAGTTTTCCATTAATTTAGCAATTTTTACCGAATTTTTGTCATTCCTTATAGTTTTATCAATCAATTTTATGGCTTTTTGGAAATATGTATTAAAAATTTGCGCAGTTTTGTTGCTCTTTGAAGCAATCGCCTTACATTAAAAATTTTCGCGAATTTGCGCGATTAGTTACGTAAAAAAAATTAAAAAAATTACCATTCTATTTAAAATTTGTTTAACTTTGATTTGAGTTGTCGCAAAATTTCCTGCTGATTAAAACCGAGACACTTCTACTCGTCGTCGACTTAAAACGCCTTAGAAAATACAAAGTGACTGTTAACAGTAATCAATTGTTGTCAATAACGACTCAGAAAATACAATTACTGTTCCGGTGCCGTCGACTCGTGTCGACTTCGATAAAGCTAGCAAAGCAGTTTTAAAGATACATAATTTTTGATTTGGGGTCATGTGCCCAAAAATTATAGACCCGAGTTCTAAAGGCCGGAATTCAAAAGTCCGGAATTTTAAAATCCAGAATCGCTAACAAAAACTTCTTTGCAGAGGATATTTGCTTCTATGGTATAACAAACACCGGCTGTACTAACTTAAGCTTCACTGCATAGCCGACCTTGGCCGGGCGCAAGGATTCACTCCCCTATAGTATAACAGACACCGGCTTCGCATTCATTTGTGGACCTATTTAAGCAACATTCGTCCAGTCGTTTGTGTTAAATTAAAGTTAGCCGCATTAACTTCCATCATGATTGTAATATTTTTAAATGGTTTGTAGAATTTAAGGCCTTTTTCGGGATTTCTGTAGTTTAAAGCCGAGATATTCACCAATTTCAAGAATGTTCACAGCCCAACTACCATCATATTATTTTTTTAAATTAAAGCCTGTACATGCCTGCTCCCTAAGATAATTTGCATATGGACCTGATGAAATCATCGACTATTGTCACCATCTTCAATAAGCTTTTGTACTTATTTCATCCAATTATCTACCAAATTGCAGCCAGTACTGCTCAGAATATTATCAAGGCCACTCAGATCAACAGACGTACGACATTGGTTCAGTAGATTCAGAAATTCAGTTTCATCAGGGTAACAAACCATTATTTTTATGTGTAAAATACAATTTGGTGTTTGCCATAGATGGGGGTAGTGCACTAATTATGCTGTTTTCTTAGTAATACTGCAAAATTATTGCAATCATTTTTCATTGTGCAGATTGTATGCATTCGATAACAGTTAGAGATGATTAGCAATACTACAAAATTTTTTTGGTGCTAGTGAAAAATATATCAATCATCCACTAAAGCTGGTAAAAAATAGTGCAAATTTTTCAGTTTTATTTAGTGATAGTGCAATGCGACTTTAAATCAGTTCTTAGTGCACTACCGCCGACTATGATTTTTGACCAAAAATAAAATTGATCACAGATTTAGTTTATTTTCTTAAAAAACTCATCAAGTTCTAAATATCTATGTATGTATATCCTGAAGGTTTCATTAAAATTTCAAAATATGTAAATTCGATTTCAAATTCAAGAAAAATGTGTGCAATTTAAGTATTTGATTCAACCATCCCAGGCGGTTTGTGTTGAATTAAGCTTATTTGTCTTCTTGTCCGTCTATCTGGTGAGAGTAAATTAGTTATAGTCCTTTTTATGTCATGTTGTCTGTCAATTTGCATAAATGTAAGAGTGAGTTGTTGTATTTTTGTGGCTGGTATTATGAAATGCATTTTAGAATATTAAGTACTACATACCAACAAAAATGGAATTCTATTAAGTAGTATTTACATACTTACTTATGCTTTCATCGTGACATTTGAATTATATCATCTTTTGTGTTTGCAGACATTTAAAATAATTAAAGAATGTTAAAGTGCAAAATGTAAAGTACTAATTATTGATTTATGAAATTAATATTAAATATCAGCCATACAAATATGGCGGTGTAGTGAAATTCTGAAATTTGGTCCCTGCAGTGCCTAGGATGCCCCTAATTTTATTTTATTTTTCATTTCAATCATTAATTTCTAACATGCCTATCCGCTATATCCATTTCTTAAAGGGGCTCCCAACGTATTCTTATAATTACCTCAATGAGGTTGTTACGCGTTTTCGTTTAAATGCTCACCCCGCATAATTTCCCAAAACCATTGGCATTTTTGTCAAGGTAATTATCCATGGAATACGTATTTATTTTCTTGCTCTTTGAGTAATTCTAAGTCGATTTAGCCATGTCTGTCTGTTTAAAACACGCTCATTTTCGAAAAACTCAAAATAAATGAACAAACTTGGTGCCAACCTGCTTGTAGTTATACTAAGCAGTTTGGGATTGAAATTCAGCCAAATCGGTTCAGTAGGATCAGAGCTATGAATCGAACTGTGGAACCACCACCTTAAAAATGTATAACTTTGTTACAAAAACTTACATAAATGGTGGAACAATACACGGAATGATATAAAAATTCGTTTTTTGTCAAGAAATCACACTTCAAAATTTCGTGAAGATTGGTCCATAATTAACCCTAGGCCCCATATAAAGCCTGCTCCCGGAAAACAGTTTAGTACGCCCAAAACCATAATAAATAATGATATCAGAATAAAATATAATTCTTCAGTTTTATAGGACTAGAAATCACAGTTATAAATTTCGTGATGATCGGTCCATAATTTACTATAGGCCCCATATCAGAGCTGTAAATTATTCATTCATTTTTGATTTCAATTCGTTACGAATTATTATTAATTATTTTGATAACAAAAAAGAATTGAATTAAATTTAAATCAATTCGAACGGATTAGGCAGAAATGAATTACAATTCGTTTCAAATTCAAACGAATCTGTAAAATGAACTTCAATTCACTTTGACAAATTCAAATGAATCTGTAAAATGAATTGCAATTTGTTTCCAATTCAAATGAATTTTTTAAAGTGAACTGCAACAGATTCATTTAAAACAAAGAATTAGCAATTTTAATGAATGAAATCTAAAATGAGCTGCAATCAATCAAATGCAAGAGCAGATCTAGTGGGTACTACTATAATTTACTATTTGTGTTGCAGTTAGAAGTTTTCAATACAAAAAGTAAAAAAAAATTTCCAATTGTAGCAAAAATAATAAAAATTTCGAGTAAACGAATACAGCTTGGACAGCAAAAAATGTTATGTTGAGATTCAAAGTTGCTAAAAGCTAAAAAAAAAGTAATTTTCCTCGATATACATACATATAAGGGATTATATAAACAAAAAATTATTGTTAAACACACCTTTAATAATATTTTCACACTATTTGAAAAAAATAAAAAATTTAAGTTTCTTTTAGCAAATAAACAAAATTTTCCTATTTTGATAGGATTTTCGCCGATACCTAATAATTTAATTCCTATTCTGCCTCTACTGGCAACTTTTCAGTATATCATTGGAATTCATTTGAATTTGTCAAAGTGAATTGCAATGCATTTTACAGATTCATTTGAATTGGAAACGAATTGGAATTTATCTCTGCCTAATCAAGCATGTGGCTTTTGGAAAATACAATTGTTAAATTATAATCGAACTATTAGTGGTAAACAAATTATTGTCATATTTAACCATAACATCAAAATATGGTAAAACTAACCATATGTATTAAAATTTTCGTTAAAATAGTTTTGTTGGAGGTGAAACTTTTTTACATGGTCAACTCCAACAAAACTATTTTTATTATTATTTTTTTTTAAACTTATTACGTTTAATTTTCAACCATAGCATGTTGCTCTTGCAATAGAGGAAAATACTATTATTAATTTGAAAACAAATTATTGTCATATTTAACCACAACATGTTTTGAGGCAACCATAATATTGTTATTGCGTCTTTATAGAGAACTAATTTAACCATAATATGGTTTTCGAAGACAATAATAAGGTTAAACTAAACAAAATATGTTTAAAAATATCTTATCCAATGTTGGAGGTGACCATATTAATTTTTTCTCTGCGTGTAATGCCTACATAAACGTACAAATATACATTTTAAGCACTTAAAAAAGTAAAAAGTTTTAATTTTCAATAAATTATCAATTGAATTCCTGTACAAATTGGTTTTTTCTTAAAAAAAAATAGCCATGTCAATAGGATCATTACATGCATAGGATTGGTAGATCGTATGCAGACTACTGGCAAATGCCGTGTATTTTAGAAAAAAGTAAAATTGCCCAAATTTAAATGTGTAAAAACTCTTATATGAATCGAAAATATAAATAATACTGAACTGGGGGCTGATTCTGGCAGTCGTGATAGAGTAATTTCTCGATTCGAAAGCAATTTATTATCTAATTATTTCAGTCAATACTGAACGAATCGGAATTATTTTTTCAGTGTTATAAAGCATTAATTGATACTAAAAAAATAATTTCGATTCATTACGTAGCGACTGAAATAAAATTGTTTTCGAATCGAGAAAGTACTCGATCACGACTGCCAGAATTAGGCCCCTGTAGTGGCTATAGCTATATAACTATAGTTGCCATCCCAGTATCACGTTTATATACGTAAGGGCACCAGTTTAAAAATTAAAAGTTAAACTGCCGACTACTGGTACACTTACCCTATACATTTTAAAACTTTTTGTTTAGTTTTTATCCTTGTCATTTTATTATCTTAAATACAATACGAAGAAAATTATCCAATTGCTAGACCAAATCAAAGCCGACGTTATAGTCTAATTTTTCAGAACGAAAAAGTTTTGTTTATTGGTTTTTTTTGTTTCTTGTTGTTAAAAAATTAAATTTGAAAAAGTTATGATGAGGCAGCAAACTTAAACATCACATTTATTGGGGCTTCCTTCTGAAGGAGCAACCTGTAATTAGAAATTTAAATAAATTTGTAGTTTTTTTTTTGCAAAGGAAATAACATAAACAAAAACTTACCTTCTGTGAGCTTAGCACGGCCACCGGTTGGCTGGCACAATATGGTAGCACATCCCGCACATACAACAACGCCTTGAGCGTGGCTGAAGACAGTGGTGATTCTGTAGCAGCCGGGGCATTTAACGTCCATAAAGTAAGAGTTGGGGTGTTGCACCAAGCGCTTCAACTTGTGCTTGCGCTTTTCTTGAGTTGGTAAAGGGTGCAATAAATCTTTGGCTAGCTAAAATAAACAACAAAAAACACATTTATTAAGCAAAAACACACCTTAATTCAGTCATAAAATAAAATTAAAAAAAAACGAAAAATTGCAAAATTTTATTTTCGAGGTTATGTTTGGAATTAAATGTTAAGATTTTTTGGCATTTCTGTTAACAATAAATTTAGATTTAAATATCTAATATGCTTTGTTAAAATTTACACAAATTTATATTACGGCGACACTTTTTCCTTTTGACAAAAGTAATGACCATTATAAATCCATGTGTATGTTCCCTCTCTTTTACTCCTTTATTTATAATTTTTACACGTTCACTTAGGTTTTTGGATTCGTTTTTACACTTTTTTCCAGAGCCCAATAGGGTTTCTTAGCATTTCTCATTTTGCCACATCATTTGTTAACAATCTTTACATATTTTTAGAGCATTTTTGCAATTATTTCGTTTGTTATTAGTATTTTTTTATTAAATTTTCACCCACCGGCATGTCTATTCTTTCACAGCTAACACGGAAAAGGAAGTTAAAATTTGACGCGTGAAGCTGGTTGTAGTTTTTATATATATGACAGTTCTTCTAACATTTTGCAGCGGCATCTGGTGGTTAGTAGCATACAGAGCTGTATTTATTAGCTGAAACTGGGTGTTTTATAAAAATATTTAATTAAAACTATTTACATTATAGCAAAACTCAATTTTTCTTAATATTATGCGAATTTGTTCGTTTTAAACATGTAAAATAGATTTTTCGCTTTGTTATTATAAAAGAATTTTGTTGGTTTTGTTATATATTTTCCATAAAATATTTCAATGTTTTAGCTAAGATTCTAGTACACCCCATTCTTAATATGATGATATTTCTTGAACGTTGCCAGATATGTTATTTCTAATTTCATGATATAAGTTAATTTTAATAAATGATTCATTATACTTATGTGCTAATTTAGCGATTATTTCATAATTTAGTATATACAAATGCTTAATTTTTTTGTTTGTAACATAATTAAACAATTTATTTATTCAATATTAGGCAAAAATAAAATCGCTTCCTTTTTAAAGATCCATCAACTAAGATAATGAAATTAGTTTACGTTAATAATTTGTTTATTACAATTACCGTATATGTTGTATTAAAAAACATAGTTCACTATTGGTTTTGTATACAACATACAATAGATACAAGATACAAGGTTTTGTGAATACGGCAAATATACAAATGTACATTTTTATTTTAAAATATCATTGATTTTATTACATGGGGTCTTACCCTGACAAGTTTTTGTCATACCAAACGTCAAAGTCTATATAAAAAAACTCTAAAATTTGTGTCAGCTTTTTTCTATGAAGTTTGACGTTTGTTATGACAAAAAATTGTCAGGTCAAGACCCCATGTCATGATTAAGAGTTTAATTGAGTTTTTTTTAGCAATTTTCATTTCATTCTGAATAAGCTATGTCTTTTATATAGACAGGCCAGAAACAATGTTAGTTTTAGGCTGTATTGTTGCCTAATTAAGTACCCGATTCCATTAAACGATATTAATGTATATTTTATTAACTATGTATATTATTTCAATTTCGCCCTATATTATGGAGTAAGTGACACTATGATTTCAATTTAAATATGGCGCAAAATTTAATTCAAAAAAATAACAACAACATTGTAGCAACTGCACATTTCACCGTATATTCCACTTATTTTCGTTGTGCAATATAAAAACAAAAGTCTTTTAATTGTAGCTAATATTTATTAACACCTTCGAATATCACACACCCATTGGCGATATAATTGTACAATGCCTTAAGCTTCGTTCACACCTTTCAAATATTTGACGTCCTGCATTTAACCACTAGTTTTATTAAAAAAATTATTTACTTTTGCCAATTGTATGTTTGATCAAACATCATATAACAGTATTAAAGTGAAGTGATCAAAAAATCAAACCAATGTAGATTTTAAAGCGAATTCCCGGAAACTAGTGAATTATTCTTTATGTCAAGCATTTTTACAGTATTTGGTTCCCTTTAGCCCTCTACTTCTAACAAAAATCTACATACGATAATGGTCAGTATGTACTTTCGTTAAATTTTTTATGCGGGAAATAATTTTAGTTTAGTTATGAAAAATAATATCTCGAAAGTGGTGGCCATTTTCTGCTTTGCAAATTCGTGCTCTTTCACACATTTTCCATAACATTTAGCAAAACTTCAGGTGTTATGTTGTTTATTTCGTCGCGTATATTGCTTTTACATTGCTAGAACTACTAGGCTTATTAATGTACACTTTTCCTTTCAAATTATCCCAAAGAAAACAGTCTGGGGCGGTTTAATCCGGTGAACGCGGAGGCCAATTAAAATTACTTGTAAGCGAATATAAAGCTCAACAATCTGGGAACGTTGTTCAATTAAGTACTGCTCCATTTTAAATTCCCCAAATCTTCTTTACAAATTACTAGAAAGAAAAAAGAAAAAACAAAATTATAATAAAAAAAGTTATAAGCAATTCAAACCCCTTCGGTAATTTTGGGCCACTCTGTATATTTTTTTATTCCGGCAGCATTAAAAACTTTTGGCAGCACTGTAAAAAATCTGCATTTGTTTACAAACATACAGAAGCAAATTAAAATAAATTTTTCCTTACTAATTAATTTTAATTTAATTCTCTATTTTATAATCAAACCCACGAAAATTTTATATTTATAAGTTTACTTAAAAACAAAATGGCGCTTAATATGTCTAATGTTATTGTTTACATATGTTTGCAACTAAGGAAATATGCACTGCATACATACTAATTTTGCTTATGGTTTTTTTTAGTGAAAACGAAGTAAAATATACAGGGGTGTACTGGAAATCGCCAACGTAATAAAAGAGTTTTATGACAAATATTAAACAAATATTTCCCTTTAAAACAGGATCTAAAAAAAATTATTATTAATACGATTTCCGTATGACGTGCTAAATTCCCAGTTTTTCATATTTGATAAATACACTGAAATTTATTGTTGCGGGAAAGCTAGCTTCTATGCGCATTTCACTGGTTGCTTAGGCCAGCTCATCAGAAAACCTTTTCAGAAAGGCCAAAAATATTATACAAATAAAACCCTAAAGCGAATAAGAATTATAAACACTCAAAGTCTTACTTCTAACAATATCAAAGCCAAAACAAAACACCAACAAACAAAATTATAAGAATTTGGTTTAAAGTTGATTAAAAACAACTTCCAAATCCTTGCGTTTTGCGTTTGAGATTTCCAGCACACCCCACATAGCAACTTGTAAATACGTACATTTTGTTGTTGTGTTGTGCAAATGTGGAAATTTATGCACACATTTGCATCGTTTGTACACTTTGCACTACCCATCGTGATTTCCCTTACAAAAATTGTATATATGAAGAATAATAAATAAATAAATTAATATAACTATAAACATTTATGTAAGTATATTTTGCATTGATGTCGTATGTAGATTTTTGTTACATGGTGCATGTCGACGTACGACGTAGACAAGATTTTACATTTGCGCCAGCTATTGTCTGCTTTTGTATAAAATATGCGTTCAAATCAACCACCTAATCTACGTCTTACGTTTCTACTTCGTTCCTACGGTAAAACAGCTATCAACCATAATTGGGGGTAGTGCACTCATTTTGCAGTTTCAACTCACACTTAGTTATAGTGCAAAAATATTACAATCATTTTTTTGATGTTGAGTGATGAATTGAAAATTTGTAGCCTCACTAAAAATGAGTGATAGTGATGTTAAAAAAATTTGCACTCAAAAAAAAAAGTTTGATTTAAAAAAAAGCAATCATCAGTTTATTGCAACTTTTTTTTCTTCACTCATTTTGCACTTAATTTAAAATCAAAAACTTGTTTTTTCATGGTTAAAGCCAATAATTATACCGTTATTGACAAAATTTCATTTTTTTTAATGTTTTTTGCTTATGCATATCCTCAAAAAAAAAAAAAAACAAAAACCATGCACATACAAAGATACATTTTTTAAATTTTAGTGATACAATGTTTGTATGCAGCTTTTTTGATTGCAAGTATAAATTTTGCACTATTTTATTTGAGTGTAGATTTTTACATTCAATCTGCGTTTAGTGATAGTGAACAAATTTGCAATATTACTAAACTTTTTTTAGTGGTAGTTAAAAAATGGAAATCATCATAAAAAATGGTAAAAAAGAGTGCAAACTAATTTCTTTCCATTTTTATTTAGTGATAGTGCACTGCTGATTTAAATCCATATTTAGTGCACTACCCCCAACTATGCTATCAACGTATAAAATAAATAGGTATATTTTTATTACCGCCTATGAGTAGAAAAATCTGGCAGCTTTAAATCACCAATAAATAAATACGAACTGCAGCCAACTCTGCATTAAGTAAAACATATGGTAGCATAACATAATAATGTTAATACGGCACTGCCAATGTAAAGAACTAAAACATAGTTGTAGAAAGGTAGTAGTTTTGAATTCAAAGAAAAACCGTCAGTCTGACAAGAAAATCCTATTTACACGGATTTGTGTAAGAATTCTGCTCAAAGAAAATTTTCTAATTTGCACTGCAAGAAGGTAAGAGTTGAATTAAATTATATACCAATTAGATAATTATAAAAGGAATATTGTAAAAATGTAGCTCATAGTAAGGTATTTAATTTTAAGAGAAAATGGATTTTTTTTTTATGTTTTATAGTTCAGTGGTCACCAAGGACATGTCTTCCTTCAAATGTAATGAGAACAATGCACCCGATGCTTTGCAATTAAACATGGAAAATATTTCAAAAGAATTAAATGAATTAATTGTAACCGGCGAACAAGAGTGCGGAATGACTCAGAAATACCCAATGGCAGCAGCAAATACAACGGTGCCCCATTCGCTAATGACTATTCCAGTTTTACCAATTAATTTTAAAACTCCTACTTATATTGCAAATTCTTACTACGGCCAACAACAATTTTACGGCACAAATGGATTACAAGAAATGAAACATAACCTCAATTATTCGACATTGCAACCTTCAGTGCCATTGGCCTGTGTCAATAGTACATTAAATAATTTTGCAACAAATACTACGAATTATACTCCTCAAAATTTGTTATGTGCTGGCAAATATTTTAGTCATTCCACTCTTCGGTCAACACAAGCGCCCTACGTAAGTGCTGCTGGTTCTCCAACTTACGAGTTCCATTTTTTACGAAATCCGGAGGGAAACGAAAATAAAATTTCCACCTCAAATTTTTCCAAGGGTCAAGGTCAAGGCGCTTTTCGTAAAATGACAAAACTGACGCAAAAACATTTTAATCAAAGAATACAAAGTTCTGTGGCAGAAAATAAAGAAATTATGATTGACTTATCGGTATTGGATTATTTTAACAAGGAGTAAGTAAAAAGTTATTTAAGGGCTTTATGTATGTATTATGTATGTATGTATGTATATGCTTGAACAAATTTTAGCAAAGAAAATTGTGTCGTTAGTCAACTTTTCGACCTTTTACGCGATTTACATCGTGCAGTGGACGAGCAGCCCCCTTCCTTCGAGTCAAACACTGACAGTCAATTTGAAGAAACATTTGTTTCTCCCGCCACCAAGAAGTCTGATATGCCCACTACACTCAATGTTCAAAATCAGGTGAAGCAGGCTTGCCGCAAGTTGACCATTTTTACTTATGACATGCAGCGTCTTTTGCATGCTAATAAAGGTTTAGATTCAGAAATGTATGCAGAATGTGAATTCTGTTTGACTCAATTACACCAGTACTTAAATCAGTTGGAAACGTTCAAACGCATTGAAATGGAACATAAACAGGGGAAGTTTTTGAGAGAAGAAATTAAAAGTAAGTAAATGATATTTTATATTTATTCCATACTAAATCATTTTGATAATCTATATTAATACATACTAAAATAATTCGTTCTTTCAACATTATAAAATCTTTATTAATACACACACATATAATTCAATTTAACTAAAAAATTATAGGTATAAAATGTTAATAATTTCTTATACCTATCAAACTATGCAAATTTTAGTCTTCTTTGTATGTTTAAGAGCTTTTTATTTCTTGAATTATTTCTATTTCCAAAAACGTAGACCTAGGAATAACACTTTTTTCTTATATATTTCGCATGCCTTTCTACACCCTTTTAATACAAAAAGTCAAAAGTGTAGTCTGTTCCTCCAGGCAAAAAAAAAGGCGTAATGATATTTCAGTGTAATTAAATAGGTTGCTTGTATACTTTGAGATTTAGTTTTAAAATATACCGTTTTTATACCCACACCAAAATAGTGGATAGGGTATAATGCATGTGTGCTGGTTAGGGTGATCGATCGAATAGTATTCGACCGGTTTTAACCGGTTATTTTAGTTTTGCCCAAGTCGAATATTTTAAAATGTCCATTTTTCGAATATCGAATAAACCGGTTATTTTAGTAAAATAAACCGGTTACTTTATTAATGTGTAATTTATATACGTTTTCCTTACTTTTGTTATAAATGTACCCGTAATTTAAGTATTTTTGTAATTGAATATTTGGCAAACTTAAACTTTTTATAAAAAATGTCAAAACAAAATGAAACCAAAGTCAAAAAAACATTATGAGCTTATATAAGCGTGTGTTCTTGTAAAAAAACCAAAAACAATTTAAAGTACTACAAAAAAGTTCAGCTTTAAAAAAAATTAGCAATTTGACAGTATGTATTATAAATACCATATATATCTTTATAAAGATGCCATCTCTGGTGATATTTCGAACTGACTTAAATGAAAATTGTGCTTAAATGGCCCTAAAATGATAAGTTGCAAAGGTTCTTTAGCGTCACGACTTATTAATCACTTTTAAGCTATGTTCACATTATGTGTATTTGTCATATGGAATGTCACTTTTCTACGTACATGTGTTTTCATGTGTGTGTCAAAATTTGAGTTTTACATAAGTTTTGTAATTTACATGTTCACATAATGGTATGTAACGTACATTTGACATAACCTATCAAAAATAAAAAAAAACATTTTTAATAATTAATTAGTGTATTTTTTATCTGTTTTATTATTTATTTACTATTTTAATATATATGTATTACAATTTCAATTAATTTTTGCCGCCACAAACAATTTTGTTAATAAAAAACAGCTGATGTCAGATGCTTTGTCACTTAAAAATAGAACACGTTCTAAATCAAAATTGTCATGTGTACCGTACACAGAGAAATAACACATGATAGTGTTTGAAGGGGTTCAGACGATATGTACATATTTAACATGTGAAAAAGTGACAATCCACATGACAAATACACATAATGTGAACACAGCTTTAATTAGACTACAAGCTTGACATAAATATACGCCAAGTAAAACTTGACCCTGTTCCAAGTAGTTTTTAAGAGACTGCAAATAATACTTTACAAAAATATGCTGCCAATAATGAATGAAAAACTCTTAAGTAGTTCTAGCATATCTTCATGCTTAAAACAAGAACATATTGGCGGAATCAACGATATGGGAAAATTCATTAGTTTTATTTATTAAAATACCAAGAACTTAAAATAAAATTGAAGGAATCACAAATGTCCTGGAAGGGTTTAAATTGTGTGATCGACGAATTGACAGATATTTCACATAAAAAGCATGTTCGTAGTACTATTGTTTCTATAATGCTGAAAATTCAAAAATATGGCTGAAGTTTACTGCTTCATATAGACATGCTTAACCAGCAACAAATTAAAACTCACTTACAATAAATTTGGGAGAATTTCTCGAATAATAAATTTATTAAATTCCTATATTTTTAAAATCAAAGCTTTTAAAAAATTCTAAAGCTATGTTCACACCTATTAAATATTTGACTCCTAACGTAACCACCAGTTTTCTTAAAGAATTGTTTGATTTTGCAAAACGTTTGGCTAGAGCAAACATTATTTAACGGTTTCTTAACTACATTATACATAAATGCAATTATCATCTTAGATATATTTAAAGTTTAGCAAATCACTAGAAATTGTTTAAAATAATGCTTAAGTTTAATCAATTTATCGTCAAATATTTGTGTTCTGAACATACCTTAAGTTATGTCTATGTACGTCTATGGGATCGACGGGAACATATATGTATTTTGTTGGTTCCTTACCTTCGTGAATTGTTTTGTTTTTATTCTAACTTAACTAATTTGATTTTTGTATTTTTATGTACATGTTCGAATTAAAACCGGTTAACCGGTTATTTTTAAAATGCTTAACCGAAAACCGGTTTTTTTAAATAGCAACTATTCGGAATATTCGAAAACCGGTTATTGAAAAATGTCGAATAATCGATCACCCTAGTGCTGGTGTTTGTAATACCATAAAATACCTTTAAGTACAATAATCGCTTCAGAATCACTTTCTGAGTCGTTTTAACGATGCCCGTCTGGCTGGCTGTCCATGTAAACCTTGTGCCCAAAGTATAGGTCGCAATTTTGGAGATAAAGTTAGAAATTTGGTACTTAGCAGAGATGTAAATGAATCATTCATTTTTTAATTAATTCGTGAATCATTCATGCACTGAATAAGCAAATTTTGAATTAATTCTTTTGAATTTAGCAAACATGAATTGCAATTCGTTTTTAATTCAAATGAATTGGTAAAATGAATTGCAATACATTTCCAATTCATTTGAATTGAATTGACTATGAATTAATTCAAATGAGTTAGAAAAAATGAATTGCAATTAATTTCCAATTCAATTCATTTAATTCAAATGAACTCTTCAGCTCTGAGCCCTCCAAACAAGAATTACAAGTTACTTTTGTAATCCATTTGAATTAATTTTTCTAACTTGTAACATTTACTTACAGTAGTCTTTTTTCAAAATAAATTCAATTCAAATAAATTGAAAATTAATAACAAATTTATGTTTCGAGTTCATTTGAATTGCAAAAGAATTGCAATTCATGTTTGCTAAATTCAAATGAATTGACTCAAATTTCATTCAATTCATTTTTTGTGTGAAAATTAAAAATTTAGCTAATTCTTAATGAATTAAAATAAATCAATTTACATCTCTGGTACTTAGATTAAAATAAAGGTTCAAAGCCTATTAGAAATGGAGCGAATTGGTTCATAATTTCAAATTGCCGCTTGTATGCTCCTTTCCGAAATTGGGTCTTTGTGCCCATAAAACATTTATTATGTCGGTAGGTATTAAGATCTCGAAAATAGCTGTTAATACCATTAGTTCCTTATAAATGTTGGTATTAACATTAAAATTTGAGTATCACTTTTACGATAGCTACTATGTATGTCATGACAAAATGTTGTCCTAGTAGATCCAAAATTAACTACTGGTCCCATATAAACCACCATCCTTAAATATCATATAAATCAAGATATCTTAATAATATTCCGCAACGAGAACTTTTACATGAATCTTTACGTCATAACATTATTTTGTTTAAGGAACACTAGCAAAAATGGTTTTTTTATACTGTGGTGTAGGGTATTTTATAGTCGGCCTAGACCGACTAAACTTTCTTGTTTTTATTGGAGTTGATGAAATGAAATTTAAATCAATTTTTTGAAATTTAGAAAGTTCCAAATCAAATTGAAAATTTCAATTTGAAAAAAAGGAAATTCGAAATGTAATGGAATTGAAATTGAGAATATTGTAAATGAAATTAAGAATCTCTAAAGCGTGTCCTTATCCGAACAGTGGATAATATTGCTATGAATGTAGTGCGTACTGCCATATACGAATGGTCTGTTAGATTTCGGTTACGCTGGCCATTCTTAACATTTTTCTTTAATACATTCCTTAATATAATAATTATTTGTTTAAAAATTTGTTTATGTGAAAGTATGCACTATATGTATAGAAAATATCGCACACCTAGTTCAAAAGTGACTCAACTCAAAAAACTTTATTTTTCAGAAAACGAAAAAACTGTTTTTGACAAAAAAAAAAAAAATGGTTAAAAACAAATCTTTGGACCATTTAGTACAAAATCCCTACAGATTATGATCTAAAAAGTTTTTGTCTAATGAAATATTTTTAGTTGTGTCATTTTTGATCATGTACTATTTGTACAAGTTACCGAATTATTTTGAGTTATGTAACTTTAGCTGAATTCTTTTCAAGTTTTGACACTTTTGCCATTTTCTAAACTGGCACAAGTCTAATCAATATGAACTCCAACAAAGATTTATTTTATCAAAAGTGTCACAACTCGAATTAAGCCTATTAGGACACTTATGAATTCCAATTTTATACCATTTGAAATATAAAGAAAGAAATAACAGTAATTTAATAACAGTTAACAACAACAAAATACCTATTAAATTTTATATGACCAAAAAATGTAATTATCATCAGGTATTTGATGAAAATCGATTTTTTTCCAAACGATAGTTTTAGAATATTTTTGAGAAACTATGAGAGATCGCAAGCAAACCGCACGAGTTTCAGAACACCATAAAATAATTCTGGCGTTTTGCGATTTTAAATCGTGCGATTGTGAGAACATGACCAATAAAAATAGAAAAATAGAATAAAAGTGATATCACATTTGTAAAAATTAAATTAAAAATATACAGGACTGAATGGAAATAGAAAACGCAAAACGCAAGAATTGTAAACGTCGTTTCTGTAATAAAAGTATTTTATGACAAATAATTCTTTATTAAACAGAATTTTATAACAAAGCCTATAAAAACCATTTTGATTTTAGTTGAACTCAAGCCTAATTAAAGAATATCAAGAAAACCTATAAAAATTTGATTAAAAACAACTTCCAAATTCTTGCGTTTTCGTTTCCAGAACACCCCTGATAAATTTGTTACAGTTTCGAAATTCGAACGTTTAAGGGAGAAAATTTTAACTATTTTTGGTACTTTTATTACAAAATTTGTTTGCCCTCATTGACATATATTTTCGTTTATATTGGACCTAGAAACATAAAATTTATCATGCAATGTCTAGACTCTAGAGTACATAAATGAGAATCTACAAGAGGGAACTTTTTGGTACTTTTTTAATTTTTAACTGGTACTTTTTGAATTTCTCTTAGTATTGCGCCTAGAAACATAAAATCAAACATGCAAGTTTCTGAGTAAATGACAATCTGTAAAAGGGATATTTTTAGTACTTGTCGTTCTTAATCTGCTACTTTTTGAATTTACTATAATAGTCCAGAGTTAAAGAAAAACTAAGAGTATACATTTTGGTACTTCTTTGTTCTTTAAATTGTACTTTTTGAATTTTTTTTTATTTTATTGAACTTACAAAATCAAATTAAACAAATTGATCGACTAAGACGTGATTTTTGGGAATTTGTATGTTTAGGGGGTAAAAACATGTAAATTGCCTAACTTATCTTAAAACTAAAAACATAAATTTTGTAATTTTTTTTACGTATCGTATGTTGATTCTTCAATGGGGAGAAAAAAGGGAAAATTTAATTTCTTTCTTCCTCCATAGTTTATAAAACACTTCATCCTTTTAAAAAAATATTTCCATGCAAATTTATTAAAATTAAAAAAATTATACAAAATTTAATTTAAATGATTTTTTTATTCGTGCTTAATTCCCAATTTTTATTCTTGATAAAAAAAAACACTGAAGTTTATTGTTGATGGGATAAGATTTTAGAAAAACAAAAAAAAATATTTTATGACATTTTTCAACGCAAGGTGAAGTAATTTGCAAAACAACCCCCTTACTTTTCGGTTCTGCATGTGGTACTTTTTGAATTTTCTATAAAATTGAACGTATAAACATTAATATTAAACTTGGAAATACTTAATTATAGGCGCAGGGCCCTGAGTGAATAAAAACCTAGAAGATACAAAATTTTGGTACTTTTTTGTTAAAATCTAGAAACATAAACTTTGGCATATAATATTTTTTTTTTAATTTCCTAAGCTAATCGCGCGAAGCTCTGCAGGAAAGAAACCAGAGTTTCTGGCGGGAATCGAACCCGCGACCCTGGCGCTGTTAGACTAGCTTTCTGCCAGCTGGCCTACCGGGGCAATCATAATAAATATATTCACAAAATAAAGGGGGATGCTAAGTAGCTAGTGCCACTTGCTAGTATAATATAAAACAATATTAAAGGTGACATCTTTTTAAATTAAGTTTAGGGCCAGTTGCAAAGTACGGTTGACCCTTAAGTAAAACGATTAATATAATCAGTTTTAAGACCTTTCGTTATAAAAAAATAATTAAGTAAGAAAACACTTTAAAGCGCCAACATAAAAATTTTAAAAACACTTACATCTACCTGGGCACTGTTTCTCAAAGCTACAAGTTACAAATCTACAAGTAAAATACGTTAAAAAGCAACAATTTTACAACCTTTTTTTTTGTGTTTCAAATATGTATTACTTGTAGATTTGTAACTTGTAGTTTTGAGAAACATGACCCAAAATTAAAATAATTATAGATTAGTGATCATCTCATTATAAAATTGTCTCTTTTATTTCTTAAAAACAACAATAACAAACAAAAAACACCTTTGGCTTTAGAACTAAAGTATAACGTTTAGAATATTATACAATCTTCATTTATGCGTACTTTTATTTGCGTTATTTTTATCTATGTTCATAATAACAATTACATACAAATAACATTTTCCGGACTACTATTAATTATTGTATTTAACTTAATTAACATTACAATGCCAATTAAAAAAAGTAGTAGTATTTCTTGTTAATATTTTAGTGCTATTTACACAAAAGAAAAAAAAAATATACAAACAACTTTTTTATATAGTACACGCCGAACGTCTGTCATTGTTATTAGAACATACAAATCGTCAAATACGTGAAGTACATATTCGCATATTGGCTTTTGATTGGTATATGGGTGTTAAATATCGTGGAGATGTTCATGTAGCCGCCACCTTTGCCGCCACAATGCAATTACACAATACAAGCGGCAATAAAGAAATTTCAATATCGAAAAAATCGAAAATTGGTTTGATTAATGAAATTTTACAATTGTGCAATACACCAACAACAACAGATATCAAAACGAATACAACATTAACTGAAATAAAATCTCAAACAGCAACAACAAAACCCGAAATGATCATTAATTCACAAACGAAATTGAAAAGTATTGATAATTGCCAAGAAGTGATGAACGTAAAACCGCTATTAAATAAAAATAATCACATTTTTAATGTCTTTAATCCAGAGCAGACTAGAAGAGCGGAGACATTAATAAATAAAAATAATATTGCGACTGCTACGAGCTGCCATACTCGTCATCCAGTTTTCTATATTGGTTAAATTTTTGTGAAATAATTGATTGTTTTAATTGGCTTGGAAGAAACAAAATTTAAATACTTTTTTTGGTTTGTTGTTTGTTTTTTTCTCTTTAATTATAAATAAGCTTTTTTATTATATTTTTATTGCTTTAAACAACTTTATACAAATTTTTAATTGTTTGTTTAGATTTAAGGACAGTTTTTTTTTTTTAAATTGTATTTAAACCAATTTTTTACTTATTTAAACAAATTTTTTACTTATTTAAACAAATTTTTATACCTTTCATTAGACTTAAGATTTTTTTCAATTTATTTTATTTTAATTGTATGTATTTATATTAATAACTTTATTTTAAAATTTAAATTGTTTTCTTATTTCATTAATTTTTTTTAAGTTAATATTTAAATTTATTAAACATTTCAATATTTTTTATAGTTTTACTATTAATTATTAAAATTTCATTTACTCAGTTTTCAAATTTATACTTAAACAACATTTTTTCTTAATTGTATGTATTAATATTTAATTTAATTTAATTTTACATAATTTTTTAGGACTTAATGCTATTTTCAAACTCTTTAACTTTAATTTAACAAAAATAGTTTATAGTTTTCTAACACATAATAAGTTAATTTTTAGTTTAGGTTGGTTTCATTAATTGTAAATTTTTTGTTTCTATTTTAAACTTTAGTACTGATATTTTTTAAGATTTTTATATATGTATAATTAATTTTTTTTTAATTTAAAGCTTTTGGATGTTTTTGTGCGCTTGTTTGATATTCATTTGTTTTTTTTAATTTTTTTTTATTAAGGATAATTTTAGGGTCCCCTCCTTTTTTCGATTTTCGATTAATTTAAACAACATATTCCTTTTTAGAATTCCAATAAAAAACTTAAAAATTCTAAAAAAAATTATAGCAATTGCTATTCATTCACACTTAATTTTTGAAATAATTACATTTAAAAATAAAAAACATTTTGTTGTTTTAAAATTAAAAAAAAAAAAATTAAAAAAATAAACAAAAAAAAGATAAATTTATAAACAAAAAAACGTTGGTAGTTTTAAACCAAAAACTTTTAAAGGCGTTACGAAACAACGTATTTATTTAAAAGTTTTTTTTTAATCCACTAATTGTAAGTTATTACCCCAGTTCTTTTTTTTATTTAAATTCAACTTAAACACTCCCGGGAAGTGTTTATTCATAACTGGGTTATATACATACATATGTATGTATATATTTTACCGAAAAATTAACAAGAAAATAAAAGTTTTATTTGAATATATAAAATTCTATCCCATTTTCAAACAATTTAATTAATAAGAAAATTAATTTTTGCAACTTATTTTAAGCAAACAAATTATTTCATAAAAATTCACGAAAATTAATATTTAAACGACTAAGAATT
Source organism: Pollenia labialis (assembly GCA_949318255.1). Lineage (NCBI taxonomy): Eukaryota > Metazoa > Arthropoda > Insecta > Diptera > Polleniidae > Pollenia > Pollenia labialis. The sequence continues at coordinate 25,446,745 of OX439139.1, forward strand.
TGAGCAAGCCAACGATTCTTGTAATAAGGTAGATTCCTGTTTAGAAATCTAATAAAAAACTTAAAAATTCTAAAAAATTTGTAGCAATTGCTTTTCATTTACACTTAAATTGCTAACTTTTGAAACAATTAAATTTAAAAAACATTAAAAATTTTAAAAAATAAACAAAAAAAAGATACATTTATAAACAAAAAAACGTTGGTAGTTTTAAACCAAAAACTTTTAAAGGCGTTTACGAAACAAAGTATTATTTAAAAGTTTTTTTTTTGAAACCCACTAATTGTAAGTTATTACCCCAGTTCTTCTTTTATTTGAATTCAACTTAAACACTCTCGGGGAGTGTTCATTCATAACTGGGTTGTATATGTTTTACCGAAAAATTAACAAGAAAAAAAACAAGTTTTATTTGAATATATAAAATTCTACCCCATTTTCAAACAATTTATTAATATGAAAATTCATTTTTGCAAACAAATTATTTCATAAAAATTCCCGAAAATTAATATTCAAACGACTAAGAATTTGAGCAAGCCAACAATTATTAAAATAAGGCAATGCTGAAGGTTTTGCATTGAATCGATTTTTTTTTTGCCTTAGTTTGGCCTCAGACGTAAACACATTGAAAGTTTGTAGTATTTCGTTGTTATTATTATGTAAGTTATTATTAAGACAATCATACCACCATGTTCAGAAAATCGAACTCGAGTGAAAAGTTTTTGGAACACATTTCTTATACACTTCATAGTTCGAGTTCCACTTATATGCAACACACTACCTGTGTTCTTTAATCTACTTTCGTTTCGTTAACGACAACGACAACAACAATAAAACTGATTGTTTTTATTTTGCATGTGAACAACATGATTAACAGGCCAGGCCATTAAACAATATCAATACAAATTTCAAATAAGGCTAAATCTTTATTTGAGCTTTCGGTTTTCTATGAAGAAAATAAAATCTTAAAAATATTACAATTACAAGAAAAAATAATATAAATTGTTCGCTTTAATTTCTTGCTAAAAACTCGCTTAAAAACTTGAAATGAAATCTTTTTAGTGCAAGTTATAACTTTAAAAAAATGAGAGAGAAAAGATGAATGAAAGTTTTCTTTAATAAAATAAAAATTCGTAAATTGCTTTGCATAACATGACATTTCTGAATTAAAGCTGTTTGCTTAAAATTTTTGCTATTATTTGCGGAAATAATTTTAGTTCTTGTGAGGTTTAAACTAGATTTTATTAATTTGAATTCATCTTTTTTTTAACCCAAATTTAATAAAAAGTTAAATGTGAATGCACTATTTTTTTTTTTTTTTTTTTTTTAACAAAATTACTCGAAATATTAAACTCGATTTCTTAATTTCAAATGTTGGCGTTGCATTTAAACTTGAATGGAAAATTAAAAAAAACTGTACAAACGTTCGAAATTGCGAAACAGGCAGTGAAAGGTTTATGATAACTGTAAAATATAGAATTTGTTGAATAAATCTTGCATAATCACCCTTATCGCGGTTGGTATAGCCGTATTATTTAGACGAAAATCGTGTATATCACGACAGTTTTTGCAAGAAACTTGTCAACCACGAATACGTTTTTTGTAAAAGATTTGTAAACTGTGTAAACCGTTTTTAAAAGCTAGCTCTTAACTTTCGCCACAAAAAAGGCCAACAACTATAAGAGTGAATATTTCATGTCAAAAATTTCCAATGCATTTTTGTGTGAAACAACTTTTTAAGTAGCATTTAAATTTTTTAATGGACCTTAAGGATTGTCTAAATAAAAATATTAAATAAGTTAAAAAAAATGTTGGAAAAATTTTAATTTTAAGTGAATTTGTTTTAATCAGTACAATTATAAATAAAAATTCTCCGGGAGTTTTCTCCCATCCTATGTAAATTCAATTAAAAAAATGGGAAAAGGGAAAAACTCCCGGGGAATTGGTATTCATAATTGGGCTGAATATCATTCCTGGGGGTCTACTCTCTACTGCGATGTGAAAGAAAATTGTAGCAAATCTAGCGATTGGTACTCTTTAATACGTTCGCGCATTTATGTTTCGCATCTTTTTATTTAATTCTTTTCCCAAATCATCACTTTATTTTATTTAAATTTTCCAATTTCACTTTCTTTTTTTGGCATTTTATTACTGTAAATCCGCGCCATCTTTAATTTTTATTGCCATTATTCAGCTTCTTTTTCAGAAAATTTTGCGAGTACCAAGTTGGCATTTAGGTTTCGCATCGCAATAGAGAGTAGACCCCCTGTTTTTTTTTTGTAGAAAATGAATTCTAGTTTTAACAGTATTTTTTTTTTTTTTTGTTAATGACCAATAACAAATTTCTATTTTCGCAGTAGCAGACATTAATTACATGTGAGGAAGGTATCTATTTTAGTTCTTAGTTACATATATAAATAATTAAATTGTTAATTTATTTTACTTTTAATTAATTTTCTTTATTTTATTGTATATATACTTGCAATTATAAATATTATTATTATCTTTTAATTAAAAACTTATGAACAACATGCGAATTGACCTGTAGTTTGTTGTAATGAGTTTATTTTAATCTCCGTTCACCTCGTGATGTAATTTCACTCGAGAGTGCGTGCTTGTTTTTTTTTATGTAAGCTTTTATTTTATTTTAAGCTCTAATTTTGATCGTACATATTTATAAGATTTAATTGTAATTTTTTTTCATCGAATTTAAACCAGTGTTTGTTATGTTTAGGCCCAATTGCTGTTAAATAATGATTAGGTAGATAAGGTCATTATAATAAAACTAGTAAAGTTAATGTTAACGACTAAAGTACATAATTGAACTGTTTTTGATAACATTAAATTATTTTATAATAATCTTAAGTTATCCTGAATAATTATTACATTATTTTTGTAATCCTAATCGATTCGTTATTACAGAAGGATAAAAAAAATAATTTAAATACTTTTTAAAATCTAATACAATTTTAATTTAGCAGCAATGGCTTAGATAATATTTTATAAACATTGTTATAATTATTTATTTTCTTTAAAATTTATTTTCACTTTTATTATTATAATAATTTGTATAATTCTTTTTGTTTAAATTATATTTGATTTGTTAATGAATTTTCAGCTTTGCTTTGTTAATTAAAAATCTTAAGTTTGTTAGTAAACAAAACGAATGTTTTTATTTTATTTTATTGTGTCATTTAAATTTTTGGCAGTCTTTCAAATATGTATGCGAAAACTGAATTCTCTTAATTCTTAATAAAGAAATAGTTATTAGCGTGCAAAGGTTCTACAACTATGAGGGCAAATATTAATATTTACAAAATCTTTTGATCTGTGACAATAAAAAAACAAAAATGTTAACAAGAAAATATATACATATGCAAATAGGCAGGGCTGGATAAATACATGCGTTGTTGATGTATTTGAAATACAAAATCCATTTTAAATCGTGTATTGAAAATACATAATACATTTCATACACGAATAAACTGTATATAAAATAATAAATACAGTTAAATAGTGTATTTAAAATACTAAATGTGCTTCTTTACTCAAATTTAAATTTATGAAGGGTTTTTTTGTAGTCGTATTCTCTCAATTTTTCACAAACTTTTTGCTTAAGCGAACGAACATCTTTAAATCAACTCCGTTACTAATAAGGATCAATATTGTAGAAATTACACGGGAAACAGTAGCGGTTTTCACCCTTTGTATTAAGTGTACAACGCTGCTATTCTTAATACGATTTGATACTACAAAGCATGAGTGTCTTTCTCGTTAGTATTGTAAATTAATGAAGTTGCTGAGTGAGGGAAAGAGACAGATATAGTTTCTTCAACTGTTTTATTCTGGGTGATTTACCAAACGTGTTTACTACAGCTTTTTGTGGGATTTTTCAACTACAGCGTAGTAAATTTTAGTCTAATACATTTTGTTGTTACAGTGTGGTAAATCCGAGTACTTTAACTAAATTAACAAGATTCACAAGGAACACCAAGTTCTGTGGAATACATTTTGTATATTTTGGAATATATAATAAGGGTAATCACGATGGTCATTGTGCAAATTTGCAATTTGTAAATTTGCAGTGCATATTATTTTTTGTGCAAATATGCTATTTTTCTAAAAATTTATTCTGGCAACACTAAAAACTTCTGGCAGCACTGTAAAAAATCTGCATTTGTTTACAATTATACACAAGCAAATTAAAATAAATTTTTTCTTTTTAATCAATTTAAATTTAATTCTCTATTTTTATTAACACCCACGAAAATGTAAAATGTATAAGTTTCCTTAAAAACAATATGGCGGCTAATATGTCAAATGTTATTGTTTACCTTAGTTTGCAACTGAGCGAATATGCACAACTAATTTTGCTCATGGATTTTTTAGGGCAAACGAAGTATAATAGAGCAAATTTCAAATACGTACATTTTGTTGTTGTGTTGTGCAAATGAGTGTATTTTTGCACGCATTTGCATCGTTTGCACACTTTGCACTACCCATTGTGATTTCCCTTAATGTTTTAAAAATTATAAAAATTTATTGTATACAAATTTGAACAAACTTTTTTCTGCGAAAATCTGGGATTTTAATTGAAGTTTTTGATATTTTATTTAGGCCTAAGTTCATTAAATTTAATTTTCCTAAAATTATTTTTAGTGAAGGAAGGAATTTACAACATGAAATTAATTAAAAATTTTTGATAACTTTTTTCTTGACTGAACACGGGATTAAACTCAGGGCCGAATTTACTAGTTTCGCGAACAACCACAACTTAGGCCTGTTTTTACAACTAACCGATAGCGTAAGGTAGAATTTTATTGGCCGTGTAAAAAGTGTTCCATAATTACAACTTTACTTGAACCTAAAGTGAACGATAAGTTAAAGGAAGTTTTAATAATTCTGAGAGGTTGAAGTAAAGTTGTTATAATGGGAAACGGCCTTAAGATATTTCATTAAAAATCGATTTTCCTAATATGGTCGCAATTTGTGGGTCGATTACGGATGACGACTGAACTGAAGTTGAGTTGCCGCTAGCGCAATCAGGCAACGCCGCTCATGTTGAAATATAAAACAAAATTTATTTTTGTATATTTCGCTGCTGGCAACACAACTTCATTCCAGTTGCCATCCGTAATCTACTCATTAATTGTTTTTAGTCGGTTTCAATTGTTATATTAAAAGGTACTTTACATAATCACACAAGTCTTACGGAAAATACAACCCTGTCATTATGGGCCCTATTACGGTTCACAACTCAACTCAATTAAGTTGTAATTTCTTAATTTTTGTATTATGGTTTACAACTGCTATATTGCGGTGAATAAAAACAACAAAAATTACAACTGATCACAACCAGTTGTCCTAATTACAACTCAACTGAGTTGAGTTGTGAACCGTAAAAGGGGCCTATAAGTTTTTTTTAGTTGATAGACTAAAGAAGCCTTAATAACGTACTATCTGAATCCATTAGGCGTTCCGGTTATACAATTTTGAATTTAAAGTTCTTATTCCGAAGAAACCCTCTCTGTAGGACCCAAGTGAGCAGTCCACTATGCCCATGAAATTTCTTTCGAAGTTTTTTTTGGGTAATTTTTGCTAAATATGTAGTTATTTTTTTTTTAATTTTAGTTTTAGAATTAATCACCCTTATTGTGTTTGGCGTATTTAAAATACGCCCACGACTGTTTGATAATAGATTAAAGAGAACGTGAACTTATATCCTTTAATCTATTACCAAACAGTCGTAGGCATATTTTAAATACGCCAAACACAATAAGGGTGAATATAAATTCTTATTTTCCCCTTATGTAAACCATAAAATAACAATTTCATTTACCTTTAATTTTAACAATAACAATTTTATTTAGAAAATTTAACAATAACGATAAATTAACCTATTTTAAATAAATAATTCAGCATAGGGATATTTGCTTAATACATTATTAATCATTTTTTTGACCACTAAGCTTAAAGCCTTGGCAACACCAGGTTCCAATTCATCAAAAATATCACGCCAATTTTCATTTATGAATATGTTCATGTTATCACCCAAAGCCTTATCACCATTGAAAAGATTTTCAAATAGGAATTGTACAAGTTCTGGTTTAAATTCCAATTTCACATGTTCTAACTCAGCAAATATTTGGCCTTTTTTCTCGACAGGTTTCAAATCAAAGGAGTATTTTAGAAGAATGTTTTCTGAAAGTAAACAAACAAAAAAAAAAAACGTGGAGAATTAAAAATGGGATAAACTTCCGCCCAATTTTCATTCATATTTAAGTTGTTTTTCTTTTGATTAGTGACAAGAGTATTTCTTCAGCGTGCAAACAAAATTGTTTTTTTTAATTGAATTACTTTGTTACTTTTTTATTATATCTAGTGTTTTTTTTTTAAATATATTTTAAATATACTTACTGCAAGTTATTACAGATTTTCCATTTCCCACAACGGGCAAAATTAAAACTCGTCCATCAGCAATATAGTTGCCCTTTAATATTAATTCGGGAACTAAAACTTCTAAATGACTACGTCCTTTAAAGTTGAAACCCCTTTAAAGTATTTTTTATTGACGCTTTGAAAAATATTTCATTTATTATCAGAGTTCAAAAATAAACATTATTATATACTGTACTTTAGTGTTCTGCAGGGTAGGAATATGGAAAACACAAACGCTTATAGTGTTTGTGAAGTAAATACCTTAAAAAAACTTTTCGCGGTTTGTGATCTTCGTACACATTAAAAATACTGTATTTATCCAACTCAACATAAATATTAACATTTTATTGCGTTCTGTTTTTAGTAAAAAACAACAAACTTCGTTGTGTTTGGCTAAGCACATTAATGTTCGTTCGTTTCACAAAAACAAAATGCATATCGCACTTGACCAACAAAAGAAAAAGAGTATTAAGTCAAAATTTTTATTTTTTCACTTTTTGGTAGAAATCGACACGTAATATTCATACCTACCGGCTGTAAAAATATCGTGCTTTTTTTTCTTTTTGGTAATGAAACGGTTGGTTAAAAAATTATTTTTCATATGCCTTTAATGTAAAATTAAAAAAAAAAACAATACATGTACACAATACAAAAACACACAGGCTCTTCGTGCTTTGGTCGTGCAAATTGCCAAGAAACAATAAAACTAGTAAAAAGCGTTGCTAAAATTTTTTGTTGGCTCACTCCTTTATCCAAACACTACTGAACATTCAAATATAATGTATGTCTACAGAACCACTACAATTGTACTGTTTTATAACGAAAACCAAAACACTTCATAATGTTTGTTACTTTTGTGAAAATTGTTTTTAACAGTATTAAGGGGTACGTTCAAAAGATATCGTTACTGGGTATGTATGTACCGTACACTACATAATGTTCTGTTTATTTTCGAACACTGATTATAACACGTTTTCTACTCACTTGGCTGCTTTCACTTGGGCCATTTTTAAACCAATTATATCAAGATCTTTAAATTTCAATTCAATATTAACAGGACTTGAAGGATTTTTATCCAAAACCAATGTATTAACACGCAACGGATCAAAAGGCAATAGATTGAATTCACGTAATCCACCATAGAAATTTCTCATCACCTCCTGGGCTGTTTGAGTTATGCAGGCATTATCACCATCATGACATCTGGTAATACCGGCAGCTGTTTAAATAATTTTTTGTTTTATATTTAATTTAAAAAAAAAATTAAATTCAATGTTTCTTTTGCTCCTTTTTTAACTCACGTAAATCTCCAAAAACACTGGCTATACTTAAAAACAAAGAACAGCTTAGCAATTTAAACATTTTTGAATAAGTTTAGAAAAAAAAATAATGTTCCCGGTATTTGAATCACTTCACTCTTGTTTTAGCATTAAATTAATTATTAATTTGTTAACTTCCTTTTATACTTTAGACGACATCCAGTAGCTTCTGATCTGTATTTTTTTGTTGTTGTTTATTTAGAATGTTATTTATTTGAATGTATTTATTTAAATTTTTTTCATACTGTTAAATTTAAAATACCACTAAAACTTGTATTAAAATTTTGTGTGGATTTTTGTTTTTGCATTTCTTGTTCGGACTCATCTCTCTCTAGTGTTTATTTGATTAGTTTCTTAAAAGTTGTCAACTGTTTTTAACTCTCATAATATGTAATTAAATATAAACAAAAAATTGTGTTGTATTTATTAATATTATAATTTTTTTTTTGATGATTTTTAGTCATCATTAGTTACTACATATTTAATAATTAAGGTGACCAGGGGGTTTTCACGAAATTTGCGTCACTACACTTTGGTTAGTTCTTTTTAAATTAATATTCTAATTTAAATAAATAATTGATTTCTTGGAATAGCATTAATTTTTGGTGACTTTTTTGTTATAAACATATAAAGAAATGGAGACTGAACTTTGAAGTGTTTTTTTTTTAATAATGCAATAAAAATAAGTAAGAAAGTATAGTCGGCCCTTTGATACCAGTTACGCATAAATCGAAAAGAGGAATTCCAACAAAAACCTGAATCGAAAAGAAAAAAAAAGACAAGAGTATTTTGAAAGCTGTTTTGCTATGAAACATGAAATCGGAACAAAAAAAAGAACGCAATTTTGTAAACATTTAAATAAAAAGTTAAGAAAACGAAATTAAGAGGTACATATTTGTGCCCAAACTATTCCAGTATGAAGAATCCTGTAGCCACGGAGGAGATGTTTTAATATTTTACTTATCATTCTAAAGCAAATATAAAGTTTCTTGGTTAATATTTCAAGAAGAAAAATAATCGATATCAGAGTTGTTGTTGTAGAAAGAGGGGGGCAACGTGCTTAAGAATCAATAGTCAGGAGCAGAGTTCTCATTTGCGCACGCATTACGCACTCATGCGCATGAGCCAAAAAAACACAAAAACCAGAGCATGCGTAAGAGCGGTCTTTTATATTTGTGTTTTGCGCACTCATGCGTATGCGGATTTTGTTGGTGCGCATTTTGTGAGTGGTTCATGAAATGCGCAAAGCATTCAGCTCATGTGTATTACACACAGGCATACGATTTATTAATGTTATTATCAGCGTTTCCAAATTAAATTTTTTATGTGACAAAATTTTTTTTACAATAATTTTCAGTATTACCATTTTGTCATTTTTTGCAGCTAAATTTATCATTCAAAAAAGTTATTTAGCTGCAAAATTTTCATTTCGCACTTGGCATTTTATTTAGCATTTTTATAAAATATTTTAAGCTTTTTTAGCACTATTTATTTTAAAAATTTGGAGGAATAGTTTTATTTATTTAACTTTGAATTTTTTTTTATAAATTATAATGCATTTTGAATAAAATAGTTGTACACAATGGTGCCTATTATGAACTAAATTCGATTTTCGACAGTAGTCGAATTAGCTGATCGAACGAATTTTCATTTGGTATTATGGCGCGCATTCGATAAAAATTTACTGTTGTGATTTTGTTAATTCACAGTATTCGATGCACAACGAAATTTTCGACGGTGCTGCCAGCGATAGCCAGCAAAAATCGCTTATCGAATGTAACTCATAATATGGGCCAAAATGATATAAGGAAATTTGCACAGCATAGAAATAAAATCGTTTAAATTTTGCATGTATCAGAGGTTTGTGGACCATGTTTTTTTGGACATAAGACAAAATAGTCTCACAAAATAGTGATCACAAATTTAAGCGCATGTGCTGCACACTCATGAGCAAATACGAACACTGGTCAGGACGCTTTTGTTGGTGGCATTAAGTGTCTCTACAACTACTTCCCAAATGTCTGCAATTTTTCCTTAGGGCGCTTACGGTATCCACACCAGCTTTTAATTCTTCTTATGTGTTGTTGTTTTCGAACTGCAATAACTTAAATAAAACTTTTAGTAAAAAAAAAACTTATAATTAGAAAAATATTTATTGCATTTCATTCTTAAATTTTTTTTAATTACATACTTTTAAGATAAACAAACAAAAATCGAAAAACTTTCCGTTAGTTAATTTACAAATTGCAAAAACGTAGCTGCGATCGTAATGTAGAATATATACAACCGTAAAAAATTAGAAATGAAACGGAACGGAATGCAGAATATGAAAGTTGCAAACGAAGAAAATTTCGATTCACACCGAAATGCAGAAAAAAGGGAGAATACCCACATTTAAAGGATGTTATGACAATTAAAGGTATTTTCGGAAGTGGTATTTGTCTGGTGGCAGGTGCAGATACAGCCTAAACGTCAGAGGGGAGAATAACATTTTAGAAAATGATATTAACAAAAAAATAAAAATTAATAAATTTTCGCCCCTATCGCGAATGTTATGGGAATATGTTATATGAGAGCAAACCTAATTTCCCATCGCCAACAAATCAGTATCGCAAATATTTTGGGAGCAAAAAGTTCTATTGTGCATTATTTGTCATTGCTTTATAAACAAAAGTCTCTATTTTGAATAAATTGTCAGTGCTTGTATTGTGAAAGAAAAGTATACAAAAAAAATACTAATTAAAAATATAATAAAAGAAATAATGAATAGTGTTTATCTTCATTTTCTTACTTAACACTCCTTTAATAAAAGGAAAAAGGAATTTAATTGAGTCCTACCTTAGAATACAAATTGAAATTTACATCATCCCTTCTCGTCAGGCTTGCCAGAAGAATTCAAATTAAAAGTGCTAAATCGACAACAAAAAGTGCTAAATTGTTATACAATGAAAAACAAAAGCGCTAGTTTTGTAACATTGATTTTTATGAATACAATAAAAGATTTACATTTGAAATTTTTTTTCATATTTATTTTATTAAATATAAACACTTATTATAATACATCATAATATATTTTATGACTTTTTCTTTTCTGAGAAATATGTTGCATTAATGTAACATGTTCTACATTTTTGTGTTCGTTTGTACAAAAAATACAACTGTGGGAAAAATGTTCAAGTTCTTTTGTGAATAAGTTGATGAAAAACATACAAAACATGTTGCATATTTTACCCTTACTGTTATTTAAGGTGTTCATACTGCCCCGTTATACAACTTTGGTACTTACTACTTTGTTTGTAGAACCAATGTATTATTTCCTGTGTCATAATTCATACAGCTAATAATTTTGTAAAAAGATTCTGTGTTAAAACCAAATTAGAAAAATATTTTCATATTAAAATGAAAAAAAGTCTCTATTATTTTTCAAAGCCATTAGTGATGTCAATATTTGTTGCCAAACCGTAATAGAGTGCAGAAACCGCTCAAATAGCCTTAAAAACGCTCTTGAAGTACATTAATGATAAAAGTGTAATAGTTGTTAATGAAATCAGCTAATTTTGTTCTTTTGAAGTTACACAACATGTATAGTATAAACATGTAACACTTCGAGTGATTATAGGCAACGTAAGAAAGTGTAACATGTATTTACTGTAACATATTTTTCTCAGAAAATATATCCTCATTAAATAAACTTGTTACAACTGTTTAAAATTTCAATAATGTCATTTTCATTTTCCTCATTTACCAACTCATTTTGGTACTTTTCAGATGAACCGATTTTTTTTAAATATCGTCCGATATGTTTAAAGTGTTGATCTATTCCAAAAAAACACATTCTTATACGACAACGACAACCACAATAAGCCGGATTTTTTTTTTATTTATTTTAATTTTCAACGGTTTTTATTTATTAATTCGTGTTTATAGTAAATTTAGGCTTCATTTAAAACTTCTTCGATAATCGCTTTTAATAGGTCGTTGACATTCAAATGATATGTCAAATTATGCAAAACGTTTTTTTAATATTTTCTACCACCGTTCACTGAAACCGGACGGTTTCTATGGACAATATTGTCACCCTTGTACCTAAATAATATATTTTTATAATAAATTATTCCAAAAAAAGATAGTGTGTAGCTATTCTTCAAGTTAATTTGTGTAGCTATTCTTCAAGTTAATTTAAAGAAAATATAACAGTCTTTTTAAGGCTCATATCATAATTCTTTTTATTTTTATATTTTATAAAAGTATTGATCAAAATTTTGGTATAATATGTGCCTTTTGACATTTGACTTTGTAAATGGTGGTTAAATTTTAAGGGCCGATATTGATTTTGAATAAAAAACAAATCATTTAGGAAATTATTTTCATTTCATTTTATTATGATAATGTTGGTATGGATCAATTATGTATGGTACAAAATATCGGCCAAATGGCCGCCGCGACCTCGTCGGCATACCTCCATCCGATGGTCCAAATTTTCGATGACGCTGAGGCATTATTGGTGTTCTATTCCGTTAATGTGCCGAATTATCTCATACTTTAGCTCTTGAATTGATGCTGGCTTATCGACGTATACCTTTTCTTTTAAATAACCCTAAAGAAATAAGCCCAACGGCGGCAAATCACATGATCTTGGCAGCCAATTGACATCGCCAATTGAGATAACACACCATTCACAGGAACTGCCTGACCGGTCTCATTTTGGAAAACTTGCGGCCCGATGATGCCGACAGCCCATAAACCGCACCAAACAGTCCCTTTTTGTGGATGCATTGGTTTTTTGACAATCACTCTTGGATTATCATTCGCCCAAATTCGGTAATTCTGCTTTTTGAATACACTGAGGTGAAAATATCCCTCATCACTGAATTGATTATCCACTGTTGCCACCTTTCTGACCATTGACGACGTTTAAAATGGTCAAGAGGCTTTAGTTCTTGAGTCAATTGCACCTTGTTAGCGTGTAAATGCAAGTATTTTTGCAAAATGTTCAACAACGATGAGCGTGAGAGGTTCAATTGTTGGACACAACGACGATTCGAGGTGAACGGCTCTTCAGCTACACTTTCGCGTACACCAGTAATATTTTCGGCAGTACGAGCTGTACGAGCATGCACTGGGGTTTTCACATCTCCTACAGACCCAGTTTGCTCAAATTTTTGCACGATTTTTCCGATTGTACGCACATTTAGACGATTAAATTGACCGAGCAAATCTCGAAGTGCAAGATATGTATTTTGAACGCCCATTTTCATAATAAGCCTGAATAATTTTAACGCGTTGCTCGATTGTGTATCTTTCCATGGTTACAATTGAGAAATGTAAAATGAAATGCAGAAAAAAACTTGACGTTTAGGTGTGGTTCACATTCAACATCGCCCCTTTAAATTAAATCATTTATATAATCCTGCCTTTACACATGCAAGTAATTATTTACTTGCAACTATAGTATCTGTGCGTATTTACATCGAAAAAGTCGAATGCCATGCAAAGTGCATGAATGTTTCCACAGTTAAGTGTTAGCTCTTTAAAAATTAGAGTTACCAAGTATAAACAGTTGTCATTAATAAAACTGTGGTAGTCGAAAATTTGGGCAAAGGTTCTAATAGTTAATCTTATACAATTTGGAGCCAAAGAATCAAATGGTTTTACCGTTTTGGTAGATTTGCTCGAGTTTTCGAGATATTCGTCTTTACATATTTTTGGAACCCTATTTTTAATCCCGTATTAATCCAGTAAGATAAATTATCAAAACCTTTTCCCGAAAAATATAATAAGTTGTAATCATCCTTTCAAAAAATTTTTCAAAATTTCCTAGAATTTTATAAGTTAAAAAGTATATTTTATGGACTGGGTAAAATAGATCATTTCTGATAACAAACAACATTTTTTTTGATTTTGTGCGTAGAGTAATAACGGTCGCAATTTAAGACCTGAAATTTGTTTCAAAAACTTTCATTATATGGATAATGCAAATAAAACAGTAAACAAATCGATCCCTTAATAAATAAAAGGCTTTGAGCGCTCATAAGCATGTCTAAAAGGGCTCAAAATAAAACTTTTGGCTTTTACCCTCGTATTAATAAATGATTATTTAAATTGACAAACGCTTATTAGGGAAAATTTACATAGAAATTTTGTTTTGTAAACACTTGTTATATTTGAATGCTTTATGAATATCGGCATTAGTTTAAATTTTGTGCTAAAGGTTTGTATAACTAAGTTAGTTTAGTATGAAAATCATGCAAATGCCTTCACGCCTTTTATTTTCCCTCACATAAATATCTTCTGGAATAAAAGTTTTCGCGGCTTAGCAGGTACATGAGACGAAATTGGGAAACGGTATTTGGTGTAAATATTTTATAGGTAAATGAGGTTGAATTTATGTTGCAAATACCACAATTCGGTTCACTTTTGCACCTAGCAGCGCATAAAACCACAAACCAACTCTAAAAAATGCAATTTTTTTCTTAATTTATTTTAATATAACCCAAAATTATAATTAATTCGGAATATTTTTTTTATTTGTAAATAAAATTTTTATGAACTTAATTGTTGCGTGTAATTTGTCTGTTGATCAAAATAAAAACGTTTGTAATTTTCGGTACTTTCAACTCTGTTTTGTTGATTTATCTTATTTACCTGTGGTTAATTGGTCATTAAATTAATTGTTTATTGCTTAAACATTTTTATAAAGTAAAAGTTTAAGAAACATGTAGAAGTTGATGCTGGGTTCATCTAATTCTGCTCGTACTGGAATGGGAAACTATAAAACGATATTATATTGGTGTCGGTCGGGGTTAATTCTTTCATGGGTTTAACTACAGCATTTTATTTTATATCTTGAACATCTTAAAGATTGTTCAAACTTTTCTTTAAGTTTTGACATTGTTTAGAGAATGATTCTATTGAAACTTGTGAAAATTTATATAATTTTTGAACAATAGATTCTGTAATGTCAATTGTTCCAATAGACTTGTGAAAATAGAACAAGTTCAGAAAAAAGAACGCATGATTAGTGAAAGCAGGGCCCAGATCGTCGCAGTCGTGATCGAGTGACTGATCGAAATTTTACTTTTTGAAATCGTCCCATTTGTTATCAAAAAACTTCTATCAAAATTTGAGATTATGTAATTCGATATCGAGTAGTCGATCGAATGCTTTTACTCGAAATGTCATCCGATAGGTTAAGAGCTTTCGTAAAAACATTTAATTGTTTTTTACAAACAATATACACTGTTTTTGGGAATATTTATTAGATTTCTTCAACAAATAGCTAAAAATGCAAGTATTCAACTTTTTTCAGCAATAAGAAAAAAAAATAATAACATTTAGTTTTGCAATTTTTCGCAGATTTTAGTCATGTTTGTGATAGAAGCGATTTTTGTATTGTAAGTTTTTTGATTCCTTACAGCTTTAACGATTTTTAATATAAAGTAGACTTTGCTATTATGACGCTATTAGCAATTTTTTGCGAATTTCCCCTAATTTAGCAATTTTTACAGAATTTTTCCATACCGTATACTTTTATGGACTTTTAAATAATTTTATGGCTTATTCGAATTATTAAAAATTTTCGCGAATTTTCGCTATTTTTGTAAATTTTTTTTGTCTTAATTGTTCAAATTTAGTTTTTTTTTTTATCCGATTTAAGGTGCTATCAGACGGGATGTATTTTACATATGTACTGTCACTTTTCTTACCCATATGTAATTCCGTATGTATGTCAAAATTTCCATTTTACATACGATTTATAATTTTTGCTATCACACCTGCTTATGTTTTTCCTTATGACATAACCTATAAATGTAAACAAAAGCTTACTTTTTAACGAGTATAAATTGTTTTACTTATAAAGCTGCTGAAATTATAAAGTTCTTAAAAGTAAAATGGATGTAACAACTGCTAATAAAATAATTGTAGCGTCCAGCATTATTGCAGTAATATCTGAAATAAAAATTAAAAAAAAGAAACAAAAACCATCTGTTTTGTTTATGTTTGCCACAGGAAAATAGAGTGTGTTCTAATCGAAAAAATTACATACGTATTTCCACATGTATTTTACACATGCAAAGTTTCATATGTATCACACGATGTGTACAACTTTTACAGATGGAAAATTTGACAGTACATATGTAAAATACATCCCGTCTGATAGCACCTTTAGCTATTTCAAATAAATTTTAGGGTTTGTTTCCAAGTTTGCAATTATTCACGAATTTTAGCCATGTTTGCAATATCAGCGACTTTTTCTGTAAGTTATCTGATTCATCACAGCTTTAACAATTTTTAATAAATACTAGACTTTGCTTTCATGCAGCTGTTTGCAAATTTTTGCGAATTTCCGCTAATTTAAAATTTTTTTCATCGAATTTTTGCCATTCCTTGTACTTTTAAGGACTTTTAATCCATTTAATGGCTTGTTTGATATATTAAAAACTTTCGAGGATTTTCGCTATTTTTGCAAATTTTCTGAATTCGTAAAATTTTTGCGAATTTCTATAGTGCTCCGAATTTTTAAAAATTTAGCGTTGCTATTTTTTGGCAAGCACCGAAAACCGATAAGCCGAAGTCACTATTAACACTGTTGATTTATATACAAGCATAAAATCTATTACATTTTACAAGTTTTATTCGATACGAAAGTTCATTCGAACACGTGTGCGACGATTTGGGCCCAGAACAAATTATTTAACTGGTATATGAAGATCAAAAAGGTAGAATAAGTAATGAATTACAGTACAGTCTTCACCGGGGTGTGACACATTTTTTTTGGATTTTTTAAAATTTGGTTCTTAAATTTAGTTTCAGGACTTGTTATATTGAAATAATACTATATTGCATTGATATCAGTGTTCGGAAATAAATACTAAATATTGCTCCTTAGTGTTTGGTTCGGTAGATTTGTGGAAAACACAAATGCTAATAGTGTTTGTGTAGTAAATCATTAAAAAAAATAACGTTTCCCTGTTTGTCATCTTTCGAACACAAAAATAATACTGTTTTTATCTAACTCAACAAAAAATGAGAACAAGTCGAATTCATGTAAACGGTAATACTACAACAAGTAACAA
Source organism: Pollenia labialis (assembly GCA_949318255.1). Classification (NCBI taxonomy): domain Eukaryota; kingdom Metazoa; phylum Arthropoda; class Insecta; order Diptera; family Polleniidae; genus Pollenia; species Pollenia labialis. Next base: position 25,463,573 of record OX439139.1, read on the forward strand.
CACCAAAAACACAACAAGGTATTTTATTTGTTGTTTTAGTTGGTCGATATGTCAAAAACACAAGTTACTTTTGACGTTCCTCTCTTTAATTAAGAAAAAAGTAGCACAGCTGTGCAATCAACGCCACTTGAAAAATTAATTCGCCTTGGATTGGAAAATTTAATAACGTTCGATTTTTTTTTGAAAATTACAAACTTCATTGTGTTCGGTTCGGTTCATTAATGTTCGTCGCTTTTGGCTGGTAAAAAACCAAACATTTTTTTCAAAAGCAAAATACACATACGAAAAAAAACAAAAAGCCAGCAAAAAAAATTTAACGCAAACAAAACAAATACACACTCAAGCTGTTCGTGCTGCGGTCGTTGCAAAATTTTTTTGTTTGTTCATTTCTTTATCAATGTTAAAAAAGAAACACTATAAAACATTAAAATATAATGTTTGTCTACTGTTTAACTACAATTTTTAGGTTTATTAACGAAGAACAGAACACTATATAATGTTCGGCTCTTTCTTGAAAATAGTTACGAACGGTATTAAGGGTTGTGTTCGTCTAAACAATCACTGGTGCCGGTCCAATAAAACCGGATAATCGAGGTTTAACTGTATATAGAAAATATTTATAATATATATCGTTCCTGGGTGTGTGAGCCGAACGCTAAATAATGTACTGTTTATTTTCGAACACTGGAAAAAACATAACACAATTCATTAAACAAACAATCAAAATGCATTTAATGTCATAAAAATTGAAATAATTTTATCGAAGAAATTAGTTATCAACAGGGCAAGTTTAAATATGCACAAACATTTTTAAAATATGCATGCAAATATTAAAAAAAAACAAAAAATAATGAATGTGGAAAAACACAAACTTGAAATTTTTAATTTGTTTTATTTAAACAAATTTTTATTGCAGGTGGACATACCAAAAAAAATATTTTATATTTGGCATAACTACACCATTATCAGTAATATTTCAAAATCTATAATTTATAAAAGATTGGTTAAATTCTCTTTATAAATCGTTAGATAATAACGTTACCTACCGTATTGATTGATTAAATTTCGTAATAAACATCATATCGTTTATTCTTTTAAAGATTTTAGATCTACAAATGAAACAAATTGTTAATATGACAATTTACAAACAAGTTAATTAAGAAAATTGTTAAAAATATTTGAAAAGTGTAAACAAATTTTCTTTAATTACTAAGTGCCGGTTCACACACGTCAAGTTTGTCTCGTCAAGTCTTGAGTTTTTAGGAGAGAGGGGAAAAGAAATGGCCTTCTCTTTTCCCTTCTCTCCTAAATGCTCAAGACTTGATGAGTCAAACTTGACGTGTGTCAACCAGCACTAAATAACTTTTGATATTTTTTTCTGTGTAGTTGATATGAATGTGTGTTCCAAAATTTTTTTTTGTATGATGTTTATTTGTCGCGTTATGGGGTGTTAAAGTGGTGAAGTTTTTGACAAATTGTTATTTTAAATTATTGTTATGTCCCAGAAACAAAGTTTATTTTTCCAGGTTTTAACTTGTTTAAATAGAACACAAAAGCAAATTAAAGAAAATAAACTTCCCGTATTATCCTTTTTGATATTTTTTCTCCCCATTTATATATACGTACTAAGTATATGTCAATGAATGGGGAAAATGTTTTGGTTTAAAAGATAGGTGGCGTGACAAAAAAGTTCCAAAATATGTGCAGGTTTTACGCGTTTACTTTCCAAAAGGAGCAAATTTCAAAAACTTTAATGATCAACAATAAGTGTTAAATTTTTTTTAAATTTGGATTTTTGAGGTTAGCAAGATCGATTAAGCGAGAGGCGAGCCTGGGTCCTAAAGTCAGCTTTTAAGCTGCGATGATGAATCAGTCAGTAACTTTACAACTTTCTATTATATAGATAGATAGTTGGGGAAAAATCCAAAAAGTATCAGTTAATGATCAAAAAAGTACCACAAACTTCCCTGTTAAACATATATTCTTATCCACTCAGGACTTTGTATCATGAATTTTATGTTTTTAGGTCCAATTCTAATAGAAATTCAAAAAGTACCAGTTAAAGAACAAAAAAGTACCAAAAAGTTCCCTCATAGATTCTTATCCACTCAGGACATTACATGTTGATTTGTATGTTTATAGGTCCAATACTAATGGAAATTCAAAAAGTACCAGTTAAAGAACACAAAAGGCCCTCTTACAGATTCTCATTCACTCAGGACCTTGCATGTTTAATTTTATCTTTCTAGGTCCAATACCAACGGAAATTCAAAAGATACCAGTCAAAGAATAAAAAAAGTACCAGACGTCTGCGCACTTATTTTTCTAAAGAACAACGATAAGTATTACATTTTTTTTATCTCTTTTTATAAGGTTGCCGAACTCTCGCGTTTTTTAACTCCTAAACATTCGAATTTCCAAAAATCCTGTCTCAGTGGATCGATTTGGGGAGTGACCAATCTCTGGTCCAAATTTCAAGTTTTTAGCTTAGTGCCATGATGAATCAGTCAGTTACGTTACGTTACAACTTTATATATATATGTATATGAACAAAAATATTTTACGAAGGTTACATTGCAATGCGTTTTCTTTAGGCCCCTACGGTTCACAACTCAACTTCATTGAGCTGAAAAGAAAACAACTAGTTGCGTTGAGTTGCAATTTCATGTTGTTTTTGTTCGCCGCAATATAGCAGAGTTGTAAACCATAATACAAAAAATACAATTCAACTGAGTTGAGTTTTTTTAAATGTGATTTTAAGAACCAAACAAAATGTTTGAGCTCAATTTAAACAACTTAGGTTGGTTTGCATGGACCTATAGTACTAAAATCCTAGATTCTATTATGGCGACGAGGTAAAATAATGGAAGTAGGCCCCATTTTTCTTCTATGAATTTGACACTTGTTTGTGAGCAAAGTATTTTAGGACACTAAAATTTTCATTTGCAGTGCAGCGATATATTCCCGCAATTTCCCGCAAGAAGCATATTACAAAGAGTCCGGTACCGTGGCACCGGGGACTACTGGGCCCCGTTGTACCAGATGGAATCTCTGGTCAGCCGCAATCGGAAGAAAACGTAAAGATCTCCTGAGATCTTTCAGTTAACAATGTTAAATAAAATTTCCTTAATATTAATCATTTAAAATACAGTATTAATTGCTGTATTGCGACAAATAGTTATTAAAAAATAAAACGTAAACAAGTTAATTTGCAATTTGTAAAATTGTTACAATAATAAATAATTACTATTTTTTTGTCTGCTAAACTATTATAAGATTGGGATTTTTCCATTAGATAGTTTACTGTTATTTCTAACAAATATTCAACAGATTTTATTTGTTTAAATAAATTAAAGGTATTTATTATAGAGGTTTTTTTTAATAACACTAAATGCAACAGCTTCATAAACTCTGCAACTTTCCTGTAGACAATGCTTTAAGTTCATTATAGCATGGTAACTGTATTCACTGCACAACGGTTTCGAAATGTGTGCATTGATTTTATTTGTAATGCGTTATTAACGCATTTGTTTTTTGTGATGCTTTGCAATACTGCGTTTATGAAATCAGCTTGTGTGACAGTTTTATGACCAAATGTATTTGCCACATAATCTTTATGTACAACTAGCAATCCATTGTTATTTTAGTAATTTTTTTTATCTCTCATTAAAAAAAAGAAATTCATAATCCGTTTAATATTTTTTAAGATATTTGCATTTAAGTGATATCATAACGGTTATTTTGGCATATCTCGAAAACTGTTCTACTTTGGACCATTCACATTCGGATTTAGCGGATAATTTTATATAAAGATTAGGTGTCAGAGTCATTTGGTCACGACTTTGTTAAAAATTTGCGACACAGTGTAATCGCAAGTTCATGCGTCTTGGGATATTGTCAAATAGAAGGTTTAAAAAATAGTTTCGGAAAAGCTGAGAATTAAAGGTGCAAACAAAATGCGTTGCTCACGTCAAGTTCAACTATACTATTAAGCACGTTTGCAAGGGTAAACAAATTGACGTGAATTCCTTTATTTAGTTTATTTATTTTTCCTTAGAGTGTTTTCACATCTTAAGTGAAAACCTGGTTTTCACATTAAGGCCCGTTTTCACAACTTACCGATTAGTAAAAGTAGACTTTAACTGGCCTTATAAAAAGTGTTCCATTATTAAAACTTTACTTAAAACTAAAGTGAGCGATAAAGTAAATTAAGGTTCATAAAGGGCAAAATACACTTGTCAAATGCTTGTCCAGCCGGCGAATTCAACATGTACGTGTGCTGGACGTAATATTCGCCGTCATATCTAAATTTTTTGATTTTTCATCAAGCGTTGTCGGTGTCACACATACAAAAACATTTTCACTAATACTACCGCAATGCTTGATGAGTATTTTGATCAATGTATTTGGGCCTTAATTGAAAAAATCATTAAAATGACTCTTCTTAAATAGCTTTTGATGATTAAAAACTGAATTATCACTTGAGCGATTGAAAATGGATTCATATATGATTCATTGATATGTTCAAATAATAAGTTATAAATACCTAAAAAAAAAATTTTTCAAGGCTTAAGGTGTTATGATACTTGCTATTTTTTGTATTGGATTTTTTTAGGATTGACTGAATGAAACAACAAATGCGAGAAAGAACAAGAAATACAATTTGATAAAATGTAAACAAAACAAACAATACTGCCCACGTTTTTTCCCCACAAAAAACCGTCATTAAAGTTAAAAATCGCAAAAAAAAAAAGTTAAAAACCGTTTCTTACATTCAAAAACTAAAAACATTGGCAACCGTGCTAACAATTAATCTGGAAATGTCAATTTTAAGTTAACAAATTTTATATTTTTTTTGACAGTCTTAGATTATTTATCGATAACACATGTATATTTGTTTGACATTTCAAGATTTTTTATGATATAATCATACTCTTTACACTTAGTCAGTTTTCCTATGCAAATATATTTGCACTGTTCTCCAATATAGAAAAAATACAAAAAAATAGCAAGTATCATAACAGCTTTAAGACAGGTGTATACAACTAATTTTCTATGAAGATCTATTAAATATACCTTTTATAAAGCAAACATTTTTCTTAAAAATATGGGGGTAAATGTTTTGAAACTGATTTATCACTCGATAAAAAAAGGATTCACATACCGTTACCTAAAAGGCAAAAGCCGCTAACTAACCAAACAAATTTTAATGGAGTCTTATGTACTGCATCAATACAATTGTCCACAAAAAAGGTTCGAATATATCAACAAAAATACAAAAAATTAAGTGAAAGAGGCTAAAAGACCTAACTAACCGTTTGCTTAATATGCAACATTGTCGAAACAAGTGTAGGTTTTTGCAAAAAAAATAAATTATATACAGTTTAAGGCAATTTATCATTCGAAGTTTAGTAGACATAGCTGGGTTATTAAAACAGGAGCTCTCTAAAAATATGGGCGGGATTGGAGAAGTGGGCATGCCACTTCCGTACAAATTATTCACAACCATCTTGGCTATAAATACACAACATCTGACAAAATGTGAATGAAATTGAGAAAGTGGGCACTTCTCATTTCAAGACTATTGATTTCTGTGTATTCTGAGAACGGCAAGAGGAAAAATTTCGCAATTAGTTACAAGCATCTTGGTTATCAATACACAACATACGAAAAATGTGAGTGGGATTAGAGAAGTGGGCGTGGCACAATATAGATTTATTTTCTTTCTGTTCTTATCGCACTATAGTGAAGGGTATATAACATTCGGCCAAGCCCGAATATATTATACCCTTCACCACAGGTGGAAAAGGGTATACAATATAAGTTTTTTCATTCATTAAATTCTGGGTCCTTATGAGGAGAGACGTTGATTTAACGATGTCCGTCCATCTGTCCGTCTTACGTTTGATATGTGTTTTCCGAAGACCCCTGACATGATAGGACCTTGATTGTTTTACATTAATGTCACATATAGTCCACCATTTCTTGCTTTTGATATTCAGCAAGATCGGTCCTCAAATGACTGAGATATGAGCAAAAACCACGACTACCTCTAATTTTTCCCAAAAATCCCTTGTTGTTGTTGTTTTTTTATTAATTTTTTCTGTATATCTGTAGAACGGCAAGAGCCAAAATTTCCAAATTCGGTACAAATATTTAGGTTTTCAATACACAGCATTCTACAAAATGTTGGCGGGATTGAAGAAGTTTGCGTGGTACTTCCCGTACATGAAAAATTGTATAAATACTTGAATTTTTGGACTGTCATATGACCTATTGATACGCCTTATATATTAAATCTTTAGTAGAACCTAGTTTCTGAAAAACTTGGTAAAATCGGTCCAGATACAAAAAAGTTATGACCAAAACATAAATCTTCCTGAGTCCAAGTTTTATAATCCTAGTTAATGGAAAATTTCTTCTTTAACACGCTGTTACTCAAATTAGTCGAATCAGTGAATCAGTACCCGAGTAACGACCAATATACTGAAATCCTAAAAAGTACTCTTTTTATACCCTTCGCCACAGTTGGAAAAGGGTATACATATTGCCATTCCGTTTGTAATTTCTACAATATTGGTATTAGACTCTATAAAGTATATACATTCTGGGTCCTTATCAGGAGATAATTTGATTTAGCGATGTGATGTCCCTCTTAACTGAGCTGAGTTGTGAACTATAAAACGGGCCATATTTCATTTAAATGATATTAAAACAACGTTCCTTCATCGTTCATTTGGCTAGGGGGTTTGTAAAGGTTAGAAACTATGAGTCCCCTGGTTCAAATCTTGGTTTTTCAAAAACGATTTAAAAAACATATTTATCAGTTTTCGCTTTTTAAATTTAATTTAAAATGAAGCTTTAAGTATTGTTAATATGTATGTACAGTGATGATAAACATTTGCTATATGAGTCCCCTGGTTCGAATCTTGGTTGTTCAAAAACGATTTAAAAAAAATATTTATCAGTTTTCGCTTTTTAAATTTAATTTAAAATGAAGCTTTTAGTATTGTTAATATGTATGTACAGTGTAAATTCGATAATCCGGACTCCACTAATCCGGAATATTCGGTAATCCGGACAGAATTTTGCAGCTCATAGCGTATTCTATAATCCGGATTGATTGCAACTCTATAGACCGGATTAAATACCACCCGTTTTTATTTATTTTTTTAATTCAAATCACAGCAGTATGTATGTATGTAAATGTGTAGTTTCCCAGCGGTAAAACTCAGAAGACCTTCTTACTTCAGGCCTTTTAAAAGGCCTGCTTAAAAATTGTTTTGATTGAATTCCTATTCTTATCTAACTGCAAAAGAATGCCTCATAGAAGGCCTCGGCTCTTTGGTGTAAAAGATAAGATACGCCTTCCACACTCGCTTCTATGAGAAGAGAGTAGAGAAGGAGTAACATTTTTTGTATTGTTTTTTTTTGCACAAGCAAAAGCAAAACAATTATTTTTTTTTATCCCGTTGCCATTCTTATGTACCTGCTAAAGAAGCGAGAGCGGAAGGCCTTCTCCTCAATGACAACGTGTGTAAAAAAGATATGAGTATGGAATGGAGCGAGCAGGCCTTGTATATCCAAAAGAAGGAGTACAGAGGCCTTCTAGAAGGCATCCGTACTCCTTCTTTTTCCCGCTGGGTTTTTATTTTAACTGAACTGTACAAATTAATATTTATGTTTTTAAGCTTAATTTTGCTATGAATTATTATAATTTTTAATAAATTCATACATGCGGCACTCCGGATTATTCGCTACTCCGGATTGGGATCTGCAATCAATTATCCGGATTATCGAATTGCTCTGTATTCTGCTCGCTAATACGCGTTAGTGCCTGGGTAGGCATAGGTTCTACTATTGAAACATTGTCTACTTGTTCTATCAAATGATTTCTTGAAATAGGCTTATTTTTAAAATCCTTTAAATAACGTCATTAAACTTGGTTATGACGGATTAATATTTAACCGTTCGTTTGCATCAGCATAAACCAATCAAAAATGTTAGTATTGTAACAAAATTGGTTCTATATAAACAAACAAAATTTTGATTTTAAACTATTAACATAACTTTCTTATTCTATTTATTTATTCAATGATTTAATAATAAAAAAGCAATTCAATTATTTCTATATCTTACGTCAGAACTTATTCAGAAAAGTACTTATCATACGGAAGTTTGGTAAAAACATCTGCAATCACACTTTTAAATATTTTACCAAATCCTGAACCAATTGCTCCACTAATTTCCTTAAAAATATCTGCCCAATTTTCATTTAAGAACAAATTCATATTATCGCCTAATGCCTTGTCGCCATTAAATAAATTATCAATTTTGAAATACATCTTTCTAGGTTCAGGTCGCATGTGAAATTTATCGATTTTCATATAAGTAGCGCCATCTTTTTCGAAAGGAGTGCCGGTAAATTTTAAAATAAGATCAACATTAGCTAAAATTTGGAGAATATTTTATGTTAAATGTAATACAAATGAAAAATATATGTAGTTTTAAATAAAACTTACCCATCGTAATGTTACTCGTACCCGTACCGACTATGGGTAATACCAAGATTCTGCCTTTGACAGTATAATCACCTACAAGATCTAATCGATCAGCCCTTAAAGTAAGTTCATGTTTTTCTGTCATGTCTTTGCCAAACCCTCTATAAAATAAGATATAAAAAGTTTAAATATATAAATAAAGACAGGGTCCCGCGGGGTAGGGTGATTTTTTTTCGACCAAAGGCTACAATAAATGTCATACAATTCTTCGTGAAATTATTGTCGGCCTTATTGTGTAAGGCGGCGTCGTTAACGAGTGAGTAGTTTTTTGTCATAGATTAAAGAACACAGGTTGTGTGTTATTTAGATTTAAAAAAAATAAAGACTCACTCGTTAACGACAACGCCTAACACAATAAGGCCGAATGATATAAAATGCCGAACAGGCCTATAATCCGGAAATGTTATTTGATCGTCCAAATTTGGCAAGAAAAGTAAATTGTTTCGGATTTAAAGCGTTAAACATATTCAGAATCGTTATGAAATTCTAGGCCAAATGCCGACCAAAGTTTAAATCGAAAATCTTGTTTGGCTATTCGAAGTTTCAAATTAAAATGACTGGTTCAAACTTATAGTTTAGATCTTGTTGAACAAATAAAAATATTTATTTTAGAAATGCATGAAGACTACACACTTTCTCTCCTTGCAATTGTATCGTAAAATATTATGGTAAACCGAAATTGTATTGACGCTTTGGTGTAAGCTTTAACACCGTCCAAATCAAACTTACTTGACTTTAGTAACTTTAACATTTGAAAGACCATAAATCTTGCTATTGATGAAGGTCAGATCTATATTGACCGGACTTTCTGCTCCTTGTTTTATAGAAATCTTTGTTACTTCTAAGGGATCAATTTTTACCAAATTAATCGAACTATCGCCCTCACCCTTTTGATTTAGAAAATATTCTATGGTTTTGGTTATGCACTGGCTATCTCCATATTTGCAGGGCTTGGGATTATCGGCTGTAGAGAAGAGAAAAAATATAAATGGAATATAACTCCTTCGTATATTATACATTAGATGACTTTAAAAACAAACAAGTAAGAGTGCTATATTCGACTAAGAAAAATCTTATATACCCTTCACCATGGTGCAACAAGAACAGAAAGTAATATAAATATTTGTCTTTAGATATAACTAAATCTATCATGGGTGTGCTGGAAATCGAAAACGTAAAACGCAAGAAATTTAAAAGTCTTTTTTAATAAGATTTCTGTAATAAAAGAATTTCATGACAATTATGATACCATAAATATTTCTTTATTTAATAGAATTTTATAACAAAAATTATAAAAATTGAACTAAAAGTGCCCACTTTTCCAATACCGCTCACATTTTGTCAGATGTTGTGTATTAATAACCAAGATGCTTGTGCCTACATATCGTTACTTTAATATAGAAAAGCCCTAACTAATGTTTTCCTAACTTTACAGGAGAAGGAAACAACTTAATAAAAATTATAGTCTTGCAGTCACGATTTTTTTCAAACGCAGTTTTTTGTTCAATTCTCTAAGCAATTTAATAAAAAACTGGTTGCACAAAAGATCCTTTGGGTCGGGGTGCACATGGCCTTCACGTGTATACTACTACTACTACTTGTTAGGGCTTTTCTATATTAAAGTAACGATATATGTATAGAAAAACACACGGACTCCTAGGTTTTTATAAATAAAAAAATATGTTTCTACATTTAATGATATTTTTCTACTTGTAGCAATAGCTACTGTTTCTACTGTAGTACTCAAATTTTCGGCGCCCCGCGGCAGTCAAGAATGAAAAATTATCAATAAAAAATTTATTTAATATTCATGTTGTAAAATTCCTTTCTTCATAAAAATAATTTAATAAAAATTAAATTTGATGAACTTTAGCCCAATTAAAAATATCAAAATTTGTAATTAACAACCACAAACAGTTCAACAAAATAACCACGATACTAATTATTAAAATTTATTTTTTAATTGAATTAAGTAATACAAATCGCTATGACGACTAACGTTTTGTTAGTGTTGTTTCAAAATTATATTAACTAAATCAATTTCAATGCAAACCAGTAATCGTGCTTAGGAAAATAAACAAATATTGCCGGTAAAATAAACCGGCATATTTAGAAACTTTAAATATTTTTTAAAAAAACCGGCACGATTTTTTTTAATTGTATTTAACTGGAAGTAGTCTGCAGAATCATAGATTAGAAATAAATATCTAGTTTTAATCAATATGTTTACTTATCGCACTGGTTCCTCTAAGAGAAAAAAAATGTATTCTTTTAATATACACTCTAATACAGCATTTGTATTTTTTTTTTTTTGACAAAATACTAGAAAAATTGATCTAAGATTTTTACAGTGCGTAGTAAAAAGTGAAATTCAAAAGTTTTGAGTTGACTCTCTTTAGATGAACCAGTGCGATATGTTTGTTAATAAACAAAATTAATATTTATTAAGTCAAGATCTTGATCTAGACCAATAAAAAAATAATAAATATTTATTTTTTAGCGTTACAAGATTTAAACGAAAATAAATGGAATTGAGAGAAAGCTTAGTTAAAGAATTGCAAACAAAAAAAAATTTTCAAAAATTGCAGTTTTAATTTATTTAAAAAAAATTAATACAAGTTTTCGATTGTTAATGTTGATTATTTTTACTTCTTCGCCTACTTCAAAGCCATGCCTATTTACTATACGAAAATATCGTAAAATTGATTTTTTTTAAACAGGAGCTAAAAGTGAATTCAGAACAGACGTCTCTCAAATATAAAAAGAAGAGCACGAGGTATGGCCTTACAAAAAAAAAAGGATCAGTGTTAAAAGAACATAAGGGAACAAATGAAGGAACAGCACCCACTGTAAAGTACAGTAGTGGAAATAGAATAGTTTTTCTGTAAAGGGAATTGTTAAAATCATCGTTCTGAAGTGCTGATTAACTTTTCGTTGAATTAGAATAACAGTGGAATTCAATTTCAAACAAATAAATTTAAAAACCTTTGGACCTAATGCCTTAAAAGAATCATGCCAGAAGAATTATACACTCGCCCCTTTTTTAGGAGCTGGAGATATCTTACCTCCACTGCTTTTGGAAAAATGCCGGCAGCACCTAGGGATAATCTCCCCTCAGGCGTGATTACCGAAAGTATCCTGTCAGCGGAAAGGCGAAACTTCAGCAAATTCAATATCCCTGAAAGGCAGAAAGCATTTCCCGCAAAAAGCATACTAACGGTGGCCTCAACCTACATTCAGTACGGTGACGTGTCCCGTGGTACCAGATAGGATTTTTGGTCAGGGATCATCCGGGTAATCAGGTGCAATCCAATACCTGGGATTCTATAAAAATCCAAAATTGACAGATCTTCAGAGACCTTTACGATCTCACGCAATCGCGGCTGACCACAAATCCATTCTGGTGCCAAGAATTTCAGTTGCTCGCGGTGAGTTGGAATCGGACTGAAATTGGTTGAGACCTCCGTTTTTATGCTTCTTGCGGTTAATGATTTATGTCTTTCAGGAAAATTGTCTTTGCGGTAGTTAAGCTTTTTTAAGCTGAACAAATACCTTCATGGACCACGTGGTGGTTGAGGTTTACTATCCAAAGTCCTAGGCGTTGTTGCATATTCAGCATATGTTAGTAGCATTTATCCAAAAGCAGCGGAGGTTAGAAAGCTTAAGCTCCTTAACAAAGGGCAAGTTTTAAATTCAGAACAAGGCGGCAGATGATATTGAATTAAAATTTCTTAATTAAACTAAGGCTTTAAGTTTGAGTTCTAATCTTAGCAAAAAAATACTTTTTATATGTGTCCCACTTTTTTTTTACTAGCTAATGGTTTTACGGCCACACCATATGAACTAAGGGGCGAAGATTTTTCTTTGGATCAAATCGGCCCATTAATTCACCTTTTTTCTTGTGGAAAATTACTATTATAAATTTTACACAGACGCTTCCACCCATATTCTTTTTGTTTAGCAGTATTTAGAAATAATAAAAATGTGAAGAAAAACACTAATTGTAAACCCGATGATCATTGTGCAAATTTTTCAATTTGCAGTGCATATTATGATTGATCGTGAGGATACCACTTTTATTTTTTGTGCAAATGTGCTATTTTTCTAAAAAATTATTCTGGCAGCAAAAAAAACTTCTGGCAGCACTGTAAAAAATCTGCATTGGCTTACAATTATAAACAAGAAAATTAAAATAATATAAATTATATAGCAAATAATTTTTTTTTTAAATGATTTAAATTTAATGCTCTATTTTATATTAAAACCCACGAAAATGTTCCATTTATAAGTTTCCTTAAAAACCAATATGGCGCTTAATATGTCATATGTTATTGTTTACATTTCTTTGCAACTGAGCAACTTAGTGCAAACGAAGTAAAATAGAGCAAATTGCAAATACGTACATTTTGTTGTTGTGTTGTGCAAATGTGTATATTTTTGCAAGCATTTGCATCTTTGGACACTTTGTACTACCCATCGGGATTTCCCTTACTGCTACCAACATTGAAATTTGGTATTTTGATAGAGTCACCATTTTTTTTCTCAGATAAAATTTTTTAGTTAACCAATATACTGTTAATATGAAATGTTAGTTAACCAATAGTTATCATTTTAGTTTACTAATGACTGTAATTTGGGCCTAAAACAGCAAAATTATTTCACCTTAAGCCCTTAAGAAGAGTTTTTACACGATAGCTCCCATGCTAAATACTTGGAAAAACTTGGAAACAATTGGCTTATGAGATTCGGTAGTCTAATATGGCACTTTTACTTCTTTTTTTTTAATTTTGCGAAAATAATAATTCTATTTTTTTTTTAACAAAAACTGACTTAAATCACATAATTATTAAAAATATCAAAAATTTCGTTGTCACTTTAACTTACGAAATTTAGCATCAACACCGAATGTTAAACAACAAAGTGTTATTGCGCTTAAAATCAAACAAAACCGATTCATATTAAAACGGAACAACTAAAAATGAACTCGATTAAATTTAAAAATACTAAAACAGTAAAAAATATAAAATATTTATGTTGCTAAAGTAGAACGTAAAATAAACAACTAATTTTCGCTAAACACTAGACGAGAGTTTTTATAGAAAAATATCGTTCAGAAACATACATTAAAAAAAATTCTTGAAAAAAACGTTGTTATTAGCTTTAATGCAATTAAAGATTATATAAATAAAAATGTAACTACAAAACTGGATTGACAAGAAAAATAAAAGTGATCATATATTGATGTTTTAGCTTAACGAAAATCATTAGAGGATTTTAGTAAAGACACGTGAATCTATTATTGGGCGTACATAGGGTTTTTCTTTTCCCAGACTATTTCATTTCTCGGGAAGCGTGATTTATTTTTTTAATTTCCCGGGATCCAGGGAATTGCCGCTTAATATAAATCGATGCAAAATATTATTTTATTCAGGGACCGTAACAGTTATTCCTTTTTGTATAAAAGCCATATGAAAACAGTTATTTTTTGATTTTTATTTTTTTGAACAAAAATCAAAGTTATTCTCTAAAGAAATGTACGTGTAATAATAATTTATTTGACTTTAAATGTTATTTAATGTGTAATCATCATTGGGATTCCATATTCGCATTACAAAAATATTTACAGTCAACTAAATTATCAAACCACGTACTTTTTTTAGAGAATAATTGTTATTTTTGCTCGAAAAAATAAAAATCAAAAAATAACTCTTATTTTGGTTCAAAAAAATAAAAATCAAAAAATAACTGTTTTTGTTTTAAAATTCCAATACAACTGTTACTTTCGGTCCCTGATTTAATTTAATTTATTTGAACAAAAAACATATAAGGTAAACGGCTTAATAGCACCATAAGATCCTCATGTTCAAAAGTACACATGGGCAAAATTTCAATTATTTTGTAGGATGTTTGGGAAAGTTATAGTAAAATTACTTTTTGGTTATCTTTTTTCAATGTGCAATAATATTTGGAATAATAAAAACTTTAGATCTATGGCATAAGGAGGACTAAGGAATAAAAACGTAAAAAACTATAACCGCAGAGAACGGATGATTATATAAAATTTGGAGTAAATTTCCAAAAGCCACCTTTAAAGGTTTAAATTATTCTCCTATAAAACTTAGCAAATAGACTTAAGAACTAATTTATACAGAATTAATTTAAAGCCAACAGCATTTTTTAAAACCAAAAAAAGTTAAATTATTTAAAAAAATTATTACAAAATATTTCTTTGAAAATAGAATTTTAGTTCAGAATAAGCATTTATCGAATCGTTTGAAAGCCTATTTGTAATATTTATCAAGAAGATTTCAATAAGAAAACGTGTTTCCTTCCTACGGATATTTGCCTTTATAATCAAAGGAATATTGTATAATCTCTAGACACTTTCAGTTTTCTTAGGACTTCCCTCAAAACCTGTAATTCCTTAAAAAAATAATTTTCTCTATTAATAACTTTTGTCATCATCTCTTACAGAATCTAATCCGAAAAATCTTTTATGCAGCTGCTCTGCATACAAAATCATTAAATTTTTGGGAACAACTTTTTTTCGCTTTTAAAAAATACACAGAAAAAATTAAAAACCAACATAAATTAACGTATTTGTTAGAAATTTGTACTAATTATTAAATTCCGTACTGATTTTCCACCTGCAAACAAATTAACACATTTGTAAGTTTGGGCTTTTCTTGCTGTTCAGTTTCAATCAATAGGTTTATTTGAAATGTGACCATCAGCAAAAGAGGATAAATAAACCGTAAACACAGTTAATTGAAACAATTAAACAATTGTTTGAAACTTTAAAATATTTTGAAGTTTGTGTGTATGTTTTAATATTTGCAGAAATACATACAAACCTTATAATTTTTTTTTGCCTTTTAAGGCAAATTATTTGGAACAATTAAAAAAATTGTTGAATTAATTGAAAAAATGTTGGTGAAAAGTTTTCTGTGTAAATCTGGGTCTTTGAACAAATTAAGCATTCTGTGCATTGCTTTGTTTATCGGTTATGAATTGAAATCTCTTTGGCGTTTGGCAAAACTGCCTTAAGGCAGAAACTGTAGTTTTTCGTTATGTTAAATTGAAAAATATTTATTTGGTGTATTTCATAGACTTCTCCTAAGTGCTAACAATTAGAAGGATTGGCTAGAATAAAGTGATTTAAACCAAACAAAAGAGAAACAATTTAATTAAAGACAATCAAAAACTCAAAATGCGTCTGACTTAAGAACTTTTTACCTAACGACTAAGATCTATTTAATGACACAACTTATTTACAATTATATCAGCAGTAAAGTTACCATAAATAACTTAAAAGAAATCCCGAGAATTTCTGCACAAATTTCCCGGGATTTTTTTTCCCAAAAAATGTGCGGATAAAAATCCTGGGAAATCCCCTATTAAAAACACAACGTCAACATAAGTATGCGACAAAAATAGAAAATCTTTATTAACTACAGAATTTTGAAAGGCCTTTAAAATTTTAGAAATTTAAAGCTGTAGTTGAGTTAAAGCACTTTTGAAAGATGTGAAGTAATTGATGTAACAATTATTTTTGTTAATTACATATTTTGCAATAAATTTTATCGTATATACTTGGTTTGCCATTTCGTAGAATCAATAAGTTTTCAATAAATAGTGAAAATCATGGAAAATTAAAGAAAATGAGGAAAATTAGAAAATCTCTCCGCAAAAGTCGAAAAATTGGAAAAATCGAAAATTAATTTTTAAATGAAAAAATATAAAGTTCTCAGCCAAAATCCGACAGATGGCGTTATACGTTGACTTAGACTTTGCGCAATCTGATAGGTGCCATTTTGCCATTTAAAATTGGGGCGAGGCGAAGTTCGCCGGCTCCGCTAGTATTTATATAAAAATAAAAAATTAACATTTTAAAAGAGTTTAATATTATATTATTATTTGTTACCATACTCTCGTTCTCCAGTGCATTCAGCTTCCGTTGTTGGTAATTGAAAAATGTTCCCATAAAACTTTTAATATCCAGCCAAGGACCTACAACATTCACGAACAAAATTTTACTAGGAACTAGTTTACACCCAGTGATGCCAATAGAAATTTCTAGCGTAGGGGAAAAATTACAGATTTTTTATTTTAAAGCAAATTAGCGGAATTTTCAAAATATATCATTTACAATATATTGTCTAGATATTCGTAAATATTCGTGTTATTTTATTTACAAATTAAAATTTTTTAAATACAATGTAGTATTATTTTTTTTTTTTTAATTCCAAAGCTAAGCCCCGCGAAGCTCTGCGCCTGTCTGCAGGAAAGAAACCAGAGACTCTGGCGGGAATCGAACCCGCAACCCCGGCGCTGATAGACTAGCTCACTACCAGCTAGCCTACCGGGGCACTCAACAGAAACCCTATACTATAAGTCCTAACAGCCTTGCAATCTTCAACCATTGCCAAAACCACGTACTCGTACTTGTTTTTGCTAGGTCCCTTTTCTCGGAAAAGGTCACAAGTTTTGAATGAAAACCAAAAACGGCAAATGAATTCCGACCGATAGCTATAGTACTTCCTTTTTTGTCAAAGATTTTTGAACGATTATTTTATTTATTTATTTATTATTACTTACAAAATATAATTATTGTAACTAACATAAAATAGACAGGAGTACTAGCTGCTGTGGCTTTCAACTCCGAAATGGTATTAAAGTTATAAAGGGTGTTCTGGAAATCGAAAATGCAAAACGCAAGAATTTGTAAATTGTTTTTAATACACATTTTTCTAACTTTTATAATTTTTGTTATAACATTCTGTTGAATAGAGCAATATTTGTAAAATATTTGTTATAAAACATTTTTTTATTACAGAAATCTTATTAAAAACCGTCGCTTAAAATTCTTGCGTTTTCGATTTCCAGAACACCCCTGAATATCAGGTGTTGTAAATTGTTTTCTAAAACAAATTCCGAAATTAATTTTATATTTTTGTCACATGTTTTTTTTTAAGAAATCAGTAGGCCGAACGATTAATTCATAAACAATTAAGCAAATTTTTGCATCTGGCAGTGGATTTTGACCCAAACATAGCTGAGTTTCTACTTTAATTGATGTAACTGAGGACATTAGATTGGAAATCGACGACGACAAAATGGTTTTTTTAATACTATTAGATCATTTAAAAGCGTTCGAAACTGTCAATACTGAAATTCTTACTTTAAAATTGATGCACGGCTTTAATTTCTCATCAACGGCCTTACAGCTAATATCTTCATAGCTAACGGGTACGTCACAATCTGTGTTTTATGAAAATAGAATGTCAAAAAGTATAGAATTAACAAGAGGAGTGCCACAGGGTTCAATTCTTGGCCCTATGTCTTACTCTATGTATGCAAATAACCTTCCAATACATTTGAAATGTTGTAATGTACAAATACATATATGCTGGCGATTTTTAAATCTATATTAGTTGTAAACATTTGATTTGATATTTGATGACTGTATTCGTTAAATTAACAGCATCAATATCTGGGCAAAATTAAATGGTTTAAGTCTCAACCCTATTATGGGCAATATTTCTGACCTCATTCTTGATAGTTCTGGTATTGAAAGGATAACATCAGTAAAAAAAAAACTTGGAGAAATGCAACACAGGAAAACATTATTGAATCTACATAAAATAATATACACTCGCCAACCGAAATACTTCTATGACAAGATCAAATAGAGGATGCCGCATTAAACAGCCGAGAAACAAAAGTCAAATATTGAATCAACAATTTTTTATAAACGCTTTTAGAATTTGGATTCAATTTTTGTATCTAGATTGATGAATATACATATAGAGGTGTTTTTGCCAAAAAGAAACCGCCTGTGTGGGTATTTTTGAAATTGAATTTTTATATGTGTGTGTGTATAGCATCTCTGCAAATAATAGGACTAGTCCAAACACGCGTGTTAAGTGTAGCCCAAAAGGGACTAGGACTAGTCCAAAAGTAATCCAAATGTATGGAAAAAACATGGTCTATTTAACATTACGATATCCTAGGGCAGGACCATATAACCCATCTTTTGACTACAAAGGAGTAGTTTTAAAACACAAGAGGATTAGTTTTAACTTCGTTTAAAACCGAAAAAATGTGGTTAAAAAACGAAGACATGTCGTCTCACTACAAACACTTTTTAACAATGACATGGTCCATGCTTGCATTACATCGGATCAGTCCATGGAGTAGTCCATTTAATCAAAATGGATCAGGTGGTCCAATAATATTTGCAGGGATTTACATATTAATTTTGGTTTTTTTTATGTTAACAAAATATGTATTTGTTTGCCTGTTGCTTACAAAACTAAAGGGAAAAGGGTAGGGGGAAAAAGGGATTTTTTTTAGACACATAGGGATTTTCTGAAATTTCTACTGGCATCACTGATTATACCAGCCAAGTGCCGCCACTTGACTTCTTTCTTTCCTAAACAAGGTTTTCTCGGCTTTGCTACACCATCACATAAAAAACATTTTTTTGCAATAAACGATGCATTTTCCTTTACAAAATAGTAATCGGCCAATATATTAATTTTAGATTTTTTGCTGCTTGGCTGGTTTTTGAAATAATCGATTCAATTCAATAAATGCATACAGCACCATATATGGTACAATATTTATTAAATTATTCAATTAAAAAAAATATAAACATAAATACAAATAAATAAAATAAATACAGTGTAACTGTACTTTAATTTATTTTACTATCCGTAAGCTGTTAAATTGAACCCTGATTATAATTCATGGTGCTGACCTCATGCATTTAAGGGTTAAATCGTTAATTGCTTATAACCTGTGTGCACAGAAGTGTTAAATACTATATTCTCTTAAGCTAATTTAATGTAAAAATGCAACAATGAAGTTCTGGCAGAAAAAATTGTTTGCACATATCTCAGCTATTTTTTAGAGATGCTGCTGAACTTCAACTTTTACAGGAAAAGGTTTTTTTTTTAAATATTTTTGCTTCAAGTCTAGGGTTTCCTTTGAAATTGATTTTGCTCTTATTTCGTAACGGAACTTCCCAGAGATATGCGATTTTTAGAGATGATGATCAAAAACTATCGATTTTCATCAAAAAACTAAAATCTAAAATGTTGTTGGTTGCATAATTTTTGCTATTAGGGCTCGATATACTCCATTGGGTAAGAGTAATATTTTAGAAATTACTAAAGAAAGAAAGAAACCTACTTACGCACCTGTGGTGAAGGGTATAAAAAATATCAAAATCCTATAACAATTTTGATAGCTTTGGACAGCATCTCAAAAAGCTATTTGCATATCCAGGTTTAATAAAAAGAAACGTCAGTTATTTAAATAGAAATCAAAGTAATTGACAGTACTAAGTAATTACTTTAAATTATACCCACACCACAAAAGTGGAGAAGGTATGATGCGTTTGTGCTAATGTATGTAATACGTATAAATATTGTTTCTAGACCCACCTTTTAGTATACCGATCGACGCAGAACCACTTTCACAACGATGTCCGTCCGACTGGCTGTCTGACCATGCAACCTTCTATGCAAAGTCCAAGCCGCAAATTTTAACATAATTAAAGGAATTTTGGTATATGTATACTTTTATATTGTCATAAGAACGAAAGGAAAGATACAATCTTCTTTTCGAAATAGTCTTTGCGCCCATAACCTATCTTTCTCATTCTAACTATGTATAGAAATTCCCTTAGTATGTTTGGTCCAAAAACCGGGTTTAAAAAAACCTGGTACCATTTGGCATCCCAACATAACATCCTTCAGTTGTTGGTATTGAAATGAAATATGTTAACGATAACTTTTATAATTGCTAATATGTCATAGTACAATTTTGTACTGGTAAGTCCAAAATTGAACACAGGTCCCAGATGCACATATAGATGTTGATATTTAGAAAATATTCGCCACAAAGAGCTCTTGCATGAATGTTGACCTCGAACCATAATTGTATTTTACCGGGTCCATAATTGGGCATGGCTCCAAAATAGAGTAAAGTCTTAAAAAAAGTGAGTTGATATTCTGTGGTGTAGGGTATAAAATGTTCGTGCTTGACCGACTATACTTTCTTGCCTGTTTTTAATAGACTCTGTGCATTATGACTATGTATTTGTAATTAAAAAAATTTTTATAATTGCAGATATTTAAAACCGTTTGTAATTAAATGTTTAACAAGAAATATAATTGTATTATAATAGTAATAATATATTATTTTTTTATTAGTTAATTTCAAAAATATCAAATTAATAAAAATTCCGCCATTAAAGAGAGGTCAGCTAGGAACGCCTATCTGACATAACAATTTAAAATTTCCATGCACATACAACCAGTAAAACACAGATCTTAGTTTCAACATACAGACTAGACTGGAGTATTTCTTGAATTTTTGCTTAAAAAACAGGCATTGTCACATATCCGAGAAATGCTATATTGTTTTCATTATATGCCTTCAACTCCGTCATGCGAGAATAAAAACATTTGTGATTCACTGCATTTAAAGTGCAACAGCTTTTGTATAACTGTTAACTTGATAACCTTCAATTTGGTGCTACATATATATAGTTTTCAAGTTCATTAATTTTAATACCAATACGAAATTTAATATGACTGAGATAAAAGTAGACATTTTAAAAACAAGTAAGCAATTACAGTGGGCTAAATGTACTTTATTTAAAGATTTAATGTTTTTTCAATTTTATTGTTTTTATCGTCAAAATGGACCATACTGACCTCTGCGTGAGGGTGTAAATATTGACTTAACACCAGACTTTCTACGAAATGTTTTTAAAACTTTCTTGGCAGTAGAAGAGGCTTTCGTCCATTAAGAATCTACAATAAAACAAATTTGGGACGATTCTTTTACCACCATAATTTTTGTGTTAATTTTTTCAAATCAATGTGTGGGTTACTCATATAGAAACTAGAGTACATAAATTTTCATATTATTCAAATGTGTATTCTAAGTCAAATTACAATCCTCAAAAGCTTTTATACTTTAATAGTCTTATTTCTTTTATATTTCCGCCATCAGCTACACCTCAATCAATATCTTTTCTTTTATTCTTCTCCTCTCAGTTCAATGTTGATCAATATTTAATTTTTTTTTGCTGCAATGCTTCGTCGTGGTGTTTTTGCCGATCTGGCTTAATCTCAATAGCAAACAAATCCGGAGTATACATAACATAAATATATAACACCCTAGTCCCCATCATATCTGGAGTCTTGGGAAACTAAATTTCAACACACACCGACAGACAGACGGACATCGTTAAATCTATAATAAAAAATTGAAAAAATAAATTAACTGCTTGCGCTTATTTTAGTTATATTTTCAATATATTTACTATTTTCATATAAGTCATAAAAAGAATTTTTTTAATACTTTTTTCTTCAAATGTACCAAAGTTTTTTAACATGGGGTCTCCACCTAAGATATTATCAGACAGTTATTATAAGAAGAGCACATACATACGTATAAAACAATAATAAGACGCATTCATTTAAATCTTTAATTTTTTTAGTGCAAATAGTGAAAATCTAGTGACAAGTGTTTAATTAAAAAACAATATTTTTAACTAAAAAAATGAAAAAACTAAAAAAAAACCGCACAAGTTTACTGTACGGGAAACATTCGACTATGAAATCTTATAAGATACGTGTTCCCCTTGTTTAAGATCAAGATTAACATGAAGAAATGTGTTCTCTCATTCTGCCGACGTTCTCTCTCTCACATATTATATCAAATATTATCTCAGGTGAAGACCCCATGTGTTTTCTTTACATAAGGTATGTATTTGATATATTTGGAATTCATATAAAAAAATTAAACAAATAAAGACTTGCAAAAAAGGAAATACTTGATAAATGGTAACGCTGCTAGTGTTGGCACTTGAATAAATAGAAGATGTTTATTTTTAGTTCGATGTATTTCTTATTGGAAAATTTCCAGCGTTTGAAAACTGCAGTCAAAGTAGAAAAACTGCAATTTCTTCCACTTCTTCATTTGTCATTGGCCTAAAAAAAAACTGTTGCTTTTACTTCTGATTCATTATATATAAAGAGTCGCTCTCAAACCAACTCAAAAAGCGAAAAGTTGTGCGCAAATTTAATTTTTTTGTTTGACAGTTTTTAGTTTCGACTGCAGTTTTTTAAACGCTGAAAATTTCAACATCTTCGAAAATTTATGTTAGATGTTCGGTTATCATACGAGCCCTAACCGCGAAATTAACGTAAGCGACATAAATTTCAGTTTTCGTTTTTGTAATTAATGACTTTATTGGCAACACTTGCATCATCTCCTAAAATGTCATGGTCACATAAGGTACCGTTACGATTCTATAGCAAGAACAATTTTATTGTAAGTGACAAATTTCATACAAAATTTATATGAAATAAAATAAAAAAGCTCTCTCCTGTAAAATTTGATTTTTGGCGCTTACACTATTTTCGCGGTTAGGGGTCGATAATTAGATTAAACATGTATAAGTTTATTATAATCTATCCATTTTCACACAAACCTACAAAAAAATACATTTGTGCTAGTTTTATACGAATTTAAAAAATTTCAACAGCTTGTGGGCGGAGCGGCACGCCTTCCCCTGATGATATCTGCATGAAAATGTCCACAGCTTTTTTTTTTGCTGCGGATAACATATCTATGGAGAGGAGTTACTGTGCAATTTCGCATTTTTAAAAATAAGGTGAACCCTAGTCCACACCAATA
The DNA here is from genome assembly GCA_949318255.1 of Pollenia labialis. Taxonomy (NCBI): domain Eukaryota; kingdom Metazoa; phylum Arthropoda; class Insecta; order Diptera; family Polleniidae; genus Pollenia; species Pollenia labialis. The sequence continues at coordinate 25,486,855 of OX439139.1, forward strand.
AAAATTTACGTATCTAATGCGATTGTTATCCACTAGCATGTCAACATATAATTTTCACATGATAACTTTTTTTAAAATAACTTATTTTCTTTTATGTTTATTCTATCCCACTGTATTTTCTAAACTGAACGATTTTTATCTTAATACTTGCAATAATGTTTTCAGTTCAAGTTCAAAATGCTTTAATATTAAATTTACTGACGCAAAAATAAGGTTGATGACTTTTAACTGTTTTATTCTATGGACTTCTTTTAACAAGTGTGGTATAAACAATTATATGATGCTGTTAAAATTTGCTTAATAAAATAGTAATTTAATTTTCAATTCTATGAAAATGATTAAAAAAATCGTAAATAATCTTGTATCCAGTTTTGCCCAATGAAGTGCATTAAAACACGTTTAAGGGAAAACGTCAGTATTTTTTTTACAGATTTGAAACTTAAGCTGGAATTACAGATGGATGATTTTATATGTTTTAGAAGGCGTTTTTTAAATTTAGTAACTCGTAATAATTTGTTTAATAAAAATCTTTCAGGCGTTAATAAATTATCGTTAAAAGAATTTTAAGTGCTTTCTTAGACTAAAATCAGGGGGGTTACTGCGTATTTCGATTCGAAAGAAATCATTTACGGATTCGAACAATTTGTACTGTGTATTACGATTTTCTTAATCGTTCGAAACGATAACAGAGGTTGTATTTTAATAAAATGGGAAATTTGATGAACACTTTTTGTTCGTAATAGAGAGTGGCTGTTAAGAATAGGATTTTTGTTTTCAATAAACTATAAAAAACGTCCGTTTATTCGAAACAAATATTACGAAAATCGTAATACACAGTACAAATTGTTCGAATCCGTAAATGATTTCTTTCGAATCGAAATACGCGGTAACCCCCCAGACTTACATATTTTATAAAAATTTTTTTAAGTTCTTCGGTAATCTGTTGGATAATAAAAATGATCGTACCCATTTTCATTAGCCCCACTTTATTTTCCATTTTGATTATTTGTTTATAACATACCAAGCCGCTATCTTAATTTCTTACAAAATTTTCAATACAGGCTAGAAATATTTTGAAGAAAATTTATGATTTTTCTCGAAACATCCTAGCAAACATACTTTATATTAGAGAGTGTACGGGGAAACTTATTTGAGGTACGATCTTATGAACATGTTTAAAAATCGCGACGTTAGGACAACAAGGTTCTATTTCACACAGAAAAAAATCAAGTTAAAAACGTCGAAAACAAGGTTGATTTAAAATTTTTCGGTGTTGATTTTGCTTCATACGTGTTTCATGTTAATTCAACCTGATTTTATAATTGCTTGCGAACAACATTTTTTTTCTTTTAAAATAACTATAATTCATGTTAATTTAACATTGCAGTAAAGTTAGAGCAAAATGTCATTCATATTGAAACAACAATCCGAATCACGTTGAATGAAAGTTATTTCATGTTGAAACAACGTGAATTTCATGTAGAACCTAATTGGTGTGAAGAAGCTTCAGAGACAACATATACATTTATTTAAGAATAATTCAAAACACTTACCCCTGTAACACATGTTTCACTTATTTTGTAGTCTCCTTTGTTAACAGATCAATCAGCAGAATGGCCCGATATGGTTTGCGTCATCATTCTACTTTGAAAACTTGATGTACTATTTAACCAAATAATTATAATTAAAAGAATACGGGAATTGTCTTCTTTTTATAACATATTTTAGGAATGAAAATAAAAAAATTAACATACTTAACTATGTATGCATGTTAATTTAACAAGATAAACTTTTGATTTTAATATAAAGCAGGTTTTTATGGATTCAATATTGAATCCATATTTATTTATATTTTAATATTTTTTTTATCAGTGAATAATATTTAATAAGCGTGATTATAGATTATTTTAATATTTTTCATTTAAAATTAATATGAAATAATGGTACATTTAAATAAAGGGCATACTTTTGCAGAAATTTAACATGATTCTCAATCAACATTTTTCCATGTTAATTTTACTTTGGTATTTTTTTCTGTGTGTTGCAACAATTTACGTTTTAATGTGAGATTCGTCCAAAAACGATTTTGTACTTATACTTAACATTATTTTACGTGACTTAAGGCAGAATTAGTCTTTACTTTCTGTTTCTGTTCTGTTCCGTGCCGTTCTGTTTCGGAATTGTAATAGTTACTTTTTATGTAGCAACTTATCAGCCATTTATGGCAAATATATTAGTTTTGCACCGTCCATTGTTTTATTTCAATAAGTTTAAAGCACATAAATTTGAAGAAATTAAATTTTATGAATTCTTAAAATCAAAAAATAGTTTATTTCAATATAAATGTGTATTTTTTATTATATATTTTGCTGTCACTTACAATTACTTAACAAATTTTTGATTTTAACAAACTGAACCGCAACAGAACAGAAAAACTAATCAATTTCACAGTTTTTTAATAACAAAAACAAATCAGCTGATTCGTAACAGAACAGAAAGTAAAGACTAACTGAGCCTTTACACGTACTTTTTTCGATCCCAACGGACCGCGTTAATCGAGGCTTAAAGTTATTTTTTTCGTCAGCTAGAAATTGTTCGATATCATTAGCTGTTATAGAAGCGGTAAATTAGTTTTAATTGTAAAGTATGCTTTATAAACTTGATTTGAAATAGATTTATAATTAAAAAGTGTTAGAATAAAAAAAAAATGGTTGAAAGATGAGGACTTATGGATTGGCTTTTTAAAATTTTCTAAACCATTTAATCCACATATTTTGAGTGCCATTGTCATAATCGAAAACTAGTAAATGCTTTTAACAAAAATTTCTGACGACTACGACTTCGACCACGACACTGGTAACGCAGAGAAAGAAAAAATGTTCAATATTCCTCACAAAAAAAAAAAAAAAATATTTTACGAAAAATAGTTAACATATTTTGGCTAACTTAACAGTATTATTGTCACCGGCAACCATATTATGGGTTATTAGATCAAAACGCCACAACCATATAATGATTGCCATGTTATGGTTAAATATGACTTTTATTTGTTTACCACTAATTATTTTTGGTTTTAAATTAACAACAGTATTTTCCTCTTTTCGAAGAGCTACATACTATGGTTGAAAAACAATCATGATATTATAAGTATTAAACATATTTTTGTTAACTATAACACGTTGTGGCTTCATGATGGAGGACTAATTCAACTAATTTGAAATAAACATAATTATACTTATATCATTTTCTGTTGTTATCGCACCATAGCCTTTTAATTGTTTGAAATTTAAACTTTAAAGTTTAAACTAATACTTCTGATGTAACTTCCTAACAAAAATTTTAAATATTCTTGAAATTGTTTCAAACTTGAAACAAATGATGACTAATTTTAAACATAAAGTTCATAATTATGGATATTATCTGTCTTATTTTCTTTTTTTTTTTAAATTCCTCAACAAAATAACAAAGGACTTTATTGTATAATAATACAAAGTCAAATATAATTACACAGAAACAAAGTTGGAACATAATAAGTATGAATCGTTTTCATTAATTTAACATAGTGTTCGCCTAATGGTCAAAATTCTACCATAAATTTGTAAATATTATAAAAAATATCAATTTAAAAACAAAAAAGTATCAAAAAGTCTCCTTTATAGATTGTCATCCACTCAGGACATTGCATGTTTAATTTTATGTTTCTCTGTCTAATACTAAAGAAAATTAATCAAAGTACCAGATGTAGAACGAAACAGTACCAAAAAGCTCCTACTTACATATTCTTATTTACTGAGAACCATACATGTTTATTTTTATCTTTCAAGGTCGAATATAACCAAAAATTCAAAAGGTAGCATGTTAACTTTTTCTTTACGATCGATGTTATTATTGATAAGTCTTTCAATGAATAGTACATTTTCCCCCCGTAAGATGTCGGGATCATCTTAAGGATAATTCACATGTTGTTGTTACATCCTCTGGAAGAATCAGGTGCATTGAATACCAAAATCCAAAATTGACAGATCACAGGAGATACTAACGATATCTTGTGATCGAAGCTGACCAGAGGTCCTAGCTGTTAAAAATTATTTATATTTATGTTATGCAATTGCCTCTCCGGGGCGGTTGCTTAACACATTGTTGGTCAGCTAGTGGTTAAGATCCACCATGAGACTAGGTCGCCATGGCAGGTGCTCATGTAAATCCACATCATGAATAGTCTTTTACTTTGACAAACTTAAAATTATTGGTGTGTGTTTTTCTTATGTTTTGGTTAAAATTTAAAATAATTTAGTTAGAACTTAAATATATTTTTCAGTGTATTGCAATAAATGTTAAAACAAAAACGGTGTTGCCAGACAACTTTTGGCTTATAACCCCAATTTAATATGAAAAGTCTCCAAATTGTCTATCTGTAGCACTTATGTCTACATTTCTCTAGTTAATTAGTAGCAAATCTTAACTTTGCCAATACTATAAAGTCGTCCTGCAGATAACCATTTAAAAACTGACATGGCCAATTTGGGGTTGCCATACGGCCTGGAATTGCCTGGATTGTCCAGTTTTTTTGGGTCTTGTCCAGGTACCAGCTAAAATACAATTTATCCAGTTTAAAAAAAAGTTATTTAACTTTGAAAAATTACTATTTTATTAATTATTTTTTTAATGATTAAATTAATATTTTGAATTTTTATTTTCCCGAAAGACATTCAAATTAACATGATACGGCCAGGTTTTTAAAAATGCGACAAAAATAACGTACAAAATCTATATAAATTAATCTCGTTTGTTATACATGCCAATATATCAAAATAAAATCAATCAAACTTTGAACAAACCAGTTTTAAAAGTTCATTAAAGTATTTCGTTTTATATACTTTATACTATGAGTACAGCTTCTATAGATGCACGCAAAGAAAAAACATGATTGATACAATCACAATCGCAAACTATCATTAATGTTTGTGGTAATGATTGTGTCAAACACGTCTTAAGTAACAATATATGTTCAGGCATTATGTTTATAGCTATTGTCCCAAACGTATTATTATGTTTAGAAGAAAAATGCAATCGTTCTTTCAAACCATGTTTCTTTATTTCCCAACACCATTCAAAATGTATTTGTCACAATAAAACCAATAAAAAAATAATGTAATTTCAAAAATGTATTTTTTATTAAGAAAACATATTTATGTACATATGTATGTACATATAAATTCTTTGTATAAGCAAATATTTAAAAAGAAAATTAAATACATAAATGCATAATAATTGAAACAAATTCGGGGCTAGTGGCAAAATTTTGTGTTAAAATTTATATGCCGGTGTCAATGTTGTATGTGTTTTTGGCTGCAAGAAAGACAAAAAAATTGGATATTTATACATGTTACTTATATTTTATAAATACCTTACCTGTTTCAATAAACGTATAAAAATTTATTTCGTTAATTTTGCGAGGTAGCATGGCATTTTTCTACCCGAAAAACGTTTTAATTATTTTAAATTAATTCATGTTTCCCGATTGACTGACGCTCGCATACTGTTTGTTTTGACAAAAAATGTTTGCTCATTCAGAGAATGTGTTTTACAACAAACATAAATTATGGTATTAAACATAACTTTGTATGCAACTTATATTATGATTTTAATTGTATAGTTGAATATAAAAATATTATAGTAGCAAACATTTCATATAATTAAATATGTTTAGCTAGATCAGACTTATCTTTTATGTGTAAAACACCATATAATATTATTGCAGTGAATAAAAAAATATTTAATACAAAAAATATTTGTTCAAGTTATATTAGGACTATAATAAACTTATTAGGGTAAACATATTAGGCTGATATGAATGGTCGTAGTGACCACTCATTAATCATTTTTTTCTCTGCGTGTGGGGGTTCTGCTTAGGTGAACTCCATGGTATTACAATAGATCATTGGGTCTAATGGCCAATTTTCAGGATTGATATTAAAACACATTTATTTTTAAAATCGGTTTAAATACAAAATTCTCTTCTTCACTAAAAACTTAAGTGGAACTTTTAGCAAGGTTGCCTCAATATCACAAAAATACAACAACAACAGGCAACAGCATTAACAGTCAGCTGTTTTTCAGACCACCTTGTAAATAAATACACTTGTTTATATATTTTTTTTTTTTATTTAGTAGAGCTGCCATACTTTGATCTTAATCAAATAAGACTTTTCAAATAAAACTTAAAAAACCAATCTGTATTTAAATACGATTTAAGTTTGTATGAAAATTTACTTAATATAGATTTAAATACAATCCTGAAAATTGGGCATAAGTGTGTCAAATGGATACTGAATGTCATTTCTACCTTCTACCAAACTTAACTACTTGTTAAAGTGTATTTTGATAGGGGTCGTTGGTTGACATTTTGGTCGCAAAAACCTTTTCATATTAAACAAATCATTTGGATTTTTGTCCCAAAAGGTTTAGGAGAAAAAGAAACAGTTTGACATTAAAATTTTCTTTTCTGTGGGGTCCTTAGGAAGCGAAAGTGATTTCCAGAGACAGATGGATATGGCTAAATCGACTAAAGGACCGAAAATATATATACTTAGATAAATATTTAGAAAGCTTCATATGTATTTACACACTAAGTATACTCTCATTCATCATAAGCGGTGGAGGGAGGGTGTACAAAATATAACTAAGCAGTTTGGGATTTTTTCCCAGCACTTTATCACAGATATAAAAAATTTCTTGTTGATGATGGTTAAATGCATATCTTATCTAAAATATCTGATTATTTTAAATAAAAGTGGAAAAAAAATTATTTCTATATAATGAAGTGATTATCTAATCCCATCATGATTCATTGTAGACAAGTTTTACTGTAGGTAAAATTGTATTAATTATTTTATTGCTCGTTAGATGATTCGGCCGATTGGGTAATTAACAAGTCAGAATTTGATGTGCGATGACGAGTGAGTTTTTTTAAGATGACTGATTTTTTAAATTATTATCTTGACTTCTAGGATTTGTGCTTATGTCTTTTTGAAATGGAATGTCTCGTAATAAAATATTAATCTTATCATAGCCGTCCCTTCAAATAATTGTCAGTATGTTTGGCATTTTTTTAAGAAGACTTTAAGTCGCATTTTTAAAGGGGTTTTCAAATTTTAATCTTAAGCACGTTTTTGTTTTAAAACGTTTTCAGAATTAATTAAAATAAATATGTAAAAAAGATATTGATTTAATTTTCATTAATTCAGTCCCATTAGAAAAACACAAGCAAACAAATTTAATTTATTAAGCCCCTTTTATTGATTTGAAAAGCACATGATTTAAAGTTCACAACTACATACATTAATTTTTTTTTTTTAAACAACATCGCCCAGAACTCAAAACCAAATTTTAATACCTTTACACAAAATTAGTACCTAGCAGTATTTCTATTTATATTCTTAAGTCACATTTCTAAATATGTATGTACAATGATAATTACGTCAAAGCAGAATTGCCAATTTAGCGCGTTTTAACTATGCCAAACGCGCTCTTTTCGTTTAAGCGCTTTTAATAAAAAATATTTAAAAATGGTGCGTTTTAAGAAAAGTTAATAAAAACTCTTCAAATAAACATGTTCCTTCTTTTTTTTGCATACAAAATTGATCAATGCCGACTATCTTTTTCCCCAAAGAAAAACTGCTAATTAAAGATAAGTTTGAGAGGTATTGCCAACTGATAAAAATGTTTTTGAGAAAACAAAAATCGTTAAGGGGCAGTTTATCAGTCTTATAAATTAACTTCCAGATTTAGTAACATACAGTTTATCAAAAAACCTGTAATACAGTTTTATAAGTGGCAGTATTCGAACCGGCAGATAGCCGTCGCCAGTCTATAGCTTCTTTAATCGCCCGTATCTCCGCCTGCAAAACGCTAGAGTAATTCCCGATTGTGGCTTAGCTCCCTAGAATGTACTCCGAAGCCCACGCCTGCTCGTGACTAAAAATATAGATACGACTGAATTTTTGGAATTGTGGTCCAGAGTTTAAAAATTCCGCTTATTTAAATCTTTTTATTGAGATGTCTGCCTTACGGCCATTTTCACCAAGTTCGGTTAAAACTAACTTTCAATTAAAGTTCCGGTTACCAATTAACCGATTGTTAATTATAACCGAACTTGGTGAAAATGGCCGTTAATCAAGTGATTGTGCCAGCTGATTGATCGTGTATGAGCTTATGTTGTGATTGTACCAGCTGCTAGTGCGTTATCAAAAATAGTTTGATATTTTTTGATTGTACGAGCATGATTGAATCGTGTGTTGCAAAGTTAGCTCATACAAGTTAAATCGTCAAGGCATAAACATCAAAATTTAAAATATGAATGCCAAATAAAAACTATTTCCGGGAGAATTTCTCGAACTTTATAAAACAATGCCTTGTCTATGGAAAGTTCAAAGTATGGAATACTGCAAATGTAAAATGGTAGAACATTTAATCGTTATTCATTACAACCTTTTCCACACAATTTTTGGTAAAAAATTAATTTTATACCTGGTACATGCTGGTGTATTGTGTGCTTCAAGCTTAATTGCACAATCACTTGAATGCACACTCATGATGGTATTGTGTATGGGCAAAGCTTTGCATTTTCAAATGCAGAGTTGGGGGATCTTTCAGTGTCATGAACTATTTGAAGGGCCCCATACACGACTACAGCATGCGCAATCAAGTGATTGTGCCAGCCGATGGACCGTGTATATGCTTGTGGTGTGATTGAACGCTTTGATGTAGTAATTTCAAATAGAATTTGATATTTTGCTGATGATACCAGTTTGTGGTGTTGTGTATGGTGCAATTTGCTCAATTGAAAAAAAGTTGTGAAAGAGTAAACAGCAGGGTGCTATTCATTAAAAAAACAATATTTAAATATAATAAAAAAGAATTCTTTTTGAAAACAATTCTTTGTATGCGTACCAGTGCTGCCACTTCGTAGGTAATTACCCGAATTATTTGTAATATGTATTTACTGGCGTGGTTGCAACTTCTTGTAGGTGTACATCAGGTGTGTATTAGGTGTGATTTAAAATTCTGCCTTTACATATTCGTATTTCGACACATTAGTCCTTAAAATATGTTCCGATATCAAAAAGACAATAATTCTTAAAAACTGCAGAGAATTTTAGATTAAATTATTTAACAAAATAAAAAAATGATTTAAATTTAGTGGTAAAATGTATACAATTGTTGATATACTTGATCCAAAAAATGCACAGTTTTCTAAACAAAAATAACTTCTTCTTTAAAAAAAAATTCTGTCGCTTAGTATAGATTTGCAAAAGCTTAATTAAGAATGGCGCCAGTTAGGACTCTTACAGACACAGCCGTATTCATAATAAAAATTGGGAATGAAGTTAACGCAAAGTTTATTTATAATAAACTTACTTAACTCTGGCTAACGATTTGCTAAACTCTTGTTAACGAGCTGCCAAACGTTTGCCAACGTGTAAAAAACAGCTGTTTAATGTTAAACAATTTAGTTGGTTTTTTTTTAAATTACTGTTTTATTTTATTTTTTTTATCTTTTTTCATTTTATTTTAATTTTAAAAACTTTTTAAAATTGTTATGTGTGGAGGAAAAAACAAAAATAAAATTTACAAAAAATGACAAAACAGATGATTAATGCGAACGTGTTGCATTTTTTGAGTAATATAATGTGGCATCATTAAAATTCAGAGTTGATTTAAAGTTGGCAGATGGGCAAAAGTTTGTTATGAATAAACACTGTGCTTACAAGCTGCTAGGCTTAATCGGCATTCTAGTTAGCAGCTCGTTGTACGTGGTGTACAAACTGTGGCTAACTTTTTGTTATGAAAACGGCTGTTAGATTTCCATAAATATGTGCTTAATAGTCACTTAGAACCCGAACTTTATTGGAAAAAGATATTTAAACTAAAAAATAACCTGGAGGAAGACATGTTTCCAATATTATTAGAAAGTTATTTATTTCTTTTAATTTGCCATTTTAAAATGCTCTATTATATGACAGAATATATAGCATTCTTAACATTTGTAAAATAAAATTTGAGAAACAGACTGTCGTTTGAAACCATTACAGAAATTTTATTTATTAAAGAAGGTTTACAAAGGGACGGCAATGAATATTTTGAACATTTAAATATATAACTCGGGTAATGTGTTTCATCTTAAGTGTTATTTCGCAATTTATTGGTGGTAACATGCAGCTGGTATTAATTTTCAAATACTGGGAGTATAAGCAAACATTTTATTACTATTTTAAAATGCTTTGAAAGGCACAAGAACTATTTGGAGTGTATTTCTTTGAATTCTTGTGCCCACACAACACTATTTAAACTGTGCGACACACAATACTGCATATCATATCTCATTGTGGTTGTTCATAATCGTTTTGGTAACAGATTTGATTTTAGTTGTGTGTTTGATTTTCTCTTAAAGTTCGGTTTGTAGGTAGCCATAGGCCCAATATAAAACGTGTTCTCGGAATACACTTTAATAATCCAAAAACCGTAACGAACAATGTTACTGTAATGCCAGATTGGCAAAAATTTATTCATAATTTATCCAAGTTTCGATTTGAAAAATTATAATTTTAATGGAGGTTGTTAAAGATTCGAACATGTTAAACTTTTGTATTAAAATGACAAATTCAAAATAAATTATATTAAATTGCTTTATTTGAATTTTTCATACCAACATTGTCCTCTCATTTCTATTTCGTTTTCAATATTTTATTATTCACCAAACTAAAAATACCTACGGCTAAAATTATTAAAATTATATAGTTGTTTTATGATAATTATGATGTGTATTTATAAATGAATTTAAGCAAATTTCCGTATATTTATTTGATTAGTTTTTTTTTTTTGCAAATACGGAAATTTAAAATTTATCTCTTAAAAGCTAAAAACTTATCGCCAAATTATTATTTTAAATGAAGAAAATTATTCTCTAAGTCTAATAAACCACGCAAATGTTGTCTTATAATAAAATAGTTCACAGTTTTTGACCTCTAAAGGCCGTTTTACACTATCACTCTTACGTCTTACGTATTTTGACGAAAATGCATCTCTGACCTAATACTTGCTTGAAAATTTTACAAAAAACTATAAAAACTTTTCATGACAGTGTTGTAATTTCCTCACAGTACGTAAGAATTGTGTGATAGTGTAAAGTACCCTTTACTAATATTAAAATTATCATCGAATTTTTTTTCCTCTTTCATTCGTACAAGTCTTCGTAGGCGAATTTCTTGAAGATGGGAGTCAAAATACTTTTCATGACATCAGCAATGGCAAGATGAATGGAGGGTTGCAACTCGGACCAAACGTCTAACCAGTTTTCATTTAAAAATTGATTCATATGAGCACCCAAAGCCTGATCACCATTAAATAAGTTGGTCAATCGAAGGGTCATTCTGTTAGAGGTTAAGAGAAGGTAATTAAGAGTAGATTGATTTAAGTCATTATTAGATTTTCAAGTTAAAACTTACTTTTTTGGTTCGAGCAACACTTTCAATTTGTCTACCATCAAAAAGCTTTGGCCATTTTTGATATGCACAGAAGGCTTGAATTTAACAGAGAATTTCGGATTTTCCAAAGTTATATCAGCATCTCCATTACCGCGAATGGGTAGAATTAAAATGCGGCCATCGGCTGTGTATTTGCCGCGTATTGTTACTTTTGGGAAACTGCCATACATTTCAAATTTCGATTTTGAGGGATCGGCCTCGAAACCACTGAAAGAAATAAAGATTCAAATTGTTAATGAAAATTTTCTTCAAAATTTAATTTGATTTGATTTTAGTTTTAAAAATATTTCTAAATCATTCTTATTTTAATTTTCCAACATTTTCAGCTGATGTTCTTTTTTATACACTTAACCACATGTGGAAAGAGTGTATACGAAAACAAGGTTGATCTTAAATTTTTCGGTAGTGATCTTGCTTCATTTAACATCATTTTACAATTACTTCCGAACAATATTATTTTCTTTTAAAATAACTTTAATTCATGTTAATTTAAAATTTCCGTAAAGATAGAGCAAAATTACATTCATATTGAAATAACACTCCGAATCACGTTGAATGAAAGTAATTAAGAGTTGAAACAACGTGAATTTCATGTAGAATCGAATTGGTGGTTTGAATAATTGTGAGAAAAAGCTTCAGAGACAACATATGCGTTAATTAAGGAAGCATTCTTAACACTTTCCCGCGGAACCAGAGAGAATATAATTATTTATTTTCCTGTAACACATGTTTCACATTTTTGTTTCCCTTTTGTTTACAGAAGCACTCATAATTTAAAGACACCAGCAGAATGGCCCGATATGGTTTTCGTCATCATTCTACTTTGAAAATTTGATGTACTTTTTAACTAAATAATTCTAACAAAAAGACTACGGGAAATTTTTCTTTTGACAAATAATTTTAAATATGAAAATAAAAAAATGTATGTTTTTCTTTTTATAGTTTTGTTATTGTTTTTATACAAAACAAATAAAACAGGATTTTATAGATTCAGTATTGAACAATGTTATTCTAAGATTTTTCGTTTAAAATTAATATGAAACAATGATAATTTTAAAAAAGTCCATACTGGTGCAAAAATTGACTTTGATTTTTAATCAACATTGCGCAATGATAATTTAACATTGATATGTTTTTCTGTGGTATATATAAGTCTGGCATTCCGTTTGTTATTCATACAATATTGATCTTAGGCCCTAAAAAGTATGTTTAATATGGTTCCTTCTGAGTAGCGAAGTTAATTTCTTGATGTCCGTCTGTCGGTGTCCATTTCAATCCAGATCTAATGGGGACTTGTTAGTTATATATTTATGTCACATATAGTTCGAAATCAATATAAAGTTCTAAATAATTTCGATAAGCGAGTTTTGTGGCGAAAAAGTCCAAATACTGGAAAAGATTCTAAAACTTCAGACTTAATTTCGAATTTTTAAATCTTTTGCCCAATAAATTATATAATTTAAATTTGTTTAATATAAATACTGAATTCAATCTTTTTAATTACTGGCGAAAACTTAAACTGAAAGACAAAAAGAATCTTTAACGAAATATTCATCTTGTTGTCAAACGCAAATCTTTTTTCAACCCGGCATTCTATTTATACTTCAATATTTAAAAATTTTTGGAATCCAGGAATAAACTGTGATATTTTTTTATTCTCCTTTTTAACTTCAACCAAAAACAAACCGCCTTTAATCTCTTTTTTATTCACCCAAAGAAAATTATATAGCACGATTTTAATGTGTATGTATGTATGTATGTATGTATGTGTATGTTGTCTTAAATACTTACACAGCACGATCGAAGTTCACACCAGACAAGCCCACAACATCAACATCGCGGAAATTTAATTTTAAACTTAACGAACCACCACGACCATCTGATATATCGAATTGTTTTAAATGGAATGGCTCAACAATTGGGAATGCAGCATCCAAATAACCTTTGCGTGCATGTTGACGTATTAAATTTATTGCGGTACGTATCACACAGTCAGTATCACCCGGACGGCAACGTGGTATATCGGCGGCTAAAATGAAAGAGTTAAGGAATGTGTTTTTTTTCAATATGTATAAAGCAAAAAGTTAACTACGCATTTAAACAAAAAACTAGAGCGGCATATTTAGGGTATAAGAAAATGTTAAAAGATTTTGAAAAAAGTTTACATTTTTATAAGATGAGTTTAATTTTCTAAAGTTAAAAAAATGATGATGTGAAGTTGTTATATGGAATGAAAAATAAACATGCCCCAAGAATAATTGGAAGGCCATATTTAAAGCAGTAGCTTATGCCCTGAATACAAAAATTATTCAATACAAGCATTAATTCGGCTACTTCGTTAGCGTCTCCCTTTCTTTCGTAGGCATATTTATTTATATGCCAAAGTTACCAAACAGATATTCTCATCCGCTCAGGACAATGCATATTTATTTGTATGTTTATAGGTGTAATATTAACGAGAACTGACAAAAGTACCAGTTAAAGTACGAAAAAGTACCAAATATATCCCTTTTACAGATTCTCATTCACTGAGGACCTTGTATGTTAAATTTTATGTTTATAGGTCTAATACAATCAGAAATTCGAAAAGTACCAGTTAAAGAACAAAAAAGTACCAAGAGCCCTCTTACAGATTCTCTTTCACTAAGGACCTTCCACGTTTCATTCATGTCCAATACAAACGGAAATTCAAAAATACCAGTTAAAGAACAAACAAAATTACCAAAAAATTAACTCACAGGTTCTTATTCACTCAGGACATTGCATGTTGAATTTTATGTTTATACATAGGTAAAATATTAACAATTTATAATGAATTAAAGTACCAGTTGTAAAATGAAAAGCTAAAGAACGGATTTAAATTTCCCGTATTTCCCCCGTTTCGGTTTTTTTTCTCCCCATTAATGTACCAAGAATTTCAAATTGATATGTTTATGTCAATGAATGGAGAAAAATGTTTTGTAAAAAAAGTACCAGAAATAGTTCAAACTTTTGCCCCTTAGTTTCGAATGTGTTATTAACTTAAATTCTATGTTTTTTGGTTTAAAAGATAGATCAAGTGACAAAAAGTTCCAAAATACAGGTTTCACTAGCTTACTCCATAAAAGAGGCGAATTTAGAAAAGTACCAAACACCTGTCCCCTTTTTTTTCTAAAGAACAACGATAAGTATTAAAATCTTGTTGTATTTCTTAGTTCTGGAGATATAATGTTACCGATTTTACCCTTTTTACCCCCTTAACATTTGAATTTTCAAAAATCCCGTCTAAGTTGATCGAATTCGGGAGAGACTAATCTCCTGTCCTGATTTAGAGTTTTTAGCTTCAGGCGTTTAGGCTGTGCGATGATAAATCAGACATTAAAGTTACAATTTTATATGTGACCTTCCCCGAGAAAAGGGACCTAGTGTTTGAAAATTAAGTTTTGAGAAAAACGCATTTCATCTTATTCTACATCCTTTAAGTTACCGGAATTTACACACTAGGTCCCTTTTCTCGGAGAAGGTCACATATACATTTATAAATTGTATAGAAAGTGAACATGTTTTTCGAATTGAAACTTCATCACTATGTAGTTTCATTTTTCATTTTTTAATTCAAAACATTTTTAAATCTTTCTAATTTTAATCGAAATTAAATGATATCCTCAGTTTTTTGAAGTTTTATTCGAGGAGCTTTTTGCCTTAAGTCTGTAATCAATGGTTTTAGTAACAACTTCAAATTTAAAAGAGTTCACATTTTTTTACTTTTAATAACTAAATTTGGTGTATTATCGACTTAATAAGCTCATCTTCCATATGACCACAGATATATTCGATAAGTATTGATAAAATAAATGTTTTTTTCTTTAATATTTTTATAGACTTCACCAAAGGTGGAAAGGGTTTATAAAAAACAATTTGTCGTTCTGTTTGTAATTTCTATATTATCTGAATCCTTATGCCTGAGAGATTTAATTTAATGATGTCCATCTCTCAAGATTTAAAAAAGATGCATTGGAATTTCAAAAAGTGATTGTTTCATATTTTTTTTGAGAATGACACCTTCTGTAGGTTTATTAATGCTAACTTCTTTTGATCTGAGTTAAATTATACGGATACCGCGAAAATAGCGATTCTTTTTTTTTAATAAATGACTTTATTGACAACACGTACATCATATCCTAAAATGTCACGGTCACATAAGGTACCGTTACGAATTTATAGCAAGAACAATTTAATCGTTAATCGTAAGCGACAATTTTCATACAAAATTTGTATAAAATAAATTATAAAAATCTCTTTTCTGTAAAAGTTGAATTTTGACGCTTAGGTTATTTTCGCGGTTAAGGCTCGATGGGATTTTAACAGGATGGCACTAGCAATTTGAGGGCATGAAAAGTTGATGTGGGCTTTCCACCGAAATAGTGCGTTTTTACCCTGTTAGACGTTTTCTTGTTGAATATTCTAAAGTTCCTGGTCTATGCGAATAAGCCAAAGGCTACAGCGGCTTGCAAAATCTACAAAACCCATTTTTTCTGTAGCCTTCTGCCGTACTTACCGTTATTCAATGATCAATTTCTTTTTAAAATATTGACAATCCTTTTTTCACTCAGTAACACAATTATTTCGTTGACAACATCCCTCTAGAAACCCTACTTACAGTTTTTTATAAATTTCATTTTAATAGAATGATGAGGAAAGAGAAAAATTTCCCGCGGAATTGTTATTTGTGATTGGGCTAAATGTCGAGCACTCCAAAACGGAACTGTGCAAACTTTAGCAAAGTAAGGCATTCCTAAATTCATGTGTTTAGCACCTAATATGCAGACAAACGCAGCTAGCGCACTTTGAAGAGTTGTAAAGAAGACATGGTTGATTTAAACACTGCCTTCACATTGCATGCAGATGTTTTAAAAGGCAGCCAGCCATATTTAAAAGACAAAAAAAATGTTTAAACTTGAGGCCAAAATAAAAATCAGTAAATTATTTTCGGTTGCCCAATATTTAAACTTTAGAATTTGTTTATAATTCATATTTAAATATAACAATTGTGTTTTTTTTATTTTTTAACATTTAAACATTTGTTTAAGCACAAATATTTGTTTAATAATTTAACAGCATTTTTCTTTGTTGTGTTTTCAAAATAGAAATTGCGAACATTTCTTTGTTTGATTGAACTGTGATTTTGAAAACTGACAATAAAAGACTTGCTAAAAAATTTGTTAACAAGGTTGATGTCATTTAAAAAAAATGTAATGTAAAGGGTGGTTTTTATAGAGTAACACAAGTTTAAATCATAATAAAATATGGAAATATATTTTGAATATCAATGAAACGGGCTTTATTGAAAAAAAATGTTTATGAAATTAATGTTTAAATATGATTTCTGCCATGTGGCCGCCACGGGCTGGCGTGTAGAAAGCGCAATTTGGAACACCAATTTTCAACAACTTTTAGCATTCTGACCATCATAATTTTTGACTCCGTCAGCACATGAGCGCACCAAACAGTAATTTTCTGTGGATGTAATAGTGTTTCGGCAAAAGCTTGTGGATTCTCCTCACTCCAAATGCGACAATTTTTTATTTATTTACGTACCCATTCAACCAGAAATGGGCTTCATCGGAAATCTCCGAATTGTTTTGATTAAAAATTTTAGCAATTTTCACGCGTTGCGCTGGTGTAAGTCGATTCATACACTCAAAAGAAAAATCAATCCATCCGTACTCAAATCAATCCGAAGCGGTATTAATAGTACGGTGAGTACGGATTTTCTTGAATCAAGTACAGAAAGATTGGTTCAAGTACGGATTTTTAATCCCAAAATACTTAAATTATCCATATTCAATCCCGTTTTCGTACTTGAAATAATCCGAAAATGAGATTGATTTAAGTAAACCAAGATTGAATCAATCTCAAAATGCGCTTCATTCAAAAATTATAAAATTGTTTTAATCCGAATTCGTACCACAAATAATCCGAAAATGAGATTGATTTAAGTAAACTAAGATTGAATCAATCTCAAAATGAGCTTGATTCAAGTAATATAAAGTTGATTTTATCCCGAATTCATGATTGAAAAAAACAAAAAAAAAAAAAAAAACTACAAAGAAAAAATGATAATGATTGATTTACTTACCCGTATTACACATTACAGAATGATAAAACACCAACATCATGCCCGATATGGTTTTTATTTTAGAAATCTTATGTACATATTTAACCAAAAATATAAACTAAATGAGTAGCATGAGTTCAAATTTAAAAAAAAACTTTGAAAAGAGATTGATTTTCGAAAGTAATCCCATTTAGGATTGTTTTGAGTACGTTTAAGTGTTATTCGTACTTGAATTTTTGAGTACGACTCGTACTTAAAGTTATCCCAAAAAACTTGATTTATCCTGAGTGTTTTTCTTTCTGTGTAGTGAAATTTCAAAGCAAACTAAACAAAAAGCAACTATCAGCTGTTAAATGTGTCACTCTAAAAGAACACCCTTTACTAACTTCGAATGATTGTTTTCAAACCAGAATATTATTTTGATCACTAATGGCCCAACTACAATATGCATAAGCTGGCTTAAGCTACTGTCAAAAACTTTCTCAAAAGCATTTAAAAAAACAAAAATTAAATCAAAATATATTTTATTCCGTACGGAGAGTGCTATCTGTTTCGCACTTTGCTTTAGCAAATGGCAGTTTCATAAAATTAACCAAAAAGTTTTCTTAAGTTCAATATTGTTTGACACCTATGAATCACAAGTATTCGCACAATTGCTTAAGCCAACATAAGCATATTGTAGTGAGGCCTAAAAACTTTATATATGTTTGCAGAAAGGTTTTGAACATTTTCCTTTAGTGACTTCTGCTGGAAAGAACTCAAATGGGTTATTCAAATTGTTTTAAACAAGTTTATTTGATCTAGCATAATTCAAATTTGATGTAGATTTTCTAAAAAGAAATGAAAAATTTTCAAAATAGAATAACGGGGTTATTCTATTACTGATAGCTCAAAGTAGGATTTCATCGGTCGTATAAAGTATTTCATTATTACAACTTTACCTTAACCTTCCTGTTAGGATTAACCTTAATTTACGTTATCGCTCACTTTAGGTCAAAGTATAGTTTTAATAATAGGACACTTTTTATAAGGCCGGTTAAAGTCTACTTTTAGCTTTTGGTAAGTTGTGAAAACGGGCCTAAATCTGATAAAACTCTTAAATTTGTTTATAACTTTTACCACATGTGGATCGAAGATCCTGTAAAATATTTATATTATGTATGCTTATGTGTGTGCATAATGAAAGATCCAAGGTATCATGGGGACTAGCTTGTTATATATTTGTATCACATATTGTTCGAAATAGGTTGCTATTTAATTTCAACTAGATCGATGCACAAATGGCTGAGACATGATAAAATAACGACAACGACCGCCTCTAAATTTTACCCATAAATCTCATACAAATGTTAAGAAGGCACTATTAGAAACATTTTTCATCTTGTTTCAGTTTAGGCATTTTTATTTAACCTAATTTTCTTCAAGTTGCTTAAATTTTTATACCAAAAATTTTAATATGCTGCCTTCGTTGTGTTGCAACGTTGAATTTTTTTATTAATTCGTTAACGCAAATGACTTTTTCGTTTATAAAAGATTTTTCTCATGTTAAGTTTATTGATACTGAAAATGTATTTTAATAATCCTTTATGTGCAATTTTAGTGAAGTAAATTTTTCAAGTTTCTTGTTACAATTGATGGGTTTATTGTTTTTAAATCTTGTTAAGCATTTTAGTATTTTTTTTACTAAAAATTAAACCATTTTTAGCTGTGAACAGTTGGCATTCCTGATCGCATGTGTTGACATGTTAATTTTCTATGCTCATGTATGCAAAATCACTGTTAAAACTATGCACATTTTTTAATTTCAATTAAGTCAACAATGTCTTCATATGTCGTTGTCAAACAGGTATGATCGGAATTGCTTGAATCGATAATGGCTTGATGTGACACATGTCTCTATGTTTTTACCTAAAGCAGGTCTTTACTGTATATAAAATAAAAAATTTTAAACAAAAATGTACATATAAAATGTTTAGGTTTTTTATAACCCCTACCACTTGTCGTTCCGTTTGTAATTTCTATAATATTTTTCTTAGTCCCTATAAAGTATATAAATATTTTCTGGGTAGCGAAGTAAATTTAACGGTGTCCATCCGATCGTGTGTGATCGATGTTTAATGGGTTTTCCGAAGACCCTACACAGAAAAAGTATCGCCTATTTTTTTTTTCTTTTAACCAGTGTTCGAAAATAAACTCTTAATATCGCTCCTTAGTGTTCGGTTCGATAGATTTGTAGTGTTTGTGTAGAACATCATTAAAAAAAAAATAAAGTTTCCCTGTTAGTCGTCTTTCGAACACAAAAATAATACTGTTTTTTATCAAACCCAACAAATGATGAGAACATTAAATTCCGTTCGGTTTTATTTTAAAATCCACAAACTTCATTGTGTTCGGTTCGGCTCATTAATGTTCGTCCCTTTTGGCTGTCAAAAAAAAAAAACCAAATATTTTTTTCAAAAACAAAATACACATACGAAAAAAATACAAAAAGCCTGCAAAATAATTTTACATAAACAAAACATATACACAATACACACCCAAGCTCTTCGAGGTGCGGTCGTTGCTAAAATTTTTTGTTTGTTAATTTGTTTATCAATGTAAAAAAAGAAACATTATAGAACATTAAAATATAATGTTTGTCTACAGTAAAACTACAATTGTTCTGTTTTTAAACGAATAACAGAACAATATTTAATGTTCGGCTCTTTTTTGAAAATACTTACGAACGGTATAAAGGGTTGTGTTCGTCTACACAATCACTAAAAAAAATCTATAAATCGTTCTTGGCTGTGTGAGCCGCATTTTTGGTTTCAAACAGATTAAAGGCTCAGTTAGCCGGGAGTAACAGTAACTTAACCTTACCGTAAAAAAGTAAGACCAATCTATTTCTTACAGATTGAGACTGCTAACTATAATCGTTATTACTGCTTTACATAAAACAAAATGTAGCAGCTGATTTGCAACGTTAGTCCCCTTTAAGACAGGTAAAGCTTACTTTGCAAAGTCTTAAGTTTATAGAAAGGTGGGGAAAAGAGAAGAGCGGTGGAGTACATACTTTGCCTTACTCTCAAATTCTTATTGTTTTTCGTTCGTAGTTTGCCAGAAAGTTTGCTGAAAAATCAATTGGCAAAAAAAAATCATATCTTGGAGTGAAAAATCTACAAAATTTTTTTTAAACCCAATTGTTTATAACAAAATCAAAAAAGTAAAGAAAATATTAATTTAATATTAAAAAAATATCTCTTCCAAGCCAAAAAACTTTGGAAGTTGTTTAAGAAGGGGGAATATTTTCTTGATTTCTTTAGTACATACTCAAACTTTTGAATTTAAAATATATACCTTATAATCGAGGCCCGAATTTTTATGCAAATGCATGTTTGTTGTCGTCAAATTGCGAATCAAGAAATTTGCAGTGAAATGGCATCGATTTGTTAGTGCATATTTTTGCATATTTTACTTTGAATACATATTTTTGCATATATATTAGTGATATTGCACATTTTTCTTGCATATTTTAAAAAAAATTTGTTTTTATTGCCATGCACCCTGCTGCAGAAGAGATAAGAGACAACTTCGATTTCTTATAAGAAACAATATTTTGTAAAGCTCCTTCGCGTGTTGCCGATATAAAGAGAAGCATCCCGATTAATGTCTTCCTCCACAGCCTATTCCAACCATGTGAGGAACGTAGTTGAAAGCAATTATGTATCATGCTGAAAACTTTTACCAATTTAAAGATGTGATGAAAGGATTCAACAATAGTGATGCAGTAACAATAAATTTTAGTAAATTGATAATGCCATAAAGAAGGTGTATGCTGTGGACGGTAGGTTTAGTGAACAAATTCCTAGCAAGCTTAAGATTTAAAACTATAAAAAAAACTGCTCGTTTATTTAATTTAAATTTTTTCGAAAACAGCGTAGTACAAATTAGTATACCACAAAGGAATTATCAGCATTTAATCATGCAGCTATTCTCTATATTTTTGTGTTAACTTAAGTTTAAGTTCTACTTTTGTTTTTTGTTTTTTCTTGTTGTGTTTTTGTTTTTTTTTTTGATCACTAATAAAAACAATTTTAAAGAACCTGGGAATTTATTTATTATTATAAATTTTCATATTTTTCGAATGTGTATTCTGAGTCAAATATTCCTGGAAAATATTGAAGGAATAAGACTATTAAAGTATAAAAGCTTTTGAGTACTATAATTTGACGTAGAATACACATTCGAATAATATGAACATTTATTTAAATTAAAAGAATTTTAAGTGCATATTTTTATATTTTTAGCGCATATATTTCTATTTTAAGTGCATTTTTTATGCGCATAAAATGCTATTTTAACTGCATACAAGTCCGGGCCTCAAACTGTTCTTTAAAAATCCTGAAACTTTGAAGCAGGTGTTCTTTTTTTTTAAAATATATTTTTTTTCTTTCGCAACCTTTAAAAAAATAATCTTAAAATAGAATTTTAATATTGTAATTTAGAGCACTTGACTTAGTCCGTTTTTAAAATTTAATATTTTGCAGATATTACATTTTTCAAATAAATTATTTTTTTCAATATATAGTCTGTAGCCCCAAGTATTCTCTTTAAAGTGACATTAAATTCATCTTCGTATGTTAAATCGTTTTCGAGATATTGAAGAAATAAGCTCAACACATTTGGCTAATTCATGGTCTATTAGTAGGTCTGCTTGAAACGCCTGCTGATTTTTGGCAGAGTTGTGTTTTTAATAATAATACATAGGCATTAATGGGCAAAATGTCAAAAGTTGTTTACATTTTTGAAAGCCATTCTGTTTATTTGAAAATTGTTTACTTTTTTGATATGATTTTTAGTTTCAAAATATTATTTTTCGTATTGTAAAAATAGAAATAAAATTGAATTATTGTGACAAAAATTGTGTACAAAAACTTTAAATAATTATAATAATAAAATACAATAGAAGTAATAAATAAAAAACTAAAATGCGGACACAGTGGAGAACATTTATCGTCTCCTTCACAGTGATGATACAGCAGCGCCAATATATTGATCATTTGATGCCGAAAGTGTCATATTACATGTTACAAGCATGTTACAAACTCTGTTTCGTATAAACGATTCGATGAACAAAAATGAATCTGGAGATAATCATTTGAACAGCACATTAAAGAAAACAAAATCAGTGTCAACATTTTTATTTCAAGAACAGAAGAGTAATTTTCATAGACGAACATGTTGACCAAGGGGACACTGCTTCTATATTTCTATATCTGGTAAATCATTTCCGTTGTTTTCTTCACACCAATTTGCAGACGGAGGAGGAAAGTAAGCAGTATTTGATATGCTGTTCAAATGATTATCTCCAGATTGATTTTTGTTTGTAACATGCTATGAGATGGCACTTTCGGCATCATGGCGCTGCTGTATCATCACTGGGGAGGAGATGAAATATGTTCTCCATTCTGTGCGCCTTTTAGTTTTTTATTTATTATATATATTTTTTATAAAAATTTAAAACACAAACAGCAAATACTAGTAGTATTTTGAAAAATTTAAACATGTAATTTATTTGTATTGTTTCTATACATAAAATATAGAAAAAATCTTCCCATTGTCCTTTCGTTTGCATTTTCTTCATCGCCCAATTAGTTCTAAGCACTTTTTTAGAACAAACTTAATCTACAAAAATTTCGATTGAAAATCTCTCATTCAACAAAATATTTACAAAACACATACATATTTCTTGACAACTGACAACTTTTTGACATTTTTACCATTTGTATACACAAACAAAATGCGTGTTGTTATTTCTTTTGTTGCATTGTTGTAGTTGTGCGCAGACCTACTAATTGGGCCATGGGCTAATTTATGACATAACTTTTGAAAAAAAAAACAAATAAAAAAATTTTTTTATTGTTCATATATCTTCCTTATAGGATAAAAGGAACTTTCTCATCAAATTTTATTAAAATCAAAAGGGGTCGTGTCCCACTCTTGGTCGATTTGCATGGAATTACCCATATGTAGTATTTAGAGTACACACTGTCAAATTGCTAATTACTTTTTAAGCTGAACTTTTTTTTGTAGTATTTTAAATTGTTTTTAGTTTTTGCTACAAGAACACACGCTTATATAAGCGATTTTTTTTACTTTTTTTTACATTTTGTTTTGACATTTTTTATAAAAAGTTTAAGTTTGCCAAATATTCAATTAGAAAAATATGTACTTATATTACGGGTACATTTATAACTAATGTAAGGAAAACGTATATAAACTACACATTACTAAAATAACCAGTTTATTTTACTAAAATAGCCGGTTTATTCGATATTTGAAAAATGGACATTTTAAAATATTCGACTTGGGCAAAACTAAAATAACCGGTTAAAACCGGTCGAATACTATTATCACTAATTGTCGGCAATAAAATAGTTACTACTACAACATCACGTTTCATTCTTGGTGCATGGCAATCTAAGTCTAGTATCAGTTTTATTTTTCTTATACACAATTCTTTTTATATTGAAAGATGTTAAAAAAAACATACTCGACTTTTTCTTCTTTCTTTTTTCCTTCCATACATTTTTTTTTTTTTTTTGTTATAAAGGAAATAATTTTCGTGTGAAATTTTATTTACAATATGGGTGGTGGTGTTTCTGCCAAACTTTCTTTTAAAGGGTTTTTCTAATACGAGAAATTCTGATATCCATTAAGTACTTTTTATCACACTTGCAGAAAAATGGGTTGAAAGGTAAATTTAATTAACTTTAACTTACGAAATGTTGAGGCTGCTGTAAAATTCGAAAGTAAAAACATGCTGCTACACGCAGCCACAAAACATAATTTTATTAATGTTGAATGAGACATTTTTCTTTTTGTTTTTTCAAAACGTTCTTTATTTAAATGTTAAAAATATTTTTTTTTGCTTGTTTTCTAAAAAAAAAATCACAAATTTACAAACAAACTTTTTTAAAGGATTGATTGGTTCACTACAGTTACAATTTTTTATATTTTTCAATTCCTTTTTAACGTTTTTTTATTTATTTATTAATTTAGGTAAATTTATTTTAACGATTTTGATTTTTGCAATGTCTGAACCAATGTCAATGTTAAACTGAAATTAAATTCTAGACCTACGCGGGCATTTATAATATTTTTCCTTCGTCTAGTGGCGATTTTTTTGTGTTGAGGTTGGCTAGAAAACAAAAACTTCTTTATTTTGTATATATATATATATATGTTTGTTTTATTTTTGTTTGTTAGCCAACAACGCTTCATTAATATTGACTAGTTACTTCTAGATCTACAGAATGTTGGATGGATGACTTGCCGACCGACGTACGGTTACTACTACAATTTGTACTACTACGAATTCATTTGTCTGTTTGCGCGGTTGATGATGACGATTTTTATAGATTTAATTTCTCTATATTCTGATGATCTTAAAACTGCTTTTAATAAAAGTTTTTATTCAATCTTTTGCTATATTGAGAATAATTTGTTGTACATACATATTTCATTTGTATACCATTCGCCAGAGATGGAAAAGGTTATATATAGGTTTATCATTCCGTTTGTAATTTCAACAATATTGTTGCTAGACATTAAAAGGTATTAAAAAATATCCAGTTTTTCATATTTGATAAATACACTGAAATTTATTGTTGAGGGAAAGCTAGCTTCTATGCGCATTTCACTGGTTGCTTAGGCCAGCTCATCAGGAAACCTTTCTAAAGATTTTAGAAGGGCCAAAAATATTATACAGATAAAACCCTAAAGCGAATAAGAATTATAAACACTCAAAGTCTTACTTGTAAGAATATCAAAGCCAAAACAAAACACCAACAATAAACAGTGAGTTTATCTTTTCTTACATTCCCCTACAATTGGTCGACTCGAATTGTAGTTGTAAGTGGGTAAAAAGAAATTTATTTATTATTTATTTATGGTTCGCAGTCTTCGCCACGCCAGCGCATATTTTTGTTTATATCTGCAAATCCTTAGCGTCGATTGTTATAATTTTTTTTTTTTTGAATGTAGTTCTACTTCATTATTTTGCATTTATAAAAACCCTTTTAAACAAATTTGACTTCTTTATTTAATTTTTCTACATTTTTTCGTACAAATATCACGTCACGTCAAAATGGATATGCCCATATCTGAAGAAAGAATAGAGCAAAAGATTCCAAATACGATACAAGAATACTCAAATCCAACAAAGTGTGCACGGGATTGGTAAAGAGGGCGTGTCACTTCCCATACAAATATATTATAGATTTATATATATCTGGAAAACGGCAAGAGCCAAAGTTTCCGCACTAGGTACAAGCATCTTGATAGTCAATACACAACATCCGAGCAAATGTGGGCGGCAGTGGATAAGTGGGTGTTTCACAAAATAGTTGTATATATCGCTGGCTTAACATGTAAAGGCTCTAAGTCCATATTTGAAAATTTTACAGGAGAGACAAAAAACAATCAAAATACATGTGATGGAAAAAGTGGACTTAGAGCCTTTATATGTACATCTAAAGAACTGTAAGAGAAAAATTTTCCGAATTTGGTACACAGAGCTTGGTTATAAAAAACCACTTTTCAAAAAATATAGGCGGAATCGGAGAAGTGGGCGTATAACATAATAGATTTTTTTATATTTAGAGAACGGCAAGAGCCAAAGTTTCCAAATTTGGTACAGGCATCTTGGCTATCAATACACCACATTCGACAAAATGTGGGCGGGAGTGGATAAGAAGGCGAGACATAATATAGATTTATATCTACAGAACGGTAAAAGAAAAAAAAATTAGTACAAATTTGGTACACATAGCTGGGTTATCAATATAAAATCTCACTAAAAATAAAGACTGAATTGGGCGTGGCACCTCCCTAACAAAGGCATTTTAAAGTTCTGTATATCTAGAGAACGACAAAAGCCAACGTTTCCAAATTAGGAACAACCAACTTGGTTATCATAACACACCATCCGACAAAATGTGCACGGGATTGGAGAAGTGAGCGTGGCACAAAAAAAGTATGTCTAAAAAACTTATTACCATTCTTTAAATATAAATAATAAACTTTCTGTTCTTATCGCACAATGTTGAAGGGTATTTAAGATCCGGCATAGCCAGATGTAGCTTTCTTAAAGGTTTTATTTTAATTTTATTCAACATTATTACTATTAAAGTGAATCTGTTCTGATGTTTTTAAAGAAATATATTTATTAATATGCCGACATAGTTGTTCTTACGATCGACGTCAACGTCGAAGTTGTGTTTTCATAGCCGTTCTATTTATTCCCCCTTTTAACAATTTTATTATTATTGTTCTGTTCTGTCTTGTTAAGGATTTTGTTTTTAAATCGAACGTTTTATTAAAATTATTCTTTCAAAAACCTGATATGTACTTGTTTATACTTTTTGTTACCGGTAAAATATTTAATTCGACAGTAAAACAAAAATAAATTTCAGAAATTATGTTTGTCATCATATTAATTAAGTTTGGCGAGTATTATCGTAAGTTTGCTTTCGTACATATCAATTAGTTTGGGACCTGTATGAAAAAAAACGTTAATACATTTTTTTTTGTCTATTTATAAACATTAAATTTGTAAAGGGTCTTGCAATAAGACAGCTGACAGCGGCTATATTTGCGAAAATATAGTTTTAATATTCATTAAAAATATTCATTCATTCTAGATGAATAGAAGACTCATTAAACAAAACTGAATTTAGGACAATACCAATCCTCGTAACATTCAAGAGCGTTAAATGCGTTTGGTCTTTGAAAAGTAAAAAAGAATTTTTGCACGCCCTAAAGCACAGCACTTTTTTTATTTATATATATGCCGCTGTTTAAAGTCCGTTGTATATTGCTTGCCTGTTACTTCCCAGCGGGAAAAAGAAGAAGTACGGATGCCTTCTAGAAGGCCCCTGTACTCCTTCTTTTAGATATACAGGGCCTACTCGCTCGACTCCATACTCATATCTTTTTTACGGAGTAGGCCTTCCGCTCCCGCTTTTTTAACAGGTGCATAAGAAAGGTAACGGTATTAAAAAAAAATTTATTTTGCTTTTGCTTGTGCAAAAAAGCAGTTAGATAAGAATAGTAATTGAAAAAAAAAATGTTAAGCATTCTATCAGAAATGCCTGAAGTAAGTGGTCTTCTGAGTTTTCCCACTGGGCTATTTCTTGCTTCTGCTGTCTTTTTGAACCGACATCAAATTCCGGGCGACTCTTATTTCGAACCACTTTATTGAAGCGACTATTACCGTCTTTAAACCTGATTCTTTTGTCCTCAATTAGATTACGTGGACACCAACAACATGTGGCTTGAACAGTGAACAGTATTATCGTGCGATTCGAGGGAATATCATCTCATGTAAAGGTTATGTTAACTGGCTACCGATATCGTGCGACTGTAAACCATTAGACTCATTCTTGAGGGGTTTTTAAGACACAGGTATATACGAATACGCCAAAGACCACAGCGTATTCATCAAAGACAACCAAATCCATGTCATCCGTCACATTCAGGTTGGATTATGTGTCAGAGGCTTGAAAAATTGCACATGACAGGTGCGCGCTACAGAGCGCAGTTGCGGCGCACATTTGGACGATGTTATATTTCATACATAATGACATCGATAGGCCTGTGAAAGGAGTAGAAATTCCGATGATATCTCAAACACACTTTGTTTTATTTGAAGTAAAAAATAGGAGGCGTTTAATGAAATACCCTTTATTAGTATTTTTATAAATTTAGAATAATTTTAAAAAGAATGGCGCATATTCAGAAATCATACCTAAAGTCCCAACCAATAAAACAGAAACTAAAAAATAGTTCATAGATCGTTATAGATCTTATTCATAATTCATAACTAGCTTGGCAACTGCTTTTAGCTGATTGAAGAAATGCATATTGGCATGTAGAGAAAACCAAATGTCGATAATATTTTAAACGATTTACAAGGTTCAATTGACGGCATCTATCATCATTGGATTAGTGATTATTTATGAATATGCGCCAATGTTTTTTTTTAATTTTTTTTTTATTTTGCTAAAGTATTGTAACTAATAATTGATATTATGTTGGCGAAAAAATTCCACAATTTTACAAAATTTAATTTGAGGAAATTATAGACCTAAACAAATTATAGATTTGTTAAAAATTCCGATTATATGGTGCCTAAATATCGCATCCTTAATGCCTAAATATCGTATCTTTACAAAAAGTAGAAAACGTGTTTTTAAGTTACGCGAAAAAATGTTGTGAGACCTCCTTCATTTTTGAAAAAACGGTATATAGTTTTTGTATAATTTAATTTAAAAATTGTTCTGCTGGAATTATCGAATATGTACTTCCGTAGTAAAAGTTTAATAGTTTCTTGCGACATTAGGGTGGTACGAACAGAGATCTGCTGGATAAATACTTGACCGAGATAGTTGAGGTCAGTGGGTGTAAAACATTGATCTTCTCGAGACAAAAACATTGATATATCATACTTAAAGGCCGGACTATAAATGCCCAAGATATAAAGAAAAATGTAAAAAGATGACCCCTACGTTTGGCAAACTTTTTTTTATTTTTAAGGTGGTACAATCATATTTTCTTATTACTTTTGCCACAAACTATATTTTAATTTTTACTGATACATAAACGTTTTAAATTCATATTTGTTTTATTCCTAGAATAAAAAAAAGTATTTCAATGAATTAATTAAATTAACCTTTTTGCAATATATTTAAATACTCTGCCTTCCATAAATCATTCCAAAGAATTGCTTAACATTTTATATTTAAAGTGTTTTCCTTTTAATGGCACGCGACTTTTAAACAACAGTGAATCCTTTGTGCAATTTTTTTTTAAGTTCATGGTATAATTTGAAAGTATTTGTATTCCGGGCACAGTATTCTTAGCAATTTGTGATCACGATTTATGCTAAAATAAAGTTTTTATCTAAAAAATTTAATTATTATTTTTTTAGTGACTGTGAATACGAACTGGCGTATGTGATTGTGGTAGACAGCCAGCAGTTTTATGAGTGACATGTTTGAAAATATTTTTTTGTTTCAGTTATGAAAAGTCAATTCTTCGGTGAAACAAAACTCTTTTTATTTTGGATTAAAACTTCTAGACGAAAGACAATTTTTAAATATAATCTGCGAGGTTTTTTTTATTAAATAATAAA
The DNA here is from genome assembly GCA_949318255.1 of Pollenia labialis. Classification (NCBI taxonomy): domain Eukaryota; kingdom Metazoa; phylum Arthropoda; class Insecta; order Diptera; family Polleniidae; genus Pollenia; species Pollenia labialis. The sequence goes on from OX439139.1 coordinate 25,516,676, forward strand.
AATTCTATTTATGCACATACAACACATGTCATTCTATATTAAAAAAAACTCTCATATCAAAGTATTAAAAAATCAATAGGAATTTTTATTTGTTTATGAAAAAAACGTGTATTTAAGCTTGTGTAAAAATCGAAAGTCGATTTAAATATATCGTATAATTTATTCAATATGCAATATACGAATTTCTTTCACCCTACTAATTAACAATGTTCATTGCTTGAGCTTTTGATATCATCAAGTTTCTCAAATTGAGATGAATGACCGGGAACACATAAAATCATTGTTGACGGTCTGTTTGTTGAAATAGAGTTTCCGAACGACCCACCACCGAATATAATTCAACGATTTCGGTCGGTCTGTTGAAATGGGTTTTCCGAAGACCTCAGATATAATGGAAACTAGCTTGTTATATAGTTATATCACATATGCTCCGTTGAATTTTGCTATCGAATTACAGCCTGATCGGTCCGGAAATGGCTGAGATATGATCAAAAAACCACGACTGTCTAGTTATACCCATAAATCCCTTGTTGTTGTTGTTTTTATCTGTATGTCTGGAGTCGGGAAAGAGCCAAGGTTTCCAAATAAGTTGCAATAATCTTGGTTATTAATACACAACATCCGACGAAATGTGTTCAGTATTGGAAAAGTGTGCGTGGCACAAAATAGATTAATTTATATCTTAAGACCGTTATATTAAAAAATTTCTATTCCTATCTCTCCATGGTGAAGAGTATAAAAAATTCTGCTAAAAGTGGGCGGGAATGGAGAAGTAGGCGTGACACAAAGTAGATTAATTTATATCTTAAGAACGGTATTATTTGTACAAATTTCTGTTCTTATCGAACCATGGTGAAGTGTGTTAAAGATTCGGCTTAGCCGAATATAGCACTCTTGCTTTTTTTAATCGTATAAGACAACCGAAAATATGATCACGTCGAATTCCCAGTGTTTTAAGGTACGTATTTTTGATTAGTAAAAACTATTTACCAGTTGAAATATTTAAATTTATAGCATATTAACAAAATTATTCTAAATCTACGGTAGAACTTGGCAAATATTTGATGAAAAAAAAAACGGCACCCACAGGTTAACTCATATATATTTTCCTTTAACTCCAATATTTATTTCGATTATAATAACACATATTTTAAAAAAATAGTTTTATGCAATGTCTAACAGTTAGTTAGTTTTATTTTGTGATATTTAGACTAGAGTTCGAAAATAAACAGAACATTATTAAGCGTTCGCCTCACACACCCAGGAACGATATCTATTTTTTTAAGGTTTGTGTAGACGAACTCAACCCCTAATATCGTTCGTAACTATTTTCAAGGAAGAGCCGAACATTATATAGTGCTCTGTTCTTCGTTAAAAAAAAACAGAATCACTGTAGTGATACTGTTGAAAAACATTGCTGGGCTATTCACAAGGTGTGCTATCAAGTCATATCATCATAATGTTCTAAATAAAATTTTACAATTGTTTAAAAAAAATATTGTTATGTTTGAAACAAAATAAAAAATTTAATGATGTGTTCATTATTTTGTTTTAACTGTACATTAGAAATTATAAGCGCTACTTTACAACTTTTTGACTACCTTGTGAATAGCCCATATATTTTAATGTTCAAAAATGTTTATTTTTTTTATATTGGTAAAGAAATGAACAATCAAATAATTTTAGCAACGACCGCAGCACGAACAGCTTGTGTGTGCATTGTGTATATGTATGTTCTGTTTGTGTAAAATTATTTGTCTGGCTTTTTGGTTTTTTTTCGTATGGGTATTTTGTTTTTGTAGAAAATGCCAAAAAGGCGCTAAGCACAATAGAAACGATAGAACACTAATGAGCTGAACCGAACCTATTGAAGTTTGGGGTTTGAGAAAAAAAAAACCAAACGGAATTAAATCTGTGGCATTTTGACAAAACATCTTAAGTCAAATGTAAAAATTTGAAAAAAATGTTGTTAATCATACGAATTTTCACTCAAAAAACATTTTTGTTTACATTTTAAAAATTTTCTATTAGGGACAATTTTGATTTTTAGTTGAACTGTTAATTTTTAATTTTTGATATTCTTTAATTAGGCTTGAGTTCATCAAATTTAATTTTCATTAAATTATTTTCACTGAGGGAAGGAATTTTACAACTTGGAATTTTTATTAAAATTTATTGATAATTTTTCTTGGCTGAGCTGGGATTTGAACCTGGGTTGATCTTTACATGTTTCAAGAAACACCACTTTCTATCGTCAGAAGATCTTTGTGTTCTACCTACTGCACCACTGCGGTGCCCGTTAGCCAACAGTCAAACATCAATCTTTAACCAGTAGTACTGGTGGTTCGAAATTTGCTGTTATTATCACTTAAATTTCAAATTACATGTTGCCTCCTTTTTCCTCTGTTTTTCGTATTCTTTCTGTCAAGACTTTGTCTTGAAAACCTGAATACATTCGTTTATTATGTTTTTTTTTTGTCCACTTTCGTCGACATTTTAGTTGTACAAATTAAAGTACAAATGTAAACATTAGAGCTTGTGCCATAGCTATTTCTAAGAACAATTTTGATTTTTAGTTGAACTGTTAATTTTTAATTTTTGATATTCTTTAATTAGGCTTGAGTTCATCAAATTTAATTTTCATTAAATTATTTTCACTGAGGGAAGGAATTTTACAACTTGGAATTTTTATTAAAATTTATTGATAATTTTTCTTGGCTGAGCTGGGATTTGAACCTGGGTTGATCTTTACATGTTTCAAGAAACACCACTTTCTATCGTCAGAAGATCTTTGTGTTCTACCCACTGCACCACTGCGGTGCCCGTTAGCCAACAGTCAAACATCAATCTTTAACCAGTAGTACTGGTGGTTCGAAATTTGCTGTTATTATCACTTAAATTTCAAATTACATGTTGCCTCCTTTTTCCTCTGTTTTTCGTATTCTTTCTGTCAAGACTTTGTCTTGAAAACCTGAATACATTCGTTTATTATGTTTTTTTTTTGTCCACTTTCGTCGACATTTTATTTGTACAAATTAAAGTACAAATGTAAACATTAGAGCTTGTGCCATAGCTATTTCTAAGCCAAGAAAAATTATCAATAAATTTTAATAAAAATTCCAAGTTGTAAAATTCCTTCCCTCAGTGAAAATAATTTAATGAAAATTAAATTTGATGAACTCAAGGCTAATTAAAGAATATCAAAAATTAATTTTCTATTAGTTAAGAAATTTTTCCTTAATTTTGGTTTATTTTATTTTTTAACAAAAATTCTTTTTTCACCGAGTTTTTTTCCAAAACTTTTTTGCTATCTTATCTAGACTTAAGGTGTTTTGTCAAAATGCCACACAAATGTTCTTTTTCATTTCGTTGAGTTGGATAAAAACAGGGGCTAAATTACGGCATTCGTCATCGATCGAAATTCCCTTTCAAATTGTGTTTTAATTTCGATCGATATCGAATGCCGTAATTTGGACCCAGTATTATTTTTGTGTTCGAAAGATGACAAACACTTAGATTTTGCGTTTTCCACAAAACTACCGAACCGAACACTAAGGAACGTTATTTAATGTTTATTTTCGACCACTGATTTAGACCAAGTTAAATCTCACCAACTACATCTTAACAAAAGTAGTAGTTATGCTTATTCGGCCAAATATTCAATAAGTGTGACCGTATCTTTAGTTTATTAACTTGAGTAATAAATAGTTTGTTAATCAAACTAAAAAAAACTTGTAGGTAGTTTGTTTTTTTTTGTTTAGTTATACGAGTTATCATTGCTGAACACATGTCTTTCAAAATAAAATAGTAAAAAGTTTGTTTATTTAAAAAATGTCCAAGGAAAGTTAAAAACATTGATTTCGACATTTAGAAATTTATATTAATTTTCTTATTAAGCTTAAGGTCTCTTTATAATCAAGAAGAAAAAAAAACACTGAAGAAGGTTCATGAGCAGTGCCGAAATATTGGATTTAATAAATTTACTAATTTGTATATTAAAAGCAAAGAGACCTCAAGCTTAAAAAGAAAGTTAAAAACTAAAAAGCCAGAAAATTTTTTGTTTTAATTAATCGCGAAAATTATTATTATTTCTGTTTGTTAAAATTACTTTGCATAAATGTTGTTGAATATTACACTGATTCAAAACTTTTTACCGTAACCTCGAACGTAAGATGTTTTCAAAGGTAAATTGTGGCATTCGTTTATTTTTCGTAAAAACCTTGTTCGAGATATTCGTGAAACCCCTTTTTTTGAAGTTTTTTTTTAATTACGCAAATTTTACACTGTTACAAAGATAAATTTTTCTTCTTTTAGCCCATATCAATGCTGCATTTATCGAATAAAAATTCACTGAGTTACACGGCTTTAGATTTAAAAAAGTTGAGTATTTTAAGTTTTTTCCAAGTTCATTATTTTAAGTCCCTCCACTAAGCAGCCCAAATTTAAGTTAAAAAATCTAACAAGCAAAAATTAAAAATTCGTGACGTAAAACCGATTTTGTCGCATTTTGTTTACATTTATGCTAATTAATTTTAATTTTGATTATGGTGTAACATCGTTTAAACATTTTAGTTTCAAAAAAGTCTAATTTGTAAAATACTTATCATGTTTTATTGTATTGTTTCGATAAATATTTTATTGGCGCCTAGCATGTGAACAAGCACGTGTTAACGGCCATACACAGTGGGATTGACACTTTAAGTCAATTGATTTAAAAAAAAATAATAATAATTAAAATAAAAACGACATCGCCATTGTTTTAAGCGCACAATTTTACCTTGGATGGAATATATTAAAAAAAATTAAAATCGGCAATACTTACAAAAAAAACCTTAATAATTAACGCTTAGAATTTTTTTCGGCAAAAACTCGTCCAAAACCTTAAGAAGAACTGCTAAAACACCATCGTTTTAAATCAGCCGATTTTTTTTTATTACCTACTAAAAAAATCTTAAAAATAAAAGTTGAGAAAAAGTCAAACAAAAAAAATTACGGCGCCTCAAAAATAATTTTTTTTGATATTTCGTAGTGGAACTTTAAACTGAAAATCAAATATTTAATGATTTGGTAAAACCAAAGGTATAGTCATTAGAAATTTTGTTCTCGATTTCAAAACCCACATAACGTCAAACAAAAGAAACAATCGAAAAAAAATTTAAACAAGCGTCAAAAATCAAATTAATTATTTTGACATTACATGGGTAAATAATGAAAACTCTCCCTAATGAACATACCTGGTACTTATTATACTATGGGTAAAACCAAAAAGTTGTACTCTTTATACATACGACTTTTTAAATAATTAATTTATAGTGGGATTCATCGATTGACTTAATTAAGTATATAAATTCTTCCTTTTTAAGGCTGCCGAAGCTAAAGCATACATGACGTTACCCTGATAATCGATTTTGGCTCAACCTTCACATTTAATCAGCCTGTATTTCGGCAAATAACCCGACAAATATTCATTGCCAAGTGCACGATTGCCTTTTAAATATCTGCACATTACTTAAGATAATCGATTGGCATTTTTATCCATTTCGTAAAATTATTCGCTTGGCAAATTTTTTTCTCAGTAATTTTTGTTGTATTTATTATGCGATGTGTAAAGTGTGCCAGCATATGTTTTGCTGAAACCACGTGTGTGCAATACTAATGACCAGTGATGGCAACTCTTGCATCATCAAACGCACTGTGAGCACATCAAACAGGATAAAAAGGCTTAAAATGATAAAAATGGTGGATAAAGAAGCGCCGAGCTAAATATTCCTTATTATTAATGTTTTTATAAGCTGTCAAAAGTTGCAATGAAAACCATCTGTTGCTTTTTTATTTTTTTTTTTGTATGACAATGACGTAGTAAATCATTATGTTGGGCCTTTATTTCACAATGGGCACGTTCATAAGACGTAGCTGTTGATCTCAACTGCTAGAAAACTGTTGACAACTGTTGAGCCGAACACTTTCGTCTTAGAAATGGCATTATATGTATAATAAAAAATTAACAGCTGATAAATATAAACAATTGAAAAAAAAATAAAAGTTATAATATAATTTATTAGTTTAGCAAAAAAGTATGGATAATACTGAATTTATAACTGAGTTTCAGCTGTTGAGGTTGAGCACAACATGTTGACTTTAGGTAGCAAAAAAATTGTATGATGGATTAAATGGCTTCAAATACCCAACTGTTGTGTTGAGCGGAAGTGCTCAACTATACGTTTCTAAGACAAACACTAAACGGTAACACAACTGTTACGCCTTATGAACGTGCCCAATGACAACAATTTTTGCTACAGTAAACCAATTAATAGATCAAGTAAACTTTTAATTCACTTAAATTTATTTTTAAATAAAACTGATTTTATTTTAGATGTGGTCTAAAGCCTAGTACTCTGTTCAAATTTGTGAAAAATATTGAGAAACATTAATTATTTCACACGAAAATTTTAACATGTATCAATGTTACCTATCATGCGAGTTTGTACAATTTGACGTTTTTATTCCTGCAAAGTATGCGACATTGTTTTGCGTATGTAAACAAACCCCACATGTATTTAACTAAAAATAATTTTTTTTTTAAAAAAATTTAGTAAAAAAAGAAAGTTAATATGGATAAAAACTGTTACCGGTTGTGTTATTTTAATTTTTTATTTCTTATTTAATAATTAATTTCACGTGAAATAAGTGCAGCTTACATTGTTTCGCAGTTGTAAAAAAATGTTGCCAGAAACTTTTCGGAACTTATACACAAAATAAACAGAGTATCAACAATATTCCGCACAATTTTTTTCATATGCGTCACGTGAAATGTTGAACAGAGTACCAGGCTAAATAAGGCATTGCTTAACCTACTGTCAAAAATTAACAAAAAAGTCTCTCAAATCTTAAAAAAAAAAAAAAAATAAAATCAACAAACATTTGATTCCGTACGGAATGTGCGATCAGTTTCGCACTTTGCTTAAGTAATTAACAGTTTCATAAAATTTAACAAAGAGTTGCCTTAAGTTCAATATGGTTGGCAAAAGAAATTGCATTCTCATTTCCCTTATGCGAACCGGCACTAATTCTCTTAACCGCTTACCGTTAACTGCAACGTTCTGACCATCGTATTTTTGTAAAGTTGCTGCTTTTAATGTTGGTGTAACAGTAAAAAACTTTATTATAAATTACGGATAGAAAGTTTAATGGTGTTTTCTTTTCTACAAAAAAATGTGCCTTTTTTTAAAAAAAAATGCAATTTGGTGTCTGTTTCTTAAAAATTTTGATCCCGAAAAGCATGAGTTTTTTAGAATAAAACAAGCCAACCTTTTGGGGAGCAAAATTTTTAAGAAAAAGACACCAAATTGATTTTTTTTTTTAAAAAGGGACATTTTTTGTAGAAAAGAAAACACCATAACTGTCCGCTTCTCTGTTTCAATTCTTGAGAATTCATGAGAATGGAAAATGGTCAGAAATTCTGCTCTTTAGGAAATAGAAAAAAAAATCCGGGTTATTAGAAACCCATATTTAAATATTATGTAAAGCTGAAAATAATATTTCCATTACGTCACGTAAACGTTTTAGCAATCAATTTGTTTGTATCAAAATTATTTGTTTATTTTTATTTAATATTTACATGTATTTAAACAAAAAAAATACAAAAATCTGGAAACATTAACTAACAGATAAAATACTGCGATTTTATAAATTTTATAAACTGGTTTAGACTTGTGTTAATTTTATCTGAAAAAATACGTAAATATTTTGTTAACAGTTAACAAGTGTTTATTATTACAGTTTTATGTATTTAATTACTCTAAAAATAAAAACATAATTTAATAGGCTGGTGCGTCCGGTTTTTTAACAGACAGTAACAAGTTCAGATATTTTTAATTGCTAAATATTGTATGTAATTAATTTAACTTACATAACTTTTAAACCAAAGTGTTTTTTATGTTTAGTAATATTTGCTAAATTCGATGCCAGTTAATAACACTGTGCTAATTGCAAAATTAGACAAGCCGTTTTGTTAGGTTAGCTCTGGTTTGCGGGATATACCGTTATTTCAAAAAAGGAGGAGGTTGAACAACACATGTACGCGTAACTCAAAAACGGTTTAGTTTATTGAAATAACTAAAAACAACCGAAATTCCGCAATAAAATTTCCTTTAAGAAAAGTAAAACTTTTTTGAAACATCAAAATTTCGAAATGTCGGAAAATGCAGCTGGGCTTCTAATTTTTTGCAGACCTATAAAAAACGGAGCTGCAAACAAAATAAGCCAGAAATGACTAAAATCTGTTTACAACAAAATTCTTAAAATTTTAATTAATTTAAGAATTTCCAAAAACCCAATATTTGTATGGGAACCCCCCTAAGAAGTGGTGATAAGGGGCAAGTATGTTTCAAGAAAATGTTTAGGACAAACAATTAATTGAGGTCAGTCACACATTATAACCCACTAGGGGCGACTCCTGGGCATTTATGGGACTTTTATTCAATATATTTCTTGTCTGCATTGAACATTTTGTATGGGAGCCCCCTTAAGGAATGGTGATAGCGGGTTGGTATGTTGGAAATAAATGCTTGGGATGGAAAATAAAGGGTTGATCATACATTTGACCAATCTAGGGGCATCTTAGGCGCTGCAGGGGAAAAACTTAAGAATTTAATTAAACCGCCATATGTGTATGGTTGAAAATCTTAAATTTGGCTGCTGTTGTGCCAAGAATGCAAGGATTCAGCGTACTCGAAATATGTTAAAACGCCATGTGCCAAGCTTGTCTAAAAAAAAGTGTCAATTTGGAGCACAGTCTAATAGATAATAGGCACACCCGTCGAAAAAGATGATTTGATACGGCCACAGACAACTTATTCAGTAGGGTTGCAGGAGATTCAAAAGTATTATGACCCTTTAAGCCCACCTATTGTTACCGCATTCGTATCATAATGATATCAGCCGGTAACATGACTCCCACAATCATGTTGCAGTTGCACATAACCTCGTTCAAATTTGCCGTGACCATTTTCATGTTTAAGATTTAATAAAAACAAATTTTCCGCCAATATACATAAAATTCTATTTAGGATTTGCTAGATTAGCTGCCGTTTAAATCTTATGGCCTCATGTATATTTTAGATAAAACTAGTTTCTTCCGATTTTTCCCGTCCTGGTGTGGGTATAATAAGGTAAAATGTTGTGTGCACTCGAGTTATACTAACTTGGACCCACTTAGATCCCAAATTTAAAACTTAAACTCAACTACATGTGTGCTATGGATCGGTTCATTAAAATCGGACTATTCGTTTGTATACTGCAGACATGTGAAATGAGAAAATGAGAAAGTGCAGTTTTGTGTGAATTTGTTCGTAAAAATCGCTGACTACAGTTCGGTTCATAATTTGTAACTCGCATATTAACCAACTTAAAAAAAACTCAGCATTTGTAATCGCAACGAATAATCGTGTTGTCATATATTTTGGTAAAAAATAAATTTTATATAAAGAGAAAAATAAATATTTTTGTTTTCCATTGTGGAACCGTATATTTTTCAAAAATACAGATTGTTTTATTAAAATACAGTAAAACTTCGATATAACGATCTTCGTCATTACGAAAAACTTAACATAGCGAATTTTTTGCTAAGTCCCCTGAACCCCCCGCTTTTTTGCAACGTTTTTCAAAGAAAAGTTGACTAAAGTTATAACGAAGCAGCCTCCCCAACAAACACGAAGTCAAACGTTTGATACGAAACGACTTTATTATGTGATATGAAGTAAATTTGTTAAAATATTTTCTAATGTTTGATTTTAACATTTAAATTCAATTGATCATTATGTGAATATAAACGTTTAACATATAATGTTTTTTTATCAATTGGAAATCAAATTGTTACCAAATGCTATTCTCAAATCAAAAATATACTGGACAACACTAAAGCGAAAAAGAAATGTTGTTAACAAAATGGCGATTAAAGAAAATGTGTTTTACAATCAAAGAACAATTACATATGAAGTAAAGTGTTTTGTGAAAAAATAATTATAAATTATTTTTGAGTAAAAAAAATAATTGCAATAAGAATGCGAAAAAAATAAAACGGAAAAGATCTCAATTTGAAAATAACTTCCCCTCTTTATTGTGAATGTTATAATTTTCAAATCAATATCAAACGTTCGTCGTTTTTAAGAAAAGGTTTGATTTCAAATAATTTCACTGTGCTCGAAATTTACACTTTTGTTGACAAGCCTGGCACATGGCGTTACGCTAAAACGAAGTAGTTTTTGGTCCCCTTCAGATTCGTTATATCAAAGTTTTACTGTATACAATTTAAAGCAGATACATATTAGTTTTTCTCCCTAGGGTGTGCTATATTTTTAATCTTTTTTTAAAACCATTTCATACTCGCTACCAGTTGTTTTTTTTTAATAAGTTACTTGTTTGTGGTTCTTGTCTAGCATTACGACTTCAGTGTGGTGAATATTTTCAATCTACTAACTAGATTTATTTGGATTTTCTTACTAACAAGATATTAAACTACATACATACATACATACATATGTTCAAATATGTAGAATATATTTATAGGTTCAAGAACATTTAAAAAAACTACTGTATAAAATAAATTTTAAAATTTTCGATTTTATTATCTAAAACATTTCTGTTAATTTTTGATGGGAGATTATAGAAAAACCCAAGATGGATCCTTAAGTATTTGAGAAAATGAATTAGGAAGATTTTAATTTTTGATATAATAAAAATTGCGCAAGATTTAAATTTTATTGTTGTTGTTTTTAATATCCCTTCTTAAAATTAAGGTCAAACTTTATCTGCCTATTTCCGATGTGCGAAAGAGTTCTTTCTTTCGTACAAATACATTTAAAACAAAAGCCAAATTTTTAGAATTTCTTGTTGTCTTAAATGTAATTGTTCAAAATAAAGAATTCTTTCGCACATCAGAAATAGGCTATATAAAAAGAAGGGGAATTAAAATTAGTTTTACCAGTAAAAGCATTAATAATCCCCATGCGAATTTCCTAGGTAAATTTGGTAGCTGGTTTGCGTCGATCAAAACAAAGTTGTAGTAGAAAACGCCAACATCTGGATTATAAAGTGCATGACGTTAAACTGACCATGCAATCCCGGGTTTAGTCGTATTTTAATGATTTCCCAGAGTAGGCTTTCTATGGGGTCTAATGTAAATTATGGACTGATATTGATGAAATTTGGCTGAGTGATTTCTTATCTTATTAAACTATGGCAGGCCGAATTTTACGTTTTTGTTACGGTTTTAGGCGTACTAAAATATTTTCCGATGGTGGGCTCTAAATGGGCCCTATGTAGTGTTTTTCATACGGGATTTCCCAGGACTAAAATCCCGGGATCCCGCACATTGTTCAGGAAAAAATCCCGGGAATTCCCGCACAAATTTCATTTTATTATGGCAACTTTACTGCTGATATGAATAATTGTAAATAAGTTGTATCGTGAAATAGATCTTAGCCGTTAGCCAAACAGGTCTTAAGTCAGAAAAAACGCATTTTGAGTTTTTTATTGGCTTTAATTCAATGTTTTATTTTTTTTATTTGCTTGGCTTAAATCACTTTAGTCAAGCACAACTGCTTCTAATCGTTTTCTGATCTTAGGAAAAAAGTGTATGAAATACACCACATAAATATTTTTTAATTTAACATAACGAAAAGCTACAGTTTCTGACTTAAGACATTTTTGCCAAACGCCAAAGAGATGTCAATTCATAACCGATAATAAAGGCAATGTTTAATGTTCGGAAATTTAAAAGAAGAAGAGTTAAAATGTATAGAAGATTTTATTTGTTTAAAGACTCAGTTCTATTTTATAAAAACGAAAAAATGTAGTACCCACTTACTTCAAAAAATTTAATGATTTTTATATGCAGAGAAAGCATCTGCATAAAAATTTTTTCGGATCAGATTCTGTAAGAAATGATGACAAACGTAATTAATAAAGAAAACGCTTATTCGATTCGAAGAAAATATTTTTTTTTTTTTAAAATGAATAACAAGTTTTGAATCAAGTGCTTAGAAAACTAAAAGTGTTATTTTGCCTATAAAGGCAAACATCCGTGGAAAAGAAACGTGTTTACTCATTGAAATCTTCTTGACAAAAATTAGAAATAGGTTTTCAAACGATTCTGTAAATGCTTATTCCGAACTAAAATCCTATTTTAACATAAATATTCTGTAACAATTTGTTTGAATAATTTAACTGTGAATGAATTCTGTGACAAAAATTGCTTAAGTCTATTTGCTTTGTTTTATAGGGGAACAATTTAACACTTTAAAGGTGGCTTTTGGAAATTTACTCCGAATTTCATAAAATTTGCAGTTCCCAGCAGTGATAGTTTTTTATATTTTTATTCATTAACACTCCTAATGTCACAATGTTTTTATCATTCCAAAAGTTATTGCACATTGAAAAATGATAATCAAAAATTCACTTTGCTATAACTTCTTAAACAATCATACAAAATAATTGAAATTTTGCCTATATGTACTTAAGGTGTCATTAAGCACTTTTTCCTTTTTGCCACAGAAATAAAAAAAGTTGAATACATTTATAAACTTATTTAATTGCTCTTAGGAGATGTTATTTATTCAAATAAATTAAATTAAATAATATTTTGCATCGATTTGTATTGAGCGGGAGTTCCCGGGATCCCGGGAAATTGTAAAATAAAATGAAAACGTCCGGGAAAAGAAAAACTCTAGCCCAATTTAATTATCGACCGGTTTTCATAAAATCTTGTGGTATGATTTCCAGTTATATAAAACGAGTTTTGAAAAATTTAATAAGAATCGGTGCTAGTTGATGTTGATTTGGGTTCAAAATTTTTGTGCTGCTGAACCAATTATGCTGGATTTCAATCCGCAACTGCTTAGGATAACTCAAAAAATTGTGCATCAAAATTTTTCTTTTCAATTCCGTCTGTCAAATTAAGCGTATTTCAGCAGAGGGACAGATGAGCTTAATCGACTAAAAGTTACTTAACGGCCAGAATGTATGAATATCCTTTATGGGGTCTTAGATGAATATTAAAAAACTTTCACACGTATTGACAACCTCTCACATTCATCACTTGTTGTGGAGGATATAAAAAGAAACCGATTTTTACTAAATATTGTTGCCAGATGATTTGAATTTTTCATGGAATGAATGACAATTTCAACAATGTATAATACGTAAATCCAGCTTTAGGCATAGCAATATTTATTTAATCAAATTGCGTTACGGGGTCCATAATTAATGTCAGGGGTCCGAAATAAACGGTGCTTTAATCAACTCTTAATAAGTATTTTTAAATATATTTATTTTCTTTCAATGTTATTCGTACTTTTGTTTACAATTAATTACTTTTAATTATGATTTGAAACAGATTGAGATGAGAATAAGACTTTTCAAAATAATATTTATAATTGATAATGAAATACATAATTTTTAATGATTCTTAAAAATATCACACATACAAATACCACTCAAACTAAATATTTTTTTTAAATAAAATAAACCAACATTTCGAAATAAATATTTTAATTGTATTTTTTCTGAATTGGGATTTTTTTTAGTTCAACTAACGACAGAATTACTGAATTAGAAATTGTACCGAATAAAATGATGAAAAGAGCTAATAAAATATTTAAAATGTAATAAATCCGATCATTATTATAAACTATATATGTAAAAGTAAATTATAGATGTATAAATAGGAATTAAATTTAAAAATAATAAAGAAAATAATAAAAATATTTTATTTGTAAAAGAGTAAAAAATAGAGCATCTAGGGACATTCTGCATCTGCGGTTTTCTGATAATCTGAAAATAAATTCGAAATTGAGAAATTAGTACAGTTTAGATTTGCCGAAAAAAAAAAATAGAATGAGTTACTTTGATTGTGTAGACAATTTTCGGTTTTTAATATACAGTAATTGTTAAATGTCTTGGTATCGCCTTTATCATCTATTCCGCAAATGGGCTTAAAGTCCTGCAATTCACAATTGGGTACCTCACAGGCGCGACCTTTGGGTGGGAAGGCGGAAATCAAGGGTAGAATGAAAATAGCCACTAAAAATAAAGTAAAAAGGTTTCGGGTTATAAAAGTTTATACGAGCAAATGCTAATTAATTAAAAATAAAGAAGTAGGGATGTAAAAATTTAAGGCACACCAAACTAGTAATTTAGGTCTTCCTGACGTTATTTGTGCTAAAATTTTATATACAATAATTAGAATTGTGGTTATTTTGTTGAACTATTTATGGTTTTTAATCCAAATTTTTTAATATTTTAATAATTCAAATTTAATTTTCATTAAATAATTTTTATGAAGAAAGGAATTTTACAACATGAAAATCAATTAAAATTGTTATTGATAATTAATATTCTTGACTGACCTGAGATTCGAACCCAGGCGGCTGGTTACCATGACATGTTTCGATCGCAACCACTCGATCTCCTCAGATGGATTTGCCGTCTTACACTTATACAATTATTATATAAAAGCTTTTCGATTTCATAGTAATTAAAACTAAAACCAAAATAGATTTTAAATTCGAAATATTCAAATAAATAGCTCACAGATGCATTTTACCTTGATCTACATCAACAGTTGGTATTATAAATTATCATTTTCATAACATTTGGGCATTTCCACTGCCAGCAAGCCATTAAAGGGTTTTTAAAAAATGGTCTCAAAAGCGCATGATGTAAAAAAAGATGGGTGGCTTCCGACAAGTCCAACTATAGTATACAATACAATATAAGCCGAAATTAAATCGAAAGTGAATCATGTTTTCGTGAAATTGCATTAATATCAAATGCTACATAATGTCATGATTATGGCCACAGAAAGATAATCAATCACACGATTGTCCCTGGCTGAGTTGAGTAGTAAACCGTAATAGGGGCCTAATCGTCCAAATGTGCATACAATCGGAAAAATCGTGCAAAAATTTGAGCAAACCGGGTCTGTAGGAGATGTGAAAACACCAGTGCATGTTCGTACAGTTCGTACTGCAGAAAATATTGCTGCTGTTCGCGATAGCGTGGCTGAAGAGCCGTTCAAACGTCGCTAATGGTCTGAATGGTGGCAAGAAATGGCAACAGAAGATGATGCATTTGCGAAAAAAACCATCTTCAGTGATGAGGCATTTTAGGTATATGTATTCTAAGTGCCAATCTCAATACAAAAAAATTTGGCAGCCAGCACAACTCTGAATAAATTACTCTACGGCGACTTATACAAACTCGCCTTGGTTCAAACGTTGTTCGGAAAAGAGTGTTCGAGACCCAGAATATTTCATAATAGGTTATAAGACTTGTAGTCCAAAAGTTTAACTAAGTGTTACTTGATATATTTCCTAGTGCCTAAAGGTTTTATATATGTGGGATCGTTGTTAAATGTCCATTTTTAGGTTAAATAATTTTAATAACTGTATTTAAAATGCAGCAATAAAAAAAAACTCTTAAAAGAATCTGTGTGTAAATATCTGCATTTGTAGTAGATTAAAATAGTTATTAACACTTGGTTTATGTGTGTATTTTGATCGCATCGTAATAAAACGTCGCCACTAGGTCTGGTATGGTCTGGCTGGTCTGGTCTGGTCTGCTGTTTAGTTCTATGTACATCATTCCCTTCTATTGAATTATTTATTACCCGCTCGTAATAGTTTATGAGGGGCGTAAATTGTTTAGAGTGTATTGAAGCCACTCATCGTTACATGTGGTGGCATGCTTTGTTTTCATAATGACTTAATTCCATAGAATCTTCAGCAAATTTTTTTTCATTTATTTAATTTTTCTTTCAATAAAATTATCGCGTAATAATCATAAAAATGTTGTAAAATTGAACTTTGTTGTAATAAATGTTTCTATTTAATCTATTCGTAGATGCGCAAAAAAAAAAGAACGAAAAACTTGAAATTTTTTCTGTTTATTTCGCTAACTGAATATTGATGGACGTAAATATGTATTTAAGTTTCTTTTCTTCACTTTGTAGTTTTTTTTTAATGTACTTGAGTTTTTAATTTATAGTTTTTTCTTCTTCTAAGTTTATTATCATTTTCTATAATCAAGAATTATTTTGTTATGCATAATATTTTGTTTTATTCATACATTTTTAGTAAAAAAAAAAGAATTTGATTGCTGTTATTGCGTTTTTATTTTTTTTTTTTTTGTTTTACTTATTTATTTTATAGTTGAATATAGATTCATGTAGTTTTATGTTTAGATTAAGGTCGGGCATTGAACTCGAATATGTTTTCACACGCATTATGTGCTTGGATGTCAAGGAAATTTTTAAGAAATAGTCCGGCGGGTTTTAAATTTCACATGTCTTCTGTATTTGAATGACAGATGTTAATTGCTTTAATTAGAAAGTAGCGTTGGGTGGTAATTTATTCTGAAGTTATACAGACTTTTTAAAAAAGGGATGGATGAATTCCTTCGTTTTCAACACAGATTGACATCTTGGAAGGCAGTGTTGCCAACTCTTTGCGAACCAAAAAGAACACTGACAATAAAAATAAAGGATGACTTTTTGCATCCTAACACATTTTTTGCAAAATTTGTAAATAATAAAAAATTGAAGAGTTTGAAAATGTTTTTATTCGTCATATCTATCCTAAAAATTGGACACGTTACAGATGCGGTCATGCCAAACCATAGGAATTGAAATTAGATATTTTTTCGTCAAGTTATCCCAAGATACCGCCTGAAATCCGCGAAAAAGCGGTCGAAAGCTACCTCGAAAGGATCGACTGCTGCAATCAATCTAGAGGCGGTAATTTAAATGGGATTGTATTTCGTACGTAATGGCAATGTCCAAACATTATAATAAAAAAAAGTTTCATCTAAAGCAAAGATTAATTTATGTTTTATTAACTTTTTAAAATGTTTTTGAAATAGTGGATATAGCGTTTTGTTGATTTTACGCTGTCCGTCCGGCTGGTTGTCTGTTCATGAAACCTTGTGCGCAAAATAAAGGTAGAAATTTCGAAGACAATTTTATGAAATTTGGTACTAACGTTTTAATTGTCATTATGAGAAAGCCTATTGAAAAATGTTCACAATTTCAAACAAATCTCATATAGAGAAGATATCTCGTACAATAATTTTGTGTTGGCATGTCCCTGGTTGCTCATGGATCCCAAATAGGATACACTCTCGAAAATTTGTCTTTATATACTGTGGTGTATCCCTCGCGAAAGAACAAGGACATTTGGAGTCATGCTGGCGGAAGTGACGTTAGTCAAGGTCGGCAGGGCCTCCCATGCCAGAAGGCTCTAAACCGAGTGCCAACTAAGAACTACCCCCTGTCTATTAGCGTCTGTTTCTCATAGTTGGAGCGGCTAATGACAATGCGTCCGCTGGCCCTTAACGGTTCACTGTTAGGCCTTCTGAAGGCTGTCGGTCTGCAATAAAATCCATTAGCGTCTGTTCTCATTTTGAGCGGCTGATGGTCTGCTTCTGTCTCCAGAGGAGCTGCAGGTATCCTTTTGCCTGGCAGTTAGGCATAAAATGCAAACCCCAATTCCCCCCCCCCCACCTCTGAAATGTCCGAAATTTCACGACCTACTACTACAGCATCGGTATCAGGCTGTAGTTTGTTGAAGGCTAGAGACACTAAAGTGAGTGCGCCAGGCTCTGCTGGACGGTCGCAAACCAAGCTTGGTACAGGGTTATTTGAAACCAGGTTCCTCTAAGGCTTCCCAGGTCCGGACGGGAGAAAAACCTGTCAAACCCCCTTTCTCTTGTGCTGGCTTGTCGGTACTGACTCTGCCGGAAATCTTGTTTCCCATGTGCCGAAACATGTGCAAAGAGAGCACACGGAACTTATAAAAAAACCCCACAGGCACGTAAATCCATCCAAAAGGGCCTTCACTACCAGGCGTTCCGCCTACAAAATCATTAGCCGACTTGGTGAAAAAGCGGTTGGTGAGCTTACGGTGCCGTGGTTTCCCTGGGGTAAGTGTGTCAGGGCGCAAAGTCCCAGATCTATTGCGAAGATCCCCGCTGAGTCATCCCACCCCAAGGATATCCTGGAAATTATACGGATCAGTAACCCCGCCAGCTACTTAATCTGATTTGAAGAATCCAGGAAGGCCACTGTTATAATAAACAGTGACTCTTGCGTCACTTCGGAAGACACAGGGGAAGAAATTCTACGGGTTTGGAACTATCTTCCTTCAAATCTACAAAGGTGATGACAAAGAGAAGCCTCGAGCTCAGGAGACTACCACCACAACAACAGCTTCAACGGAGCATATGGAAGACGATTCTGCTACGTCATCGGCCAATGAAGACACTCAATCGGTCAGTGGACTTGTGGGTGACTTATTTGGTAAGATGGAATTGGCGGACGATGAGGACATCCTTCTGGAATCGGACCCAGAGGATGCCAACGTCACAGTGGTCCATAGCGATGAGCTTTGATGAAGGTCACACAAATCACCAAGCCCTTCTCCATCGATTGGCTTCAGGCACGGAGGATCCTTTAAGCATCCAACAACCATTGTTGTATAAAGAAAGGGTTTGCGGACTCAGTTTTGACGGCTATAGTACGCAGCCGATCATGGTGTGTTATGGTCAAAAATATTCTTAAAGCTTTCATTCTCTTTGATTTTAGAAGGACAACTGCACTTTCACAGTAGAAAACAAAACCAGTACAGTGTGGTTTATGAAACTCCGCACCCAGAAAGGCGATGATGTATGCCAACAGGCGCAACATCCCCCTAATAATTTGTGCTGATGCTTATGCAAATTATACGGTCTGGGGAAGCTCGGATGTCAATCCACGAGGTTAGTCGTTTTTGGACTTCATAGTAGTTAATGAACTAGCAGTAGTTAATAGAGGTAGTGAGCTCACCTTTATTGGGACTAAAAGAAGGGAGGTTCTTGATATTACGCTTATTAGTGATAAGTTCTCAGATATGATAAGAGATTGGAACGTGTCAAGGGACTGTTCCTTCTCTAAACACATGTATATTCATTTAAATATTTCCCTTAGAGTTGATTCAGTTATACACAACACGAACGGAATAAATACCAACTGGTCTGTTTATGCGAGTCTACTCAAGTCCGAAGTGAATGGATTCAAAAAACTTATCAGGAAGAAGAGACAGTCATGGAGAAAATTCTGCATTGACGTAGAAAACTCCTCAGAGACAAGTCCGCTACGTAATATTTTATCCTCTAAGCCAGTCGGAACACCCTTGAGGTCCTGATGAATACACACTTCCCGGGTAGCACTAATGATGTGCCTAGAAAATAAACATTTAGTGGCGCTCGAAATATCTCTAATATTTCGATAACTCCCCATCGTGTGGAATGGGCGGTCAAATCCCTTTAAATCCCCAGGCCCGGATGGCATTATCCCAGCGGATCTTCAAAAGAACCTGGGAATATTGATGACATGGCTCTTGGCAATATTTAGAGCCTGCCTGAGTCTCCCATGGTCTTTTATTATAACTTTAAGGACTTTATTATTTCTTATAGGAACCACAGAACATAACAATTAGAATAACAATAGCAAATCTAATTCTTACCTAAGCTGCCTTAGAATGGTGGACAAAAGTTGAAAAGGTTAAAGCTAAGGTTTACTCATGGGCGCTATCAAAACCTGCCCCGTTTTAGGCCTAGGAGCTATCCTGCATAATGCAAGGAAGCTATTAGGACACGGCACATTGCTGCGTTTAAGGCAGGTGACTTTAAAGGGCATATGCGGATTCTGAAGATGGCTAAGATCGATCCTTCGATTTTAGTAAGATATTATATGGTGCCAAGTTTAGTATTGGATACACATTTTTATGTTATCATAGGAACAATGGGCAGACTAATCTTGTCGGCAAAAACTTGAAGATAAAGTGTGGTTCACCGATGTTTTAAAACACACCAATGGCGATACCGATGTCGTTTTTTTATTCCAATTTCGAAAGGGGCTGTATGAGTAAACAACCGCAATTTACGCCATCCTCATAAGAGCTAGAGAATGTTTAAGGAGGAACTCGAGAGGTTTGAGGTTATTTGTAATGTCGGATAGCCAAGCTGCTCTAAGATCCTCTTATGGGGTGAAGTCTAGGGTGATCATAGAGTATATTATTTCTCTGAATGATCTGGGGAAACAAAGCGATTCACTTTATGTTCAGGTGACAGGTCACCTGGGGCAAAAAGAGGCGCATGCCGCCTATTTTTTGGCCCTGAACACTTATTGGATATCCCTGCTGGTTACATTAAGGAGACAATGACATGATTGTGCGAACGAAAATATACTATAGGACGAATATTTCTGGGTTTCGACAAACTAAAAGATTTGTCACCGTTTCCCGTGGTAAATTACGTAAGTTACTTCTGCTGGAAAAAAGTCAGCCTGTAAATTAGGTACTGTGGTCTCAGATATATGCCATCTGGAAATATTGGGTAATGCCACTACGAAACTATGCAGATACGACGAGATGTGTAAAAACCCGTCAAATTGTGCGGAAGAAATCGTCAAAATCTTTAAATTGGCTTTTTTAAATCGTCACAACTTTTGTAAATTTTTGCAAAAGGCTATGGATTTTGTTTAATTTATAAAAGAAAAAAACAAAAGAAAAAGTATAATTGGTCATGCCCAACCATATGATACCCTACACCACTGTAGAGTGAGTGTACCCTATTTAGGATCAATGGGTTATCATGAACCCGCCAAAGTTCTGTCATAGTTTTATACGATTAGAAACTGCTCTGAAAAATTTCGTAAAGATCGGTCTATACTTCACCGTAGGACCCATGTTGAGCCCACTTTGGAAAATTATTTAAATGCAACTAAAACCGTAATAAATAGAAAAAATTTGGTTAGCTTTATTTAGCTAAATAATACCATGTATTTATGTGGTAATTGGTCCATAATTTACATTTTATACCAGAAACCACTCTACAGATTTTTTTTGATGATTAATTCATAATTTACCATTGGGACGAATATTAATTTCTGTTACTGTCAAACTGTTTAAACTGTTAAGAAACACAATATTTTATCCATTCCCTTACTACGTAGCAGGTTTGTAAGGAAAAAAAAACATCTGTTACAAAACATTCAGTGTGTAGCTCCACTTAACTTTAGCAGTGAATAGACCAAAGGTCGTAAAAAGGACAATCAGTTTAAAATTATTAAAAAACAAACTAAAAATATAAATTAAAAAACCAAACGTGAAAAAATTTATAAACGCAAGCAAAGTGTAACAAAAAGTGTACCAAATTTATAAAAAGGGAATTTAAATAAAACTTGAATTAAAATCCAACAAATAGAAAACAAACAAAATTGTTTTATTTAAAGAAATTAAAAATAAAAGAACCGTGTTTAATTGAGGAAATAAAAATTAAAAATTGAGTGCCACGGCAGGCTAGCTGGTAGCGAGCTAGTCTATCAGCGCCTTGGTTGCGGGTTCGATTCCCGCCAGACACTCTGGTTTCTTTCCTGCAGACAAGCATAGAGCTTCGCGGGATAAGCTTAGGAAATTAAAAAAAAAAAAAAAAACTTTCCTTTATTTAAAAAAAAAAAAAGTTTATCCCTCAACCGCTTTTTATGTCAAAAATGAATCGCGTCAAAGTGGGAAGGAACTCACCATATAAAATTCATGCCTTCCGTAAGCGAGATGGTAAGCGAAACTCTTACATTTCTCCATTCTAAACCTGCTTCGTTTGAAACACAACTTTTTATTGGGCAATTATATCGTTTACATAGTCGAGCAAGAGGAGTTATGGTTTGGGGCGCCACATCTTACTATTGGACCTGTGAGCTGAATTTTGTATCCACCAAGATGAACGCAAATTGCTACAAAGGCTTCTTTCAAAAAAAGTCTTCTTGAAGTAAGCCTCACTTCAACGACATTTTTGGCAACCTTTCGTAGACGTTTTAACACGACAATGCTCCTATCCACACTTCCAGAGCAGTAAAGTCATGGAATAGGAAAAAAGTGCAATGGCACTTAATTGGCTGCTATACTCGCCCGATCTTAATATTATAGAAAACTTTTGGGGCTGACTATGTAGTGCGGAAAGTATATGCTTCTGATAAACGGGTTTGAAGCAATAATGAACTGATTGATGCGATCAGATGTGCCTGGTCTTCAATTTCGCTTAATTACTTAAAGTCATTGTATGCCTCTATTCCCAACCGGATCTGTGAGGCCATTTCTAAAAATGGAGGCTCAACGCATTATTAGCTATAATTTGTAATGTTTAAGATTTAATAAAATTTAAATATGATTATTAATATTTCATTTGAAAATTAACAAAAACCATTGTTTTCTTATGTATGTCCTATTCAAGTGGCGCACAATCTGAAGGAGTTTTTGTCATTTATTTTACCCAAAATATTATATTAAAAAAGGGACGCCTTATATCGAATTAATTTTTAAATATATTTTTTTTTTAATATGAAAAAAAGCTTTGAAAAACTGAAAAGTTTTAATTCCAAAAATGTTCAATTTAGAAGTTAATTACGTTTTGTTTATTAGGAGGTGGGGTGTCCTATGTAAGTAACGAGGAGTGTATTCAGTTTTTATAAAGATTGGTTAAAAATTTATAGATGCCAACCCATGAAATATTCTTAATGGGGGTGGAGGGTATCAAAGATTTAACTTCTTTAATTAAAAACTGTATTTTAGATTAATAAAACGAATATTTTTGCGGAAATTTGTATTTTTTTATAAAACTTTGATTGTATTAAAATATTTTGTTCTTAAATTATGTATGTATTAAATAAATTTCACTTACTTGCTAGAAATATTGCGAGCAGTTTCATTGTGATGTTTTAATCCTTTAAAGTCTCTGCACAGCAAATTAATCCAAAAAATCGATTTTTAATCCAAATTAAGAAAATAATCCCAATAATTTTAAACAATCTAAATATTTTATATTTTTCTTTTTAATTACTTTTCAATTAGTTTTGCTTTAAGCAATAAAAATATTATTTCTTATTTTATACTTTTTTTTTGTTAGTAATTTTTTGCCAACTAATTTCACAGTCACACGTTTTGGGTTAAAAAAAATTTTTCTTTCTTAGTTTAGTTGAAAGGGTTCGGAGCGTAACTAAAGAATACACATGACACGATCACAGCAAATTGCAAACTGATCGATACAAAAAATTCAATCGTTCACACAGGCGGCCTGACGACCAACAATCATGTAGATGATGGTGATGATGCTGTGCTTAAGAAATTTTTCAGCAAAAAAAAAAATCGCATAGAAAGTTCAATTGATCTTAACCACAATATTCAAGATGATGCTGCTGCTGATGAGGAGGAGGCGAAAAATCTCGCACACTCACACAGAAGATAATGGAAAGATATAATAAGAAAAAGGCAACGGAAAAGAGGCTTTTAGTGGTTGCTTGCTTGGTAGTCCTCGTCGGCACGTATCAAATTATTAGATACAAACGAAAAGAAAAAGAGACAGGATTTTGGTTCTTTTAATTCAAAGAATTTTTTTAAACACAACCGGTAAATATAAATTTTTTGTGTAGATATTTTTTTTTTTTTTTTGTATTTTTTGGATATCTTTTTGTTGTTGTTAATTTATGGGTTCGTTTTTCTTTTTTGAATTTTTGTTTGTTAATTTATTTTGCTGTTGCTGTGGAATCGATCCCTTTTTTAGTTGTTGTTTTTAGGTTTTTTGTATAAAGTAACGTTTTTTTTTTGATAATAAATTTTGTATCTAAAGCGCACGTTTTAAATTTGGGAGGGTTTTTTTAAGTGTGTTTAAAGTGTATATATATATATGGGATTTTATGGTTTTTAGGTTATACGATATTTAAGATTCACGAGATTTTTTCCTTAATTTTAGATTTTTTTTTCCTTTTTATAAATTTTTAATTCTTTCAAGGGAAGGGAATCTTAATACTTTATAACACGATAGATGTTTAACGAAGAATCACAGTGATTTGAGCAAAGTTTGTTAGTTTTATAGAATTTTTTTTAAATGAGTTTCTGCTTCAGTTGAAATAAAAAAATATTATTTTTCATTTAACTTTATAAGTATTTATTGTAGTCGTTGTTGTTGCTATTTTATCAATGTATTTGTTAAGATTTTATTTAGTTTTATAGTTGTATCTTGTGTTTGAATGTTCAAGTAAACTTAAGTATTTTTAAGATACTTTTCTTTTCGTGTATTGAACAAATGCTAGAGTACAGTTTGTTAAATCTTTTATTCATAAATTTAATTTCGTTCGAATTTTAAAAATGATTTTGAATTTTATTGAAATAAATTTTTTTTTAAAAATCTTGATTTTTTTTCAAGAATTGGAATAATAATTTGTTGTTAATTCCTACACGTTTCAATGATTACTAATATTCTTTGATGGTTTCCAATGGCTAAATTCATTTCAAGGGAATTAAAAAAAATGTTTAAACTCGAAATGAGATTATCTATCTTTATATGCATATATAAAATTGAAAAATGTTTGTATATTTGTTTGTTTGTTAGACTCCTAAAAAACTAAACAAATTTTCCTGAAATTTTTACAGTACTATCATGTGAGCCCTGAAAATAAAATAGGCTATCTATTATTTCGATAGGGGCATGGGAAGTGGTACTCTCCATAGGATGCCAATATAAAGTATCGCATATCTTAAGAGCCGCTGCACCCATTTTCTTGAACTTTTTGCGCAAAGCACCGAAATTGAAATAAGTTATCAGCGGGGGTAGTGTTACCCCATAGGACGCCAATGTTAAATATTGCATATCTTAAGAACTATTGTATTGATAATTTTCTAATTTCACACAGAGAAAAAATTTGTTTAAATATGGTCATCTCCAACAATACTATGTTTAAAGGAAATTTTAACCATATTATGTTTAATTTAACAATATTTTTGTCACCGAAAACTATATTATGCTTAAATTAGTCCCCTATCAAGTAGCCACAACCATATTATGGTTGTCTCTAAAAATGTTATGATTAAATATGACAATAATTTGTTTTTAAATTAACAATAGTATTTTCCTCTTTTTCAAGAGCAACATACTGTGGTTGAAAACCAACCATGCTGTTAAAAGTGTTAAACATATTTTAGTTATTATTAACCATAATATGTTCGGAGGCAACCAAAATATGGTTGTGGCTTCTAGATGGAGGACTATTTTTACCATAATATGGCTGTCGTTGACAATAATATGGTTAAATTAAACAGAATATGGTTAAAATTTTTGTTTTTTTTATTTATTTATTTATTAGTTGGTACGTTCTATAACAAAACATAAGTTCTTTATAATAATAGAAGTGCGGACAGAGTTATTTGTTTTACAGTTAAGCATAATAAAAAAATATTTTAAGATTTAACAAAAATCATTTTAATTAAGTTATAACTATTGAGCAGGTAAAATGAAGAGATTAAATAATGACATACAGACTTAGTTATACAAATTTTAAAATTATCAGGAAGTAAATATGAAGATAATAAGTAAACATAGTATTGTTGGAGGTGACCATATTTAAACATGTTTTTTCTCTGGGTGTGGGTAGAAATCAATCTTATAGTAAACTACTGCTTTGAAAAGAAATAAAGGGGGAAGGCGCAGGTAGAGCGATACCGCCCATAGGATGCATATATTAAATATCGCATAACTGAAGAACTATTATAGCTAGAGTCTTCAAACGTGGCTAATGACAATATATGTTATGAGTAGGTGCAGGGGAAGCAATTAATAATATATAAATGAAAAAGCGTATGGTTGTTTGTTCCCTAAAGACTCCTAAACTAAGGAAATTTCCACAGTAATTTTCTGATTACCCCAAAACATAGGCTATTAATATTTTTTAATTTTTAGGTGGGCGTGGCAGCTTCCATACACTGACATAAAAGATTTCTACATATTTGGAGTACTGTAAAAGTGAAAGTATTCAAATTTTGTACAAATACTTTGCTTAGATAATAATACACAACACCTTTCAAAAAAGTCGGTTCAATGGAAAAAGTACGAATGGCACCTCCCATACGAATACACTGTATATCTGCAGAACGGTTACTGTAAAAGCAATTAAATTTAGTACACGATGCCTTGTAATCAATACTCGAGATCTGTTTTAAAAAAATTTTATTAATTTTATTTCGATTGCGGTTGCAAAGCGCACCGGATTAAGCTAGTATTCTTTAATCATAAGCTGCTATTTCGCTTAAAACAGAAAATCTCTTAAGTCTTTGCTGGCTGTCCTTATCAGTTTTTAGTTTTGTGTAAAATAATTTAACAACCGTCATCTTTTTATTTTTCGGTTCGTCAAATTCTTTTCATCTTTCCTACAAAATATTTATTGTGTTCATTACATACATATATATAAATTTATTATTTTTTTGATAACCATTCGATGTGATTGGTCAGTTATGGCGTCATTATTTTTGAAATTCAACTTTAACTGAATACAAAATAATCATACTCCTCTAGAGTGTATTAAAATTTGTATTTAGCATTTGTGTAGTGTCTAGTGTAAAATAGATTTACGCATGTTTTTTGGTTTTTTCTTATCAGTTTGCTGTTCATGTTGACGACTGTTGGTCTCATTGCATGATGATGATGATGATGATCCTCGTTTTATGTTTAAAAATTTATGTTCATTGTTTATTTTTAAAGGATTATCTCATTGTTGTGTTTCCGAGTAAACCAAAAAAATAATAGAAATAAATTCTTATCATTATTTGCACACGTGCTGGTCGAATAACAATTTAAAAACATATTTTGGAAAACTAAAATCTGTTTATTTAAAGTGACTATCGTCATTAGCACTTTGCATGAAGTATATGCTTTGCATTGTTAGCAAATATTATATTGTTTTTAATCTAGCTAAAAAAGAATTATACCTGCTTCAGACTATGCAACATAACCCTGCAACAATATTTGTATTTTCTTTTCGTGTCCCTTCCAAAAAATCGTACACGTTCAGACGTTTCGTTTTTTGTTCCAAGCCACAATTTTTTTAAATATAAAATTTTCATAAATTATACGAAACTTATTAAAGAGAAACATTTAATTGTTGCTTGATTTGACAGTTCGTGCTATATTGCTTACCTCGGAAGCGCCTTGTCTTCTTTTCCATGAAATATTTCTGTGCGAAGTGTTGCATGGTGTGAAACTGGACTTAGACAATAAATATATTTAGCGTTGAAGTTTTTTTTGAATGCGCATAATTTATAATGACTTGGGATATATAAACATATGTACATAATTTGACTTTTTCATTTCGTTTGTGACTAAAATCAAAAAACTACTTTTTTAGAAAACAAAAAAAAAACAGTTTCTGACCTAAAAAATAGTTAAAAACAAATCTTTGGACCATTTAGTAGAAAATCCATACAGATTATGATTTACAAATTTTTTTTTAAACATTTATACAATTTTAAGTTGTGTCACGTTTAATGATGTATTATTTGCACAAGATACCAAATTATTTTAAGTTATGTCACTTGAGCTGTATTCTTTTCAACACTTACAACACTTTTGCCAAATTCTAAACTGACACAAGTCTAATTAATATAAACTTAAACAAAGACTTATTTTATCAAAAGTGTCACAATTTGAATTAAGTCCATTTAGCGCTTAGCAAAAGAGATCCACACTCAAAGGAAAAATCAATCTATCAGTACTCAAATCAATCCGAAGCGGTACACACAGAAAAAATCAAGTTAAAAACGTTGAAAACAAGGTTGATTTAAAATTTTTCGGTGGTGATTTTGCTTCATACGTTTTTCATAATAATTCAACCTGATTTTACAATAACTTGCGAACAATTTTTTTTTTTTTTGTAAATAACTATAATTCAATTTAAGTTAGAGCAAAATGTTATTTATATTGAAATAACAATCCGAATCACGTTGAATGAAAGTTATTTCAAGTTGAAACAACGTGAATTTCATGTAGAATCAAATTGGTTTGAGTGTAATATAACAGTGTGAAGAAGCTTCAGAGACAACATTTGCATTTCTCTAAGAATAGTTCAATACACTTACCCCTGTTACACATGCTTCACTAATTTTGTATGCTCCTTTGTCAACAGAAGCATCAGCAGAATCGCCCGATATGGGTTTCGTCATCATTCTACTTTGAAAACTTGATGTACTATTTAACTCAATAACTTTAATTAAAAGAATACGGGAATTGTCTTCTTTTTATAAAATATTTTAAACATGAAAATAAAAAATGTACATACTTAATTATGTATGCATGTTGATTTAACAAGATAAACCTTTGATTTTAATATAAAACAGGTTTTTATGGATTCAATATTGAACAATGTCATTTTAACAGCGAATAATATTAAATAAACGTGATTTAAGGTTATTTTAATATTTTTCATTTAAAATTAAAATGACATAATGATAAATTTAAATAAAGGGCATAGGTTAGGTAAGGTTCCATTGGCAGCCGTGATCAAGCACAGCTCACGTGCTTTTCAATTAACATTTGGCCATGTAAATTTAACATTGGTATTTTTTCCTATGTGTATTAATAGTACGCTGAGTACGGATTTTCTTGAATCAAGTGCCTAAAGATTAATTCAAGTACGGATTTTCAATTGCAAAATCCTTAAATTATCCATATTCAATCCCTTATTCGTTCTTGAAATAATCCGAAAATGAGGTTAATTAAAGTAAAACTAATGGTGTTTTCTTTTCTACAAAAAATACCACATTTTAAAAGGTGCATGTATAAAATGTCTTGCCGAACATGTAATACTGCAATTTTTTATTTGACGAGAACAAAACACAAAATTGGGTAGCCCTGTTTTTAACAGCTGACAAAAAGTTTGTTCTTCAATATATAAAAAAAAAATATGTACATAAATCAAAAAGTGTGTTCGTCAAAATAAAAAAAAATATACATACAACCTTAATATGTTAATAGATTGATATTAAATAAATTAATAAATGAACAAAATGAATGACGAAATTCCAATTTCTTTAGTTTGTTTCTCATAAAATATGTAAACAAGAAAATACCTTTGCCAGATTGCCGATTAATTAAGACCAAGTTTTTACGATTTCTTGATTTGATGTTTTTTTTTCAAAAATAATTTTATAACACCGAATTCATTTAAATTTTATACCACTGACAACCTACCATTAACAATGTAATGCTTTCTTTTGTTTTTACTAAAAAATAATAGAAAAAATAACTATTAAAACTTAAAATTTTTACTGTCCTGATAAAAGGCGATTTTTTCCCAACTTCGTCTGGTAATCCCATATATAAACAGAAGCCATCTCTTTACAGAGCATTATCAGCACTTTCTTTTTATACGAAGCCTTATGACATTTAAGGGTGATTTTTTTTAGAATAAAATACGCTGCTCTTTGAGAGAGCAAAGCATTTTTAAGAAACGAACACCAAATTGCATTTTTTTAAATAAAATGTGACATTTTTTGTAGAAAAGAAAACACCATAAGATTGAATCAACATCAAAATTCACTTGATTTAAGAATTATAAAGTTGATTTAATCCCGAATTCGTACTTGAAATAAACTAAAAGTGAAATTTGAAGGAGAATTTTATTATGACTGATTTACTTACCCGTTTTACACCTTACAGAATTTCTAAAACACCAGCATCATTTCTGATATGTTTTTTTCTATAAAAACTTAATGTACATAGTTATATAACTGAAAATATAAACTAAATGAGGAGCAAGAGTTCTCAATTTTACTTTTTAAACATGAAAATAATGTGTTTTCGTCTTGTTCTTTTGTTTTTGTTGTTTCTACACACAACAAGCAAATAGTTTTGTAACAACTTGGGTAGTGTTGTTGTAGTATAAATTAAATTAAAACGCTAACTTTGTAATTGTACTCTCAGATTGGCAGTACCAACGAAAAGTTCAATCCTTTTTTTACTTGGCTTAAGAATTTTTTACTTATTTTAAGAAATTCCGGGATTGATTTTCGAAAGTAATCCCATTTAGGATTGTTTTAAGTACGTTTTACCTGGCGTTTACATTTGCCAGTACTGGCAAGACAGAAGCAATCCATGCAAACCTTTTCACTAATACATGCACACTTTCCCAACTGTCTTTTCTACTGTCTAGCAAATTTAGCAGACAGTAAAATTGGACAGTGATTTGACATTTGCTAACAGTAATTTGAAGTTTTGAAGAAAGAAAAAATCCAAAAGTAAAAAAAAATAAATATATTCTGCTTTAATTTTTTATGTTTACACAATAAAGTTATTTTTAGCTATTTTTAAATTTGTTTAGTTCATATAAAACACGTTTAACTTAACTTGCACTGCAACATTCACGTTTGAGTTATTTTAAAAAGTGAACTGTCTTAACTACTGTCTAGACGCCTACGTCACGAAGACAGTAAATAGAGTTTTTGCCAACTAAAGGCCCAACCACAATGTGCTTAAGTTGGCTAAAGCAAATGTGCGGATACATGTTAATTATATAAGGCAAACCATATTGAACTTAAGGAAACTTTTTGCTTAGTTTAATGAAACTGTCATTTGCTTAAGCAAGGTGCGAATCTAAACGCACAAATCAAATGTTTTTAATTTTGTTTTGGGGTTTTTAAAAAAAATTGAGAGATTTTTTGTTAATTTTTGACAGTAGGTTAAGCAAGGCTATGCATATTATGGTTAGACCTTTATATGTATTTTCTTACTTTCTTGCCAGTACTGTCAAATGTAAACGCTGTGCTAGTGTTTTTGAATTTTTAAGAACGGCTCGTACTTAATTTATCCCGATTAGTTTTCTTTCTGTGTACTGTATAAATAAAATTAAAAATCAAATCAAACTTACATATGTATATGTGACCTTCTCTGTGAAAAGGGACCTAGTGTGTCAAGAAACGGGTTTGGACTTAAGAGTGGATTCTGGTACATAAAAGGGTGTAGAATAACTTTAAATGCACTTTTCTTAAAACTTCTTTTTCACACACTAGGTCCCTTTTCTCGGAGAGGGTCACATATAATTTTTATTTGTAATGCTTTGGTGCTTAATGCCAATATTTATTTAACAAATGTGCAAAAAGGAAACCTAATGAAAATTATTGAAAGTTCAAAACTATAGTGCTTAAGTATTTAATTAGTTTAAATTAATTAAGTTTGTAACAATAAAGCTACACCGGCTAAAGTCCATTTTCCCGGCTTATCTTTGGTTTTTAAATTGAAAGTCCAAACGTAGGTGGGACCACGTGTACGTGTCTTATAGACCGGGCACTCGTACATATTGCGCAAATCTTGTTTATCCTGGGTTATCGCCTAAAATGGAGAAGAATGAAAACAAATTTTTAAAATAATAATATAACATTTTTTTTCTGAGTGTATGGCGCCAAATTGGCACCGTTAGTCTAAAACATTTTATTTGAATTTTTGCATAATCAAATTTGAATGCCAGATTGTTTAGTTTTTCTTAAATTAAATATATTTATATATTTAAAATTGTTTTGTTTTGATGTTTGAAATTTTGCCCAACTGTTTTTAAATGTATTTGAACGTCTACACCGAAAAAATTCGAAAAATGTTAGAAAATATGGTGCGAAACTGCTAAATTTTTGCGTACGATGTACGAAATAATTTTAATAAAATAAAAAATGATTTTTTATGAACTATAAAAATAATTCGTAAATTTTACAAAATAATTTTTAAAGGCCTCGTTATTCTTACGTAAACGTCAACGTTGCGGTTCAGCTGTTCCGCTTTTCTTACCAAGCTTATGTATTAATAGGTACTTCGACGTAAACGTGACGTTGCGTTGGGGATAAATCTGATAAAAAAAACTAAAATTTTTCTCCATTTTACGTATCAGCTGTTTAAGATTTTTTTGTTTATTGCTAAAGCGAACATTCCGCCGACTTACAGTACGTTTTTTTATATTTTTATAAAATAATATATTTTCATATAAATATATTTTTATCTATATATATAAAATTGTAGCGTTACTATCTGATTCATCATCGCACACCCTAAACACCTGAAGCTAAAAATTGAATTGAAATTTGGACAAGATATTATTCACTCCTTTTGGAAATTTGAATGTTTAGGGATAAAAAAGAGTAAAAACAGGAAAATTCGGTAAGCTTATATCTCTAAAACTAAAAGAGATACAAAAAAAAATTTAATACTTATCGTTGTTCTTAAGAAAAATAAGCGGACAGGTGTCTTTTAGGGAGTATACGGGTAAAACCTGAACTTTGGCACTTTTTTGACACCCCATCATCTATCTTTTGAACCAATAAACATAGAAACAAAGTTAATACCACATTCGAAACTTATCAAAAAAAATAAGAATACGAATTTGGTACTTTTTCGAAATTCTAAATGTTTGAAGGGTGAAAATCGTTACTATTTTGGTACTTTTTTACAAAACATTTTTCTCCATTCATTGACATATTCGTACTAAATTTTGGGCGGCCACTACAATTCTGAAATTTTTGATACTTTAATGGGGGAAAAATAGTACCCAAAAAAGGAAATACGGGAAATTTGATATTTTTCTTTAGCTTTTTGGTTCTACAATATTTAATATTTTTGGTAAAGTATTTACAATATGTAACAAATAAGTTTTTTTTAATTAAAAAAAAAAAAAATTAATTTACAAATGGATTTTTTTCAGTGTATAGAATTTCTGTGTGTGTGTGTATTTAAACTTACTCGTATATTAATGACTGGCATTGGGGGATAGAGCTCTTTAAGACGCGACTCCATAATTAAACCCTGTTGTATATCCCATCTGGCGCCTTCCATAAATATGCCATGAACGTAGGCGCCTTCTCTTGGCGCTGATCTATAAGAGCGACAGACAAATTATACATTAGACAATGAAATTAAACAAAAACAAACACATACATATAATTTTGCAAATTAAATTCAATTAAATTCGAAACTATATATAGATGAAATAACAATGAAAATTAGACACCGGTTAATTAGTTATGACTACAACTCAATTAATAGTTTTTATTAAAAATTTAACAATCAATTTGTCAAATCAATGAACGCTCGCTACTGACGCCTATGCAGTCAGTTAGTCGGTCATCAGTCGCCCGCCCAGTTTGCCGGTGAAGTACACATACAGTTCATTTGAAACAAATAAAAACGAAATAAAAAAATATATACAATTAACAATTTGTAGTGCCACTATGCCGAATTGATGACGCTTTTTTATCTCTCAATACGGTCAAAACGTCGCCACTGCCGCTGCTTTACCTTTCATGCAAAAGCGTTCAATTTTAATAAATTTTGCTTTAATTGTCTGTTTTTGTTTTCATTATTCTTATTTTGTTTATTCGGTTTATTTGATAATTAAAAACCACAATTGTTTATTATAATTATTTTAAATAAATTATTGAATTCTAAGATTTGTTTTCGTTCAGTTTTTATTAATTTGCTTATTTATAAGATTTGGCGAAAAGTTAAAATGCCTAAAAATAAGATGCGAAATGCGTATTAAAATCCCTCATTTCTCCGTAACTGCGTAACGATTAAAGCATACATTGACTCATTTTTATCTCTCTCCGCGCAATCAACCGTCATCGGCGATCATTATAGCTTCTTAACTACAGAGTACATTTGGGACCACCGCAACACTGTGTGTGAAGATAAATTCGAATTTAACTAGAAAAGACGCAAACCACTTTTTTTAGCATTGCTCATTTTGCAGTTAACAGAGCAATGTTAACGGCTTAACAGTTATAGTAATATACTACAGAGACACAAAACCATGATTTGAATGACAATTTTGGTCCTAAATACGATTCCAAAAGTCACATTTCTGAAATAATTTTGGAATTTGAGAAAATTAATTTTGAAAAAAGTCATATTTATTTGAAATTTCTGGAGAAGATCAATGACCATTTTGGACAAATGTGGAGTTGCACATATATACCACTATATAGAAATGGTAGTCCAGAGGGTCCTTAATACGATTTTTGTTTCCGACGAAATGTTTTCTTATAAAGTAATAAGAAATGCCCCAAAATCCTGAAATAAAAATATTTAGCAAAAAAAATAATTTTATTTGGTTTGTTGCGACTGGTTTCGGCATGTTTTTTTAATCCTTTTTATGCGATTCCAGTAAGGAATTACAAGCAGAGCAATATGCTGTTTTTGAGGACGAATGAGCCAATGTATAGGAATTTAGAGCTTGTCGGACTTAGCCATCAACAAAAAGAATACATTTATTCGTCATTTATTTAATACTTCGATGCATCATAAGCAGGGACCGTAACTGTTATGACTTTTATCAAAAAAATCAAGAAATAAGAGTTATTTTTGATTTTTATATTTTTAGATAGAAAATAAGAGTTATTTTTGATTTTTATTTTTTTAAATAAAAAATAAAAGTTATTTTTGATTTTTATATTTTTTTAAATGAAAAAAAAGTTATTTTGATTTTAATATTTTTAAATGAAAAATAAAAGTTATTTTTGATTTTTATATCAATAATAAAAATCAATTCAAAACTCTTATTTATTTGTTGATGCCGTATGTATTATAATATGCTGCTTCATTCAAATTTCTATATGAATATAATATATTATGTGACTTATCCATTATCAGCTGTAAAAACATGAATGCATAGAAATAGTTTATAAGTTTTGGCTCCTAACTAATATTAACATTTTTAGTAAAGACATATTTGCTTGAAAATGTTCTTTAAAAAATCAAACATTTTGAATATGTTGTCAACGGTTATTTTTAAATCTTCTTTTTTAAAACACTCACTCACAAGAATAATAACATAAGTTTATTAAGTTACTTTTAAACAATCATCAAAAATGTTAATATTAGTTAGGACATTTTACACCGTATTGATTGTTGATAAGAGCAAGACAAAAGTTTTGCTAATCGCCAAAAAAAATCCCCATTTCCCAAATGACTTTCTTTGTCCTTTTTCTAGCATGAAATCCCCAAGTCTGGCAGCCCTGTCACGAAAGGTGAAGATATTCTTATATCTCCCTCATGCCATGGTAAACACATGGTCTTCAATAATGCAAAGTCATTCTTGTTCTTCAAACAAAAAAGTTACAACAATAATCCAGTATTAGAAGATTAGTTATAAAATTTTCTGTTCTTATTTTTTTTAAGTTAACATGATTTGAAATATATTTAAGAAAATTGTTCTTAAAATTCAGCACTTGCCATTTCCTTGTTTTGAAAAATTTCATGTTGACAATTAATTTAAATAAACATGGAATAAACCATAGTAAAATAAGTACCAGGTATGCTCATTAGGGAGAGTTGTCATTATTTACCCATTTAATGTCAAATTAATTTATTTGATTTTCGACGCTTGTTTTAATTTTTTTTTTATTATTTCCTTTTGTTTGACGTTATAAAAGTTTTAAAATTGAGAACAAAAATTCTAATGACTATACCTTGTACTTATTCTACCATGAAATAAACTTTATTAAAAAATAGATGACTCCGGTCTACATAAAAAATATAAACTAAACTAAATGTAATATTCGTCTTATCATTGTGTATTGTGCCATGTCTGTTATTTAGATTTAATTGTACTCGTATTTGACTTTCTTTTGGATTAAAGACACTTTAGAATTATAAAATCCTATTTGTATGTTAAAAAAAAGAAAGAAAAAAAACAGACGAAATAGTTATTATTTTAATCTTGTTGCGATCACATTGAAATACTTTTGGAAACATTCAAAATAATACATGCGAACTATAAAAATAAAACATGTATCAATATTTGTTTGTATATTTCTCGAAATGTGACAATTATTTTTCACACTTCACTGACCCATGTTCAAAATATTTTTGCTCATGTTTTTTACTGCTAAATAATCGAACAGAGAGTGTATAAATAATTTCTTTGACAGAATAAAGGTCACAAAAAATGTCAATTTAATTATAAATAAACTGACTATACATAAATGAAAATAAGAAGAAAAAAAGAGATGTTCACTGAAATATTGATAATTTCAATATTTGAGTTGTATTGATTTATTTGTAGAAGCAGCACGTTCAAATAATAAAATCATTTAAATGTTGCTTTTGAGAATTGATTTAGAGAGAATCGTTATCAGGCAAAACTTCACCTCTATACAGAGAGAAACAATTATGTTCTAAATATGACAACGAAATGTTGTCAGGTTTTTAACAACTTTTGTTGCCAAGCTTGTAACAAAGTAAAAATGCCCTAACGTTGCCAAAATCATGAACAAAATGTAATCAATTCGATGAGGATTTAAAAAAAACAAGTATGCCCAATCTTATATTCCCTTGACCATGGTGCGATTATAGCAGAAAGTTATATATAAATACCGTTCTTTAGATATAAACAGCCGTATTCATGACAAAAAGTTAACCACCGTTTGTATACTACGTACAACGATCTGCTAACTGGAATGTCGATTAAGCTTAGCAGCTTGTTGGCACAGAGTTAATTCATAACGAACTTTTCTCCATCCGCCAACTTTTAATAAATCAACTCTGAATTTTTATGATGCCACATTGCATTACTCAAAAATGCAACACGTTTTGCATTAATTATCGCTAAATTTGTTATTTTTTTGTTTTCTTCACATATAAAAATTTTAAAAAGATTTTAAAATTTAAATAAACTAAGTAACAAACAGTAAATTAAAAAAAAGGTCAATTAAAAAAAAACACAAAAATTGTTTGACATTTAACGGCTGTTTTTCACAAGTTGGCAAACGTTTGGCAGTCCGTTAACAAGAGTTTAGCAAATCGCTAGCCAGAGTTTATTTAGGTGTATTATGAATAAACTTTTTGCTAACGTCATGCCAAGTTTTCATTATGAATACGGCTGAAATAAATCAACTGTGTGCCACGCCCACAATTTTTCGGATATTGTATTTTGATAACCAAGATGGTTGTAGCTAATTAGGAAAACAACAACAACAATAACGGCTTTTTCGGTGAGATTAGAGGCAGACGTGGTTTTTGCTCATATCTCAGCCATCTGTGGACCGATCAGGCTGAAGAAAACAATTCCGGACTATGCGTAACACCAAGTCCCCCATCATATGTGGGGTCTATGGAAATCCCATTTCAATGAAGACACGGACAGACGGACATCGTTAAATCAAGCTCGCTACTCATAACGACCCAAAATATATATACTTTATAGGGTCTATGATCAATAATGTAGAAATTACAAACGGAATGACAAACTTATATTTACTTTCGGTGAAGTGTATAAGAAAGCATATGTTGTCAAATCAAGAACGTCTTCTTGTCTAACCTACAATAATACATTGTTAAAAGAGAACATCTGTTGTCGGCCTCTTGATTAGTTTTCTTTACAACAGGTGGATAGGGTTATATATTGATATTGGACCCTTTAAAGTATTAATATTTTGTGTCCTTTTAAGTAACGAAGTTCATTTAACAGTATTCGTCTGCCCGTGTGAATGTTGTAATGATTTTTCGGAGTCCCCAGAAATGATGGCGACTAGGTTGTTATAAATTTATATCACATATACTCCGGTAAAGTTTGCTAGTGAAAATCAGCTATAAATAGCTGAGATATGAGCAAAAATGACATCTGCCTCTAATTCTGAAAAAAAATCCCATGTTGTTGTTTTTTTTCTGTATATCTGGAGAACGGAAAGAGCCAAAGTTTCCAATTAAGGTTCAAACATCTTGTTAACAATACGCAACATACGACAACATAAAAGTGGAATTGGATGTGGTGGCACAAAATTGATTTTTTTTATAAATTTCGGTTCTTAACGCACCATGGCGAGTTTTGTTTCATTTTGTTTTAAGCTTAAAAATTGAGCTAGAGCGACAAAATGTGATCTAATGGTACGATAGCAACTGAACTAAAGTTGTGTTGCCGGGTCGACTCATAATTATTTATTTTTGGGATTTTGTACAAAACCAAGTTTTCTTAAAATTTTGAAACTACACGAAAAAAATAATTAACTAAATCACCAGAAAATATGGCTTGAACAATCATATTTTTTTTCTTGTTATTATTTTAAGACTTATGACTTTATTACTACCTTGTAACTCCCCCCCTAATGTGTGGCTTGGTTAAAGCAAAATGTTTCTTTATTTAAGAAAATTTAACTCAATACGAACGAAATAATTTAAAATTAAGAAATTA
Source organism: Pollenia labialis (assembly GCA_949318255.1). Taxonomy (NCBI): domain Eukaryota; kingdom Metazoa; phylum Arthropoda; class Insecta; order Diptera; family Polleniidae; genus Pollenia; species Pollenia labialis. The sequence continues at coordinate 25,554,750 of OX439139.1, forward strand.
GTTTTAAGAAACGAACTTAATTACTTTGGAAAATAAACTTCTTTCCGTGTAGAAAGCTCACTTTTGACAACTGATGGTGGAAATTTTAGTATTTTTCTACCGAATTTTTTTCCGTTGTGTAGATTAAAATAAGCCAATAATTTAACACCATTAACATCTCACTTACCCGTTTGGAAATGGTGATCTTAATGATCGCAGCCGCAATATTCATACAAACATATGTACATATTTATAAAAAAATTTCGAATAGTTTTTTCCAGAAACTTCTTAACAAATGCATTCTTTTAACAGGCTGTTTAATACTCACGTAAAATCTTCTTTTTGCTTTTTTGTCACATCACACTGCAAACACATTTTATCCAATGGCAACTCATTGCGACGTGCAGTACTTTGCATAATTGCCGTTAATAATGACTGAGGATTGAAAAAGCCAGCCAACCAAACACAAGAGGGCAACTGTTGTGTAGTTTTTTTAATTTATTTTTTTTTTTGTGGGGAATAAGGAAATGTAACATTGACTTTTTTGTTTTTTTTCGCAACGAAATTAACTTTCACTTACCACAAAATCAGTAGACCATGTCTCCAATTCTCTTAGACGTAAACACAAGTCAATAAACCAATTATTCAAACCCAATAGGGAAGGATAAGCTCTTTGGGTCCAGACGGGCGGTACCTGATCTAAAAACAAAGCATTTTCCAAAACCTCCATGTCAGAGGTGATTGTAAGTTCTCCTTTAAGACCCAAATCCAATTCTTTAAGACTTCTTTTCATTTCACTAGTCAAATAGTTCATGCGCTCACATTCTTGGAAGGCTACTATAACATAGGGTGTCCTTTCCTCTACCTTATTCATAATTTCTATCATATTAAACTCTTCGGGTAATTTTTCTATAATTTCGTCTACTATTTGTTTAACTTTATCTTCACGAGTCACCGTAGCTCCTCCGCCAGCACCAGCATCTCTTGGTTGCATTTCAAATACCGTACGGAAAATATTTTCTGCCCTTGTGGTTAGGAAACCAATTTCAGCATTTGGATGTAAACCGTACAGATAAGGCGATTCAGCCGGCATATTTTCATCGATATAAACATGATAACCCATGTAATCTGTATTTGGTGGAGCTGGAAAACCTGGAGCCAAAAATAATTCACCGTCTACCAAATCCGGTTGCATATACTCCTCCAAATAGGTTATACAAAGCTTACGATCCCAATCATCAGTTATGTGCCCACCATACATAATTTCACCAAACAAGTAACGTAAATCTTCCCAAGGCACCTTGGCATTGGCCTCCAAATAATTGTAAAGAACCGAAACACTAATATTTAGATCTCCTACATTAAAGGGATAGACCTTATTCCAACCCTGAGGCCCAAATTTACGACGTTCAGCAACAACAGCATGAAAGTAGCAAAGAGAAAAGAGTATGGCCTTAAATTCAGCTTCTTTTCCCGACATTTCCAGAGTCTCTTGGGTGAAATTGTCCAAAGCCTTATGGAGATTGGCCAACATGCCTGTAGGGGGTTCGTTGGTGATTTTAATGGAGGATTCTAAGATGCCCTGCAATATTTTAAAATTGATAAATAATTTTAAATTAATTTTAAAAATTGCTCGAACCTGTGGTATAATATGAGCCGAGGGCGTTGAAGCTGGTTCAGCGCTTAAAAACATTCTATAGTTCGGATGTGAACCTTCCGCATAATATTCCAATTTTTTTTCCAATACCGGCAACCATTTCCGTACCAAATGTATATTTTGCAAAACAACCCAATGCCCATTCTTGGCTGCTGTATCCATTGCCCCTTCAGCTATAGCCTCTTGACCCTGACCCAAAGATACATTATGGAAATTATCTAAATCCTGGGAATAGCCCAATAGTTTTCCCAAGGCTTCTACATCTTTAAGGGGATTGACACCGGGTGATAGTATAAAGAAGATCGGTGTTGAGGGCGATGCCTCTTCAAACGACTTGGCAAATTCCATGGCTCGATTTTCCACATACTTAGAGCCAAGTTTTTCCTCAATGAAATCTCTGGTTAAGGGAGGAGAGAGAACGATTAGATACTTTTCAGAGTATAAAAAAATTATCTTACGCCAAAGCATAAGTCATACGATCCGGTCTCAAAGCTCTTATCATGCACAATCTCTGCAAAGCCGTTTTATTTTTCCACTCTTGAGGAAATTTCTCTTTTTCTGGTAGTTCTGATTCCACCAATTTCTTCCATCTTTTCGAAGAGGTTTCAATGTCACGATCTAAATTTCTAAATTCATCTTTAGAAGCTAGACTGCATATTCCGCCCCACGATTGATTGGATAGGAAATCAACGGGACTGGTAACATGGGGTTTAATCGGGAAGCGGAGTAAGAAATCTAGTTCCGCAGAAGTTATTTCTTCATTCATAAGAAGAATCTAAGAAAGTTAATATTTTAATTGAATTGATTTTGTGTGTATGATTAAAGAATAAAAAAATAACCTGGAAAGTCATTTGTGAAGCAAATATCAATTTATCACACTCAAACAAGCCTCTGGAGGTGTATTGGAATACCGAATAAGTTATGCAATCTATAAGATTTATCACTCTTTGATTTAAAGTTTCACCAGGATCGGCCTTGGCAATAGCTTTTTGGAAGACCACGCTAAAAGCCTAAGTATTGTATACAAATATTTTAGATTGGCATCTTAAGAGGGAATATAAAATGCCAAACCTTTAAAGAAAACTGGTATATCGGATTAATAGTATTTAGTTCATTTAAAATAAAATACAAAAGACTAGCCCTGGCTGCAGCTGGGCGATAGTATTCTCTGGCCTTATCAATTTCCTTGGAAGTAATTTTTGCTTCGGCAACCTAATTTTTTTATGTAGTAATTTAGTTTTTTATTAAGAAAAAATCTCTTACCTTTTCCTCAATTTCGGAAGCGGTACTTTTCGTAGTCTCCAAGTTCTCTACTAAAGCAGTATCGCCCAAAATATTCTCTCCTGCCGACGATAACCTAGATAGCAAATCATCTTCCAATTGCTTAAGCATGATCTTAAAATCATTTTGTTGCTTGGTTAGTTCCGCTTTTAATTCTTCTAAATCGGGTCTTTCGGCCTTGACTACTTCGGCTAAAAGTTGATCTTCTAAACCATCACGTGTAACAGTGAAATTTATTAAAGTTGTTTGTGCTTGCATTTCAGGTTTATAGTGAGGATTTGCCAATTTTGTGTGTAATATCAAGCGGAAACTGGAATTGTATTCAACTTCTTTGTCGCCGATTTTTATGGCTCTAAAAGCGAGGATGAACTCGAGGTAAGTTTTATTTAATTTGAAGTTGCAAAACAATAACTAGACTTACTTTCCCTTTTTAATTAAATTGCGCCCCAATAAAGAATCCAGTACTGGATCCAACTGTTCATCTATATTTTCTATTAACACTATATTTCCCTTGGTAATAGCCTTTTCGATTTCATCCAAATAACTACGTTGACCCATGCGTATGACAATCAAGCCCTCGCCGTACTTTTGCTTAATCCATTTAACGCCTTGCAGCTAGATTTTAAATTAAATATTTCTAAAATCATAATTTAGTTAAAGAAATGCTTTTATACCTGGGGATCTATCATTAATGGCCATCTGTCGGAGTTAGAAAGTATAGTAGCATTTTCTATGGACATTCTATCTGAAGGCAAACCCTCATTGGTCCATATGGCTATAGTGGTGTCATCAGTTAGCAAAGATAAGGGATCCAAATTTTCCGTAGTTGGTATGGGGGGATCTATATTTTTTAAAAATGGCGTCCACATTTTTTCTATTAAATCTATTCGAAATTGTTTTGTGAAGCATCCCACGTATGATATAAAGGCTGTTATTAGTAAAATGTCTCCGGGTAGCGTTATACCTTGCTTCACAAAGCTAAAGTTAAAAAGATATTTGAAGTAATACAGGGCTTTTAATAATATTGTCAGATCTTACATTTTTTCTTAAATAACTTTTTTTTAAACTATACTTATATTGGGCATACACTTAAATATAGACAAGCCAATCTTGAAGCTATGGAAGGACTATGTGATACCAAATAAGAGAGACTGGTCTTCGATTGGGATAATTGAGGACTAAGTAATGTGGGATTTAACTAGTTTTTGTCACAAATCTAAATATTATTTTAAGTGATATTCTGTGACACTCAGGTGTATTGATCATACCGAATAACTGAGAAAATGGCAATCTTTTAAGAGAAAACTTATTAGAGAAAACCCCCTGACCCCCCCCTCTTCTTGGCAGAAATTAAAATAAACACACTTCATGTTTCAAACAAATGCTGAAATTCGTAATTAAATCTTAAAGAAGTGTTACTTACTTATTAACAGCTTCTGCCCAGCGCACATTTTCGCTAGCCAGGCCACCAACCAAACGATTAGCTAAAGCAATGGTAGCTTGTGTAGCATCGGCTTCTTGTTGACAGCGTAATTTATCTGCTGTAGCTTGTTCAAAATCGGCTGTCAGCTTAGCTAATTGTTCTTCCAAACTCTTAGAAAATAAAAAAAAAGTCACAAATTTCTCTAAACACCGAAAACTACCTAACTCACCGTAACCTTTCTCTTAATGCCAGCTAATTTGTCTTGGGCAGCAGCCAATTCAGCATTTGCTGCTGCCAGAGCTTTTCTCTTCGGTTCAACATCACAAAAAACCTCATAAAACCTAATAATATTAATGACCCAGGCACATAAGCCGGCAGCAGCTCCTGACTTTGATCTAACAAATTCTGGCTCAAATTCAGGATCTTTTAAATAGGGATGAATGGCTTTAATAATTTCCGGGTGTATGTTTTCCTTGTCATAGTTAATAAGAGAATCTAGAAATGCATCGACTTTAGCCATGGAGATTTTAGCTGCTTTCCAGGAACGATCTTTGGGTAGTTTTCCTCCGGGAGCAAGTAAAACCATAACAGCTGCTGTAACATTGGTAACAGCACCGGGTGGAGAGCCGAATGATTTCAATTCTGTTAGATTAGCCTTATTCAAGGTATTTAAAGCTTCTTGGGCAGCTACCAAAGCTGGCTCTGCTTTTAGTAAATCTTCTTCACAATCTTTTTGCTTTTTCGAAACCTCATCTGCTATAAATGCAACTTTCATTTCCTCTTCATCGGCTAAACCTTTTTCGGTTTGAACTTTTTCAGTTTCTATGCCCACTATTTCAATTAAAGCATCGGCAGCTTCATTTTTCTCTTTTAACTCAATTTCTTGAACCGCCAATTTTACTTTTAAATCAGCCACTTGTACTGCTGTGGATCGTAATTTTTCCAAACCGTTTTCCAAACGCACGATCTTACTCTGTAAGTCCTCGTGTTTATGATTCAAAAGCTTTAAGTACAAGCTAATTTGTTCCAAATAACTTTTCGGAGTAGTATAATTAAAACGCCTTTCATTTTGTAAGTACACTTTGGACATGGAGTTTACAGAGGTATGGACATAAGCCATAAATTTAGCTACTGAATCTTGATGATTTTCGGGAAGAACTTTATTTTGTGATAAGAAATTCATGGCCACTGAGATAAGAGCTTCCTGTGGCCACTCATGGAACCAATTGATAGAAGTAGCATTTATGATGGCAGGGAATTTCCTCGACCGAACACGTAATGTTGAACCTACTGGCGAGAAACACAGAACTATCTTCAATTGCTTACGTACACGATCTATAAAGAATTTCCAACAGTTTTCACGTGAATCCACCAGACCAGCACCTTTAACCTCATTGCGAACACCAGCTATAATATTCTCAATCTCATCGTCGGGAAAGAGATCTGGAATCTCGCCAGTGGACAACATATCGTTGATAAGGACCAGGAAATCCTCGTTGGGAATTTGAGCATCTGTCATTAGAAACATTATGCCAACATTCTTTAAACCTGCCTTCAAATATAAACCTGAAAATTCATTCTGGAAAAAAAACTAAATGAAAACATAATCGTAAGAAAAATATGCGGAAAAACGTACCTTTAAATCATTTGTACCATAACCTTTTTTTAATTGGATCTGCACTACTTCCAAACTCGATATGAAGGCTGCCAACCGAGCCAAAGATTGTTTACCACTTCCTCCTACACCCACCAACAAAGCACTTCCTCGGGGCGATTCTAATATACGATTAATACGACACACATGCATCATGGCATCTTCGAAAAGTACCAAATTCATGGCGGCAACAAGATCATTATATGAAGACATTGCCTCCGTGAGGAGTTTGTGAAGCTCAGTCCAACCCTTAATGGGCATGTACTTGGGTTCACCAATTCCTCCAGCGAAATGACAATAAATGTTCGGCTTATCAAATATCACCGATTCGTCAATTTCCTCAAAGGATTTCTTCACAATGTCATGTTGCATTTTAGTAAAACTATCAATATCCTTTTCGTCGATCAATTTATCAGCATAAACCCTTTGAGTCTCATGTTGCCACAGGCGTATTAGATCCGTTGCAGTGGGCAAACAATCAACTGTGCTAAATAGAAGGCCCTAAACCGGTTCACTGATTAACATTAGTTTACATTTAAGAATTATCTTTGGAATCACCTGAAAAACATTGCTTATATCTCTTAAATTAAAAATATAGTGTGACTTGATGGCGGTTGGCAAAAACACCTGTGAGCATTTGTTGTGCAAAGCCAGAGTTGCAGCCACAATATTTGCTGACATTCTAGTCACTATGGGGTAGAATTTTTGCTCGGCGTTAGAAAAGTGTTGCGACAAAATTGAAGAATACATGGTCGTTATGGACTCGGATCCGGGAAAACTCACGGCTAGTACACAGAAGTGACGCTGTAAACGTGGATTAATAGTGAAACTGCCAGCTGTAGGATTCATACAGGCCACATATTGGCAGTTGTGTATGTCCTTCAAACTAAGCTTGTTTCGATCATACCAATGACCGTAGTCCAAATGTTGGCGCATTAAAGTATGGGGCTGCACTGTTCCATAACAATCTACTTCGGGCATATTCATGTCGTCTATAAAGTAGATAAGAGTTTTATTGCCTGGTGGACCGTAATTACGGCCAGCTTTTTTCTCCAAAGGTTTTTCCAAAATTTTCTGCAACATTTCTGAAGTTGTGTAATAATTAAATGGTATAGTGGTGACAGCATAGTTCTCCGATAACGATTGCAATTTTTCATTAACCAAAACAGTTTTGCCACAACCTGCCGTGCCCACCAACATAACTGGATGTTTTTTATCCATTAGCAAATCCAAGAAGAATCTAATTCTAATGGACTCCGAGGTATGAACCAATACAGCCTGCAAAGGTAAATCGCTGTCTAATTCAAATCTGGGTATTTTTTCCGTCCAAGGAACGAATTGTTTAGTTTCACAGTCCAAAAAGTAGTCAAAAACAGTTCCACCTTTAAAAGATTAAAACATATGTATATTATTACTTATAAACGAAAACTTCCTAAACTCACCTTGGGGAAACTTGACGGTTTTAAATTCATTAACCCACCATTTACTAAACTCAACGCGATAGTCTATAGTTTGATCCTGGAACATAGCCGAGCCGAATGCCCAAATGCAGGCAAAAACAAAGTAAAGTTCATGCCATTCTTTGGGACAGTCGGCTGGTGTGTTAGCCGGGGTCAAAAAGCATTCCAATAGATGGCATAACATTTGTATGTGAGCCATTTCGGCAATGGGTGTAATCTTCTTAAAACGAACTCTGATAGTTTCCAATGAAGCTGGTATATATTTATCAAATAACATAACCAAATTGGACTTTTCGGAGGGTATTTTACGTGTTTCCACCCAACTGGTCACATACCTAAACATACATAAACAATTAAGAATTAATTTTTATATCTTAATGTTCTTAAACTTACGGATTCCATCCCAGATCCTGAGGATTTATGTATAAAATGCCCGCTCTTGATACTGTAGCCGGTGTGGCTGTTCTCAGATTTGAAATCTCAAAAAGCAAACGCATCGAAGGCGTCAACGCAATGCGCTCATTGCTGGCCAAAGTTAAAACTTTGTTGTCATCCATTACGGTATTTAAACTTTCAATCCACATTGGATCTATATCGCCATCGAGCACAATCCACTTGGGTTGATCTCCCGTTATGTTTGCTTGATCTCTCATTATTACCGAGAACAAACCGTCTTTCCACTCTCGTGTAGCGGGATTTATAATGCCAAAGAGTTCATCATTGGTTACAGCTTTAGGGTTTAAATCATTGAATATTGGTTTCCGTTTGATATTCTGGTAGGTGCGCAAAAGGGTTTTCCATACTTGAGTTTTGCCTGTGCCAGCATTACCAACAATAAAAACGGAATGTCTAACTTCTAATAATTCCTCTAGTTGCACAACCTTAAGTATGAAAGTATCTTCTGTTTGTAGAAGTAAATCAGAAGCAGCTTGTTTGACGGTACGTTCGAAATCTTGATCTCTTTTGCGAGGCACATCTAGGGCAGGGAAGAGATCACTAATAAGGCCCATAAATACTGGCATGTCATCAGTAACAACCTTGGGTATATTAAAATCACGCAATGCTCTCATGAGAACTTCCTCTTCTGGGCGACCGGGATCACCACGCTGAAATTACAAAGGAAATAAGAGTAAACATTAGTATTTTAAACAACTATTAAACCGACAATAAATATTTGTTTTAAGTTTGAGAATAATTAAAAATTTAACTTTGAATTTTTCGAAGACCTAGCAAAATAGCGCTCGCGATGTCCACTTACCTTTAATGAGCCAGCTACAACCAAAACAGATTTAATAGCTCTCAAACCCCAATCGTAGTGATCCTGTTTGGACAGCAATTCCTTGCATAAAGTATATAAAGTGATAAACTTTCTTGCCAAAACTCGAGCATCTTGGAAGCCTTCAGCAACCAACATAATTTCACAAATCAATTCGAAATCTGGTACCACCATAGCGCATGGTCTGAATAAAGCTTTTAAATTCTCCGGCAGTTCTGTACGCCCGGCATAGCCCGGATTCATGGTGATAAATATGCCTACCGTTGGAACACAAGTAATCATTTCTCCCATAAAATTAAACGTATCCTTGTGATCACGTATAGCATCTTGAACGGATTTAACTTGAACAGCTACCACAGATAACACCTCCACTGTGATGCGATTAAACTCATCGAAACAACCCCAGGCTCCAGTTTGGGCTAATCCTTTGTAAATATTGCCACATGATTGATAATCCATTTGTTCCGAGCAGTTGAAAACATAAACCATAATACCAATGGCTCTACCTAAATCTTTGGTAGTTTCAGTTTTGCCTGTACCTGCGGGGCCGGCTGGACCTCCACCCATAACCAAATGAAGGCTTTGCGTCAGGGTAATGTAACATCTATCAGTTAAAGGTGTGATTACCAAGCGTGGTGTGTTTCCCAAATACTCATGATTATAACGAAACTCTGCATCACATATGTTAGCAAAACAATCTTTCTCCACATCGTCGAATCGATGACGTAACTGGGATTGCCACATAAAGGCCGAACCAGAATCTAATTTGGCCTGAATCATTTTAGCCACCACGTCACGTGAATGAACATCAATTGTGCAAATGGTCATGATTTTTTGACGATCTCCCTTTGTCAGTTCTCCCAACAAAAGAGTGATGAGTAGACTTAATTGCGAGATCTGTTTTTTATAATAATCCTTGATGGCATTATCGTAACCCTCTTCCAGGCGGCCAAAGGCTATATTCACTTCTGTAGACCACCAAATTTGCGACCCACATAGTGACACTTGGGCAGGATAGTCGAATAACCATTGCTCACGTTGCTTTTCCTCATAGGCCACCACAGCCTCGGACACATAGTAGCGCAAAGAGGCTCTCATGGCGGCCTGTATGCGATTTAGCCATACTTCTACGGGGCCACGCATACTGGCCATTTCATTGAATTGCACATACTCACCATCTTTGGCATACATACCAGAAGCTGTATCGATTTCATTTTGTGCGTCCCGATTAAATTTCAAACGTGCTATAGAATCAAACAGTTTCGTCAGGTGCTTTGTCACCATATCCGGTTGTATGCCATTGCTCAAAATATCCAATAGATCAGCGGAGGACACAAAATAGAAACGAGGAAAAGCCAAACGTTTCGTTTCCAAATACTCTGCCAAAGCCTTTTCGCAAAGTGTAAGCTCCTTTTGCAAAGTTTCCAAGCGTTCAATCAACCCGGTTCGATTGGTCGATGCCACCACATTATTCGATTGGGCCATTTCATTCATTAGTATGCGAAATTCCGTATCAATGTGATCGAAACGATCCGAGTCGACTGGTAGCTGCTTACGAATATCTTCCGAACTCATGAAGATACTCTCGAGATGGGTCCAAGTGCGTTGCACCTCAAACCATACGGTTATCACCTGATCGGCAATCATTAGCTTATTCTGCCACGCTGAAACCTCTTCGAGGAAGTGGGCGATGTACTTGGATGTAATAAGATTCTGTAGACAAACTTGATTATCTTCGAGAGTCTCTATGAGTTCTTCCGAGGCTCTGAGGAGATTACATCCTGTGCGTGGATGGAGTTCATGATCAAATTCCATCGCAGACCATGTTGTATTCAAATCTCGCAAAATTTTTTCCATAGACATTTCCTTAACGGCCTTGTCTACAATATTCTTCACCTCTTCTTCACATTCGTGCAGATTCAGGCCAAGTAGTTCGGCCAATGTTGTTTCGTGATCCATTATAAATTTCACCTGCGGATAGGGGTAATTTTTTTTTAATTTAAATTGATTTGGTTTAGAAAATATTTTATTAAATTCTTAGAATTAAAAAAAAAACTTGTATACATGCATTAAGTGCTTGTTTAATAAGATTTTAAAGTGATTTTGTAGAATTAAGATCTAGAAGATTTTTGATTTATGTTTTTAACTTACAGTTATTTCCTTGGGTAAAGCTGATAGACTCTGTAACGATATTGTATTTACAAAAGCTGTACAAAAATGTATTTACATTTGGAAATAAAGCTCAATAAAAATCTTGTGACTGTACATTTTTAGAATCCTTTTTAAATAATGGTTTCTTTGTGACAAACATGGTGTTTTTTTTATCTTGGAGTTCTTTCGTATTCTACAGACATTTTTTGAGATCATACGATAGCAGAGGATTCTTCAGCTAGTCTCCAATATTTTTTAGTATTTCGTTTTCATGTACGACGTAATTAGTGCTTTAGTTGTCATTGCCAAATCTTTGTATTAAAAATGGTTCAAAAACTTTAATTTCAGGAGTAACGTACATATATGGCCAGGTGGATTACTAAAACGATTTGGCTTAATTTAATTACTAGATATTTTAATAATATAGGAAATATCTGTGCCAAATTCGGTTCTGCTAGATAATATGGTATGGACCAAGACACACCCCCGGGGGGTGTAGGGATTATATCAAGGATATTTTACCTTTTCGTGTTACATCCTCCCTCGTAAAGCGTGTGATCCAAAATCTTTGTAATTTTTTGAAATCGAGGTACTCACTGGAGTACCTTGTAATCTTGGGCAACTGGAGTCAGTAGACCCCGATAAATGTAAGGAACCAGTCTAGCTATTGGTTGAGGCCATCGATAGTATGCTTCTAGCAGGAAATGCTTCCTGTCTTTTAGGATGATTGCTATTGGGTAGGCTTTACTTTTCTAAACGAAAGTTGCTTTTCATCAAATTGTTCACCGTCCGATGGGGGAGTGCCTTTTTCAAAGCATGAACTCACAAAAGGTTCAACGAAAGGCAGTTTTTTTTACAAAGAGATACTCTCAGGGATCACGTGGTGGCTGTGGTTTATATGTAAAATTTGCTTTTTAACAGAAGCTGCTAGATTTCTCATAGCAGTGGAGGTTAAATAGCTCAGGCTCTTAAGGGTTCATAATTTTTGTCGGATTATGCAATTAAAATTGCTATATGTGTGTGAAGTATCAGTGCACACACGGCAGTGGTTGGTAAACGCATTGTTTGTCGCCCAAATGTCACGTGCTCATATAATTCTTTGCCGCATTGTACCAAAACCTACTCATTTCTTTCAATTACAACTTCATTTGCCCTAAAAATCTTTACTTTTTTATGAGCAGATGTTTAATATTCATTTTCAGGTCAGTTTCGTCGTGAGCATGAATTTCAGGAAATCCCTATTCATAAGATTAAGAACAAAAGATTTTTTTTAGTTCCAAATACTTTTACATTTGGTAAGTCATAGTTTGTTCTAATTCTTGAATGACCTTTGGCAGGTAGCTGAAATTGTGTAAACTCTTAAAGGTCTTGGGAAAGATTCCGTTAATCCTCGACCGAAAAAAATGCTTTCTTCGCTTCTTTTCAGAAATCTTCTCATAGACTGTTGTACACGATACATAGTACAATCGCAATACTTTTGAAACTCTCCTAACCATCGATTAATTTAAAAACACCATGTTCGATAAAAAAAAAAGGAAAAGTAAGACTCAAAATTAAAACCAATAAAATTAAAAAAAAATTACACAAGATAAATATTTACAAGTTAAAAAATATATTGAATCGAAAACAAAAATAAAAAAAATTAAATATAACCTTTGTTGAATTCATAAGTTGATTCCAATGGCGTTCCCTAATGGCGGGATTTTGTAATTCACCCACCGCCCTCAATGAGGTTAACATATTTTTCACAGTAGATTCTAAGTTAATAAATGTATCCCAAGTACGCATTTCTTTGTCTAAAAGTCGTATATCTTTAGCAAATTTTTTACACTCAATATCCATATTTTCCACATCAACTTTGCGCCAGGGTGTCGTTTTCCAATCTTCAATGCAGGTTTGGACTATGAAAACATAATCCCATAATTGCTGTTATGTTTTTTTTTAAGGGAAAGAAAGTAAATCAGAAATTCATTAGTTTTCAATAAACAAAAAGTTTCCGATATCCGTTTTACAGAATACTTGGTCCTTTACAAAATTCAAAAATTCAAGGACAGCTTTAAAAAAGACTCGTAAAATATGTTAAAAAAAACACATTCAGTTCAAAGATCTTGAATGTTTTTTCTTGCAAAACTTACCTTTAACATTCTTAATTCCTTACGACATTGTTTAAGTAATTTAAATTCGGGTATGTTTACTTCAAAAAGACTACCCGATTCTTGTATTTCAGCCATTTCACATTCTAGTCTATGCATGTCGTCGTTAATGCGATCTGACAAAACATATGGATGCGGGCAATCGTAACGGAAAAAGTCATAATGTTTGAAGGCATCACGGAACTGCTGTACATAGGTTTCAAATGCTGCCACCTTATTGCGTATACTAACAACTTCGGTAGCTTGTAGAGGCGAGACCTGTTGCTTTACAGTAGAGGCAATTTTCTTAGTGTTAGCCCACTGTTCTGGCAACTCCTGCAGTAAGACATTTACTTCTTCGGGTATATCCATGTCATAGTATTTCAAAAGTTGTATAGTCTCTTGCATGGGTTCAAACATTTCATCGGTTTTAAGGGCTCTTTCCTTAACGTGCATTAGATAGGCCATAATATTAACCAATCCCTCATAGTCACCCTCCTTTACTGTCTGCAGCAAACCTTCATCGGCTTTGCGTATAAAATTACTCAAGTCCATTAAATTTGACGTAACCGTGGTAACTAAGTGGGTCTTAAACATATTGCCCCATTTACACACAGTATTCAGCAAAGCTTGACGGAAGGGTCTGACATCCACCTGAAACCAAGAGCTGAACACCTGAAAAGGTGATATGTCTTCTATTTCATTGAATAAACTCTCATAGTTATCAATTTGCTCTCTAAATGCCTCAATGGTGGGTGGACAAGGTTGACAAGCATTAGAATCATTTAATTGTATCAATTCAATTTCATCGGCATCTAACATTCTACCATATTCCAAAAAATACTCCATACACTCATGGCGATCATCCAACCACAAATAGGAGTATCTTTCAAATTGTCTACAAAACATGGCGGCTTCTTCCATTACCAAATCGACACCATTCAAAATCTCTCTTCTCATATCGATTATATCCTGATTCTCTTTAACCATATCGCCATAACTGCGTTTCTCGTTCTTTTTTAAACGCTTAATCAAACTGGCCATTTTTAAAATGTCCCTTACTAACTCTATCAACATGTTGTTAAAGCCCATTGAATCTTCGGGATTTAGAGATGGTACAAATACCATGTCCGGTTCTCTTAACTCTAAACGTGCCTCGAATAAAGGTGCATAATTATTTTCCGGGTCCATATTCTCCACCAAATAGCCTACACTCACACCCACTGTCTTTAGCAAATGTTCATACACTATATTGTCGACAAAGTCCACATAATTCAGCCACATTTCATCATCTTGACTATCTTCCATATCAAATTGTTTGATATTGTCATGCAACAGTTGATGTATATCATCCGAAGCTGCTATTATTTCGGCATATCTCTTTGCAGTACGATCGGGTCTTTCGTCTATGCAGAGTACAGCATCTTTTTTACCATCTTTACGTTCGAATAAGGGATGTTTTATCCAAACGGACATAATGTTGCGTATCTGCCTCAGATTGCCTTGAGTATGATTCATACGATTTTGGAGAGCAGCAACGGGTTTTCGTAATTTTTCCAAATATAACATGATATCTGAAAGTGGAGGGGAAATTTTGCTCTTTAATATATACTTTGCCTTAGTAAAACGTGTGCCTCATATCAAGAATAGTTTACAAATTTGAGTTTGAATCATATTGACTTTTCGATTTACAATTTAGTATAGGAAATAATTATGGGCATCTGAAAAGTATTTATTGTTAGAACTTTAGAATGAGATACCAATTAAGGTAGCGGAGTGTTGTAGTGATCAAAGTGCAAAATGTTGCTTTCGAGATTTAAAAAATAAAGTGGCGTTCACCCTTCTCCAAACAATCCATCCAAGAAGCCCACTGACCTACCGTCCCCTTGGAAAAAGTGATAACGCCCTATGAAAACAGGTAGGAATCAAAGATTAGCAAGGTTCCCCACCAAAACACAAAATATACGGAGGGCGTTTTATGTAAGCAGCGACGGATGACAGCACAATTATACTAGGACCTGCTACAGCAGACCAATCATCTACTTAGCTGGAACAACAACCGATTAACGATATTGATACAGGACAAAACAACAATAGACTGGTGTATCAACCAAGAAGTAATCAATTCAAGAATTAGGGCAGTGCAATCTTCAAGTCTTACCTACTACAGCAGAACAATTATTTACTTAGTTGGAATAACAACCGATTATTGAAACTTATACAAGGCAAAAAAAACCAATACAGAATGGATCGATTCTCTAAAAACTAGGACAGTGAAATCTTACATGGGATGACGCGAAAAACAAATCTTGAAATTTGGAGATGCTTTGTGGGAGCCATATACACCCAAAGGTGGTAATGGAGAAAAAATACCGATTAATTCGGCATAAACGTGCCACACAGGTTCCATTTTTACAACGTGATTAAAAAAATCATGCTCTTAAACTTTACTCACCATCTGGCAGTAATTACACCATACTTAGAAGCAGCTTTTGTTGCACACAAACATTTTCAAAATACCCACGCCTACAATCTGGGTTAAAAAAAATGCTGGAAGGGAGCCAAGATCTTGGGATATCTGCCCCAGACAAATTTTAGGTATTGACTGCATATATTTTCCTTGGGAGTCGATATATCGAAATATAAGCGCTTTTCTAGATGCGTGCCAATCCCAGAGTGTAGTAAAATTTACGGTGGTAATAAAATAAATCTAACTAATTTAATGGAATTAGGTTTAGATTTTATATTTCTAGGTTCCGTTGATATTCTATTCGAAAGTATGCTTGGGAACCTTTTTATATATTTTAAACATAACAACTTTTTGTAAGGCAAAGTAATTCCATTTAGTCACTACGGATTTAAACTATTCACCCCTATCGTGAAATAAAATTCATTGGGAGTTTTTCCCCTTTTTCCATTTTTCCCATGTTAGTTCAATTGTAAAAATGGGAAAAGGGAAAAAACTCCCAAGGAATTTTTATTCACGATAGGGGTGATTATGTTTCATTAATGAAAAGTTCTATCTTAGATTTCTCTTGTACATCAATCTCGATAAAACACCGTTTCCTATTCCTTCTTCATCACAACAAAACCTACAATACACATTTTTTTTAAGATAAATTTTATTACTCATGTTCTCAGTAGACCTGTCGTAGACGTCAACCGGCAAAATATTACAATTCGCCAGACGAAACGTAATACTTATTTTATAGGATGATTTTATTCCGGATTATAAAATTTGAAAACTACTCGAGTTGTCGATACTAAAAGTCCACAGTTGTATTTAGACTTTTAATTTAAAATACTAGGGTCCATTATTATAACTTGAAGTTAGCTCTTATCGGACAGATAACTGACGCTTTTTGACAGATAACACATTACTATGTATGTGTCAACTTAATCCTAACTTTAGCTAACACCATGTTGTAATAACCAACCAACTCACCTTTGGAATTCCAAACCAGCTCATGTATCCCCACCTCCACTAAATCGTCGATTAACTTTATTTCCGATTCAATTAATTTCAACTCTACCGGTGAACTATTTTCTTGTATTGCATTATACCAATCAATAGTTTTCTCCAAATTTAATGTATAAGTACGGAAGATATCGCTATTTTCCGCAAAATCCAATGCCACTTGAGGTATATCCTCTACCTCCATTTGTTTTAGGTAATGAACTTCACGCAAAATACAAAATAGTTCAGAACTAAAGTTGAGTATTAATAGATTGGTCGAGGGATCACGAGTTATAAGAGATTTTTTCAAATTCGTTTCAATAAGCTCATCCAGTTTTTCAGACCACTCCCCAAAGACATACGAACGGCTGGCTCCAATTTTAAGCAGCAAACGATCATAGCGTTTGATAATATCGAGAGAAGTTTCGGATTTAACAATACTAAAATTGAAATAGTTTAGCATGAAGTCTAATATTTTTTTGGTAATAAATCTTACTCATGTTGCAAAGTCAGAAACTGCTTGACAGGCAGGCTAATTCTTCTTTCCAATTGGCTGCACCATCTAATAAAGGCAGCTGCTGGTGGACAATTATATTCGGGATACAATGTCACATTATCTGATCGCATAAACATTTGTTTCTCATAAATGTTTTCACATATAGTTAGCTCTTCATCCAGCATACGTACAATCTCAGCATATTTCTGGGTGAATTGTTCTTTGATTTTCGGTCTCTCCAAAACACTGCCAACTATGTTGATTAGCTTTTGAATTAAAGGAATTTTCAAACAGTTTTCAATTTACTTTTAAGTTAATCACGTGTAAAGTTACCTTAAAAATACTCTCCAAATTGTAGCAATCATCAAATGCCTGACATAATACAGCGGCCAACTTCATATCCAACTCGAGTATACGCAGTTGAAAATTTTCAAAATCCACATCGAACTCATGATCATCGGGATCAAGTACATCATAACTCTTCGATGCGAAGGCCGTAAAGTATTGATTGAACTCGACATAAACGGCCGTTATGCGTGTACTCAGTTGGCGACCACGAAGACCACCGATCTCAACCTTCTCTAGTTTTAGAAATTCAATCACTGTAAAGAAAAACCTACCCATGCCCCAGTCATTAACAAGACGCCATCACACTTTTGAATTTAAAGGCAGTATTCAATTCAAAATTCGTTTAATTATACTCACCACTGTATGGTGGTTAGACGTTCTAGAAAAGCATTAAAGCGTTTAAAAACTGAATTTGGATGGAAGGTCCAGTTAATCGGTGGCCTTTCTTCGGGCTCCGTAAAAAAATCCGCAATTATTTCTTTATAATAATCGAATAAAGCTCGAAAGAATTTTAAAATATCTATCGACAAAGTCAGGCGTTGCATGGCTTCATCAATATCACTATGGAATATTGAGGAAGGATCTAAATAACGTTTAGCCTTGGAAAAATAATATTTTATAGTTTTATTTAAAAATCAAGAACGTCTCTTCAATACCCTACCTGGTGTATAATTAAGTTACAAAGTTGTCTCAATAATATTGTTATTTTCGAGGAATGATTATAATACCTGGAATTGCCCCACAGATTACAAACCACATGCATTAGAGGTATTAAAACGGGTTTACATTCGGCAAAATCCATTTCCTCCAATTGCTGTACACATTTCCTTAAGGGGTTGAGATACAAAGTGATATCTTTAGCCTCGGCAAGAGCTTTAAAATTGAAAATAAAAAGGTACAAATCCAGTCCAGATTATTTAGATTTTCCCTTAAAATCTCACCAGTTACTACATTTTTGAATAGTGTCTGAAAGCAGGGATAATAAGCACTACGTGAATGTTCCAATACTAAGGCCATGGCTCTTATGCGCTCATTGCGTAGTTGTTCGAAGATAAAGGAAAGATTTTTCAAACGATTATTCCAAAATATAAGTTCTGTAAATAAATTCGAAAATTTTTCATTCAAGATCACATTTTCCAAAATCTTTAATTTTTCCTACCTGTGTGTGGTGTTGGATTTTGATTATTTAGAAAAGCATTTGCTGGATTTTCTTTAATAACCTCGTGCACCTGCGTAGCCCATTTTATTACCACGCCCTCGATGGCACTTTTTAGATACAAATCAACCTGTAATTGAGGATTATCCCCGAGCACATTAGCCGCTTTAACAATTTTCTCCACTCCTACAGGCATAGCCAAAATTGTTTCACCACTGACTTGTCCCTTAACCTGATGAACGGTACTTTTTAAGCTATGCACATGTTTTTGGACATCTTGTGCCACCATAAATGGCCAGGTCTTATAGTTGTCTTCATTCGAAAGCAGAGGTACCAAAACCTCTTCTACTAAAGCCGATAATTGATCAATAGTGCGTGTTGCTAAGTCACCACAGATGATAAAACTATTGCATTCTTCTCTGGGTATGGGTAGGGGATGTTTCTTAATGAAATATACTCCCTTACTTTTGAGTTGTGACAGTGGAAATGTCGTGGAAGGAACTAATTGTGCTGCTTGTGTTAGAATTATTATAAGAACTACTGGTGTAGGACGATCAAGGAATTCTTTAATGATGCCCTTGTGCTCCTCAACGGTTATAACACGTGTCCATTTTTCAGGTTTTAATTTAAGTGACTTAATAACAAAGGACCCCATAAGCTCTAGACGTGGATCGGGACCGGCACCTGCTGCTGCCGCAGCCTCAGCACTAGTCGATGGTTGATCCATATTATGGCTGAAATAAAATTAAGAAACAGGTTTTATCAATTAAAAAAAAACCTTGGTTATATCGGTAATCAAAATTTAGTATAATCTCAATGATTTTAACGCAGTCTAAACAAAAATAACAATTTATTATTAAAATTTAGAAATCTGTTGACAAAATTTAGGAAGCCCCTTTACATTCCCCATCGGATAGAAGCTTCTTGCTAAGCAAAACCATTATTAAACATCAACAGCCAGCAGCAAGAGCCAAACAAAAAAAAATATTTTATTGCGATAAAAAATTCCCGAAAAAAATAATTTCACAAAATTCTGATTATTAATAGATTTAACGCCTTTTAAATATAGAATTTACGAAAATAACTTTTTGAGCCACAATCCAGCCAAAATGACATCGAAAATTTTACTTAAATCGATATTTGTAAAAGAGCACGGGGAAGACATTCGAAAGTTGCTCTTAAAATTAATTAATTTTCAATTGCAGGCCCTCTACTTTTATGAGTTAATAAACATATGGTAAATTTTTAGTAAAAATTATTAAATTTAAATTAGAAAACAAATCTTAATTAAAAAGTCTGAAAGTCGAAAATATAGTCACAGAAATACTTTTCCGACTCCATTTTATTTTAAAAACTAATCCACCTCTTATTTAAATAAAATATTTTTCAACTTCTACAAATAAATAATTAAATCGATAACAAAGTACGTTAGATAAACAATTGCATAATTATTATCAATGTATTTTGCTACGTCAAATGTAAGATAAATACAGACATCCCTTTTAAAACAAGGTACAAAAACTAAAATACAAAAGATAATTTTCTTTATTTTTGTTAAATTAAGGGATACTCCCTTAAACTTATGCAAAGATTTTCTGGGTGGTAGGTCCACAATGGGTTGTAGGTCAAATGTAAGCTTCATTTCCAAAAATAACACTCGCCGCCAACAATCTTAGCAAAAAAAGAAAAGATTTTTTGCACAAAACTGACGTAAAAGTCGAAATTGTAAAAAAATACGTACCTAAACGCGCGTTTTCTAGTTATACAAATTGTCATGCCCATAGAATTTGTATGAAGCAACCCTAAATAAGATTTTGACAGCGTGTTTAATAGCGAAGTTGGCCGCTGTTGTTAGTATATATAATGGAAAATTTAGCTTTTTTTTTTTGTCAATCTAGCGGTTTTTATCTCTATTTTTAATTTCTATTTTGTGAGTTTTTTTATGAAACAAGAAAGTAAACACTACTACTGTTTGTGACTTTTATACTTTAATAGTCTTATTCCTTCGATATTTTCCAAATAGAAACTCTGCTAGGTTATTATGTGATCAAACTAGCTTAAGTCCCTTTTATACAATTCCATAAGTCTTGAAATTTTTGCTGCAAAAAAATCTAATGATTTTTCGTTGATTGTTAAAAAAAATCACATAGAAAAACTTTTTCATTACACTTTGCGTCTACACTAGAAAAGAAAACATCTTAATTTTTATTTTAAGTGCGTTCTACATTTTGGCATGATTTTAACAGATATTAAAAATAAATATAAAGAAAAAAACTAACTACGTAAAATGAAATATTTCTTTATTTCAGAGCATTTTTTTAAACTGCATAATAACTAAACATGACAGAAATATTGATGGAATCCATTTTTTTTTTATTATAATCTGGTAGGAAATTTCATGGCGTTTACTATTTAAATACGATTGCAGGCATATGTCTGCTGTGGCTACGAGTTAGATTACGTCAGACCGGAGTCTGAACTTTCGGCAACAATGAGAATTCTTCCATTCATTAGACTGGTCCAACTTTCGACTACTTTTTTCAATGCTGGTTTGTCGGCATAAACTTAACATAGCCCCATAAAAAGTAATCGAGAGTGAAAAGAACCACTTCTGGAAATAAATTTGCCAACAAATTAATTTTGCAAAAGATCGAATGCTAAGCGCGCTGTAAGGCAACTAGATTTCGGTGGTGTTTCGCTGATTAATTTTTGATAACTAAAACTCAGTCAGCAAGCTAAACAATTTTAATGATTACATCCATTTGGTGGTGATTTGCGAATTTTCTTCGCACCAAATACGTCGATTTTGCTTATTGAAGTAGCCATTAAATCAGAAATGATCTTCGTTATGTAGACGAATTGCTCTATGAACTTCGCGAACAGATTATTTTTTTGAAAGTAAATTTCCACAATTTAGAATTGTTGTTTAAGCGTTAAACAATTCAAGATTGACATATTCAGCTGTCGAACCGTAGTTAGTTAGTTATTGCTCGGTGTGGAGTTGCATTGCAACCGGGTGTCATTTGACCAGAAATGGTAGGAGTGTTAGATAGGCTCCGCCATTTACCGAGGGGGATGAAGTGCCCAAATGCATGGATTCGAAGTCGGAACCCTTGTTCTGGTGCCACGGCTCTGAGGCGAAGGAGGAAGGGGCGCTGGTCAACGCATTATTTTGACCCAGTGTTAAGAGCACCGTGAGGAAGAGTCTTAGGACGATGATCACTTTAAACCGGACAAATCTGTCGAACCCTAGTTATCGATTTCAGAAGTTCTCATGCAGCTTAAAAAATACACTATGTTTGATAATTTGTTCCTTTGCGGGCGGTAAATTTTCAAACAACTGTTTTTGGTTTTTTCTGCAAGAGTGAAAAGGTTGACACAATTGCACTTTTCCCGTCTATGTTCTGTATTTAATTATTTTTTAAAACAAAATAATTGTATGTATGATTTATTTAAAATTTAAAAGAAAGCACTTGAATTTTAAAAATTTGTACAAAAAAATTTTATTCTCCATCCTTGATTTAATGCTTGTGCTTTTTTTAAAACAGAACTCTGATAAAATACAAAGGCCTCATTACTCATACGTCAATGTTGCGGACCTGCAAACGTTGCGGTCGACTTCAGAGGTTAGTAAGTATGTATGTAGTTACTAAAAATACGTAAACGTTTTGAAATACAGAGCACTCTGGAAAACGTCAACTAATAAAAACCGCGGGTGTTGACGTTTAACAAATTGTTGACGTTTACGAATGTAAAATTTTTAAATGAAAAACATATCGATAATGTGCTTTTAAACGTTTTTATTAATTATAAACTAAATCCAAACATAAACAAATTCAAAAAGGAAATAAAAAAGGCATTCAACCTGACTAAAACCATAGAAGACAACTGGAACTAAAATAATACATTTTAAATGAGATCATATTTTTAATTTTACACATATGCATTTTAAAAAAATCTGTTATTTTTTTCTGCTGTTTTTTTCTATCCCACACTTGGAAGAGAACCTTCTCTCTTAAACGTCTTAATACATTTAAGTCATTTTGCTCAACATTCTCGCATTGAGCCCAATCCAAAGCCCTGTTTTATTGTCTGCACATTTGTATCTAAATCGTTCTCCTCATCATCGATCACTTCCAACTCCTCAATTTCAAACGAATTAGAAACATTATCCAGGTGGATCCCCAATTTCTGAATTGATTTCATAAAATTAATGTGTGTGTGTACAAATGTGTGTATTTTAACTGCTGCTAAATTCGAAATTTTATTTTATTCAGAGTTGACGTTTTAGAGCTTTATGGTTGGGTTGACGTTTTAGAGTAGGCAATGTAAAAAAAAAGGGTTGACGTTTTGGGATGTTGACGTAAAAGAGTGTTGACGTTTTCCCGAGTGCACTGTATGTTAAAAAAAGAAGAGAAAATTTGTCAAAATTTTATAATTTAAAAAGTTCAGCTCTTGTTATGTGTGCGTTTTGTATTAAAATATAAAAAAAACGTCGTATACGTCGATAGGAAGTTCGTTTTACAAAACACAAAACTCTTTGACAGCTGATACGTAAAAATGGAGAATGAATTTGATGTTATCAGGTTAAGCCGCAAAAGTCACGTAAAAGAATTTAATTATATATAAGCTTGGTATACGTTTACGTCTTAGAAACGTGGGGTTTATTGTTTTTAGTTTCAAGAAAATGATGAGAGCCTTACGGCTGTCAAATTTCTTTAGGTATTTTTTTTTAACATTTTATAACAATCTGTTTTCACAATTTTATACATATTAAATTAATTTGTTTTTTTTTTAATTACGTTATACTCAATATTATAATGCAAAATGTCCCTGAACGATGCCGTTATTTATGATAAACTGCAAAAGTTGTTTATTTTTAACTTGCTCAAATCACTGTTATTTTATTTTACTTTGTTTAGGTAGGGAAACCTGTTCTTAATATTTTCACAGTAGTCTTACAACGTAATACTTGTTCCAAATTTTTAATTTCACATGAATATTAAAAGAAAAGCAAACAAAGTTAAGAGATTTTTTTTATTAATTTTACAGTTTTTCATACATTTTTTAATTCAAAATTCATATATAATTTAATATAAACCCTTTATATGTTATGAACTTTGCACAGTTTTCGTTTTTATAATCCTTTTTTAACACAACTTTCAAATATTTAAACATTTTATTCCTTTACTAACATTTCTTTATTAAAATTCGTTGAAATTTCATAAATTTTCCTTAACTTTTGATCAATTTTTACAATTTTTCACAAATTTTTCTTATTATTACATAATTTTAGTTGTTTTTTTTTTAGTTTTTATGTAGTATTTTATTTAGTTATTAAATTCTTACCTTTATTGGCTGTGTGTCTTCTTAAACTAAATTATTTTCCGTTTCCGTTTATCTTTTAATACCAAACAATTGTCACGAAAAGCTACAACAAGTTAAGGTGAAACAGTCAAGTTGTGTTATTTTTTTCATGCACCCCAGACAACAAAATATTTTATCGATGACACTGTTGGTAGAGACAAAATCAAAGAGAACACCTCACGCCACCTGCATGAAGATTGGAAGGAAATTTCTTTTTTTTCCAATAAACAACATAACAAATGTAGACAAATAGCGAAATAAAGTTCAGTGTGTTTTACAATGGGGAATTTATTTATTTTGCCAAGCAACGGCAACTCTAGAGTGTAGAAATTTGAAAAAGGAAGGAAATAACTGTTTGTTTGTAGTTGTTTAACTGTTGGTATTTCATATATTAGATTGAATCCTTTCGGCATAACTTCACCTAGACTTTTGACTAGTGTGTAAAGAATTTATTTTGTTTGATTTTTAAAATGGTTGCGTGTTGAATTGCACTTAATTTTGAAATTTTTCTAATATAAAGATTGAGTGTTTGGTTGAATAACTTAGTGCGATTATGATTAGACGCAAATAATTTGCAAAGGAAATATAAATACTATTTTGCAAAGTGTTTAATATCTTAATTAAATTAAATGAGCAGTTAGAAAAAGTTTAAAACAAAAACTTGTTGATATTTAAATAGAAAAAAAGTTTAAGTGAACAGTGGGGGCTTAAAGACAAGACATTTAAATTAAATAAAAATTTTTTCCTGGGCTTTTAAATAGCAAAACAAGTTGGAAAGTCAAAACTTTAATGCTTTTCATCAAATAATCGGTAAATGGGTTCAGTTATTTGAGCCTGTTGAAAAATATTTGTACCAAATTGATTTTTACAATTCTATAGGTTAACAAGTAAATACACTATATTTGGCTTTGCCGAAACTTGTATACCCTTCACCGACACGAAAAATATATACATTTATTTCAATTAAAAAATTTGTGAAATTAAAAAAAAAATAATGCAATTCGCACTAATAAACAAATTAATAGTATCAATTAAATATTTTTTGATCTGACATCTGCAATAATATTGTAAACGTTTAATTAACTTGATTAAATTTTAAATTAAAACTGATCTAATTTTTGATTAATGCTTTCATTGAAAAAAATTGGCCAGCATTTTTCTGTGTAAATAGAGTTTAATCTTCCTTAACGGACACCTTCCTTGAGCATAAACCCCCCCCCCCCCCCAGGGGTAAATTTGTATGGAATTTAGGTTAAATAATCGATTTTGCTGGACCCAAATCGATTTATCCGTAAACGTACAACTAACCTTGTAAAAATACATTTTACGGATTATGACATACGTGTACGTATTGTCAGTTGGACGACTTTTACAAACTGTCTTCCAATAACAAAATTCAATACGAATGCATTCAAATATTTTTTAATTTCATAAATAAATTAAGTTAACTAAAATTTCCATTAAAAAAATTATTTTTTTAAAGCTTTATTATGTTTCAAGGCCTAGTTATAACACTGTGCGACAAATGGTAGGGGTTAGTGATCGGGTTCAAACTACTGGGGAAAGTTATATCGGTTAAAAATAGTTATACGTGTCCTAGCGTTTCGCTGGGTCACATCTAGGAATCGAGATATATGAATTTGAAAAATGGGCTAAAAAACTTAAAAATTTTTATAAAAACCTAAATTTTAGGGCGGCCATACGTCCTGTGCATATGACTTATATACCAAAATATCGGAACATATTTTATAAAAAACTCGGAAAAATCGGTTCAGATGAAAAGATTGTAAAAAGTCACATGCGCATGAGGTTCTGACATAATTTTGACGACACTACAAAGCCACAATAGCAAGTTCAAGTTGTGTGATGACGACAAAATTACGTCAGAACCACATGCGCATGTAGCTTTTTACATTCCACATGACTTTACTTGTCGTTTGCAAAGTCAACATATTTTAACAAAAAATTTTTTCAAATTCTTTCTGATTTTCACTGGCGCGCTTTCCTTTTGCTTCTTTCTCCATGTTTTTCACTAAGAAATAATTTGTTGAACAAATCTTTTCAAATACATATGTATTAGGGTGGGTCACTGATGTATGAAAAAAAATAAAAGTTCTCGAATTATATTCTAATAGCAATATTTTTTGTATTACGTTAAAACAAATAAAAATTGCAAAAAAAAAAGTTCAAAAAAGTGTCATCTTGAGCCCGCGCATGAGCTCCTAAGAATTAAGAATATTTGAAAAAAGTCCATTTTTTAAATTTTAATATTTTATTTACTACTTATCAATTATTATTAATTAAAACTAAAAATATTTTGAATTAAACTTAAAAAAAATTAAAATTTGGTTCTTATACAACATAAAACAATAAAATCCTTTTTGGTCACAAAATCTTGTTTACTGTCAAATCCGGGCATCTCTCGTCTTGATTCAAGTTTCGTCTATATTAAACCATCGCTTGACTTTTTTAGCGCAAAGAGTCATGAATGCTTCTGACACTATTTTCACGAACCTAAAAGTCGTTAAAATACAGGAATATGCTTTTTTGCAATACAATGCTATTGTTGCTATATTAAAAATTTAACAATATTGAAGGTCAAAGCGCGGGCTCTTACACTAAAAATAAATTAATAATATTTTACAGGGATCTAATTCAGACAAAAATGCAGCATATTTACTCTATTAGAAGTCGATAAGAGAAAAAAGGTTTTTTTGACCCACCCTAATATGTATGTACTACATACATAGCAAAACAAACTGTTTATTTACAGTTTGTTTATATACAGAATGCTATAAATAGTTGTTTATAAACAAAAGCAGAATTTTTACGAAAAAACATGTTGCCTAGTAACTTTGCTTACATTATTTTATCGAAGCAACAAGTTGTTTTTTCTAGTTTTAAATGTTGCCTAGTAACTTTGTTTACATTATTTTATCAAAGCAACAAATTGGTTTCTAGTTTTAAAATTTAAATGTTGGCTTGTAATTTTGCTTAAATTATATTATCAATGCAACAAGTTTATTATTTAGTTTTCAACAAGTGTATGGTGTTGCATAGCAACTTTTTTCATATGGTAAGTATATAAAAAATTTTCACTTTGAACTTGAAAATTAGTTTTTATGCATACATAGGTATTGTTAAAAAATATATCGTTACCTTAAACGTATAAGAAGAAACAAACTATTTAAAATGATAAATTAATAAATTACTTTAGTCTGGGTTCACATTATGAAAGTTTTCTTTCAGAAAGTTTGAGTTTACTGGTGAGAGGGGAAGAGCATATGCTTTTTTCTCTCCTCTCTCACCCATAAACTCAGACTTTCTGAAAGAAAACTTTCAAAGTGTGATCCCAGACTTAAAGTACTTAAATTTGTTTTTCTATTTTCCTTGTTAAACCTACCGGTTGTTTTGACAACAGACAATCTTTCATATTATGCAAACTATAAGTAAAAAATTTGCATTTTTATTTTCACAAATGGAGTTAGGCCTCACCAGCTTAATATATATGAACAAATATACAAATATAAATATTAGTAAGGTCTTTTAGCGTTTATTATATACATAATCTTTGTTTCTGTTAATTAAATCGCACTTTTTGTATTGATGCAATACATCAGAATCAACGAAATAGTCCATTTTTAATTTTTGGTTAGTAAGGGCCTTTTGCGTTTTAGGTTACGATATGTATAAGATATTTAAAATACCAAAAACGTGACATGCAAATCATTCATTAAGTGGTGTTCACCTTTTTTAAGTCTAAAGTCTAACGAGTATGTACTCTGTTCAAATTTGCGAAAACCTGAAATGTTGAACAGAGTAGCAGCCGGCCTAATTGAATATAAAATTAAACACGCGAGAATATAACTTTCATTCAAGAAAATGAAAAAAAATGAAATAGTGCAACAAGTTGCATACAAATGACATAAAATGTAAATAAAATAATCGTTACCTTAACAAAATCATTTTGCTAAACTTATGGCCGTTTTCTCGTTACACGATTATCTTTTTTCCCAACGAAAAACTGCACATTAAAGAAATTTTATTTTCTTAATGTCTCATTTGCTTCTGTTCTGTCGCAAAGCTAAGTGCCGGTTCACACACATCAAGTTTGACTCGTCAAGTCTTGAGCTTTAAGGAGAGAAGGGAAGAGAGAATGCCATTTCATTTCCCCTCTCTCCTAAAAACTCAAGACTTGACGAGTCAAACTTGACGTGTGTGAACCGGCACTAACCAGCACTCATTTGCCAATTATTTATTTTCCTTTTATTTGCCGTACAGATAAATTCAATCAGCTGACTTCCCACCTTTTACATGAATTTTGAGAAGAGGTGTTGCCAACTAAAAACAATATATTGTTGTACGTAATACAAGTAAAAGCTTAAACCGAGGTTTTTTGGTGGGTTTTCGGTTTTTAGGTTTCGATTTCGGTTAAAACCGAACAGCAATCCCTACGTTCAAGTACCTGAAAAGGTCAACTTAAAAGATCACTAATAGTTCCGATAGGTCGTCCAGCAAATGTCTGTCCAGAAATGTTTTGTTTTTGTTCTGGATCATGGCAGCTGCAATATGTCTAGTGTGTGGAATTTCATTTCTGCTCATTAGCCCGGATTGCCGTTAACAGCGATTTTGTCGAAATATCATTTAGCATTCTGTTTAAATATCCATTGTGTATGATTCAGCAATTGTGACAAACTTCCATTTGCAGAGGGCCACAAGTTTCTAGCAATCCTGCACTTGTTGAAAACAATTTTGAAAAACTTTAAGTTACATGCCCCGTTTTATTTTTTGATCCGGCAACATGGTATTGCATAACCCAGTAATCAAAATCAATCAAAAATGTATTGAAGAGAGAGAGAAACATTGCCGTTAATTTCATCAATATCGTGTTTAATATAACGGCAATTTCAAACGTGGTATGGAAAGCCAAAGAAAAGAGTTAAAAATAAAAAAATTGTTATTTCAAAAGACTATTATGTGTTTTAAAAATCTCCCTAACCCTTTTATAAGGATTTTTGTTTAAAATTTTTAGAGATTTGGTTTTACGTTAATAAAGCTTTTTAAATAAAAAGGTCACAAGTTTTTTTCTAAATTACTAATTAAAATAGAATTTAGAAATTCTTAACGTTTTACTTCATATTACAAAAAAAAAAAACCAAAAAGTTAATTGGAATCAAAAAATTTACAATGATATTTTACAAAATAAAGATTCACTTCCGATGCAAAATCGACGGTAGGGATTTTAGTAAATAAACATTTTAATTTTTCAAATAAATTCTAAAAACTCAAATTCGCTTTTAACGTTTCTGTAAAGCCATTATTTAAATTTCATTAAGTAATTAATATGTTTATAGTTTTAATTAAATATTAATTGATCCAGGAAGTAAAATATCTTTACCAAATTCCAAGTTTCCAATTAACACACTTAAAAAAAAATCTGTAAAAATTCAACAAAAATCGTTTTCAAATGTTGCGGTAAAAAATTTGATTTTGTTTTGCCCACACCACAATAGTGAAAGGGGTATTATGCGTTTGTGCTGAAGTATGTAACACATTATTACGTACGTAATAAAAGAGAAAACCCGGTGCCCTGAATTTGCCAACTGCAGCTCTAGACCTACCTCTTAAGGCTAGCTTACACTATTTTTCTTTATATTGATTAGGGTGTTCAGTCGATTAATTCTTGTTCGATTAATCGAACAATTTTAGACGATTAATTAAGAATTAGGATTAAGAATTTATACCGATTAATTGAATAATAATATATAGTATTTCTGTTAAATGTATAATTTTTTTAAAGTTTTAAGTCGATTAAACAAACCAAATGTATGTGTCCGTTGGAATTTAGAAAGCAGCCATATTTAGTGAGTAGTTTACCTTAAATTTTTTCAACCCAATTTAATAATTAATTTTGCAAACGAAAAAACAACAAAGGTATATTTACTCGAAATGAAGTGAAATTAAAGTCGAACGATAATTTAAATTCAATTATTTACAAAATTACCGTAGGTTTTCGTGGTTTTAAGTGTTGTTCTTGCAAAAATAATTGATACTTTAAGAAGATAAAATTGAATATTTTTATGAACTTTCATTACAAGGTTGTTTTTAAAATTTATATATATATATGTCCTTTATTTATTTAAATACAGTATAGATACAGCGATATAAAAATACTTAAATAAATTGTTCACGAAGAACATAGGGCGTCAAAAAAATTCGCTCTATTTTAAATGCACTTCATTTCGATTTCTAGAATACGCTCATATTTTTTAACAAAATAGTTCATGCGTTTCTCTCTTTAGAATGAGTTTGGTTTGAAAAAAAATCTGTTTCCAAATGCAAATACATATAAAGTACTTCATATTTTTTAATTTTACTTTTTTTCTTCTTTTAGCTTTTGTCAAAAAAATTGCTGATATATTTTTTTTTTATCAAGTTCTTTTATTCTTTACAATTGCAACATTTTCAAAAAAAATGTGTGTGCTGGGAAAACATACATAACAAACACTGCATATAATATAGGACAAATCTAACCTTTTTTTCTTAGCAAAAGCGCTAAATTTATAACAGTTCTCTCTTTTTAATGAAACAAGTATTTCAATAAATTGTACTAAATCCAACAAAAAGTTACTTTGGTTTAGATGTTTATCAACAAATTGGCCCTTTGATAATTTAGAGGCAAAAAATCGGCAAAATGCCGATAAATCGGAAAATATGGCAGGCCTGATTGCTACGGTGATCATTCGTCTTATTTTTTTAAGAGGACATTCCTTTTTTTGATACGATGTTCTTTAAGATGTTTTTCAAAATAAAGGACAGTAGATCCGTCTTTTAGTGAATTGTCCTTTTGTTAAATTATGACTTCTTCTTTAAACTCAAAAACTATAAGTTGTATTTTCCCAAAACCCCAAAATTTCAACATTAATACGGAAAAACACACTGGTTAAAACTAATGCCAGCGTTAGATCGAATTATAAAATTGTTCGTTTCATCGAAAGAATATTTTCTCTCTCAACAAAAGAGCCCTATGATATTGCAAAAATTATTTTTATGATCCATGTGCTGGATTGTGGTTACTTAAGAATCAATTTTTATAACAAAGTGCAAATTTCAAATGGACTGTGCGAAATATAAATTAGTTTTATGTAAAACCAGTCATATTAAATAAAATTACTTCTACAGAAATATATCAATTATTTTTAATTATTAATTTTTTTTGGTTTTAAAGACTTTTGCATAATTATTTTCTTTTTATGAATTTCTAGGTTTATTGCTTTTCCAAAGACAATAAAATTAATATATGTATTAACAGTTGTTCTACTTGCTAATATGATATTCATTGATCTAACTTATTACCTATCCAATAAAATTGATACGATTTATCATTTTTACCACATTTCGAAATTACATTTTTTTCGTTTTAAAAAAATGGTCACCGTACATATTTCCCAAAAGTGAACCTTAGTTTTGAGCTAAATTGATAAGTTTTATTTAAATAAGAATGTTTTTTTACTCAAGTACTAATTTTTTCTTAAATTCTTTTAATCGTTTAATCGAATAAAAATAAAACCGGATTAATTGAACACCCTAACATTAATACACGTCAAAAACTCAAGTGCTTTGTACTTTGTATTTATGTTAGAGTAACCACTCCATTAATCGAGGAAGCTTTCTGCCATTATTTGATCGAATAATTAAAATAGCCAATTTCGAATAACGAATAACTCGAACAACTTATGCAAATTAATCGATTAAGATTAAAACCTTAAAAATTCTACTTTTTAATATAAAAATGTTTTTTTTTTTTTGAATCTTTAACGTTATTTCACAGTTGTAAAAAAAATTTTGCCAGAAACAATTCGTTACTTTTTCACAAATTGAACAAAGTACAACTCTTCGTCTCAGCTCATTGTCTGTCCATTTAAACCTTGCGGACACAATTTTTAAGGCAACCTGATGAAATTTGGAGCATATTTTTCAATTGCAATAATAATGAAACCTATTGAAAATGTTGAGAATCAATCGGTCTTCGATTTCACATGGCCCCCAACACAAATCTTTTTCCGAAAAGAGTCTTTTTTTCTCATCTTATTATCGGGCCTGTTCTGAAAATCACGTGATTTCAAATCACGTGTTTTTGAAATCACACGTGTGCTTTTGTGGTGTTTTGAAAGTATACCGTTTTTGTGTTTCTCGGTGTGCTTTCGGCAATTGAAGATCACACCAAAACACACTAAAACGGGACACTAAAATATCGCACGTGTGATTTTAGTAAGTACTAGTGATTTGAAATCACGTGATTAGAGTAAAAGTGATTTGCAGAACAGGCCTGTATGTTGGCATTAAAACTTAATTGTGTCCAAAAACATTCCATTGCTACGTAACTCAACTCACCAATTTTTTTTTTTACATCGGTGTATATGTATGTATATGGCTATAGCTCCCATACAAATACTGCTCCCGACAATAGCTTTTAATCCTATAACTGTCTTATAAATATCGGTATTGATTTAGCTACGACGACTTATATAATTTCTTCTATATAAAGGCAAAATTGTGTACAGGTAGAGCCAGAACTGACCAGATGTTCCATGCAAACCTTTTTTCTAAAATCGCTTTAAGACGAACAAATCTCAAATGGATGTTGATATCTGGATAATATTCGGTACACAGAACTCTCATATGAATTTTAAACTCGCAACATAATTTTGTTTTGCCGGGTCCATGATAGCCCATACAAAGGCCCCCTCATATGAAACATTAGCGAATAATTGCCTGTATACACTGTAGTTTAGCGTATTAAATGGTCGGGCTTGATCGACTATACTTTCTTACTTGTTTTAAATTTCAAATTGTTAAGCATCTTATTGGAATTTTAATATTTTCATTTTTCTTTTCTTAAACCACAAATCATTATCATTATTATATAATATCGCGATCAACAAACTCGCTCAAGCATTTTATCCACACTTGCTCTCACACGAACACCAAAACAAAAGTATATAATAAAATCACTTACCATCATGCAAAATTTTCAAGTTCACTTTAAGATTTCCTTCGGTTAACATGTATAAGACACTAACAACATTTATTACATCGAATATTTTATTGGATTTCCTAATACAAGCCATCATTGTGGAGAGAAATTTACACTCCTACTATCGTCTGCCCACTACAACTGTAA
Organism: Pollenia labialis; assembly: GCA_949318255.1. Lineage (NCBI taxonomy): Eukaryota > Metazoa > Arthropoda > Insecta > Diptera > Polleniidae > Pollenia > Pollenia labialis. The sequence goes on from OX439139.1 coordinate 25,587,771, forward strand.
AGACCTCCAATGACAGCGAAGATTATTACATACTGCAATGTCCTTTCAAGTCGTCTCTAAATATACCTAAACCCCAGGAGATGCCCATATGCATGATTGTGGGGCGTCACAGTGAACATGAGGAGAAACAAAAGGATTCGATAAAAGTTAAACCACGCACAACTCTAAATACTCAAGTGGATTATCGTTACTTAAAGCCACCAAATTTAGTGAAATTAGTGAACATAAAAAATGGCAAACCTTATACCTTGATCCTAAAGCCGATTAAACAGAAAGAGACATTTTATAAAAGACCTAAAATGGAAGTAAAGGAATCATTTAAAGCCACTAATATAAAATTTATTTTACCTTCACCCAAAATGTCCTTAAATCAATCGAATATTTTGTATTCTGTACCTTTAATGCAGAAAATACAAATAAACGATTCTTTGGCATTGAGTTCTACCCATGAGCCCCAGAAATTAACTCAAATTCTTAAACCAACTTCTACGACTACGACTACGGATACGGATTTTGTTGACGATCCTCCGGATGAGGAAGATACTCAACCGACTCCTCTGAAATATTTGGGAGTTAAAAATGCCTTAAAGAAATTACAACATACGCAGCCAGCTCCACACCCCTTGGCCACAAATCAAACGGAATATAAATCGGAAAAGTTTTTTGCTGATTTAAAGGATTTTAATAAGGGATTTCGAACGAAGGGCTTTCAAAATATGTACCACCGTGATGAAATTTATCAGGATCATATATTCTACGATGATCTTCAACAGATGGGGAATTATCGGATTAAACAGAAATTAAAAAATTAAGAAACATAAAGTGTTATTTAAAAAAAAAAGAAAGTAATAGAAATAAAATATCAAATTTATATGCTATTTGATTTTTTCAAGATTGCGTTTGATTTAAAAATTGAGTGAATAATCTGCAAAAAGCGTATTGTTTTTATTACATCGATATCGAGTTCTATATAATGTCCTTATCTGGGGTGCTTTTTATGTACTTGCCGTGTGCAACAGTGCAAAAATTAAAATTAAAATTTTTTTTTTCAAAATTGCAATTAAAACAAATATTTACCTTCATATTCATAAAAGTTATTTTTGATTTATAAAAGGTTTATTAAACAGATTTTCATAGGAAATTCGTTTAATAAACCTGTTATAAACCAGAAATATTTTTTTATGAATAAGTCCTTTTATATATAAAAAGATTTTTGATAGCCCTTAATTCATATAGAAGCTCAAGCTATTCACTTAAAATATTTATTTTTTAAACTTTACGATAAAACTCTATATTAATACAATTTCGAATTAATTTGCATCATTATTATTAATTTGCATCGTTATGTGGGTATGTATGCATGCAACAGGAATTGAACCTTTGATATGAAATTATTTTATCATTTGACATCAAACACAATTCCCAAACCTTTTCCAATTGTTAGATTTTAACATATAAATTCAAATTGATCGTAATTTTTCTAAAAATTCACAACAGTTTTTAACTTCCACAATACTTTGAATAGTTCACATAATTCACAATAGATGTAGAACTGTCACAGTAATTTAAAAATATAATTGGAATTTATCCTCTCAACACTATTTAAGTAGTACGACGAACAGTAACGCAAAGCATTTGTCATTGTGGCTGTAGGCAAACGTTTTGTACACACACTTAATTTGTATTGTGTGTTTGATTTTCAAAAACATTTATGCAGCCCTTAATTTTTCATGCCTGGTATAAAAGAGGAAAAACTTGCTGTCGCTACGTTTTTAAATAATTATATAGGATTTAAAACTGTTACGCCAAGAAGTCAATATAGCAGTATAATTATGTATATGAACCGATTCATAAATAAGAATATACTTAATAAAACAATTTAATAAAAAAAATTAGCTTCAAATGTAGCTGGTTTGTTAAGAAGATAGGTAAATGTTTCGCTTACCATCTCGCTTACGGAAGGCATGAATTTTATATAACGAGTTTCGACTTGTAAGAAATACATATTTAACAAAACGCGCGCAAATACATATTTGACAAAATTTTATTAAACGCGCCTAAACAGTGTTCAGTCTAACGATCAGCTCATTTTTTTGCTGCTACACTTATTCTTTAATATAATTATAATTTAATTATATAATTTAATATAGTTATAAATTTATGTTACATATAGTCCGGAATTGTTTGCTATTAAAATTCAGCCTGTTATTCCAAATTAAGTGCATCAGAAAAAATGTGCACATGATTAGGAAATTGGGCGTGGCATTTTCCATACAAACCAATTTTAGATTTCTGTAAATCTGAAGAACGGCAAAAGCCAAAGTTTCCAAATTAGGTGCAAGCATCTTGGTTAAGGCTGTTACACACTATCCCACAAAGTCTTACGTATTTTTCAAAAATACTTCCCTGATCTAATTATTCTTTAAAGATTTTCAAAAAACAATAACAACTTATCATGACATGGTTGCATTTTCGTAAATTACTAAAGACTTACGTATTTTTTAAAAATGCTTCCCGCATCTAATTATTCTTTGATCATTTTCAAAAAACAATAACAACTTATTATGACAGGGGTGCATTTTCGTAAATTACTAAAGACTTTGTGGGATAGTGTAAAATCGCCTTTATCAATACACAACATCCGACAAATATAGGCGATATTGGATAAGTAGGAGCGATACAAAGTTGATTTATTTATATCTAAAGAACAGTATTTATATAACTTTATGTTATTATTGCACCAGGGTTAAGGGTATAAAATATGTGGCATAGCCAAATATAGCACTCCTACTTGTTTTTTATAATTAGGAATTTGTTCGCTTACTTTACTGGAACTAAGACATACATACTTTTTAATAAGAAAATATTTTATTAGGAATATACTTGTGCAAAATCTATTTAATGTATATTGTTTAAAAGAAATAATTAAAATTATTCAAAACAATTTTCGTATGCTTTAATTTCGAATACATTTAAACTCAATCCAAATATAAATCATCTAATGGCAGTTCATTATATATTCCATCGAGCATATTAGAAATAATCTTCTCCATGGCTTGATTAACGCCCATTTGCAATTCAGACCAAACATCTTTCCAATTTTCATTAATCACATCGTTAATACTTTGGCTAACCTCGGGATTGCCATTAAAAGCATTATCCAATTTGGCCACCATTCTAAAAGTCAATTTTTAATAATTATTATGAATTTTAACAATATTATTTTATGTATTATAAGCTCACTTATTGGGCTGAATTTGGATCTGGAATTTTTTTAATTTTGCATAATTTTTTCCATTGCGATTTTCCACTTCAAACTTTGCGATATTTTTGATTTTAGAATCTTTTAGTAAGACTTCGCCTTTACCTTTACCATTCAGCGACAATAACAATAGTTTTCCCTTTATTTCATAATCACCTTTTAACAGTAGATTCGGGACAACAATTTCCAAGGAGGTTTTTTCCATTTTCTTATCGAAACCGGAAGCCTTGACTACTTTAAGCTTTTCCAAACCAAACATGGTACATTTTAAGAACTCAAAATTAATTTGTATTGGTGCATCTGATTTTGACTGTGAAACCTTTAAGTTTTCAAGATTTAAGGCACTTACATTTGGCATATTAAAATCGGGATTACCGGTGGGATAACGTTTTAATATTTCTTCGACGGCTGTTGCAACGCATTTGTCATTGTTTGTAGAACTACATTTTTGAATTTCTTTGGCTGAAATGAAAATCAATTTTTGTAAAAATTGTATTTAAATTATTTATAATAAAAAAAAAGATTAGAAATATGTTGGTTTGTGTAATGCCCGCCACATCTGTCATAGTTCCATATTAAACCAAAAATCGTATTTATGATGCTTTCTCGAAAACCACTTTGTCTCTTTTATAAAAAACAAGAGCGAATAACACTTTAAAGTACCAATTTGTTAATGGCTATCTGCCATGTTCCGACAACCGTACGATTTGAACTCGCAAAACACCAGATTAATTTTATGGTGTTCTGGTACTCGTGCTTTTTTTCTTGTGTCTGCCATACCATCTGAAAAATATATTTTAGTTTCCTTGAGCAAACTTTTGCGATTTGAAGTCGCCAAACTTTTTGCGATTTACATAACACATATTATGCGTTTTCAAGTCAGAATTAACTGCCGAAATTTGTTTCCTTTTGTGCCGATATTGTTTGAGTCCATTTGTCTGGCTTCGCACTATGAAAGATTTATTTCAGAAAGTCGGAGAGGGGAAGAATTCTGCTCTCCCCTGCCACCAAAAAACTCTGTATTTCTGAGAGAAAACTTTCATAGTGTGAACCCAGACTTTGTCTTTAATAAACGAGATTATTTTTAACACGACATTGGCAACACTCACGTAACTCTCCTCCATTTGCAGAAAATATTATTGAAATTATTAATAAAATATAAATTAATTTCATAATTGTTAATAATTTTTTTTTTCTTATTAATATTTTATATTGACCAACTTATTGCATTTGAAGTCATCATTGTGTCGTATGTACCCTTTTATACAATTTTGTTTAATAAAATCTTGTTATTTTATGCGGAAACGTGTGAGATATTAAAATAAGATAATTGTTTATTGAACTTAGAAAGATTTATTTATTTATTCAAAGTTCCAAACTATGAGTGTATATTTTAAATTGTATTAACAACTGCCCAGATTGGAAAAAAATGCTGAAAAAAAAACTTTTACGAACTTTTAATTCTTCAGTTTCGATACACTTTTTAAAAGGTATCATGCCAATTTTTGATACCTTCGACTGAATAAAACGTATTTCATTTTTATTTTGCTGTCCCCTTTTAAATATGCCGGTTTTCCGCCACAAACTCTTAAAAATTATCAAATTATAGCTTTAGTCAGAAGCAAAAATCCATCTGTCTGCATCACAAAGTAAGTAATTCGACACGCAAAATACCCCTCAGATTGTGCCTTATTGTTTTCAGCAGCACACTGCACTCTTCTTCTGTCAAGCTTCTCTCTCATAGCTTCTCAGCATAGCGTCTCTAAAGCTTTCAATTATCGTTTTCATTTTTATAATTTTGGCACCTTCAAATTTGTTCTGACGGATGCCAAGCCAGGGGATTTCTCGTAAGTTCCCGATTACCCGCTTGTAGTCTGTATTTCGTATACTTATGTATGTATGTTGATGAGTGATGAGCCCAAAGACTGCTTTTGCTGAACACATTCCGTTGCCGTGGCTACCACTGCGATGTGTGCTATTCATAAGCAAAAATACCATTTTACTCAATTTCTTCCTGCTAATGCCACTTAAAAACCAGCTGCCATTCTTTGGACTAGATTTTGGTCACCGCTGGGTATTTTATTTCCCATTTACAGTTTTCAACCCTTTAACTCCTTCCATATGAAACTTTTTTAATATGCATCTAAGAAATTTGGTTGGATTAAATAACTAAGGACACGAGCTCCAAAATTTCAAAATTTCTTGGTAGGTTTGCAATCATTACCCGGGAAAGCAGGAATTGAACACAATTGAATTTCCCGGAACTTCTTGAAAAAAGAATGTATGGCATTATGAACTTTGGTGCTGCGCTGCGATAACTCTTTTTTTTATCACTAATACCATGGTGAAATAAACAGGTGGCAGCACTACGCCAGATGACGATTTTTTGCTCCTGCATTGTTTGTCAAGGTTTATGTCAAAGTTTTGTTTATGTTTACAAAAAGCCCACGTTTTGTGCTGAGATTATTGTATTTTAATAAAGTTTTTGATAATTTTAAATTAAAATAAATAAGATATTGACTATAAAAATTGGCTAAACATTTATTTATTTCATCACGTTCAGCGGCACGCTTTGATTTTTGTTAAAAGTATTTTTTGACGTAAACGGTGATGTAATTTCCAATTTTGTTGTAATGTTGTATTTGTTGCCGTAACGATGCCACCTGCTTATTCCACCATGACTAATACTTAAAATTAGCAAAACCATTAAGAGACTGACTGTAAGGCTGAACTACAATTTAAAAAATAACTATTTTCAGTTTGTCAGATGCCTCATATATTTTCTACCGGTATTATTATTATAAGCTATATATGTATAAATAAAAATACACGTTTTCTAATTATTTATAATTTTTATTATATAAAATATTTAGTTAATCATTTAAAATATTGTATTTCTGAAAAAAACTTATTTGTAAATAAAATAAATTATTTTGCACTGCACTACAAAGTTTTTTTTTTAAAGTTTGAAAAAAGTATAATTTTACACAATAACCTCTTTATTTAAATAATTTAATAAAAAAATCGAGTTTTTCTTCAAAAGATTTTTATATAACATACCTAACTGTAGTGGAACGTTCCAGGGTTAATAATACCTCTTTCAGTATCAAAGAGATATCAGAATATTAAAATTAATTTAAAATCTTAAAGTCTGTTAATTACACTAAACTAATTAAATTGTACTTTTTTTTAACAATAAAAATTATTACAAATGTTCTATTAACACTTTAAGATAATAGAAATATGGGGGTTCGTTCTGAAAAGTGAAATAAAAAGTAGAAATAAAAAAGTCATGACTTTAAATTTTGTATACAAAGTCTGCTTTCATATACTTTCTGCAACTTTTGCTTACAAAAATGATAGCTCATGTTTGTTCCCGTAACCACCAAAATACCCACTTTTGCGGCAACCTTAACCCCTAATTCCCTAATCAAAAGAATCAGAATAATAATTCAGTCTAAGATAATGGTTATAAGATAATTTTGGATTTGTTTAGAATATTTTTTTTTTGGGAATTTAAGATATAAATCAGAAAGTAAAATACATTTCTGATTTCCTCTATGATGAAAAATTATAATATTTAGGATAACGTACTGTTTGAAACAATAAACACAGTACGAAATTGTTCGAAAGAGAGGTAGCTACACAAAACAAAAGTCGTACAAAATCTATCTTTCTTAATTTTCGAGAATATAATCAATTAATAAAATTCATGGTGAAATAATAAAGGTGGCAGCATTACGCCAGATGACGATTTTTTGCTCTTGCATTGTTTGACTAGTGTTATTTCAAAGGTGTCATAAAGTCATATGTCTTAAAATAATAACATGAAAAAAATAAGAATTTTGTGAACAACCCCTCATAAATTAGTGTGCTATTTGGAATTTAAATCAGCTGATTTAAAACAAATATAAAAAAATAAATATTTTCCTACAATCAAAATATTTTTTAATTCTTATTCATTAATTAATAAATTAAATTAAATCTTTCCTGACTATTTTCCATTTTTTATACGCAAATCACAAATAATTTTTTTTTTTTTTTACAAAACGTCAGAGTCCCAAGCCAATCTAATTTGACGCCGCAAGTGTTTTGTTGCAAAAATTGCTAGCCGCAGGTTACTGCCCGTCTATACCAGAAATAATTATTGCTACATATATTGCAGTAATTGTCAAAATTATGTTATCTTTAATGTAGACAGCAATTTTTTGTACATATTTATTGCTAACAATTTATGTTGCAATAATTGTTAGTCCATTTTCGTTGACAATTATTGCTTTCAAAAAACGTCAATTTGGTTGTCAGTTGAAAGAAAGAAGCAAAAAAGAAAAAAAAATAGAAGCAAATTGTGTGAGAAAGAAATTAAGTTTTTGAAATTGCAGCAAATTATTAATGTAGTAAAATAATTAAAATAAAAAATTAAATAAACACTAAAATAAAATTGCAAAAATTATAATTTTTTCCTTATTCGATCTTTATTGTTAAAATTAATATTACATAATTTGTTTAAGTTCGAGTTCTTTTTTATAAAAAAAATTATAATTTTACATTAACAAAAATAAATAATAAAATTATGTAATAAAATTAATATTTTTGTATTAAAAATGACCTCAAGTTTAAATAAATTAATATAAATCAAAATAATAATGTCGAAGAAAGAATTTATATTAATAATAATAATTCTTGTAAGATACCGCCATTTTTTACACTGCACCTTCTTTCTTGATTTTTTTCAAACTATGAGTTAACATAAATACGTTTTCCCATGCCTTTAACATAAGCTGAGCAATAAAATATATTGCTCTGTTATTCTGCCGACGTTATTGCCAACTTGCTGAGATAATTATCTTAAGTGTAGACCTAGGGTTAAATCCGTATGTTTGCCGGATAAAACTAAAACGGCGACGGCTCTTCTTATTCATTACGACGGCACAATACACATAGCAAGCAAAGTTTTATTAATTTAAGTCACTTTTTGTTGGCATAGCAACAACAATAGTTTTAAACCATTGTACAATGTTAGAACATTATGACAATACAACGTGATAGCACACCTTGTGAATACCCCATATGTTAACAAAAAGTCCACGTTTTGTGGTGTGATTATTGCATTTTATTAAAGTTTTTGATAATTTTAAATTAAAATAAATGAGATATTGACCATAATAATACAAAAATTTGCTAACTCTGTATTTATTCATCTTGTTTAGCGGCACGCCTTGATTTTTGTTTCAAGTATTTTTCGACGTAAACGGTGATATAATTTCCATTTTTGTTGAAATGTTGTATTTGTTGCCGTAACGATGCCACCTGCTTATTCCACTACGATAAAAGTTCCAAATTTGGCTATTCCTTCACCATGGTTGGAAAAGCACAGAAAGTTATATTTGAGTTCAATTGTATCCACCTAGCTTATTTTGTATGGACGCTATCGTACCATAATCCCAAACTCGGGAACACCCTTGCATGGGTGCCAGGTGAAATATGGAGGGACATGGCTGGCGTACAAAATCCTTATTTCGGAAGCATAATTCTATGGGGGCAATTTCATTTACCGAGAATAGTTGAGCTAAGTTTTATCGAGCTAGCTTGTTTTCTCTTGACTCAAACCCTTAACTCGGTAGGACACTTGTGTGGCGTCCAGGTGTAAAAGCGGTTTATTTATGCCCGTAATTTCTTCAAACAGATATCTGGTTGTGTTCGTACGCTACAGTTATCTTTAGCTATCCGGTAAATATATTTTGGTATTTTCAACGTTCAATTTGCCCACGTGTTTTTTCCTTTAAGTTTTCTTTGGAAATATGGCAACCTTTGTATTTTTATTAGTTTTTTGAATTAACTGTCAAATGTCTTACCTACTGTTTAACCAGTGTTAAAATAATGAAAAATTCGTTACACCATAGATTATATATTATCTATCACAGCAAGATATCTTTTTGTAGAAATTACGGGTATAAGTAATAAGAGGACTTCGATAAGTTAAGGCTTATGTGTACAAATTTGAGATTAATGGCTAAAAATCAAAGATAGTCGTTGTATTTTGCTCTTACCTCAGTCATTTATGCACCGAAATGGCTGAATTTCAAGCCCCCATCATATCGGGGGCCTTCGGAAAACCCATTTGAACAGACAGACGGTTAAACGCACAACGTTAAATCAACTGTGCTACTACGAGTAATAAGGACTCAGAATATATATACTTTATAGGGTCTAAGATCAAAATCGTAGAAATAAGAAAAGGAATGGCAGACTTATATATACCCTTTCCACCTGTGGTGAAGGGTATAAAAATATACCTTTGCCTCCCTCGTTGGTTTAGTAGTGTTTTCGCCCGATATAAATTTTAGGAAAATTCTCTGAGATCAAAAAAAAAACGTAAATTCGTAAATGAAAATCAGGTGGCAAATTGCGGCATTCGATATCGATCGGAATTTCAAAAAAATATATCTAAACATCGAATGCTGTAATTTGCTCCCAGGTTTTTAAAAATAAATAGAGACTCTAGTATTTGAAATAAAAAAGTTTAACCATTTAATTACATTATCTGTAATTACTCATAAATATTTATATTAAACAATTAATTAAAAGCATTATTGTAAATAATATACATAAATTAAAACTAAGTTGTAGCGAAAAGGTCAATAACCGAATGTATAAAAAAATCTATTTTTATCTGTGACGAATGTTAACAAGATGTACTAAAATTTTTCATCATTTTGCAATTTGTTTTTTGCGCTTCTTTAGACTAAGGGAATGATTTATATCAGCAGGATAGGGTTTAAAGCATTTTTTACTTGAAAAATACGTTTCAGCATTTTTCGAAATATTATGTTGGGATTAGGGGATTAGGAAGATCGATTATTCGACTTTTCTCAAAAACCGGGTTTCGAATATTCCGAATAGCTGCTATATTAGAAAAACGGGTTTTCGGTTAAGCATTTTATTAATTCGATTACATAAAAATACAAAAATCAAATTGGTTTTTGTAGTAAAAAGTGTAGTAAAAAAGAAAATAAAAACAAAACAATTCACAATGGTAAGGAACCCACAAAATACATAGATATGACTCAAGGTATGTTCAGACCTAACAAATATGTAACGATAAATCCAAAAAAAAAACGTAAGCTTTTTTTAACAATTTCAATTTATTTACTAAAATTTATTTCTAAGATGATAATTAGTTATTGATAATTTTTCATTCTTGACTGCCGCGGGGCTCGAACGCAGGCTTTCACGGACAGGTTACCCTTACATGTTTCAATTGTAACTACTCAATCTCTTTGAATTAGTATCTATTTTAATTGATTTACATGTTCTTCCTTACTTCTGTTTTGTTTGTACTTTATGTCAAGAATTCTTCTCGAAGTCCAAAGTACATTTTTCAGTTTTTCATTTCTTTTTTGTCTTTATTTTTCTTGTTGACCTTTTTCAGCACAGCTTGAAGGACAAATGTAAACATATAGCTCGTGCCGTAGCTTTTTAACAATAATTAGTATTGTGGTTATTTTGTTGAACTGTGGTTAACAAATTGAAAATAATTTAATGAAAATTAAATATGATGAACTTGAGAATAATTAAAAATATCAAAATTTGGATCACAATAAAAAATATAATAAACATATTATGGTTACTTAGCCCATATTATTGTCACCGGCAACCATTATTATGGTTAAATTAGTCTTCCATAAAGATGCCACAAATATATTATGGTTGCCTCCGAACATAATCTATTTACCACTTTTAACTGCATATTTTTAAATGAACAATAAAATTTGTTTCTTTTCAAAGAGCACCATGTTGTGGTTGATATACAACTAGTTGATGCTTTATAATGGGGGAATAATGAAACCAGAATATGGTTGCCGGTGACAATAATATGGTAAAAGTAACTTTAATATACTTAGCAATTATTCGTTAAAGATAGTTTTCTCAAAGGTTACCATATCGAAAGATGTGTTTTCTTTATGTGTAGCTACAAAACCAATACTAATACAGTATTGAAACGTCGGATCTAGAAATCTAGTATTTTTGTGCTGTTTTCTTAAGCGTTTATAAGATTTCAAAAATCAAACTCACCCAATAGTTTTTAAATGAAAAAATAAGCGAATTATAGGCTGTTGCGACATTTTTTTTTTATTTGAATTTAAAATTTTTTAACATTTTTGATATTTTAAAAGGAGTACCCTGGTAACGTGATTTCGTGGTATTTTTGTGTCTAATGTTTAAAAAATAACAACTACAAGTTTTTTTATAAGAGTTTTTATTAATGTTTATGCTCTTTGCATAATTGTTAGAATATGTATTTTTTTCTTGCCTATTTTTAATTTTCTTTTGCATATAAAAACTTGTTCTGATTTCTATGATCGACAAATTCGATTTGCAAGTCAACCAATATGTGCAAAAATTGAGTAATTTATACCAATTTGCATTATTTTTAATGCTTTTTAAATTTATCTAATTATTTTAGAATGGGGAAGAAGAATAACATGATCTCTTTCCCTCTCACCAATAAACTCAGAATTTCTAAAAGAAAACTTTCATAGTGGGAAACCATACTTTCTCAATCTTTTTGTAAAGGACCTACGTGTTAACAAACAGAAAAGGGTGCAGTTGGTAGTTTTGTAATTTGATAACTACCCCCGAATATGTTAACCGATATCTCGATGTGCCGCAAACAAAACCACTACATATTTTCCAACATCTCAAACAGGCCAAAAATGCAAAAAAGAAAAAAAGTTTAATTATATTTGCGATTCGCGATTATTTATTCGTTCGCAAACAACAATGCAGAAAATATATTGAAATGTATATATTTTATTATTTAAAATCTTGATTTCACATTAATTTATTAAAATCCTAAGGCTGTAATTAGTCCAAATATATATTATCTATGGGTAATTCGTTTAATACTTCACTCATTATATCTTTTACAATATTTCCCACCTCCTGATTAATGCCTTCTTGTAATTCCGACCAAATGTCTTTCCAATTTTCATTGATTACATTGTTTATACTTTCGCTTACAACGGGATTACCATTGAGAACATTTTCTAAGTTCACTAGCATTCTAAAATATATTGAGAAAAAATATTAAGAAAGTCATTTATTTTTTAGAATACATATTTTTGTTACTCACTGTTTCGGTTCAAGAAGTGTCGCTTCAATTTTCTTAATTTTTGCATACGTTTTACCTTCACGCTTCTCTTTTTCTATTTTGCACTGAATACGACCCGAAGCTTCTTTAAGTTCAATGTCACCTTTTCCTTTGCCATTTAACGACAGCACCAATAATTTGCCAGAAATTTCGTAATCACCCTTCACACGTAAATTCGGCATAAATATATCGATAACAATGTTTTTCAAATCGCGATCAAAACCGGAAGTTCTTACAATTTTCAAATTCTCTAAACCATTAGCAGTGCAATTTAAAAATTCAAAGTTTATTTGTATTGGTGACTCGGAATTGGATCTTGAAATTTTCAAATTTTTTAAATTTATCGCGCGTAGATTTGGCACGCCGAATTCGGATTTGCCACTGGGATAAAGTTTAAATATATCCTGGATAGCTTTAGTAATACACTTATCATTGTCTGTAGATTTGCATTTTTGGATTTCGGGTGCTGGAAGATGGAAGAAATATATTTATTGTATCTTATATTAGATGTTAGCCCGTAAGATGAGTAACCGATGTTTTATAATTAACACTCACGCAAATTTCCTCCATAAACAGTGAATATTTTCACAATAAATAAAGCAATTACTAAACGATTCTTAAAAGATTTCATAATTTGCTATGTTCGATAAATGTTTTGAGACTGATTAAAACAATGGGATAAGAACTTCTATTTATATTTTGCCTAAGTAGTGTTACCAGTTTCGTCTTTTAGTTGAGATTTATTTGCAAACCTGTTAACAAATATTTTGTTGAACTTATACTTTTGTTTATGATAGTTTATATTTTGCATTGATCACAAAATTTATGTTGAATGTAGCACTCTGTTCTCATTGCCACTTCACTACCAAAAACGCTGTTATCATATTTAATTGCAATCAAAATTAAATGAGAATCAAAATCTTCGTTCTCTTCAAATAAAACTCCTTCTTCTACATAGAAATAAAGCTGACTCTAATAATTTTGAATTGCCAACAATGTAAATATTTGTTTTGCATAGATCGATTTCACGTGAACTTTCATTATTTGTGATTTCAGAGGAATCGCATAATTGCAATAAAAAATTGATTGAAATCAAATTGATTGCAATTAATGGGTCGATTACGGATTACGCTTATGTTAAAACATACAAATTTTTTTTATTTTGCTGCTGGCAACGTCATCCGTAATCGACCCATAAATTAATTGCATTAAATGATTCTTAAAAATAATGATTTTAAAAAGACTGCAATCACAAAATAATACAATTTTGAAGAGATTTCATTTTGAAATTAAAGAATGAATGCAGTTTTTTACAGCTCTGATGTTTAGTCGTTACAAAAAAATGTTTGATACAAATAAAATAACCTCTTTTGTGCAAATTCAGTGTAGAAAAATTGTTTTAAAAGTTAAGCCATTTTTGGTGATAAAGAAATGGCAACACTGCAACTAAGAAAAAAATTTGAATTAAAAGACTATTAAATTTTTGTACTAACTTAAAACAATTAACATACTATGTATATACAATATTTATAATTAAAACATCAATTTATTATTAAATATGTACGAGGAAATATTAACTTTATAAATATTTAATAAGTTACCCAGATGGAAAAATCGCTTAACAAAAAAATAAGAGGATTCAATTATCAAAATAATTTGAAATTTTTTGGTACGCATAAAAATTTTACAAAAATTAAAAGATGAGATATCCAGCCCAATTATAAATAAAAATTTACCGAAAGTTTTTTCTTTATCCCATTTTGAAAATAAAATTTAAATAGAAAAAAACTCCCGGGTAATTTTTTTCTTAATTCGGCCGCTTATTTTACAAAAATTAGGGTTGGCAAAATGGGTACAGTTGTACTTTTTGGCAACATAAAATCGTAAAAAGTATAAAAGGGCTCCAATGACATAATAAGTATATTCAGGACGACCTAAGCTGAATCTTTGCTTATTTCAGGATAAGTCTGTCAAAGTCGAAAATTCTGGTATTTCAAAATAAAAAACTTGCTAGAAAATGTTGATTAATTGAATAATATAAATGTTCGTTATTTCTGTGGCAATAAGGAATAAGTGCTATAGTCTATTTTTTTTTTTAGTTTTGTAGGAGAACAATTTTAAACTTGTTACCAAATTTTCAAAATTTATTGCTATTCTAATATCATTATCACTTATCTGCAATTGTAGTTTTTTTTAAGTTCTTGTTCCATAATATTCCTGATGTCACAAATCGAAAGTAAACCTGAGTTTCTATTCCAAATGTTATTGCACATTCAAAAAAAAAAAAACAGATACGCAAAAAATCCTACAAAATAATTGGAACTTTGCCCATGAGTTTTTTTGAACGTGAAGATCTTAAAGGTGTCATAAACTCAACTTAAGCTTAAGTTAACTTAAGCACTTTTTTCATTTTTCCACAGATTTATTAAAAAATTTCGAAATCTACTGGGAACTAAACAAAGAGATGCAAAATGCTACTAGAGCCGCCAAAAAATGCTCTACTATATCGTCAATGCCAGAAAAATAATAACTTGAAAACTTATACAATATTGTTATCTCCAGAAACTTGGCCTTATTAAGAGAAATCATTTGAGACAGTTCGAAATGATAAGTTTACATCCGTCGAAATAAACGAGATATAAATACGATGTACTAAAAACATTTATTGGAAACAATCTGCACGATTAATTGTCAATGACGAACTCACTGACGAAATTGCTATCTCAAAAGAATTTCGCCAGTTGTTCATTCTATCATTCTTGCCCCGATATTCACAAAAAACATTTCAGGTTTATTAAACGAATTTTCTATGAAATTTTGTTCGATAAACCTTTAAGAAATCAAAATTTGTATTTATGAATATGGGGATTTTTTGTTAAGAATATAATCAGACAAAATATTTCGAGAGTCAATTGAAGGAGAAAGAAATGGCATAAAGTGAACGGAATTTGTATACCATGTGCTGACGAAACCACGGTACTGGCAAGCAACGATGCTATAAACTTTTTTGACAAGTCACTATGCAGCCCAAAAAAAACCCCTATTTTTCCCTAAGCGCTCAAAAAATTGTTCCTTTAAAAATCCCTACATTTCAAAGTGATTATTAGGATGAGATTTTCATGCACTAAGAAATCGAATATATGCATTAAAAATATATGCTCTTAAAACTTGAAAAATTTTTATTAAAAATCGTTTTTTTAATTTTACTAAAAACAGAAACTGGGAATTATTTCCTTCCGAAGGTTACTTTATATTATATTCAACATTTTTTTTATTTTTCGAATTTATTCAAGGAGCTAAATTTCAGTTATGTATTTTATAAAGCTTTTTTGTAATAGTCCTATTCCTTCAATTTTTCAGAAATGAATTTTATATTGTATTTTCTTGTTACATTTTACCTTAGCTTTCCTTTGGAAAGCAATGAGGAATATTGTATGTACATTCTGCTGGTGTCTAATAATTGTAAATTTTTCTGTACATACAATATAACATGAACATGAACATTGCTTTACTGGTAAAAGTAAAACTTTGTCTTGTAGTTGATGAATGCCAATGCATTTTTAAAAAATGTATTTTCCGATCCCACTTTGATTCCAGAGCAGATCAAAAATTTTTAGAAATTTTTGTTGGCAAACCCTTTTGGATTTTTTTTTTTTTTTTTTTTTGATTGCATATCAAAAAGGGCTTCTAACATTCCTTAATTAGTCAAAGTTTTTTGAATATAATTCTGAACGATCTAGCCAGACCCCCATGTTGTTACTACTGGCTTTGGTGGAAGGGGTATCGTGGGATATTTTTAATTAAAAATTGCAATATTTTCGAATTGGCTTCTAATTTCCTCTGCAACGCGGTTAAACCCGTGTGCCAAGCAAGTAACTTGTAACAGTTTGAATGGTGCGGCATCGTTTTGAAATAGAAGGATCTTTTGTCGAAAACTTGAAAATTTTGTATAAAGCAAAGCTCCAAAAGAAAACAAACGAAAATTCCCTCAACAATAAATTTCAGTGTATTTATCAAATATGAAAAACTGGGAATTTAGCACGTCATACGGAAATCGTATAAATAAAAAATTTTGTGTTCCCGAAAATAACTTTGATAATTTACATACTTGCATGTGCCCGTGCATAAAAACTGAATTGGCAAATTGTATTTTTTTTTTGTTGTTTTCTTACGAAGAGAGTAGAATGAAACAGTTTGTTTTTTAATTTTGTTTGTTCTTTTTATCCACCTGCAACTACAATTCGAGTCGGAGAGAACCCAACCAATTGTAGGGGAATGTAAGAAAAGATAAACTCACTGTTTATTGTTGGTGTTTTGTTTAAGCTTTGATATTGTTAAAAGTAAGACTTTGAATGCTTATAATTCTTATTCGCTTTAGGGTTTTATTTGTATAATATTATTGGCTTTTCTAAAACTTTGGAAAAGGTTTCCTAGGGATCTGGCCTAAGCAACCAGTGAAATGCGCATAGAAGCTAGCTTTCCCTCAACAATAAATTTCAGTGTATTTATCAAATATGAAAAACTGGGAATTTAGCACGTCATACGGAAATCGTATAAAGAAAATTCTGATAGTGCATAGAAAATATTCCTGGAAAATATTGAAGGAATAAGACTATTAAAAAGCATAAAAGTTTTTAAAATTGTAATTTAAGAACATATGTAAATGTAAATAAGCAAAAATATGCATTTTCACCAAAATATGAAAAAATATGCAAAAATAAATCTATGCCATTTTAACAAAAATTTAATGATTCGGATTTAAAGTTGTTTTACATGCAAACATACTAAACTGAATAAACAAGAAATAAAAAAATTTAAAAAACAAGTGATATTCACTTAAAATCACAATTAATTTATTGGTTAAAAAAAGTGAAAAAAACAAAAATATGTATGTTTGTATTTTGTACTTTTGGATTTTCTTTGGATACTAGAAAAATTAATTGTTTGCCCTTATTAGTTTTGAGTGGTGATTTCCTTACAATCACGAAGCTGTAAGGATACCATTTTTTTAAATGATTTTCGGTTCACTGGAAGGAACAGATTAGAAATCTAATTTTATGACTTAGCTTAATTATTTTCTTAGTGCAAACATCAATGATCTGTATCTGTATTGGCATGTGTCGGTGATAAATCAAAGATAGCGAATTTTGACTAAAGGGGGAAAATTAAATATTTATTAAAATGGTGACTTTTTTCCAAAACTTTTTGATTCCCATCTTTAGCAAATTATCTTTTTATTTCTCTGAAAAATGCAAAGCATCTTCATTTTTGTTAAAGAGAGTTTCACAAATTTACCTTAAAATCATTGCGTACTAATGTGCCCTAAAATGGTTTCGATTTCAAAATAAAATATGAATTACATTTTTTTAAATAAATTGTAAACGGGACAATTTGTCCACCATGATTTTAAATTTTTTTATGTTGCTATATATAATCCTTTATATAAGAAACTTAATAAAAAATGTTTTTCAGATCATAAATATGCCTTAGATTAGAGTATTGTTGTTCCATATGCATATTTTCTAATATACACAAGTATGTGCTAAAAGTTGTAGTACTTCGTTTACCATTTATCTTTTTTTTCGAATCAATTAATTTATACGCATATATTAAAAAAATATAAGCAATTCTCTAAATAAATCTTGAAAAGAAAAATATTTTTGAAAAGCCCTCCCTTCATTTTAATGATTTTAAAAAATCTGTCCTTTTTCCCTACGGCTCTTTTTTTCAGAAGGAACACTCTACCAAAATGTTTTAATAAATAACAATATAAAAGTAAGATTGTTGCGGGCAAAATTTGCAAACGGTTTCTTAATGCGAGATGTGTGAGTTTGTGAGAAAAGTTGTTGCTGTATTTTGAACACCAGTGAAAATGTTGCTGCCTATTGTGAACAAAGCTTAATAGATGAATTATAATTTTGATAAATGAAAATAAAAATTAATCGGTTAATTAGGAATTTGATTAATTAATTTTATGATTAATCGAATCATTGATTAGTCATAATTCTTATTAATAGTATTTTTGGATTTAATAAATCCATTGAAAATACTATAATTTTAGCAACAAGTTTGTAAAATTTAAAAACTCCTTTTACTATTCCTACACTCATCTAATTATTACAGTAACTGATTGTGGGTTATTAAATTCGTTTTCCCTACTGTTAAAATTGAACAAAAATATAGTTATTTTTATTTAAATTATCTGATGTTTAAATGAATTTTAAGTTGTTTAAAATGAAGTTTCGTTTGAATTAAACTACATAATATTTTGAGTGTAACTAAAATGCGCTTATGGTGTTTTCTTTTCTACCAAAAAATGTGCCTTTTTAAAAAAAAAAAAATCAATTTGGTGTCTTTTTCTTAAAAATTTTGCTTCCGAAAAGGGTGGCTTGTTTTATTCAAAAAAACTCATGCTTTTCGGGAGCAAAATTTTTAAGAAACAGACACCAAATTGGATTTTTTTTAAAAAAAAAAAGGCACATTTTTTGTAGAAAAGAAAACACCATTACCCAGTAAACCAAGCGATATTGTAACGATATTGAAACAATATCATATAGGTGATAGAAAGTATCACAAGTGATAATCGTTTACGAATCGAAAACGATAGTTTTTACGGACTAAATTGTACCTTTCCTTATAATATCATTTTTCCATTAAATTATAATATCGTTTTCGATATCATAATTTCCAAAAATAACGATAGTGGAATCGCATTTTTAAATTTCTTGAAAAACTATCGTTTTGTTATACTGATAATGATATCTAGCTAATGAAAAGTTGCAAATTTGTATATATGTGAAATATAGTTATTACTTATAAAAGGTCAATAAAAAATTAATAATAGTAAATTCAAGCTAGAGTAACAAAATAATATTCTTAAAATTTTTATATGTATTTTTGTGTAAATAATTTTCTATGATTAAAAAATGTTTGATGTTTATTTCAAATGTTTGTTTTTAAATTGGAAAAAATATTTCGAAAAGTGATGTCGTAACGATAACGTTTTAAATAATAGTACATAATATTATAAACGCCGTAAAATATAATATCGTTTTCGCTATCATATCGTTCTATGGTTTATTGGGTAGTTAGATAAAACTAAGTACATATTTTAAAAAAGGTTTCAGGCATAAAGGTCCAACAGAAGTCGCTCCCTTTGATTTTCCAAATTCTTATATCGACGCACAGTGTTTTGCTGTATATGCAAAAATATGGTAAGCTACATTCGTCTGTGCCGAATCTTATATACCCTTCATCATGGTGCGATAAAAACAAAAAGTTATATAAATACCGATTCCGCCAACATTTTGAGGGGTGCTGTATATTGATTGTACTTAATTTGGAAACTTTGGCTCTTGTTGTTCTCCAGATAAATAAAAAACAACAAGGGATTTGTATATAGCTTTTCGGGACTGTAGGTGTTGTAAATATTTGTATAACATCCTAGTCCCCTTCTTCGAAAAACCCATTTCGACATCGTCTTCATATTAAATAAAAATTTATGGCCGAATTTCGACCATTAGTCCCAATTTACACTAGGGACATTTCTTGCCGGACATTTTTTTATTCTCCTTTAATCTTACCTGAAGCGTTTACATATGAAACATTAGAAGTCAGACAGAAATTAATATTTGTATGTAAACTACGAAAAGTAAGAAAGAGAAATGAAAAAATGTCTAGTACAGACAGCAATGTACTACACACTCTACCTTTTCGACCCCTCGCCATAAAACTTCGTCTGTCCGGCAAGAAATGTCCCTAGTGTAAATTGGGACTTAGACAAACACTTGTTCATATACTTCTTAAATAACTTCCTATTACAAATTCTTTTTTTTTTTTTGTTCAAAATCAAAAGTTAACCAATTTTTAAGAAAAACATAAATTTGTCTACCTTATAAAGCGGAATACTGTTAATACTTCATTTGCTAATTTTAGATGTACAAATTATTCAAAACATTGCACATGTTTGAAACAATGTAATTTATAATTGAAAAAAATTAATATTAATAATACATACATAATGTTAACTTAATATTTTCTTTTATTAATAAAAAAAAAAAATATCAACTCCTAGCATTTCTTTCTTATATTTTCGTATCAAAATTCTTCTTATGGCGTTTTCTTTTCTGAGTAATATTCTGCCTTTTACATTTCTTTACATATGTTCTTTTCTGCAAAATGGGTTCTATTTTAAAAGTGCAACGTGTTCTTTTCTGAAGATGTTCCCCAAAAAAAGAAAAAAATGCTACATGTACAACACTCATTTTAATTAATGGGGCATGAGTGTAGCACTAGATTTACAGCTGGTTTTGGTATTATATCAGCAAAAATAGATAATGTTTAAGTTCGTCTCTCGTATTTGTTTACTTAGAAATAAGCGGTATAAAAGGCTCCAAATTTTTTAACGATAATTGTACTTTATTGTTTAATGCCGAAACTTGTGTTCTTTTGACCCCTTTCACACTCGGCAAGTTACTTGCGCAAGTCTCTTGCGCAACTCTTGGTTTGTAGATGTCAGCGGTAAGGTCGGTGTAAGGAAAAAAATTTTGTACAGACTTAGTTGTTGTCGGCAAGTAACTTGCGCAAGTGTGAAAGGCGTCTTTGTGAACGTAAAACAGACAATACTTCTTAAAAATCAGGTTAACATTTAACAATGTTGCCAGATCCCACTTATGGTACACTTAAAATTTTTTTTAGAAAAGAAAACGCCAGTTTGCCAACTTGTAAAAAACAGCTGTTTTATGTCAAATAATTTTAATAAGCAAGAGAAAAATCAAAAAATGTTGTGCGCAAATTAAGTAAAATTTAAAAACTTTATTCAAATTTTTATTTGAATGTATGTGGTTTTATAAGCAAACAAAGCGAAGAATATTTAACCCTTAACAACCCAGTATGCTTTTGTAACGTAACTGACCAGTAGTGTCCAACGGACTCATTAAAACAATTAATGATACTAAAAGAAAAACAAAGACAGTTAACAATAGAAAAAAGTTTTATTTATATTATATACTTAGGTATTTTGTTTTTTTAACTTTAATTAGTTATTTTTTAAGCAATCATTACAAATAATGAGTGCTATTTTTGTCAAGCTAATAGAGCCTAAATTTCTTCAATGTTATTAAAACTCAATTTTTTTATTACAATATTTGTTTTTTACAGAGTGTTCAGAACAGACATTCCGTTTGCATTTCTCGCAGCACTGTTTGAGATATGTTTGAGGGTCAACTGTGACAACACTTCTTTCGTTTTGAATCAGGTTCAGATGATTGACCAGCTCAATATATTTTAATAAACAAGATATTAATGTGTCTATTGAACACTTGTGGGTTGTTGCGCTACTTTTTTAGTTTTTTGATAATAAATAATAAACTATTTATGCTACAAATATTCTGATTGCGCATTTCTATTCTCAAGACCATCGGGGTAGATTAGGTAAAACGGCGTTTCTCGAAAATATATATTTAAGCTTTTATAAGCAAATGGGTTGTTAAGGGTTAATTATATAAAAATTATGGAAACTCTTGACCTTTTGGACCAGTTTAAGTGTTTAAGTCGATAAAAAAAAAATGTATAAAAAAAAATCCATTTTTGAAGTATATATGTATGTTGACAAAAGAAAAAGCAAAAAGTTAATTAATATGGTAAAGGAAGACCTAAAAGGAAAGGGAAAAAGAAACGGTGGGTGGAAAAATTCCGCCTTTTCTGCAAGTTTTAGCAGCAATTAGGTGTTGGGGTCGTAATAAGGTACAAGAAGATTGAGCAGAGTTTCATGGCTTTAGCCAACCAACCATGAATGCAATTTGTCAAAATGTCGCAAAGGCTTTTGCCAAACAAATATTTCAGAGTTGATTTTCAAACAAATAGTTGGCTATACTAACACTTTCCAGAGTTGATATTTAAATTTTGTTTGACAGCTAAAAATTCGTTTTAAATAAACTCCTTTCTAACTCTCTGCTAAGCCAAAACGGTCTGCTAGTTAGCAGATTGTTGCGTGTGATGTATAAGCAGTGGATAAATTTTGATTATAAATACGGCCGCTAGTCTTATATTCCATTAAAAAATTTAATATGAAAAATTTTTGGTTGGTGGACTGTTTCTGGGAAAATTAAATTGTTATCACTTTCAGAAAATCCTTTATTTGTACAAACCATTTCAAACAATATTAACCTAAAGCTGGAAATATGTTCGAAAAAAAATTCATTTAAAATGTATACTGTTACTTTTTAATCCAAGTAAAAATCATCTACCGACAGTTCATCTAAAATGCCATTCAATATATTTGTAATAAATTCTTCAACAGATTTAACGATATTACTTCTGAATTCTTTCCAAAGATCTTCCCAGTTTTCATTGATTAAATCATTTATGCTCTTCGATATAACAACATTATTATTGAGAACATTTTCCAAATTAAAAATCACTCTGAAATTATGAAAAATTTGAAAAGTTTATATAATTAGTAAAATTATACCACCGTATAAAACTTACTTCTTTGGTTCTAATTTGTACAGCTTTAATTTATCGATTTTACCATAGTTTTTATTATTACGCGACTCCAATTTAATTTTCATCTTATATTTAAATAAAATATCTTTAAAAGCGATTCTCCCCCTACCATTGCCATTTAAAGGCAAAATCAAAAGTTTTCCATTCATTTCATAGTCGCCATCTATAGAGAGTTTTTCTATAAAAAAGTCAAGCTCTAAAGTTTCCGTTAGGTTCTTATTGAATCCATGGGCTCGTAACACTTTAATATTTTCCACACCAGTGATAATTAAATTGTTGTATTTAAAATTCAATTGAACTGGCGATTCCCCATTAAATTCAGAAAAAGTTATATCCTTAAGAGTTATTGCGGTAATATTTGGTAAACCAAAATCCGAATTTCCCTGTGGATACAGTTCCGCAATTTGATTTATGCTCTTAACTATGCACTCGTCATTTTCAATTGACTTGCATTTTTGGATTTCAGGTGCTGTAAGAAATATTAATTGAAATGTAGTCTAACTCAATATGATCATTATACTCACGTAAATTTCCGCCATTAACAAAAAGTAGTTTAAAAAAACATAACACTGTCAATATTAATAAAATACTTTGGGTTTTCATATTTTATAGTGCAACAATTGTGTTAAAACTTATAAGCTAACTTAATGCATTTGCAATTTGCATCAACTGGCTTGCACTCTTTTATAAAGTTTTGAAGTAAAACTTTGTAAGATATATGTAAATTTAATGTAAATTAATTGCGTTGAATGTTACATATTAATTAAAGTTCTTATTAGGGTTTGCCATATCGTATTCAAGAATACTAGAATCGGTGAGTTCGAATAATAAAATTCTTCCAATTTCATTACTTTGTACAATTACATATTTTGGTTTATAAAGCTGGGGCCTAATTCTGGCAGTCGTTGTAGAGTACTTTCTCGATTCGAAAGCAATTTTATTTCAATCGATACTGAACGAATCGAAATTATTTATTCAGTACTCTGAAACTCAAATTAATGCTTTATAACACTCAAAAAATAATTCGTTACCTTTCATACACCTTTCTTAATATCGTCTTGCAAAACACCCAGATACAAAAGCATGTGTAGTAGGGTGTTCAAATAATCGGGGTTTATTTTATTGTTCGATTAAACGATTAATTGATATTTGGTTTTTTTAACTTATTCGATTAACCGAATAAAATTTTAAAATTATTCGATTAACCGAAGAAAAGAATTAATATAACTTTGGATTTTTTGAGACTTTTCACGGACATTCCATCCTCTGCTATGCTTCTGCAAATAATTTCCTCTTAAAGTCGATCGAAGTTTTTTTTTAAGATATTTATTCATTGGACCACTTGTAGCCCTTTTGTTTTTACCTTTCAATATAATTCTTTGGCGTTGCGTTGTATATAAATAATTAGGGTCTAAATTACTCACTAAACATGACTGTTTCTTTTTTTTAAATTCCAACGGACACATACATTTTGTTTGATTATTCGACTTAAAACTTTAAAAAAAATATAAATTAATCCAAATTTTTAATATTTTTTTTTTAATCAGGCTTAAGTTCATCAAATTTAATTTTCATTAAATTATTTTTATGAAGAAAGGAATTTTACAACATGAAAATTAATTAAAATTGTTATTGATAATCATTCATTCTTGACTGACCTGAGATTTGAACCCAGGCGGCTGGTTACCATGACATGTTTCGATCACAACCACTTGATCTCCTCAGATGGATTTGCCGTTTTACACTCGCAGCCATCGACGACTGCTGACGTCAATAGTCAAACATCAATCCTTTAACCAAATTGTATTTTAACCTTTGGTAGATCGAAATTTGCTTTTTTGAATGATTGTCCATTTTAATTGATTTTACATGTTTTTTCCTAACTTCTGTTTTTCCGTACTTATGTCAAGAATTCTTCTTGAAGTCCAAAGTACATTTTTTTGTTTTTTTTTCACTTTGCCTTTCTTTTTCTTGTTGACCTTTTTCAGCACAACTTTGAAGGACAACTGTACACATAGAGCTCGTGCCTTAGCTTTAACAATAATTAGAATTGTGGTAACCACAATTCTAAAAATATAAATTTTTGATATTTTTAGTTAGGCTTGAGTCATAAAATTTAATTTTCATTTAATTATTTTTACTGAAGGAAGGAATTTTTACAACTTGGAATTTTATTAAAATTTATTGATAATTTTCTTGGCTGAGCTGGGGCTCGAACCTGGGTTGAATTTACATGTTTCAAGAATCATCACATTCTTTCATCAGAATTCTTTGAGTTCTAACCTCTGCACCACTGCGGTGCCTGCCGGCCAACAGTCAAACATCAATCTTTAACCAGTGATACTGGTGGTTCGAAATTTGCTGTAATTATCATTTTTAATTCATTCACATGTTGCTTCCTTTCTTCTGTTTTTCGTATTCTTTCTGTCAATACTTTGTCTTGAAAACCTAAATACATTTGTTTATTATGTTTTTTGTCCACTTTCGTCGACATTTTATTTGTACAACTAGAAGTACAAATGTAAACATTAGAGCTTGTGCCATAGCCCCAGCTCAGTCAAGAAAATTATCAATAAATTTTAATAAAACTCCAAGTTGCAAAAATTCCTTCCTTCAGTAAAAATAATTTAATGAAAATTAAATTTTATGAACTAAAGCCTAACTAAAAATATCAAAAATTAAAATTAACAGTTCAACTAAAAATCACAATTGTTCTTAAAAAATATAAATTTAACAGAAATACTATACATCATTATTCGATTAATCGGTATAAATTCTTCGATTAATCATTTAATCGAAATTAGCCACAATAATTAGTCGATTGAACACCCTAATGTGTAGCATGTGTCTGCGATATTCTTACTAAATCTAAAGTCAAAATTTTACTGTTGTAGTTTCTTAACACGTTTTCTATTGGAACTTGAGTTTAAGTAAGATCAATTATGACCTTTTTTAATAAAAACAAATAAGAATGTTAAGTCGTGTAAAACCGACCATTTGATATCCTACAGCACTTGGGTGGGTGTATAAAGACAATTGCAGTCTAGTGTAGTATTTATCTTAAATAGGAATTTTTAAACATTTTGAATTTTTGGCAAGTTTTGACAGTTGATTGTAAAACATTGATACACTCTAAATTCATTCAAAGTTTTGACCGTTAGCTGTTTTCTTCTTCTTGGCAACATATGGATTCCGCCCCAAAAGAACCAGGTCGAGAATAAATTAAGCTATTTTCAGATACTCTGTTCTGGAATGAAGTGTATTTCAGTAAGATAGTTCCGCATCGATAAAAGCTAATGGTAGTTTTTTTTTATAATTTCCTAGCTTATCCCGCGAAGCTTTATGCTTGTACGCGGTTGAGCAAAACTTCCCAGTCGTTTTGTAAATAATTTTTTTTCTTTTACTTTTGAAAGAAAATTTATCATTTCTAAGGGTACATTTTTTGCCAAACAAAATATTACAAAAAAAAATAATTGCAGTTCCACACTTCAGCTTTCGCTTCAACTTAAGGCCCAGTTAGCCGGGAGTAACAGTAACGTTGCAAATCAGATGCTTAATTTTGTTGTATATATATAAAGCAATTAGAACGATTATAGTTAGGAGCAGGGGTTAAAAAACTGCATTCGAAACAAAAAACGAAAATTTGTCTACAACTTTTCGCTTTTTTATTTGGTCTGACAGCGACTTTTTACATATAATGAATTAGAAGTAAAAGCAAAAGTTTTTTTGCCCAATGACAACTGAAGAAGTGGAAGAACTTAGACTGCAGTTTTTTAAACGCGGATTAGCAGTAAGATGTTACGTCTCAATCTTTAAGAAATATGTAGAACGGTCTTACTTTTTAACGGCAAGGTTAAGTTTCTGTTATTCGTGGCTAACTGAGCCTTTACACATGCGGACGTAAAAGTTTTTTTTTAATTTAACGTTAAAAAAAATAAAGCTGACGTTGAGTACATAAAAGGGTTAATGAAAAAATAAATATACATACATATGCATATTTTTTTTGGCGGCATGAAATAACTCCCCACGAAATAACTCCCCAAAAAAAAAATGAAATTACTCCCCAAAAAATATACAGGAAACAACAACAACGTTTTTTGGGGACTTATTTCATTTGTTTAGGGACT
The DNA here is from genome assembly GCA_949318255.1 of Pollenia labialis. Classification (NCBI taxonomy): domain Eukaryota; kingdom Metazoa; phylum Arthropoda; class Insecta; order Diptera; family Polleniidae; genus Pollenia; species Pollenia labialis. The sequence goes on from OX439139.1 coordinate 25,614,820, forward strand.
TATTTGATTATTTATTTTAGGGAGTTATTTCATATGAAATATATATAGGGCCTATGTAAAATTTTGTACAGTTCTTCACGAAATTTTGTGGCATAATTTCTAGTCATATAGAACGAATTCGTGAAAAAATTGCATTTCACTATTTATGCTAGTATTTGTAAGAAAATTTTATATTTTTAGGGTGATGGTTACTTATAACTCTTATTCTGCTGAACAGATTTCAATCCCAACATGCTGAGGATAAAAAGAAATAATTTTACACCAATATTGTTCCTTTCTTTTGAGTTTTTGGACAAACAAACGGACAGACAGATGGACATGGCTAAATCGACTTAAAATTAATTAATGACCTAAAATATGTACGGCCTTCAATATAAAAAATAAAACCGGTTTACGAAACGGATTTTCTATAAAAAACTTTATTAATAAACTCTTTATAAACCTGTTTTATTTTTTTAATAAATAATTTCACACGGAATGACAAACTTAGTATACCCTCTTCACAATTAGGTATAATAGGAGGGTATACTAAGAAAATTATTAACTCTAGCAAAAGTCTAGTTTTAAACTAAATGCTAATATTAAATTTTATCTTTGACCTAATAAGAAATCCTTTGAATATAATTAAGTTTTAATTAACAAAACCATATTGCAAACAATTTTTACCTTCTAATTATTCTAATAACTAGTCTCAAAGAGAGATTTTAGTGATGGTTATAAACAGGGTAACCAGAAATATTCTCTAAAAACCACGTTTTATGCGCATTAAATTTGAAGTAAAAACTTAAAATATGCCCGGAAAATTATAAAAAATATGCTCCAAAAAACTCAAAAATTTCTCATTTGAAAACAATCCTAAAATTATAATTGGTAAAGCCTTAACTCCATAGTATTTACGGACGAATTTTCGAGATTTTACCCTATTTGAAAATGATGGGCCGTCAGCGGCTCACAAATATTATCTAGATACATATTAACATTTATATGAGATTTTTTGTCTAAAAGGGATTTTAGGAACGGTCGCTAAATTGTTTATTAATATTAACATTTAAAAGAAAGTTAAAGCTATTTATTTATGGGAGCAGTAATTTGCAGTAAAATATTTTTGGGGTGAATTTAATCCAAATACCAATATAATTAGATGGCTTACGGACACAGAGTCTAATTTGGAAAGAAGTTTTTATGAGGAATATGTAAAATTATAGACCGATTCTCGCCATTTACATAGAATTCGTCCTTAGTACAATTAAAATGTATTTGCCAAATTTGATCAAAATATCTACAAGACTGCAATTGTACTTTGCGCACAAAATAAAAAGGGATAGGCTACTAGGCAGACGGACGGATGGTTATTGTATGATCACTTTAAAAGTGATTCTAAATTGATCGGTATACTTAAAGATTGTCCCAGATTTCTATGTATTACACACATTGCCAAAAAACTTTTATAATTGTTTTTTCCTTAATCATTTCTTATTCATATATTAAGTTTTACGCCCGTATTCATAAAAAAAAATTTAAATTTAATAAAGGTTTACAAAACAAATTTTGAATGAAAATGTGCGCAGAATTCGATGTCAGATTAAAAAGTCACCAAACGCAAAAATTAAGCCATACTGAGGCAAGCTTCATACAAACAGACATATATTACAGATTTTTAGGCAAATAATTTGTCCCAATATGTAAACACATATGTACTTACGTTATATGTTAGTTTTATAAACATGAAAAAGAAGTTCGGTATTATGAATCTCTCAGTTTAACGAAAGAGGCTGACATTATATCATTCGTTATAACGGGCTTAGTCTGAATTTAGATATTTAAAGAAGAAAAGCCGAAATATTAAAAAAAAAATGTTTTTATATGTTGCGAAAGCTCTTGTAGTCACCTAAAAACAATTTTACATGAAACAAAATATGCCTCAAAAAGTTAAAATATGCGTTAAAAACTTAAAAAATACTGCAAAAAGGCTTTTTTAATCAAATTATGCAAAAATTGCCCCAAACGGTAAAATATGCAAAAATATGTATCATAAAAAGCTCTAAAATGGATAAATATATTGTTTCTGCTTTCATTGGTCGCACAAGCAAAATATGCAATTGCATATTTTTGGTTTCCCTGGTAATAAACATCCAGCGAGAAAAAAATGTAAAAAGGACGACATACGCACTAGAAAATTACTTTGAAAAGAAGAATGCGCCATCCGTGTTTGTTGCTTCATGATAAATCTAGAATTTAAATAAAATTAAAAAAGTAAAAGAAATATTAAATTTACATATATAACATCAAAAGTCTATTATTATTTGTATTCTTCAACTACTAATAGGTACATTTTTGTAACAATAGCTAAATTTGAGGGATTTAGTTTACTTAAGTCAATTCAAGTCAAATTAATTGATATTGCAGAAAGTAAAATTAACAAATTAAAAAGAAATCCAAATGTTTTCAAAAAAAAGTTAAGGATTTCAAAAAATAAAACAAATTTCAACTATTTTTGATCTGGAATCAAATGTGGGATCTGAATTAGAAAATTAAGATTCTTCAAATGAATTGGCATCCTCCAAGTATGTACTACATATGTATATAACTTTGACGTTGACGTCGAGAGATCATTTTCCATGTAAAAAAGTTTTTTGCGTCCGAACAGAAAAAGGTTTACTATTGATAATATAAAAAAGTATTTAATTATTTATGCAAACAAAACTTTAAATTAAGTTAAAAAATATAACTTTTTTTTTTATAAATTAAAAAACGCCTTTTTATTGAAAATGTTCAAGTTTTTAATGCATATTTTTTTAATGCATGGAGTTTTTAGTGCATTTTTTAAGTGCATGAAAATCTCATCCCTACTAATCACCCTTCGATTATGTTCCCGTGTTCAGTTGCGCATCAAACGAAAAATGTTATTCCAACAACAACAAAAACTGAATCGAAAGAAAAAGAAGACAAGATTTTCAGTTTTGCTATGAAACTTATAAAATCGGAACAGAAAAAATAATCAATTTTTTAAACATTTTAATAAAAAGTTAAATTTAGTGCATAAGACTGTGATAACATTTTATAAAAATGCTTAATAAAATGCCAAATACCAAATAATAATTTTAGAGCTAAATCAAAATTTTACATGCTTAAATTGGGGACAAAAATGAAAAAATGGTCACAATGTTTTCAATACAAAACAAAATCTACTTCGTGAGTATACTTTGATAAAATCTTCACAAAATCTATTAGTCTTTTGTGATGCAACTATTATCTTTTCAAGTACAAAAAATACTTTCCTGTACAATGAAAATTTAAAAAAAGAAAACAATAATTGCGGCTGTTAAAAAAATTCAAAACTTTAAAAAAAAATGTAATAAACTGAATAGATAAAATAAATAAAGTTAATTATAAATAAAAGATATTACATTTTTTTAATATCCATTAAAAAAAATCAAACTTGGCAAAATGCAATTAAAGTTTTCAAAATGAACCTTTTTTTACTGAATGAATAATTTATATTTTGCTATAACTTCGGTTTAGTTTGATAGGTATATGACTATGATTTTTGTTTTACATATAGAGAAGGTATTAAGGAGCAGTTTTGCTTAAATAACTTTAAGTTTTTGCTTTTTTGAGATATGACTATGTTGCAATAAAGGAGCAGTAAAGTACATACACATGTTTATATTACAGAAAAAAACTTTCAGTCAGATGGTTTGCTTATGAAAACAAAATCTTCCTAATGTCAAAAAAATTGCAATTTAAATGCACTAGATTTTATAAAATAAAGCTTTTAATTATAATTGTGTACAATTTCTTCGTTCGATTCGTTACATATTAAAGAATTTTTCAACTTAGATTTTTGAGTCCAGCTCTGAAGTGTGCGAACAGCTGGGAGCGGAAATTGATTTCTATACAAATGTCTGTACATCTTCGAGTTTTCAGCGTAAAGGTTAATGGAGTGAGCTATATCTTCTTCTGACCAGATTTGACGTTTATTTCCATTTTTAAGTTTTTTTATTTGGCCTTTCGTAAATATAACTTGAAGCTTTTCTTCAACACTTTCTAGTTCAAATTTTGTTTTAGCTAAACATTTTTTTACTTTTTCCATGTCATTTTTTTGAATTGTTTCTATTTTCTCCATTTGTTCTTTCATTGTTTTTAGTGCTGCGTCATTTAGCTTCTGTTCTTTCCTTAGGAAGAGGATTTCCTGCTCTAAAGTTTTGCTGATCATAGAATAATTTTTTTGTTAAAAAATATGAAAATATATAGGTATGTACATAATTATAACGCTTACACTTTTAGATTTAAACTATGAAAACCGCTTACATCTGAGGAGGGAATTTTCGTGCCGTGGTGTTCAGAC